>OW679197.1:130012243-130345952 GCA_940337035.1 Agriotes lineatus | reverse complement strand
ATCAACAAATAACACCATAAACCAATCATTTGTAAACCATATGTAAACAACACTAACACGACAAATTTGAATTTCAATTCTATTCTATTTTTTGTGGAAACAGATAGTGAACAGCTTTTCTACCCCCAATATTCGTTGAATTGTTCTTTGCTTTACAGTCTAACCATCAGTTTAAGCAATTATTCTTGAAGTAAACTTCCAAGAATACTTGAACTCTTCTAGGGTCGAGATGTCCTCTTTCACTATGTATTGAGAAATTATTCTGTTATCGAAGCACCGACCCAAATCAAATCACTTTCGATAGCTTTTCGCCATACAAATGCGCATTAACAACCATCGTTTTTTATTTCATACAGGTTGCAATACTTTTACGCATTATGAATTTTCTCCTGGAAAACTATTGGAAGCTAATAACAAAAAGAAACAAGATGAGAAGGTGTAAGCGCCTTATCAATACTTTGGCACAGTGTTGGGATGTAGAGGTTTTTATACCCGCTCTGTGGGACGCTCACTCCTTAAGACACATTAATTTAGTCTTCGGAATCTGTTAAAACCGTTCTTTTAGTGTGGGGTAGAAATGGATACAATTTTTTATCCGAATCTTTCAATAATTAAAAAAATGCTCTCGATACCAAGTTTCGAACTCGTGACCTTAATCTCAGCAGCCCAGCTTTGTACCATTACGCCACCGTGCAAGAATAGTTACGCAGCCATTTAAGGGTTATTACTGATGTCATGAATACAAATCTAAAAACACATACAAAGAAAAACGAACAATCTCGCCCAAAAGCGTTTCAGTTCTTTGCATTAGTTTTCCACACAAACCGGCCAGAAATCATCATCCTAAATGGTTATGTCGTTCTTGAGCTAACATGTTTACATCCACCCGAAGGAACACCTTCACTAAACTACATTATCCGACGTTCCTGTAACGCCAAAGCGGTTGCTGTCTTCGCAAAAGTTATGCAGTTTTATGAAACCTTTCATATATAATTTTGATTTGGTCACGATTGATTGCACAATTACGGCAAACATTTTAAATTAGTGAAAGTGGTCGGATCCGAAGATAATACAATGTGGCCCGGAAACAAATGCACTTTTGTTTTGTTTACAGCTTGTAAACAAAGTGACAGAAAGTCCCGTACATAGTGTCATTCTTGAGAACGATTGTGGGAAATGTTATCTCAATGGTGCGTTTTGTGTGCTTAAATTTTACGAACACAATAGTTCGTACATTACTTGAGGGATAGCGTTAATTTCGCGAGCAATATTTTCTTTCAGTTGTTGTATTGTCTGTGGATTATTTTTGTAAACCCCGCTTTTGAGATAACCTAATTTTCCCATCAATTAGCTAAACGTTTTTATTTTAATAAAAGTTATGTTATACAAATAGTTTACTTATTATCACATCTTAAAAAGTGCATTTGTTTTTGGGCCACCTTGTACTTCGACAAATCGTGCCGATGTAAAATTTCGAATCTTGTAAATAGGGGAGTTAATCGCTATCGTTGAAATACTCTTGTCACACCACTATCGAAAACCATCAATATTAAACAGTAAATATTAACAAAAAAAAAGAAAAATACAGTTTTTCCGACATCTCACAGTAGCCTACTAAGAATATTGCATCCCTAACAGTAAAAATTTAAACCTTAGATGCATCAATTGCAACAGCATTTTAAATTTGCCGCTTCGTTTCTCTCCAGTAACGTATACAATGTCCATCAAATTAAATATTTGTTGATTATTATGAAAGAAATCTACAAATACGAACGGCTTTTGCTGTGATCGTCACCTTTAGCAGAGCCGGCCCTAGCGGAGAGCAAACGCGTGCCCCGCAAGCGGACGGCCGACGCAACGGCCGAGGCGGCCGAATCAAAACCGATACCTCTAGTTAACTTCATCTGTCAGAACATCTATTACTTGTGACGTAATTTCCTTGTTTGTAAGCATTTATCATACTTTGGTAAGTCTTCCCTAATTTGTAGTTATTTTGCAGTATTTTGGCAGTAAGATCACCTTCCCAATGTATTGTTATATAACCCCTTTTCGAACGGTTATTTTATTACAGTTAGTAAATTTGATATCTACCCTATTGCTTAGTTTACAAAACTTAATATTCTAAATTGCGCTCTAAACCTAAATTACAATGCTTTCCACTAATTTTGTCGTACCAAACTTGTTAATAAAAATACACTAACCTTCACGAAGACTCACTTGTACCTTGAGTGTATTTTCTATCAGCTCCTAACTGATTGGTAGTCGTCAAACACCTCCCTTGAGTTGTTGAAGACCCAAAATAGCTCGTTGTAGCTCTCGTACCTCTTAATACCTTGATAAACGGTAGTACAGCATGCCACAATCACTCTCACTTTCACTTACTGATGGTTTACGTACCAATTGCCACTTCAAATGGTTTCAAACAATCTTGAAATTATAATATGAGTAATAATTCTGACCTTTGGTCAAATTTGATCGTGAAGAAGGCTATCCTGCTATCACGTACCAAATATACAATATTACTCTCACAATTAAAGGAAAGTTAGCCCTTTAACGTGACTTATTAAACGTAGATTATTCAAAATTAAAAAAGTTTTTTCACTTGCAGTAAACAACCCACTGGTTGCCTTGCTACTACCACCAGTAATCTATCGCCAACTGTTATCACATGATACCCTTTAGATATTTGGATATTAATATTGAATTAATTAAGTATCCACACAGCATGCTACATTACAGTATCTTTTTGGATTTTCATAGCCAAATTATATTCGCTCAAACAAGCGAGTTCCTTTGTAAATTCATTGCCTTCGAACAATGTTAATTGTTTTTTAAATGTTGAGATAATTGCTAAATTTGATCCTGTTATGTTAGATAGTTAGATCATTCATGTTAAAAAGTCAAAAGAACTTAAAACTAAAAAGCTACATTACTTAGGAAAACATTTTCAAAATGAAATTATACATTTATTGGCTACAGGTGTTAAATAGTGCAGGTAAAATCTTCTAAATATTTTTCAATTATACTCGACTGTACACCAGACGTAAGTTATACCAAAAAAATTACATTTGTTATGAGGTGCATAAATATAAATATTTCAGATAAAAATTTCGAAATACGCATTTTTTTTTATTTTGATCCTATCACGAACACAACTGGTGAAAGATTGTATAACTTCTTATTTAAAAAAATGGTTGATTACGAGCTATATTTGCAAATTATTAGGGGGCAAGTTACGACAATGGGTCTAATATGCGAGGTAAAAATATTGGACTTCAAAAACGCATCATATGTTGTAATGGTATTAAGCCCATGAATTGGCTCTGACTGCAGTGCAGGAAAATCAACATTCAAATAAGCACAGAGTTGAAATATTTTAAATAACTGCAATGGTAAACAAAAGTAACATAGTAAAAGCATTGATAATGAGATGCGAGAACTAATAATTAGTAGAGGAAAGACACGCTAAGACAGGACATGTTGAGGGGGTTTTGAATTGGCTCGTTAATTAATAATTTAAAATGAAAGGTTTGTGCACATGCAAAGCCAAACCGCATAAAATGTATTTAACACAAATGGTGTGTTGGCTGCAATTTGAATGAGCGTAAGTTTATTAAGTCAGAGCATAAGATGGTAAAAATTGTGAGCATAGCAGAAAGGTAATTCAGTACGAAGCAGAATAGAAATAAATTGCAAGACAGCGATGGCTAAATAATGGCATTAGTTTATGGCAAGAGACATGAAAGTGAGGAACTCAAGAATTAGTGCATTTATTAAAACACAGTGAAAACAGAGCAGAACCGTGATTAAAATAACGTTTGTAAGTGCAACGCAAAAGAGACATTTTTAAATTATAAGATTAAAAGACAATAACTTAGTTTTAAGATGAACTTTATTCTGTTTGTAGCTTTTTGTATCAAAACCAATTTTCTTAAACAAAAACACTTCAAATAACTTAGCAACCAGATTCAAATTTGTTTACGAAAAGAGGAGAACAATTGAAAATTAATTAAATTGATGTTTGTATGAAATTTGCTCCACTTTAAAATACAAATGTTTAATATTAAGCGAGCTTTTTACCAATTGAAAAGTGTTGAGTTTTATTCCTAAAGTGCCCAAGTTTGTGTACCAGTGTTTGTGAGGCTTTACACCACAAATAAATACAAAAATTCTCCATCCGATCTTCGAGGGTGTTTCGGCAGCGAGCACATCGAATTTTCAAGTCCCATCGACCAGCGACTAAAGCATCGGGGAGCAGAGGACAACAGCCCAGAGCACAGTACTAACCTGCAGGAACGTCCAGACCACCTTTTGTAGCGACGAGGGCTTTCCTAGATGCTGAAATATTAACGGGGTCACCTTGCAGCAGTTTCGACTAGCATCGACAAAAGCTTCCAGGTAGGAGTTCTGTTGTAAACTAAGTGTCAACGTTCCGGAAACGCATCAGAATCCAACATCAAACCTTTCCGAAGACGGCCAGCGTGTTTTCCAGGGCTCATTTGCTTTGGTTTTCTCAGAATTAGCCTGGCTTGGGTAAATTCTGTAGATGTGGCGAGAGGGACGCGGCCGAAAAACAAAAGCCAGAAGTGACGTGATTTCGAGAACAACGAAAGCCCGGTTCTTCCTACGTCATCTTAAAACAAAAACTAGCTGAATTGCAAGCGGGAAAAATTCAAATGACTTACCTAATGCATTTTTCACGATATTTCCTCGAGTTTTAAGATATTCAGTTGCGCACTCTTGCACCACCATAATTATTTGTGTCAGCTACCAGTTGAACGATTTTTTAACCTACCGAACAGCGCGCTTGAACTAACTTTGTGTTGAGACAGATAATTTCAGATCAAATTTGAAAATATAGTCGTCCGATTCTGATCCCAACTGAGCGAGTTTCATGTTTTATCGATGAGCTAGTCCATTAAATTTTGCAGTTGGATAAAATATTAAAAGGGCATACAACCATTTATTTTGTAGTAAATATTACATCTCATTTTAAACAGCTTGTGGCGATTAAAATAGCAGGCGAAAAAGGGCGGCTTAAAAAAAACAACTCTAATTAATATTGTCTTGTCAATCACAAAATGTATTTTCAATAAATAAGATATTTGATGTGAGAAACGTAATTATTAGTAGAATAAGTGCGTCTTCTCCATAGTGGTGACCCCGAAGAGAACACAGACTTTTCGTACATCGTGCATTCCTTTAAAAAATCGACAATTTTCGTGGCATTCACTGACATTAATCGCATATGATAGTGCAATGGAACAAATCGAAGAGCAGCTCAGACAGCTTCAACAGGAACAACTAAGACTCCAGCAAACAATGATTCCACCTGCAGAACCTCGAGAAAACACTAGTGTTTTCCGAGTAAGTCCAAAGTTTCCACCATTTTGGCCCGAGCAACCAACTGTTTGGTTCGCTCAAGTTGAATCGCAGTTCGCTCTTTCTGGAATCACACAGGACAGTACTAAGTTCCATTATGTAGTTTCAAGCTTGGACAATCGTTGCGCTGCAGAAGTGAGTGACATTATAACAAGCCCACCTGCAGACAATCGTTATTTGTACCTACGAACAGAACTAATCAAGAGAATGTCTCAGTCAGCGGAACAGCGTGTACGAATATTATTAAGTGATGCCGAATTAGGAGACCGGCGACCTTCGCAATTTCTTCGGCACTTGCATACCCTCGCAGGAGATATCCAGGTACAAGACAACCTTTTACGTACTTTATGGCTGCAGCGATTGCCACCAAACCTCCAAGCAATTCTTCAGGTACAAAGCGAACTCGCCTTAGACAAGTTAGCCGATTTAGCTGACAAGGTAGCTGAAGTATTACCATATCCATTGCCCACCACACATCAAACTGCTAGTGTAGCATCAGTAGCTATTGACAATCTAACCAAACGATTAGATGATCTTGCCCGTCAGTTAGCGGATATTAAAACTGCAATTTCGTCAAATAGTTCTCAATATCGATCTCGCAGTCGATCGCAATCGCGATTTCGAAGAAATCAATCACCAGCACCTCAAAGTTCCCAGAAAAGTGACGTATGCTGGTACCATCGAAAATTTAACAATTTAGCGAAGAAATGCACCGCTCCATGCAGTTTTTCGTCAAACTCCAGCGGCAACCAGTAACGGCGGCGGATGGTTGTCAGAAGAGTTCAAGCCGCCTTCTTGTAACAGATCGGACAAGCAAACACCAGTTTTTAGTCGACACTGGATCCGATTTATGCTGTTTCCCATCAAAACTTCTTCCCGAAAAGCGTCCAAACACAAATTACGAACTCAGCGCTGCGAACAGCACTACGATCAAAACCTATGGAATCATAAATCTACGCCTAAATTTTGGACTTCGGCGAGATTTCATCTGGCGCTTTGTAGTAGCAGACGTCTCTCTCCCTATCATTGGTGCAGACTTTCTATCGTACTACAACTTGTTGCCAGACTGTCACAACCAACGCCTTCTGGATGGTATTACAGGTTTAACCGTCCCCGGCCAGACTTTTCAAGAACATCATTCAAGTATTAAGGCGTTAGCGCAAGAAACTGACTCCTACAGTATCTTGGCTGAATTTCCAAGTCTTATCAAGCCTTCTGGAACTCCTAGAGAGGTACGACACAATACCTTACACTATATTCGCACAGTTCCAGGCCCTCCAGTTTTTTGTCGACCACGTCGTCTTGCTCCCGACCGCCTGCAAATCGCCAAGACAGAATTTGAGGTTATGCTTCAAAATGGTACAACACGACGTTCAGAAGGACCTTGGGCATCCCCGCTTCATCTTGTACCAAAGAAGAACGACGGCTGGCGCCCATGCGGTGATTACAGAGCACTCAATGCGCGCACAATCCCAGATAGATACCCAGTGCGACACATACACGACTTCGCACATCGTCTTCGTGGATCCAAAATATTTTCTACGATCGACTTGGTAAAAGCGTACACTCAGATACCAGTAAACCCGGACGATATACCAAAAACGGCAATTACGACCCCTTTTGGATTGTTCGAGTTTCCATTCATGACGTTTGGTCTTCGAAATGCTGGTCAGACATTCCAACGGTTTATCGATGAAGTTATACAAGGATTTGACTTCTGTTTTACTTACATCGACGATATCCTTATCTACAGCCGTGACGCCACTCAACATCAAGAGCATTTACGCACTCTCTTCACTCGACTCAACGAGTATGGTATATTGGTAAATCCTAACAAATGCGTTCTAGGCGCACCAAAAGTTACATTTCTTGGATACGAAGTTTCCGCCGAGGGAACCTGTCCTATTCCTGACCGAGTTGCAGCACTTCAAGACTACCCGTTGCCTCAAACAGCTAAAGGTTTACGACGCTTCTTGGGCATGATTAACTTCTACCGACGTTTCCTGCCCTCTGCGTCAGAGAATCAAGCCCCTCTCCACGCCGCAGTTGCTAACTTGAGCGGTAGTCAACCAGTATCCTGGACACCGGTTTTAGAACAAGCATTCATCGCTTGTAAAGAGAGCCTCAGCAACGCTACACTGCTTGCCCATCCTGCTCACGGCTCACATCTAGGACTTTTCACAGACGCCTCTTCCACATCCGTTGGTGCATGCCTGCAACAATATGTGGACAACGCTTGGCAACCGCTAGCGTTCTTTTCTAAGAAGCTCAATAAGAAACAATCAGAATGGCCTGCTTATTACCGAGAACTTTTAGGTGTGTACGAAGCTGTACAACATTTTCGGCACATTCTGGAAGCACAACACTGCACGATTTATACGGACCACAAACCGCTGACATATGCTTTCCAACAAAAACGAGAAAAACTTCCTCCAGTTCAACTCAATCAGCTTTCATTCATAGCTCAATTTACTACAGATATTCAACACATAGATGGAAAATCTAATGTAGTGGCAGATACAATGTCTCGGATCGAAGCAGTAACGAGTATCCATCAGCTAGATCTCATAGCACTCGCTCAATCTCAGACAGATGATCCTGAACTCCACAGTCTTCTAAATGGTGGCTCATCACTCCGCCTAGAACAAGTTCCAATCCCTGGCAGTAAGATCAAGATATACTGTGATACATCAACTAACAAGCATAGACCTTTTGTCACAACTATGTATCGTCGAATCGTTTTTGATTCTCTTCATGGCCTAGGTCATCCTGGCGTTAAAGCAACAACAAAACTCGTATCAGAACGCTTCGTATGGCCTAACATGAAGAAAGATTGTAATTCCTGGACTCGATCCTGTCAACACTGTCAGCGTTCAAAAGTTTCGAGACATGTGATGACTCCTGTAGGAACTTTTCAACTGCCTCAAAATCGATTCCAACAGGTACATCTAGACATAATTGGTCCATTGCCCATGGTAAGAAATTATCGCTACTGCCTTACAGTAATAGACAGATACTCCCGGTGGCCTGAAGCCTGGCCACTTGAACGTATTACTGCACAAGAAGTCACAGAAGGTTTCCTATCATGCTGGATTTCCAGATTTGGCTCACCTTCTCAAATCACTACTGATCAAGGTCGCCAATTCGAGTCTGAACTATTTAAATCACTGGGAATAACAATTGGATTTAAACGCACAAGAACAACGAGTTACCACCCATGCTCAAATGGAATGGTCGAGCGATTTCATCGACACCTCAAAGCTGCTCTCATGTGCCATCCAGAACTTACTTGGCTCGAAGCTTTGCCAATAGTTCTCCTTGGCATTAGAAGTGCCTTCAAAGAGGACTTACAAACCTCTTCCGCAGAAATTGTTTACGGAGAACCTCTACGTCTCCCAGGAGAAATGTTGAGTAAACCTGCTGTCGATGCAGAACAGCCCGGTGATGTTTCTGATTTCCTAAACCATCTAAGAAATCAGATGGCACGACTTCGACCAGTCCCTGCATCTCACCACGTTTCCCCTAAAATATTTATATTCAAGGACTTAGCCACATGTACTCACGCATTTTTAAGAGACGACCGAGTTCGCCCTTCTCTGCAACCTCCATACACTGGCCCCTATCAGATCATATCTCGAGACGAAAAAACTATGATGTTACGTATACGAGACAAGGATGTTTGCGTCAGTCTCGATCGAGTGAAGCCAGCATACATCGAAGATAATAAAAGCGAAAACACAACTAATACCCAGAAGAACTATGTGACCCGATACGGACGGAAAGTTCATTTCAACTTAGGACATCTCTTCTCCGTAGGGGGGTGATGTGGCGATTAAAATAGCAGGCGAAAAAGGGCGGCTTAAAAAAAACAACTCTAATTAATATTGTCTTGTCAATCACAAAATGTATTTTCAATAAATAAGATATTTGATGTGAGAAACGTAATTATTAGTAGAATAAGTGCGTCTTCTCCATAAGCTGTAATTCATTTTAAACAGCCATAATTAATTAACAGGCGAAATTAAAATTAAATTATTATCACATTTTAAAATAACTAAACAGCCAGTTAGAGCCCTGTTCATTGCATAATTATTGGCACCGCAACGTGGAGTTTACACAGAGCTATTCATTGCAATATATTAATCCAAGAGTACTCTTTGCCGCTTGTAATGCTCATACTTATTTGGTCGTAAGCGATACTGCAAATATTAGCGGGAAAATATTTGATTTTTTTGAAATAATTCAGGAAGTATATAACTTTTGTCTGCTTCCCCATACAGATGGAATATCTTGAAAAGCCACATTTCAAATTTAACTCTCAAAGATCTTAGTGACACAAGATAGGAGAGTAGAATACAAGCTATAAGACCATTACGCCTCAACCTGAAAAACATCATTGTTAGTTTAACAGAATTCATGAATGATCCTACCCGAGACTTGAAAACTAAAAATATGCCCCGTTCTCTGGCAGAAAAGATACCTACTTTCAAATTTATTTGTTCCGTAATTATTTGACATAATTTACTTTCAAAGGTAGATATTGTTAGTAAAATGCTTCAAAACCCAAAATGAAACTTAGCCAAATGTGTCTACGAGTTAAAAAATCTCCAAAATAGCACTAGTTAAAAAAAACGATGAATGTTTCAATATATTTATTAGTGATGCCATTAAAGAAGCTGAAAAAATTCAAATAGAGCCAGAATTTCCTACAATTCGCTCAGTAAAAAAAACACGTCAATTTTTGTATGAAAGTAAAGATAATTCGATTGCAGATTCTAAAAGAGTGTGAATCTCTGTTTAAATTTTTATACAGTTTTAAAGAAATCTATAACGACTCCCTAATGTCATGTATGGATCTGGACCTTAGAATATTCTAAGATCTGGACATAAAGCTTCAGTTAAATGAAAATGATGAAATAAAAAGGGATTTAAATGGCATCCAACTATATAAATAATAATAAATTTTTCCTTATGTTTTGAGTAATCCCCATCAGATTTTACGAAAAATTGCAGATGTGGATTTGATCTCTAGTTTCCCAAATTTTACCATTGCCTTGAGGGTTTTTTTGACACTGTCAGTTTCCGTAGCGACTGGTGAGAGGAGTTTCTCAAAACTCAAAATGAAGAAAATTATCTACGATCTACCACGGCTCAATCAAGACTAAGTAGTATTACACTTATTTCTATTGAGCATGAAAAATCAGGAAAATAGATTTTTCAAAAACGATAGATGAATGTGCATCTCTAAAAGCCAGAGAAGTAGTATTGAAGTAATTGGTCTTTTTTGTTTTATTCTACTGAGTTATTTTAGATTAATTTAGAATATAAGATGAATCTACTATCTATTTTGTTAATATTGTTCGAATTTAAATAATATTTTTGTACTCTTTTGAAATCTTTTCTAATCTAAATAATTATGATAATAAAACACTTACATTTTAAAAGAATATTATTCATTTATTCAGAGGTTTATTCTATCATGAAACAATATATTTATAGAAATATACGTCGTGTATTAACATTATTATTTTTACAGCTTTTTTTATAAACGATTGTCTATAAAATGAGAAATGTGTCTTCTATGATCTTAATGATACCACTACTTTAATTATTATTTTTATAATAGGTAATTACATCATTCATATCTGTACCATCTCTCCGATGTGATTAGAAAACTTATTAAAACCTATTTTTTAAGGTGTCACACATTTTACGAAAAAAAATCGAATGCAACGTACCCCCTCCCCCTCCCGCGACATTGTCACTCTAAATTCCATGCAGACGAGGCGACGAAATCTGGGTTTGCACACGGGCGGCCACATACCCAGGACCGGCCCTGACCTTTAGATTGCCTTCCTTTATGATCAAATTGCAAATTCTAGAATTTTTATTACTTCCTTTTACAATAAAGGAAGTATTGGATTCACCCCAAAAATTCGAAATTGAGTTTTCAAAAGATCTTCACGTTTTCGAGTCCCCTTGAACCCAAAAAAACATATATTTGTTCATTGGTCTGTCTGTGTGTGTGTCTCTGAACAGAATATCTCAAAAACGAAAAGAGGTATGGAGTTGAAACTACATCCGGTATATTATTACATTTTTGAATTCCACTTACAATTTTAGAAAAATTTTATCTCTTAAACTAACGCTCTATTTTGTACGGTTTCTGTAGAATTTGTAATTTTTTAAAATTTTTGACAAATGCTTAAAAATTAAAAATCAAATTTTTGGTTATTATAAGATCACTGTAAAAGGAAGTTGTGTGCATCTATCAGGCCAGATTTTTTAACTGGCATTGATTTATTATTGACCTTTTTCCAACGACATTCTGTTATTTCGTTTTTTTTTTTGTTGGATACTTTTCCAAAATGTACTATGCAAATAGCTTCACATAGTGATGGAATAACTATACTCCATTTAGTTTTACATGTGCATTTTTAACATTGTAACACAGGGTTGGTAAAAAATACCAATCCAAAGCAATATTTGGCAGTTCATCATTTTTTATCCATCAAGTGAATTAAAGTTGCTGAAAATAACATAAATGTTCCCTTCATGTTAACAAAATTCCGCGAATGGGTTTTCTCTAACTGGCATACTTATCACAAGTTATAAAATATCATAAAGCTTTTAAAAATGTATAAAAATGTTGAGCTCGGATTTGAAACCTGATTAAAAACGTGCCTTATTAATATCGCTTTATGCTATCGCTGATAATAACTGAATTACACCGATGAATCAAAAACCCAAAAATTCAGTTTTTCACTCTATAGTGAAAATTAAACAATTATTTTAAAATGGCTGGTAACCATTTTGTCTAATGTAACAGAATCTCTATCTCTTACCATTTACAAAATCCACCTATTTTTACTTCCCACGTCTAAAAGACGTATTGTAGTCGCGAAGAGTGATTCCGAGATTTCTTTAGATCTTCACATTTTAAGGTCGCTAGATGACCAAAAACAGGTTTTCTCAATTCCGTCTGTCTGTTGCCAGTATAACTCAAAAACTATTTATTGGAGAAAACCCATATTTGGCATGCGGATTATATGTCTACCTGGCATAAAACTGAGAACATTTCGGTCAAATATATTATAATGAATATGATGAGTGCTACTTATAATTATTTTAATATTTATTTTAAAATTTATATTTCTATAGCTACTCAAAAATTGCTTAGATATATATTTAAGAAAAATTTAATTGAATAGCCAAGTATTCTGCCCTTTAATTTAATCATTACATCTTTATATCAATTGACTAGCTCGATAGAACAAGAATAACTCAATCGAGGATGGGTTTTTACACTTAGGTAATATAATAATTTGATTAAATTGCCATTAGACCCAATGGAAACCAACAATCATGCAAAAGCGGCAAGAACACTTTTAACTCGAAATATACAAAATGATCATATTATTTAATTTTTTCTACTAACTGTATAGAAAGGCGGCTTTTGCGCCTTAGTTTTAGAAAACAAAACTGTCAATTTCCAACCAGCGGGAGTCAATTTTTATTAACTTCCGGTGGGAGCCAATATTTTTTTGCTCCCGCATGTCCCATGTCACCATGGATATCACACCAAAGCTTTACAACGTTATGCTGATTTGGAAATTAGACAAAATGTCACTACAGAAATCTAGAATCACTATAATGATTTCCTAAAGCAAAATTTTTGAAATTTCGCGCAATAGAACGTGTTCGAAGAAAAAATCATATATATTATATATATATATATATATATATGGAAAGGAAATGAATACCTTTGCTCCCTAGACATTTAAATAGTTATTATCAAAAATATTAATTGGCAATAAATGTTTTTTACGATCGTGTCAAAATGACAACTTTTTGCACTGTTTCTAGTGTCAAAACCGACGTTTGCAGCACAATACTAAATTAAAACACGATTTGCCGTAAGTTTGAAAGTCAACATAACCTAGAATATCTAACACAATGTGACGGAAAAAGTGTCACCGAACTAAGTTTTTATATTTCTGTTACGATCGTAGAAAAAAATAGCGGTTGATACACGTGTATAAGTGCCATTAAAGCACTAGCGACGTTAAAAGCACTCCGCTAGCGCGTCGTGCTTTTAAACTCGTCGCGCGTGCTTTAAAGGCGTACTTATACACTAGTATCATAATATACTATTATATTAATCGCGTATTTCACATGTGACGTGATTATTCAAACAAATAACAAGCGATGTCAAACACGCATTGTGAGAAAAACCGTATTACTACTTTTTAAACTTACAACTGTCCTAGAGTAACTGTCAGTTTTTTAATCCAAGTTTCGTGGCCCACCCTGTATATATTATGTTTCTTATCACAGTAGCTTGCTAAAAGCATTATCTCCCTACACTTTCTTGACGTAAACCACGGTGTAAGATCTAACCATTCGATACAATAATGAAACATCTTGAACTGTGTAGTAAACATAAAATGTTTTTAAATTATTTGCAGTCGAGGAAGCTGATCGAAATTATGGCAATATTGTTACAATTCAATCAAAAAAAGTAAAAACTGTGGAACATTAATGTTCAAACTGGTTACAGAAATGGTATTGAACCTGTTTTTATTCAACTTAGAAAAGGCGTTACTGATATTTAAGTTTTAATTCAGACAATTTTAATTAATAGAAGTATATCGAATAAAAAAATAATATTAAAATTAATATTAATTTAAAAACCAGATAGTGAAGAATATTTATACATCTTGCAACAATGCAGCATTAGTTATTTCAGTTTGTTTCAAATGTTGGTAGTGCTGCTAACCTTCAGTGTTTGAAATTGTTAACCTCACTTTATAAAAATTAACTTGCGTATCTTTTATAATGTTTCAGTTTCGCTTTTTAGATGATGATACTAACGTAGATACAAGTATGAATAATTAAGGTTATAATTTTTATAATTTAATGACTCTTTACAGAAACTAGTAGTACAACTTGCAAATGGAAAGAAGCCAAAGAAATTCTCCCCAACGCAGATTTTGTCACACCACTGAACAGCAATTGTACAAATACTCTAAAATGTGATGAAAATATCTATATAAAGTATTACCTAACATCAAGTATAGCAGATTTGCTCCCTGATAGAGTTAGGGACAGTCCAATTTTTGTAGCTGAGGAAAATTATTCGGATTTGTTAACCGGCATTTATGAAGGTAAGTAAAGGCATATCGTCACATACATAAAATAATTTTAAATTTGCATTTGCAGGTGGTTTCAAAATTTGGGAATCTACATATGACCTAGCCAATTATTTAATGCAAGAGCAAATAAATTTAAATAACAAAAATGTTTTAGACCTAGGTTGCGGCTCTGGCATAATAGGGATATTAGCCTTAATTAAAGAATCGAATGTATGCTTCCAAGACTATGTAGGTTGTTAATTTTCGAACTTCAAAGGTTTTGAATTTTTAGACCCTACTAATATAAATAGGCACAACTTTTAAAAATGAACTTATTTATAGAATGAAGAAATTATACGATATATAACTATTCCAAATACTTACTTAAACAGCGAAGCTAGCAAAATACCTAAAGTTTGCAGATTTTATTCGGGGGATTGGAATTCATTTTTATCAGTCACTGAAGGTGATTATCAATTGGAAGATGATAAATTTGATTATATTTTTACAAGCGAAACAATTTATAACCCAGATAATTATGGAAAGCTGCATGCGGTTTTCAAGGAACGCTTAAAGAAAACTGGAATTGTGTATCCTTTTTTCTATAAAACAGCTATCAAAATAACTAGGTACAGATTTTTATCCTTTCTGCTAAAAATAGGTTATTTTACAGAACTGGAACTTTGTTTTCATTTTTCTATTCTAACACATAAACCTCAATATTCTGCACCTCTAAATATTTCTCAGTGGAAAAAAAATTCAGCATCTTATGGATCTTTTTCATAATAGTTTAATCAAAAATAATCAACTTTCTACAGGTCGTCAAAGGTAAAGATTCACTTGAGAAGCGCAGATCAAGAGGCAAGGCCCAAGTTTATTATTATATTATCTATAACTAAATCTAAAGCCGGTTCCACGTCCATAAACGTTTTTTCAATTTTTTTCGCGTGCTCAGCTCAATTTTTTTCGCGTGCTCAGCGTGATTTCCACTCATTTGAAAACCCTGCAAAAAACTGGTCGCACAGTGGTTCCACCTCCGTTTTATTAAAATTAACATTCCGTTGGCCGACGTATTGCTTTAAAGATGACCACACTAGTTCTATTGGATTTAAATTTGGATGATACGGGGGCAGTCGCAAAACATCAGCCTTTTTCTTGAAGCAACTGGTCTATCTCGTATGATTTGTAGCGAGGTTTGTATAACTTAATGAAATTATACAGATCCGGCTTGAGCATGTCGTCTGTAAATGAGATTCCTTTTTATCGAAGCCAGTTTGGCATATCTTGCTTCGTGGTGGCTTGTCAATTTGTACGTTATGATACGGGGCATTATCAATAACAAGTACACTTTTAGGGTGCAGATTTGGTATAAGTTTTTCTTGTAGCCACTTTTTATAAGTTGCAAAATTCATGTTGTTATGATAATCCCTCGTTTTAATGGAAGATCTAAATTATGATACGCGTTTTCTACAAAACCATCCCCCCCCCCCTGCACTATTATCAGTCGGTAGCCCTATGACACTGGTTTTCTTAACCCTTCATTGCTGGTATCACTCCAATTTTTTTGTGCGTATGTGATGAGTGAATGTAGGTTTTGTCCATGTAAAATATAGGCCGATTTTCTTCGCGCTATCGTTTCATACTATGCAAAAAATTTAGCTGCGTATGTCTGATATCGTTTTTTTCCATAAGAAGCTTCCTATTCGTATTCGTTTTTCGCCAATGAAAACCAATTGCCTGCATTTCCTTCCTAAGGCTTTCGTAACTGCCCCCATAATCAATGGCCTCCACAAACGATTTGTGAATTTCTCGAAGCGTAGGAACCATTTTACGAATAATATGATAATCTAATATCAACCGGCGCAATACGCTTCTGTCGGCGTTGTCCAAATTTGTCTTCATACCAATCCGGTGTCCCTTCTTGGACGGTGACGTAAATACTGCTGCTTCTCTGTTTTTTTATATGTTTGCTTTCTATGATTGGTTGTCGCCCTGCATCAAATGCTTCAAATTCGTGCATGAATCTTAAAACATTCGCCACAATCTCTTTACTTTGTGTACTAAGATCTGCAGTTCTCGGCGTTAAGAAACTAAATGCCCTCCGCTACTCAAAACAGAAATTTGTCACTGCGCACCCTGCACTCAAGTGAATCTTTTGATTTGATGACCTGTATATTTAAAGTATTCCAAATTTGATGTATCATTTGATTGATAACCCTTTGTTGTACTACTACTATTTAAATAACTAAAATTTGTCTTAACTATGACTAAGTTATTTGGCAGCAAAAACCCATTACTTTGGAGTAGGTGGTGGCTTAAGACAATTTGAAGACTTTCTAATAAAAGAAAATATATTTGATTTCTCTGTTTGTTGGGTTTGTTCCGAAGGACTACATCGAGAAATACTGAAGATTACATTCAAAAAATAAAATCCGTTATTTGTATATTTTTAATAAAATATATTTGTTACAAATCAAATCTGTTAATGTAGCTGATGTGATAATACTCCTATATGAACACTTGACAAAAATTTAGGGTTTTTAGAGAAGGTCCCCATATAGTACCATTAAAAAATCGTAGTAATTTCTTATAATCCTTGCTATTTTTGATTGATTTTATATAAATTCGGCTATGAATTATCACTATTCTTTAAAATCTATAAAATAGATCTTTCTTATTAAGATTTTCACTCGGGATGGCAATTGTGCGTGACGGAAGCGGAGCATGGCGTCGGGTGCGGTAAACGTGTGTCCGGGTTGCTCCCAAAAAATTAAAGGTAGTGAATGGTCAATAAAGTGTAACGGAAGTTGTGAAAAGTGGCTACATATGAAATGTACCGGGCTATCAAAAGAAGAATTTGCGAGACACGAGAAAGGTGAAACTGAAGAGAAATTTGTATGTAAACATTGTGTAGTTCAGAGTGAGGTTATAAAACCCACAGAAATAAAAAAATAGTAGAGAAAAGGGATAATTTTATATGGAATGCGGATGGTAAAATAGATATAAAACTTATTATGAATAAACCAAATGTTGGATTAAAAGATATAGGTCAAATAATGACACAAATGTATGATGTCATTCTAAAACAAAGTGAAAAAATAGAAGAATTGGGAAAGAAGTGAAAGAATTAAAAGAAGAGATGAAAATAACTGAATTAGAAAAAAAGGAGAATAATCAAACTAATTACGCCAGTATTATAAAGAAGAGCAATGAAGAACTTTTAATAATAAAAGCAAAAAAAGAAGAAGGCCCAAAAAAAATTACAGAAGAGGTAAAAAGTAAAATTAATCCAACAGAGTTAAATATTGGTGTAAACTGCATTAAAAGTATGAATAAAGGTAGAATTGGAATATTTTGTTAAAGCAAGAAGGACGTACAAACATTAAAGAATGAAGTGGAAGAAAAAATGGGAAGGCAATATAGTGTGACAGTATCAGAGAAAAAGAATCCTAGAATTAAACTGGTGGGAATAGAGGAGAAAATAAATGAAGAAGAACTGAAGGAGTGTATAATTAAACAGAATCCACATATATGTGAAAAAAATGCAACAATAGTAATGAAAGCAATATACAAAGGAAAGGTGGGATACACCACAATATTAGAAATTGATACACAAACGTATGAAAAAATAAAGAGAGAAGGAAGAAGGTTGCGTATTGGATGATTGGTTTGTCCTGTATATGAAAATGTAAGCATTATGAGGTGCTATAATTGCTGTGGATTTTATCATAAGGCCGAACAATGCAAAAATAGACCAGCATGTGGAAAGTGTGGAGATGAGCATCTAACTAAAAATTGTGAAAATGAAAATATTAAGGGCCGGTTGCAGAAAGCAATGTTAAGTCTGGTGTTAGCTAACATCGCGTCAAAGTGAACAAAATCGCATCAAATTTTGTTTACTAATGTATTAGTTACCATAAGAATTTGAGATTTGATTCGGTTTTGTTCACTTTGACGTCGCGTTAGCTAACACCAGACTTAACATTGCTTTCTGCAACCGGCCCTAAGTGTATAACCTGTAGCATGGCCCGTGAAAGACTCAATCTACACCTAGATGTGAAACATACAGCTTATGATATAGAATGCAGTGTGTTTAAAAAGAAAGTTCAACAGGAAAGAAACAAATACCAATATGAAAATAGTGAATAGCAACTACAGAAGAAAGAAAGGAAGGAAGAATACATCTATGTACAAAATGCTCAGAGCGTGATAGCACATTATGATGAATACGATCATTTTATAACTAGTAAGAAGCCAGCAATAGTATGCTTTACTGAGACGCATCTGACAGAAGAAATAAACGATTCTGAAATTAAAATAAAAGACTATAATAGCGTAAGGCTGGATTCCACAAGCCACTATACAGGAGTACAAATTTACATTAGAAGTGAAATAAACTATTGTGTAGTTAAAGAATATGTGGAACAAATGAATTATTGGTGTGTTTTTGTCAAAGTGAATATAGGTAAGGAAACTTTTAATATAGGATGTCTATGTCACTCGCCAAGTGGTTCGGATGCAAGTTTTTTGGAATTTTTTGAACACATGTGTGACCAATTTTTAGTTATACAAAAACAAAATGTTATTGTGCTTGTTGATTTTAATATAAATATGGATAAGAGTTGTATATATTCAAATCGGTTAAAAAAATGTTTGAATAACTATGGACTAAAACAGCATGTTTTAGAACCTACACATATGGCACATAATGGACAGGAATCGCTTATAGATTTGGGTATAAGTAACCACAGTACAATAAACGGTGCTGTAATGAAACAACCAGTATTCAATAACCACTCATTGATTAGAATAGGTATAAACGCTAAACAGGAAGGAAAACAGTAACAAGCTTAGTTGTTGAAAAAAAATAGGAAATGTAAATAGTTTTAAAAATTTAGTGAGTAGTACCTATGTATTATAATAAATTATAAACTGAATGATTTAGACAGTAGGTATAATTTGTTTTATAATAATATTCTTAGTATAATAGACAAAGTAGCATCAAAAATTAGTATTAGTATAAAGGGTAAGTGCAAACCATGGTTTACCCTAGATCTAGTGATTAAAATAAAGACAAGAGAGCTAAAATATAAGAGATTTGCATTTACAAGAGACAAAGAAGACTGGGAAGAATATCGATCATACAGGAATGTAATTGTAGCTGAAATGAGAAACGCTAAAGAGTATAGTCTCTAATAAGCATATAGAGCCTTATAAACAAATAGAATTTAATGGTACTCTTTATAAGGATATGACTGAAATTGCACAAAAATTTAATAACTACTTTGTTGATGGTATTAATGAAATTACACAAAGCATTCCAGTGAGGCATGATGCTTTAGAAATGATAAATAGAATCGCCAAATTTCAGGAATTTACATTAATAAGTGTGGAAGAAATAAGAAAAGTAATCTTTACTCTACCTAATAAAGGAAGTCCTGATGAAGTTACAATAGAAATTTTTAAAATAGTATTTGATAAAGTGGCAAACCCCCTAATAAATTTAATTAATAGTTCACTGGAAAGTGGTGTGGTCCCAAAAAATCTTAGAAAGACCACAATAATACCTCTGAGAAAAGTACTCAACACTCAAAAAGCAGAGCAATTTAGACCTATCAACACGCCTCCTGCCACAGCAAAAATATTAGAAAAAATAGTTTATAAACAATTATTAAATTACGTAGTATTGAATGATGTCCTTACCAAATATCAATCGGGGTTTAGACAAAATTATAGAATATTTTATTTTTATTTAAATTATAACGTCAAATTGGAGTTCAAAAACCCAAGACTAATTTGATAAAACGCCCCCCCCCCCACGCCGTACTAAATCTTAAAATAATAACCATATGAGTATGTTTCTGTCACAAGACAATTTTTTTGTATTACCGTTATCTTTAATTTTCCTTTCTTCTTTTATATTATATCTTGATCGTAGTTTGATGTTACTAAAAACGATATCTTTTGAGAAAATTGCTTATTCTTTAAAATTTATCTTCATCTTTCATTGTACAGTTACGGACACCTCAAAGTGCACGGTTTTTTGTTACTATGGTTATTTTTGCGATTTTTCGGCTTATTAAATGGGGGTTCCTCCAGTGGCGTTGCTTGTGGTTATAAGAATAGGTATTACTTTTTTAATGTTTGTATTTTAGCAAAGTTTCACAAGTAAACACACTATATAATAATATGTATTTAATAAATAGGCATGTATCAGTATTCAATTGCTACTACGCTTTGCAGTTTGTTTCGCATAGAGTTGACCAATGTTTCCATATTGTATCCTTCTCTCAGTTCCTTCCAAGCATTTCTTATTCTTTCCCATAATTCATCGGATTTGTTTGGTGCAAAATCCCTGGTATAAATTTTTGTAGTTAAATAGCCCCAAACATTTTCGATGGGATTCAAGTCCGGACTTCTTGCAGGCCATGGTAATAAATTGATATTATTCTCATCAAACCATCAATGAACAAGCCCTGCTGTATGCACAGGACAGTTATCCTGCGAAAATAATGTTATCAATTACGTTAACATAAACAAAATTAATTAATTGGGTAATATCTTGCTTGTTGAAAAGTGAATTGATTAGGAAAGACCTCTCTTACAGATGGCAGCATCACATTTTGCAAAATGTTGCGATAATTTTCAGCATTAAGTCTACCAATAATTCTATAGCATGCCCCAGATCCGTAAGCATTGAGCCATCCCCATACGTTTACAGAGAATTGTCCACTACTCCTTAAGAGTTGAACATAATATTGCTCCTCAAATCTTGAATTTTGTGGTCTACACACCCTTAATCGTCAATTGGTAAATGATTGAAATACCTTTTCACCTGAGAAAACAGTCGTGCTCCAAAAGTCGTCGATCTCATTCAAATAGGCGGTTGCAAATTGTACTCTTCATTCTTTGTTCTCTGGTGTTAAAAAAACTTTTCTTGCAGAAGTCTCTGCTGCCAACGATTTTTAATTTTGAAAGTGCAGCTCCTTCTCACATGCAAATCTGTTGCGACTCGACTCAGCGACCAGTTCTCTTCCAGTTTTGTAATAGCTCGCATTTTCTCTGCTTCTGACAAATGTTCGGGAATTTTCCGAGTTTTCAGTTCTATGACAGTTGATGACAAACGTAAACGTCAAAACTCGACGTCTATGATTAGAATATCGTATTACAAGCTAAAAATCTGCCGTGCACTTTGAGTTGGCCGCAACGGTACATGCTGAAGGTTTTTTGTAAATGCTTTTATGAAAACGATTATTGTAATAATTTTTGAAGTGTAGAAAGAAATATGGATTTGTCGGATAACTCACAATTACCTAGATAAATGTGACAATTTTCTAAACTTTGCTCTACTTTCTATACTGTCAAGAAGAAAAGATGCAAGTTGTGTAAAAGTTACACCATACATCATTTGTTTGAAGTGTAAAGTTTATCTTCATCCTCATTGCTTCCAGACATACCGTTGATAGGTTTCTGCACGGATTCGGTATATGAACCATATTTTTTCTTGTATGTTAATATTTTTTTAAGTTAATAAATGTATTTTTAGTTACTGGGTGAGTTATTTTAATCTTTGGCCGCGTTTATCCAGTGAGGGAGCCAGATGGTGAAAAATACCCCGTGACAAAATTGTTTGGGGTGAAGGGAGACAACTTTTGGCACCATAATCCACCCATTTTTTCCATGGATTCGGGTTCCTGATAAAAAAATATGAAATTTTTGTCCGAACAATTTTTCATGAAAATGCTTTCTTCGGTCATATTTATGACCCCCCGCCCTATGTAAGAACTACAGTAAATGGACATATGCACATATGATTGTTAGCGCTCGATATGGAGTTACCTTGTCTACAGCCATAAAATTGTCCCCACACGATGTCATCACAGCTGTCAAGTAGCTGTCATCAGGGCCACAAGTGTCAATGTTTCACCAAAATGACAAACATTTCCAGGATTGAGGTTCCAGAATGTTAGATTGGACCTACGCTCGTGATGTACGGTCATGACCAGAGCGCAGGGGAGAGCCACTGCCTCCCGGTGAATTTAATGAGAACACCCCGTACGGGAGAGGCAAGGGGACTCACGCGAAAAAAGCAAAAGAGGGGGAGTGGATTTTGGTGCCAAAAGTTGTCCCCCTTCACCCCGAACAATTTTTTCCCGGGGTATTTTTCACCATCTTGCTTCCCTCACTGGATAAACGCATCCAAAGATTAAAATTACTCACCCTGTATAAATAATTTTAAAAAGTCAAGCTTATGTGTAGTTCAATGCTTGACCGTTAATGAGTTAAGGGTGATATTTTTTTTCTACAATCATACTAAGGTCTACACATTACCCTTTTTCTGTGACGTAATAATTTTCTCAATTTGACAAAAAGGAACTGGAAGCAATAAAAAATCTGCAATTTTTGGTCAGGTCCGCTCTAAGTATGGCTTGGTTTATAATACTGTCAGTGTGACATTTGTCCAAAATGACAGTAAAATAACATGCAATAACAAGCAAGTCAGCATGCCTAACATCTTATTTTAAGCGTTAGGGACTTCTTCGTTGAATTACATAGGTCAAGAATGTCTTGGTTTGAATAGTGTGCTAATTAGAGCATCTCTTACATTAAAGGTTAGGTATACGTCAAATTCTGAAGTCACAAAAAAAAGGTTAATGTGTAGACTTTAGAAAACAGACTGTTGCGCTTGTCAAACAACTCAAAGTTGACATTTACCAAGGTTGTCACTTTGCCCCTTCAAAGTAAAAAATTCGCTCGCTTTGAAAACTCCTATCACCGATGCATTGTCCTTATGTAACGACAAATAAACGCTTTTCGTTTATTTTGTAGTTTATAGCTGTCAAGTTTAGTGAGTAAAATTTTGCAAATGATATGTTTTATCGGACTTTTTCCACTGTCTAGGATGTATATCACACGACGTTTCGGGAGTTTTTGATCTACTCCCGTCTTCAAGTGTTCCTGGTTCGTCTTGAGAAGGACTGAAGCTGTATGTCTTTCTACGTACACTCGTGCCTACCGCGGAGTTTGAACCCGGGATCGCTGATCGCTGTGATTAATAGTCTGTCACTCTTACCACTAGACCACCAGCACAGTTATATATTTTAGTTATAAACTTATATATAGTGAGATAGTTTAATGCTCGCAATTTAATTTTGTATGCGAGAAATATTGAACAAAGTCAATTAAAGCACAGAGTTGAAATATTTTATTTAATTGCAATCTAAACAGTAGTTGAAGTTATTAAATGCATTGGAAATGAGATGCGAGAAGCATAATTAGAGGGATAAAGGCTAACATAAGAAGAGCAGGTTTCGGAAGGATTGAATTTGAAGTGAGTAAAAGAAAGATTTAAGATGCCTTAATATAAATAATATGATAGGTTTGAGCATATTTGAAGCCGGGCCAAATGTAAGTAAATAATGCAAAAGGTTGGTTATTTTGTAGCCTGACGGGCTAGTTTAATTTAATTTAATCTGTTTGCTACAATCATTAGACTGAAACTGGCTTCCCAGGCAGCTCAGAATGCCAAGGTCATAGTAATAAACTCAACCAGTAACTTAGGAAAAAAACACAGAATAAGCTTTATCATCATATAATAATTTAGCTAAATACATCTCAAATTAAATTGTATTCAATACAGGAAATAAATATAAAATGTAACGATGTTTGTAAAATTAATACAACTCTCTTAACGGGGCATCTCGCTCACTGGGAATCGGGCCCTGTCAGTTTCTTTTGGAACAGCCTATACACGGAGTAGCTCCGATGTCCTATAGGCGTTTCGCCGGACCTGCACAGATAAGACGATAGTGAAAGCCGCTTAATGGCGGCACGTAAACATTGAATTCTATCTTTAAATTGTCGAATGTACGAAAGTGCGGGTCATATCAAGCTAAATTACATTCGTACTTGGTGCATCTAGTGTTTATCGTGGCCTGCAGTTACTCTGTGGCGGGAATACGGGAGTTCGGCTAGCTCATTTGGTTTTTACCTGACAGCTGCTTTTTGAAACCAGGTAAACGAATTTCGAATGAATAACCGTTGTTTCTTGTTGGCCATTGTCCCCGATTCAAACGTGCGTACCTATGGACGCCGGCCTGTGGCTTTCTAGGCTGGACCTCCTAGTGCACGTTTTCGGCTTCGATGGTGCCAAGTTGCTCCGAACGCAATTAACGGGCTTAATTACGTCGGCGTCGTTGTCCGGGCGCAGGGAAATTTAATTCGCGGACGGAGCCGTCTCCGGCGAGCTCAGCTTAATCCTTCGGGTCAACAGGTGCTGGGAATCGTTGTCGGCAAGTTCGGCTAAGCTCTCCTAATAACCAGGTGTTGGACACCGTCGTCGTCGGGCTTATGAGGACCTTCTAGGTAACTAGATGCTCGGGGAACGGCACCAAAGAGTGCTGGACCCTCCTGACGTCTAGGTGCTGGGTAACGGCACCGAAGAGTCTGCTGGACCCTCCTGGGGTCTAGGTGCTGGGGGAACGGCACCGAAGAGTCTGCTGGACCCTCCTGGCGTCTAGGTGCTGAGGGAACGACACCGAAGAGTCTGCTGGACCCTCCTAGCGTCTAGGTGCTGGAATGACTGGTAGGAGTCCCCTCGAAAAGTCCGGAGACCCTCCTGAGTGAGACTAGGCTAGGAGATCGAGTTAGGGAAATTCTAGGAAAATTCTCGAAGAGCCCGGAGGCTCTCCTGAGCAGAATCAGGTCTGGAAGAGGTTCGGGAAAAATTCTCGGAAAATTCTGCCCATAGCTTCGATTTTTCCTTTTATACCCCGGGCTGGCGTAATGAGCGGTTTACGCCGGTTCGTTGGAGCGGGAATTCTTGCTTTAGGTGCGCGGAGGTGTCTCTGCGTCTCCTGGAGATGACGTCGCTTCTCGTTATCGACGCGGCGCTCCGGTTCATAACGTGGTACAAGCCAATGGGTAACGCGCAAATCAATTTTTAATTACAAAATCGCGTTCGCGCTGGGCGAAACGTTACAATGTGCATAATGAATATGAGCGTAGAGTTATTGATAAACGTATGGGCCAGTGAAAAGCAAGCAAGCTGAAAGGTAGATGGAAATCATAGCAAGATAAGATAGAATTTGCTAAGAGCAAGGCAGAACGAAGGCAACTGAAATGAAGAATAATTAGTGACGTGGTTAAAATTGAACTCAAGTGCCAGTGCAATTTAAAACTAAGTGTTCATAGCAGAGCAGTGATAAATAACAGTTTATGTGACAAGAAAGGATAATTTGTATGTATAAGAAATAAAGACAATTTCTAGTTTAATCAACAAACATGTTAATCAAATTTTATTCTTTTATGTGAAATTGTAACCAAAACTTATTTCCTTTGAATAATATTAGATCGCGGTTACTAGGTAACGCGATGCCTTTTTGTTAAAAAAAAGAATAATTCCTGTAATGTCAACTTGTGGGCAAATAATGCTCCTAATTTTTTGTTTTTATATAATAAAAGTTATTTGCAAAGTTTAAAAAGTGTACAAAGTTATTGTACAAGTCACCGGGAATAAGTGGAAGTGTTATTGAAAGTTCCTCCACTGAAAAAATTTATAAAATTGTGCAAGCCAAGATCGGCCTAGGTTCGCTTCCGACAACCTGGACATTTCAAACTGCGATACCAGTCCATTCCAACATCAGAAGCCAGGGATCTCAAGTCCTACAGGTCGGGAAGAGGTGTAACAATATCCTAGAAGAAGATTTGGTGCCAAAGAAGCGACTTCCAGCAAAATAAGGGCGTTGGCGTCACCCGCAGCGGCTCCAGAGACGGTATTTTAAAAGGTACGATTTGGCAGGTTTTAATGTGGTTGGAGTTTGGAAAACCAGTGGACTTAAAGAACACACCTTGCTGAAGAGATTCATCGTGTTTCCGAGCATCCATATACGTCCAAATTCCAGAAATTCCCGTAGCGTCACTAGAAAATGCGATTTATGCCAGGATTTGCAGTTTTCACAAGAAGCCAAGACAAACGATAGAAGCCCGTCGTTTTTACGTCACAACTTAATTGTTGCTAGGCGGGAGATTCGATTCGGTTTAAATAATAGTAAAACGCTGTATGCACCCGCGAACCTTTTGTGGTGTAAGTCAATTTTGTGAGGTTATAAATTATTGAAGTGAGTAGAGCAGTTGTACTGAAATTTTGAGTATTTGAGCTACTCTGAGATATCAGGCTTGTTTTGACGGAGCAAGCCAATTTCAAGTAAAATTTTAGATTGCATTATGAGAAATTCAAAGCATGCTAGATGTAATTCATTTTAAGACACCCGGTAGAACTAAGGTCACTAAATCACGTTAGCTACGCTAACACAGGTAGGGAAACTCGGAGTTATTTATGTCAAACCAAACTCGTTTTTGTCAGTGGCGTACCCAATCAGTCTATAGGTTATAATAGAAATAAATTGAAGTTGTGTAACGTGAACGCAATAAATAAATATTACATAACAAATTATTTGTGAACGTTTTCCAGCTTAAAAAAATAATTTTCACAAATATAAAGCTTTAGCGAATATTGTGTACCTCTCGCCGCATTCCAATACTTCGGCACCTCACATACACGTAAATGATGCATGTCGTCTAGTGGTCTATTTATTTCTTTCAACCACTTCTGCCGTTTTATGCTATTTCTTGGTCCTTAATTTGCAATAAGTAATTCATTAAAAAGTATTGCTAAGTATTGCAGTTTAAATTACCTTCAGGAACTTGAAACAGCGTGTACCTTTTTATGCTGTTGTTCAGGCAACCTTTAACGCAGCAAATGAAAACCATAATGCTATTAAATATAAATACGTTTTGACAAAATTCGTCGGGAGAACTAGGGAATCCGATATCACAATCATCTCTTTAGGTCATAATTTAAGCAAATGATTTGTAATCGTGAAAAATTACCTTTGATATTTCTTCAGATCTTCAAGTTTCAGGGTCAGTAGACGAAAAACATTTCAAATTGCGGTTAAAAACGATCATCTGTCTAACTTACAACCTAAAGAAAGGATTATGGCATCGCATTCGAAGGATATACCTATTAATAATAAGAAAAATTATTTATGCCCTTAGTAGCGCCTATGGTAAATTTGACATTGACAAACTCGTTTTTTGAACCTGTCAAATGGTGTTTCCCTACCTGTGTTAGCGTAGCTAACGTGATTTAGTGACCTTAGGTAGAACGGGGCAATTAACCATTTTATTAGAGAGTAATAAATACGTTTCATTTTAGTTAGCCTAAGATACTGACAGGCAAGTTTTGCATTTTTTAAATTTAATTTAAGTACCCTGAGTATTGGGTTGTTTGCCTAATAGTACATTGATTTGGCGATTGTCTAACATTATATAAAAAAATAAGGCGCGCAAAGTGGAGCCTTAACAAAATATAGATGATTTCGGAGGCTTTCACAGCCATTGTCATTAGTAACAAACGCCTTCCGGGATTGGACCATGTCATTATTGAGGCCGAAGAACTCAACGTTTCGCCTACTTTCGTTAGGGGGCTTCATCAGGAGGAAAGACCACGGTAACTCAACGTGTTAACCACGCCAGCGGCGAAACTCTGCAAGGGAAGGAATAGAAGAGCACGGTAACTCAACGTGTAAACCAAGTCAGGGGCGAAACTCGACTAACGATCGGAAGGAGAAAGACGAAAATTTATAGGCAAGCGCCGTCGCGGTTCAGCAAATGCCGTCGCGGTTCAGTGGCGGTAGGCGGGGCTTAGGAATTTGCACTCTTCACAAATAAGGAAGGGGAAAGCCTTCGTTACGATTGAGATTGTTAGGGTGTTTGTAAATCTCAAATGGTTTCGCGAATCTTTCTGCTAAAGAAGAATGGGGATTTGCAGATAATGAAAGTGTCATCAAAAAGGATCTTATGGCCGGCATCGCGTTGGTGTTCAGCGATAGCTGATGATGAAACGATACCCGACTTGAGACAACGCTGGTGCTCAGAGATGCAAGTTTTCACTGAACGTCCTGTTTCACCAATGCACACAGCATTACAAGAGCAAGGGACTTTGTAAATACCTTTACATGACATAGTGTTTAATTTATCTTTAGATGAAGGAAGAACCTGTGCGATTTTGCTCGGGGGTTTGAATACTGTTTTAATGTTTTGCTTTCGAAGAAACTTGCCTATGCGGTTGGTAACTTGGTGAATATAGGGAAAAAGACTATTGCTGCAGGAGGATTGGTTTTTGGAGGTTTGGGTGGCTGTGGATGAAGATGGCGATTGATGGAAGACTGTATATCGTTAGCATGGTAATCGTTGTTTCTAAGAGCTTTCCGAATGTGGTTTAATTCAGCTTGATGGTTATCGGGTTGGGATATGGTAACAACCCAGTGTACAAGCAAATTGATAACGGAAATATTTTGTTTAGAATGATGGTCAGAATCGGCATGTAGATAGCGATCAGTGTGAGTGGGTTCTTTGAAGAAAATGCCATATCTCAATATGGGAACAAGCCTAGTCTATGGCTGCGATATGTAGATGATATGTTCATAATATGGCCCCATGGAAGAGAGACGCTGGACGGCTTCCTGGAAGATGTCAATAATCAAGCCCAATAAATTAAGTTCACGATGGAAATAGAATCGGAAGACAAACTCCCATTCCTAGATGTACTAGCCCAGAAGAATGGTTACAGGGTACAAACAAAGGTATATCGAAAACCTACATTACGATTCTAACCACCACAATAGCGTGAGAGGTGGTGTCACGAGATACCTATATAGCCGAACCAAGACCATATGCTCGGAGGAAGAAGACCTTAAACGGGAAATTGAGATAATTACAGAAATGCTGCAAGCTAATGGCTACCCAAAAAGAACTCTAAACTAAACGCTAAAAGAGATGGACAGAAATACAATACCGGCAGAGGATGAGAAAATGGAACCGACTAGCACGGTCGTAATACCATACATCCGAGGAGTTGCTGATAAACTGAGAAGAATCGGAAACAGATTCAACATAAGAACTGCCTTCAAGTCCACAACAACTCTGAGAGGCATGGTGATGCATACCAAGCCTGAAAACTAAGATCAGAGTTCAAAGAACTGTATCTACAGCGTACCATGCGAGTGTGGAAGACAATACATAGGGGAAACAAAAAGACCCCTACGCGTGATATTATCGGAACATCGCAAAGACATTAGAAAGGACGAAACCATCAAATCCAAGATCGCAGAACACTTCTGGAACGAAGACCACCACATACAATGGGATCAGTTGTAGCTAAAGAAGAAAACAGGTTCCGTAGGAAGCTGAAAGAAGCTACATACATAGTGCTGGCAGAAGAAGTAATTAGCCGGGCTAGCGAAATAAAGCCCATTTGGATGCCACTACTGCATAGAGAATTACAAAAATAGTCTACTGAGCATACAGCGGTAAGATATATTGTTATGATACACTTAGGGTAGTTTTAAAATAAAAATATAAATATGATATATTTGGAAGATTAATACAATCAAATTTTGAGGGGTTTTAAATAAGATTGGGTGTTAAATTTAAAATGAACGATGAATATTAAAATTGAGACAATTAGTAATGTAATTTGATAATTAAATAGAAATTGAGTATTTAATTTTGATGGGTGAGTTCAACCACGATAAAGTTGTTCTCTGAATGTCATTTTTTGGCAGTGGTCTATTATGATATGTTTTTCGGACTTTTTCCACTGTGTAAGGTGTAAATCACAACGTTTCCGGAGTTTTGATGTCCTCCTGTCTTCAGGTGTTCCTGGTTAGTCCTAAGAAGGACTGATATTGTATGTTTTTCAATGTAAATTTGTGCCTCCCCCGGGGTTTGAACCCGGGACCGCTGATTGCTGTGATTACTACTCTGTCTAGTGGTTAGAGTGGCAGAGTAGTAATCACAGCGATCAGCGGTCCCAGGTTCAAACCCCGTGGGAGGCACACAGGAACACCTGAAGACGGGAGTAGATTAAAACTCCCGAAACGTTGGTGTGATTTACACCCTAGACAGTGGAAAAAGTCCGAAAAACATATCATGATAAAGTGTAAACCAAGGTTATATTTGACAAGTATGCTTGCTTTAATAATAAGGAATTGTAGCATGTAATAATTAGGACATTTTATATTTTTAAGAGGGCAGGAATAATTGTAACTACCACAGATATAAAATTTGTTTAGACAGTCAGAATAACAAACTCATAAAAAATGTATATAGATTTTTGAAAAAACTCATTTTGATAATAAAAAGTTTGAAATTATGCCCTTATTTGTATGATTGTTCAGTGAAATACAAATAATGGAGCTAATAACAAATCTACGTGGTGAAAATATATGAAAATGTAATATTGAATTAATAAAACCATACAATCGGTGAAGAGATTGTGCAATACAGTTAATTAAATACAAATAACGAATAGATTTGGATTTATTGGTGCATATAAAATATAATTAATATTCATTACTTAAGTTGGTGATTATATAGAAGACAAGTCAATCTTTTAGAAGAAGTTGTTAGGAGTAGCTGCTTGATTTGGACAGTTTCTATGGGTGTTGCTGGATACAGAGTACTAGCTGAGGAATAAAGAAGATTAGCTTGGGATCATCTATAATACTGAAACTTACCAGGAATCTAATGGCGTGACGGTGACATTGATGAAAAGAGCAGGACAGGATTCTACGGACAGTTGGGGTTTTTGACAGGTTGGATGTGGTTTAAAGGATGGCGGAACGTCATAGCTTTGACTATTGAAGGAATAAGCTGTAGGCGTTGCAGACTGTGAACATCAACATCAACTAAAATATATAACCGTGCTGGTAGGCTAGTGGTAAGAGTGACACACTAGTAATCACAGCGGTCCTGGGTTCAAACCCCGGGGTAGGCACGAGTGTACGTAATAAGACGTACAGTATCAGTCCTTCTCAGGACTAACCAGGAACACCTGAAGATGGGAGTAGATCAAAAACTTCTAAAACGTCGTGTGATATACAGCCTAGACAGTGGAAAAAGTGCGATAATTAATTCAAGGAATTTCTCATTAAATTGTTTTTCTTTATTATTTAGCAAGTGCTTTTATTCTGTCCATCCCTGGACTTTTATTTTCCACCCTTTTTATTACTTTTCCTACTTCTATGCTGTTGATTTTATTACTTGATTCGCCTTTTGTGCTCTGTTAATTCTATTCATCTCTTCTCCTTTCACATTCTTTTCATTAATAGTTGAGCAGTGTTAAGTTCTCTAGCTCTTCATTGCTAGCTGCTAATTCTCCTTTCTGATTGCACACGAGTGTGGTTTTAGTTTGATATCCTTTATTATTGTTTCTAACTCCTTTTAAAAATGTCCTCGTTGCCCCTTTACTGTAATTGTCATTCAATCTTTGAATTCTCATACTTTGATAGTTTCTATTTGTATCTTTTGTTGCTTTCTAAAGTTTATTCATTCAGCCCAATTTGGCTTTGCTTCTTTCTCAAATAACTGTTCATAGATATAATTATATTAAACTTAAACCATGTAGTAAAACAATCTATTTGTTCTATTTAAGTACATAAATAAAAATTGCACAAAATAAATACACTATATCTAGAATTGCGACTTATGAACTATTTGTACACAACTGGACGGCACATAATTGGACGGATAAGTTGCTTACACAGCATGTTATATAGGTGCATACAAATCTAAATAGTACTAAATTCTATTCTACAAAAAATGAGATCACTCGATATTTAAATACAGTTTAGGTTCCTCAATTTTAGCTAGTCTTCTTGGATCAACTTTCTCGGAACACATTGGACAAGAATCATCAGACTCCAACATTCTGAACAAAGGGAAGTCAGATCTGATCTAAACAATAATTTAAAAACTTACTCCAAAAACTCTGATCGCAATGCTGGAAAATCACATTCTGGACATGCAGTGAGATCTGACTTGATAATATGTCTACCCTATAAACAAAAACCGAGTATTTAATATTTAGATCTAATCAATGGGTCAAGAAATGAACTATTAGATGATTATTTTGCATCAATAGAAATCATAACCTCAAATATTTAATAATTAGGCTAAAATAACTAAAGATATTTTGAAATACGTACGGTAACTATACAAAAAGGTATGTTATTTTTGCATTTGTTGCAATTTATTTCGGTCTCAGGCAAAAGAGCTTCACAGTAAGGGCAAGCAGTGAGAGCTTCCATTGGATCACTTCCACTGTCGCTACTGTTTCTGCCATTTTTTGGTGGTTTCCTTACAACCCCCTCTATTTTCTTAGCATATTTAGGGTCTACTTGCTTCCTGTATTCTGGATTTTGAATCAGCATTGCTGCATAGTTATATGCAGCATTACGTAACCCTGCTCGGTGGCACTCGATTACTGTAGATGTCAAAATTGGTACAATATCTGTAATATATTTGGTATTACTAAAGCAGAATGCAACAAAATTCGAATCAACAAATGATAATAAGCAGTAGGTACTAATCAAACTTTTAATGGTGTGTGGAATTATGGTTTATCAACCTAATTAATAGATAATAATGATGGAAGCGAATGACACATACAACCAATATACTTACGTGAAGGAAATTTCGATATATTATTGGCAACCCTAATTAGCATTCTTGCACCTTTCATATGGTCTCCTTTTCGAACATGCAACCTAACTAATATATAACTATGCAGCAGCATGAGATTCCAATACATTTCGTGAGGAATTTTGATGTCATTGTTTTTTAACTCTTGATACATGCTAAATAAAATATCATGGGCATTCCTGTAGTTTCCATTTATTTGTTCTTCGTTTGCGATGATGATAGCCGACTTTGAAGCCTCCTTGTATTGTTTGCGAGCCATATACAAGCGGAACAGATATTTTGCATCTTTAGGTACACCATCGGCTTCGCCAAGCAAAAATTCTATGAGCTGATTTGCAAGTGCATCATCATTGGATGATGCAACAACGTCTATAGCTATTGTGATTGCTTCGTTTTCATCTGAATTTGATTTTGCTGCCTTTAATAAATGCTTCATTGCCTGAAAATAATTAACTTGTAATATATATACCATAACAAATATAAACTGCAACCTTTCGATATTCGCGAGCATGGTAGTAATATTTTCCAGCAAGAAGACTATTACGTTCGTTTTCAAAGTGAGCAGCTAAGCCACTAAAATCTTGAGGTCGCAATTCATCAGTAGATAAAGTATTCAGCAGTATTTCTCCATATAATTGTAACTTTCCATGTTTTCTTGCCAGCTCAAACGCTTCATTGTTACACTGCGATAAGACTAGAAAACGTATAGCTGATGAATAATCGTTTAAGCGTTGGAAAAACCTACAAAATTAACCGAGTCTACAATACTTTTTGAACTTTGAAATGTACACATTAAAATTAAAACAAAGTCGAAATTGCTATGTATGCATACCGACCTTGCAATCATTTTAGCTCCTTCAGTACTTTTTGTCTCTTGAACTAGTTCGACAGCAGTCTCTGGGTTGTTCAGATAATCCAATTGTAAGCGAATAACGGAATCGAAATCCTTAGCTACATAATAAGCACTAGCTGCATCTTCATACTTTCCTTCGTTCTCTTTAGCTTTAGCATACTGCAAATGGATCTTGTTGGAGCTGACGTTGGGCAAAAGCTCTCCCACTTTATGCCAGTTTTTCAGCTTAATATAATTGGAAGCTGCCTTGTCATAAATCTGAGCTTTCTCGTATAGCATAGCAGCATCCACAAGTTGTTTCTTTGATTCGAGTGCTTCGGCACATTCTTTAAATAACACTTTATTGTTTAGATCTAAAGCTATGTTGATTCCATGCTTGTAGTTATTGCACCGAATTGAAGTACGGGCTATGCCACATTTACAGATAGCAATATGCTCAGCATTGATGTTCTCTTGAAGACCTTTTTCGTAGTGCAAATATGCTTCGGAATAGTTTCCACTGGAAATGATTGAAATAAAATAGTAGAAATAATGTTCAATAATAGAAAATAAAATTGTAATAAAAACTTTAAAGCAATATACCGGGTAACTATAAATGATTGTGATTTTTTTCTTAGGTTGGCACTGTTTATGTTGGTGGCACTGTAAGTCTATCTCAAATTCGAGGTTAGCAGGTTAGGTTTTGCGTAATTCTGTGTCAAAACTGACGCAAAACCTAGCATGCTAACCTCGAATTTGACAGTGCCACCAACATAAACAGTGACAACCTAAGAAAAAAATCACAATCATTTATGGTCACCCAGTAGAATTAAGAAATATTGACGTTTGAATCAACTAGCCCTAATTATTTTATCACTTATTTTTCATCTTAAAAGTATTTCTGTATTTTCAAAATGAAAATGATTATTATCTTTTCAAAAACACCATTGTTTTATCCCTAACTGAAATGAATGTGGAAAAGTAACAGTTTTCGATATTGAATTATTTTTACTTACACGAATTCCAACTGCTGAGCATATTCTCTTGATATGTATGGCACTTGTTCAGGTGCCATTTTTTTAGACAGCTGCAGTGCTTGATCCCATTGTAACAAATCTCGGCGCATTTCAAGAGCAGCCGCTGGATAGCTAGATGTTAAAAACCACTGCTGAGCACGGTCGCAATCATTTAAAAACATTGCAACATATCCTGCTATCAATTTATAATCTTCTACACACAAAATTTCTTCTAGTGCACTCACAAGAGCAACATCTTCACACTGTTTGTAGGCTCTTAAGGCTATTAAAAACAAATATTTCAAAATTAAAACAGCCGTGAAGTACAACAGAACACACAGTAATGCTCCTCATGAAAATATATCACAAATACATGCAAATTGAGTTCTCAAACAAATTTAAAGAAAACAGAAAATAGTCACTTATAATACCATGAGTAGTCAAAGTTATGTCGACTATTTTTGCGGTGTTACCACGAATGCCCATTGCGCTTTGATACCATTAGGATGAGTGCGCTAGCACCAGTCCTAATCCCAAGCGCAATGGACATGAGTACTGACACCACCGCAAAAATAATCTACTTAACTTTGACTAAGAATGGTATTTGACGGACTATCCAATGAACCAAACTATTTTTTATATTAGTTTTTAGCAGTCTGCTGAGTTGTGTAACAAACGTCATTTTATACGGCCTGGGAATTTTTTCGAAATCCATTGTTTTATTTTTGAGAAAATGAAAATTTTGGCCGTTTTGGCGCCACATACCGACGATGACATTTAAATGACAGCGACTGTCAAGACTAATACGTGTTTTAATAGTATATTACCCAACAAGTTTTGAAAAGTGATGTTTTACTGAACTCGTATGGCTGGTTTGAGTACAAGTGTCAACGAGTACTTAAACGGCCATACGAGTTCAGTAAAACCACTTTTCTAATGTGTTGCATATACTATTTTATCGCATTTCATAAGAAATGTAAAATATTGAATTTTTACATAATAGTGACACTATTATCCATTTACTTGGCATCCGCACTGTCAAACTGACAGTATGTTAGCACAACTGCAATTTTTCACATTTTAACAATTAAATTAATGTACAGTCTAATAAAAAACATATTATTTTAGAAGTATAGTCAAAACATTTTTTTCTAATTTGGCACTGACAGTGCGAATGTCAAGTAAATGGATAATAAATGTCAAAACATAACCAAGCTGAGCAGAACTTGTTTCAATGTACTAAATCACAATAAACAGCTCCAGTTGATGTTATCCATCTGGCAGTACAGAAGTGTATTGTTGGTGACACTGTAAGTCCATGTCAAATTCGATGTTCGCAGGTTAGGTTATGTGTCAGTCTGTGTCAAAACTGATGCAAACCTGCTAGCCTCGAATTTCACATAGACTTACAGTGTCACCAACCATACATTTCAGTATTGCCAAACATAAAACAAATCGCCGTTGCTATGCAGAAAAGTGTTGCTAATGCAGAAAGATACCACAATTCTAAACGATTTGGAATGTAGAAATGCAGTACATTACCAAATGAAATGCGATAAAAATATTTTTTTAAATGCAGCATCAGCAGAATAAGGACCTATTGTCTTGAATTTAATATAAATATGAATGGTGTAATCTATTTACAGTGCCGTGTACGTACATCTTAGAGATCTATAGTTTTAATATTTTACTTGAGAGAGGCGTGAACTCCAAGAATACGTAATTGAAGACAGAATATTTTCAGGCAGGTATTTTTTGGATAGCTCACAGATTTGCTCTAAAATAGAATATATGCAGATAATGGTATTTCTTACAAATTTGGAAGATGTTCTAAGTTCTAAAACTGGGCTCACTACAAGTAGAGACTCACTGTCGGTTCCTTTGAGGTCAAAATTCCAATTTGCATGACCTTGAATGACTTCTGGTGGGTACTTTCTGATAGTACTAACAGATGGCGCTACTACTTGATCACATCCAAGGCCAACTAAATCTATAGGAACAAAGTCCCTACCAAGCCGTCGCATTCAGGGTTTTCTCTGTCTATCTCAATATACGATTAGTAGCGTTATCTAGTTTTGAAATTATTAACCTTCAAAACGTGAGAAATGTCAAGAATTTCTTTGACGTATTCTAAAACTGTAGAATGACAGTGGTTCAGTGAGAATATTGCAAATAAACTATTAAAAATGACACGCAAATGTTACAAATATGCTACTTTCATATAATTGGGTATATTCTAATTCAGGTGGAATCTCCTAATAAATACAGCTGAACTACCGTTCATGTCCTTACTTTTATTTTTACATTTTTTTTTTCCAGTTACAAGTGTTAGTGAACATGAGTGAATCATTAACGAACGCTTCTATAATAAAATTTAAAGATGTTATAGTTTTCTTTGTTAACAAAGGCGGATGTGTAGCAAGAGAAGTAGGCTACAGAATAAATATCGACTGAAAATGAAATGTTGGTTTTCAGTCCTTAAATTTCAGCAAGGAGCTCACATGGAATCAGTATCTCTTCGGCAGTATCTTCAGCAAAGCTGCTATTGTTAAATTTAATATTGTTGCAGAATTTATGTAACTTACAGTATCACAAGTATTCGCTGAGTGGAAAGATTTAACTATTTCAAAACGTCAAAACATCACTAGAACGATAACCTAACATATTTCACATATCTTTGACACTAGCTATTTTTTAGTGACATCCAGTTGTAGTGAAGGTAATCTATACAGCTACAAAGGGTGATTTTAATATTAATTTTGACATTGACAATAATTGATATTGATACCTTCAATAAATTTGAAATACGTCAGTTACATGGCAAAAAAAATAAATAATTTGCCTACAGATGCCGCTACTAATCGTATGACTGTTCTGAAAGTTAAAGCACGACCGACCAAATTAAATACTATGGCCTGCACATACAGTGCCTTTATATGAGACCGTGGCGACAATACAACTAAGCCACGCCCCCGCCGCCATATTTAAGCAATTTTGTAACGGTTGTTCATTTAAATTCGTAATCAGAGTCGTCTGTGATACGTGTTTTACGTTTGGCAGTACTGAAAACATTCGAGATTTGCAAGTTAAGTTTTACGTCAGTCTGTGTAAAACAACAAACAAAACCTAACCTACTAACCTCGATTTTGACATAGACTGACAATACACTCTAGTACTGCGAAACATATAACACGTATCACAGGCGATTTAGTCTGAACATGGCGGCTGAAACCACGTGATCTAGGGAGCCAATCAAAAATAGGACACCCCATTGTCGCCACTTTCTATATAGAGGCTGTAATAGGGAACACCTAGAGACATCTATTAATTAATACTGAAACGTACATAACATTACCCTACTAATTTTGCTTGTTAATTTTATCTGTATTAATTAAAACTTTCACAAATAATAGTATATTATCATATGAGCGATTATGACAGCCATTATTCACAAAGATGACATTTGTGCCACAAGCCGAAGTGCCAAGTGAATAATGGCCATAATCGCGAATGTAATACGATATTTTATTCCTATGCAATAGAAGTTTTGTGTTCATATTTCCGAATTATAACATTTGTGACAGCTGTTAACTTCAAAACTCATTTAATAATAAGAATGAATTTTGTGATTCTCTACAACCTATTGAATAGTGAAAATAAAATTTTCTGATTGGCTGCAAACTGTGAATTATGAATCATAATTCATGGCCATTATACAGTAGGAGTAGATAAACTTACTTTATATACTGATTTATTAGAAATTGTATTAAATTACAACAAAATCAATAAACTGAGATTTGACGGTGCACCTAACCTTTTAAACGTCAGATTTTGACATTTGCGCTAAGAAACACGCTAAATGCTTTTAAATTCTCACAATAGGTGGCTGTAACAGGTGTTCCTTATTACAGTGACTATATACAAGACAGTGTGGCCATACGATTGTTGGCCGCCATTAACAGGCAAATTTGAGCGCAGAGATATACAGTGCCTTTCGAAATAATCGAACGTTTTTGAGTGGTCATTATTTTGGCGCTAGTTATTTTAACTAGTTGATGTTAGTTACACGTGCAGTGTTATTTTTGGACATTGACATTTCTCATTGGCGTTCGTTCGTAGTGCTTTTAAGGTGTTACATGAAGTTTACAACCGGTTTCAGTTATGCTAGTTTACAATACAGCTAAATGCCGTCTTCCTGTTCCCTGTCTCCAAACCTCCCTGTTCTGTGCTTGGTCTTCTTCCAGGTTCCTCCATGGCTCTCCGAATACCCTCATTCCACGGTTTGCGTGGTCTACCTCTTTTTTTCTTAACCGGCGGCGACCATTTAAAGATCTTCATAAGCCACGTCGTCTCCTCCATTCTCCAATTCTGTCCACAACTGATTCTGGTGCCTCCATTCCATTCTGCGTCTTATTTCCTCGTTCGTCACTCTATCTCGTCTCGATACCTTTCCGCTTTTTCGTCCATTTGAACTGTGTTTAGTCTTCGTTTCATTTCCGCTGTTGCAGTCCATACCTCACTGCCATAACATAGCACCGACTCTACCATTACTTGACCTATTCTTTTTTTGTTTTGTTAGAGATATCATTGTCCCATCAAATTGATTTTAAGTACTTTGTACTATTCGAGTTCTGATCTCTTCTGTTCCCAAACCTTTTTCATCGATTGTATTGTAGCACCGAGGTATTTAAACCTTTCTACTTGTCTTACTGCGACATCTTCATTTATTAAGACTTCATATTGTGCTTTCGAGTTGACTACTAAATACTCCGTTTCCTTTAAACTTATGCTAAGGGCCCATTTATCGTAGCACCGATGTAATCTCTTTATCATATACTCCAAGTCGAACGCATCTTGTGCTATTACAACAATAGCATAATTATAAATTGTCACATTTAAATACTGTGCAGAATATTAGTTTTTCAGGGCAATAGATGATAAAATTTGACCCGCTTGCGACGCTAATGAATTATTTGACACTGACAATTTACAATTGTTAGATTTGAAAGGTTTTATTTTCTTCCATAACCAAATGAACAGGTTCTACCTACCTCTTTGAGAACAATTTAAAAGTAACTAAATATTTTGCCTGTTAATGGCGGATATTCGCGTCGACCAATAGCGGCGAAGACATCCCTATGGCCACACTGTCTTGTATATAGCCACTGTATTCCTTATGTGCAGTACAGTGACTTTATATGAGACAGTGGCGACAATAGAGTGTATTCTTTTTTATTGGTCGCTCAATTCGGCCTACATTACGAAGCAACATTTGTTGATGCTTTTGTTTGTTTATACCAAATCGAGGTTATCAGGTTAGGTTTTGCGTCAGTTTGTGTCAAATTCGAGGTTATCAGGTTAGGTTTTGCGTCAGTTTTGACACAAACTGACGCAAAACCTAACCTGATAACCTCAAATTTGACATTGACTTACAGTGCCACCAACATATTATTATACGTTGTGTAACCATGACCATTCAAAAACGTTCAATTTATTAAAGTTAGTAGGCCATTGGCCGCCATTTTGTGGCAAATTGTGCCTATTGTGGCCACTGTCTCGATCAAGGCACTGTAATGTGCAGGCCATAATGTACTTGTACATTTAATATCGATGGTCATGATTAGAGAGAGTGAGAAGATGAATGAGACGGCCTGATAGGAACTTTGTCTCTATAGATTTAGTTGGCCTTGATCACATCATGATTGGTAGCAGAGCCAGTAACTGGCTCTGATTGGTGAACTTTGTACTGCCATCTGATAGTCAAGCTTAGAAATATCAGCGTAAATAAATCATGCCAAATATTGAAACCTGTCTAGAGTGCCTGGGACAGTGACTTAGGGGGTATTTCTAAGCTTGACAACCAGATGGCAGAACGAAGTTCTACCAATTACAGTCGCTTTATATACACTAACGTTAACAGTCTGGCCATATATGGTCACGATTCCCATTGGTGCCGCCATTTTATGTCTTGCGTCATTTTGACAATAAGATTTAAATTTCAAAAATGTCAAAGTCACATTTACTCAAATAAAATAAGTTGACATTCAATCAACAAAAATCGTTTAAAATAAGAGTACATAGTTAAAAACTGATCATAATTTTTAGAAACAACTAGAACTATAATTTATTAACGGTAAGCTGACAAGGTTTAAAGAAATTTATCAATTTCAAAAATTTTCTTCAGATATGAGATATTGCTGTGCAGAGTGCAGTCGGATGCAAAAGCAAATCTGAAAACTGTGTGCTAACGGAAACTTTCCGTAGGAATAGGAACAGATGGAACTTATGGACAAAAAAATTAATGGAGAGAATTGGTACCCGAATGGAAATTCAAGAATTTGTAAAAAGCATTTTGCAGATTGTTTATGTGAAAAAGCACGAGTTGGTGGCAAAAAAGACTTAAGGATAATGCTGTTCTAACATTATTTACTTTCTTATCGCCTACAGCCATTGAAAATACCAATCTCTTTATAAATAAGTGGTCAAATTTTAAAATTACATTAGCCGTCCAAAGAACTGATTTTATCGACGTTTAAATTTTAGGTATGGAATCTTGTGCATTTGAATGCAAAAATTGGTCTGAACATGGTATTAAGGTGAAAAGCTTTCCAAGAAATAAAAAAGCGGGGCTTGTGGTCAAACAGGTTAATCGAGCATATTAGAATAACATAAAAGGTTAGAATAGAATCTAAATGTAAAAGCATTTTATATAAATAAAATACATATTGTTGATGTAACACATATTGCAACTTTTAATCAATTAGAAAAGTTTATTATATCCAAAGTTATCGATGTTCTTTTAAGAATAGCTGAAACGAAAACGAAAAGCAAAATACACAACGAAGCAAATAGAGTTGTACTTCTGTGGCAATGCACAATGTAGGCTATATAAATTAAGTGGGAAGTTATGAAAAGTAATTTTAAGCGTATTAGACTGTATACTCACTGTTTTAGTAGTTTTGGGATCACTTTAAGGTCTGTAGATTTATTATTATGTATGTGAGCACTAACTGTAAATAAATTTTATAATATCTCATTGATACGACATTGTTTGTTTTACTATTTAGTCATATATTTACTCATAGTAAGCATTTATTTAATAAAACTATTTTCCAACACCAACCCCGCCACTGCTTTTGACCCGCCACTGGAGGCGGCCATATTCTGTCTTATGTCATAAGTGACATTTCATATGGCCAGACTGTTGTATATAAAGGGACTGTACTACCAATCAGAGCCAGTTACTGACTCTGCTACCAATGTGGTAAAGTGGTGGCACTTTCTGTTGGTAATATCGGAAGCCGTTCAGGATATCCAAATCCGTATTTTGACATCAAAAGAACCGACGTTGAGTGTCTCTACTTGTTTGATTTATGTACGCTGTCATTTCCTTCGTAAAACTTGATTTGAGGGAAATTGATAAGGTCTTCCCGAATTGGATATACAGGGTGTTTCAGGAGAAAGTGCAAATATTTTGGGAGGTTGTAGTATGAATTATTCTAAGTAAAAAATTTCATATAAACATGTGGCTTATTGTTAATAGATACTGAGATACGGTCATTATAAGGTGTATTAAAGTACGAGAAATAACTTATTGTTGATTTTTAATAATAACAATCAAAATTAAACAAATTTACATTAGTGGTTCAAAAATTCCACCGCCAACCTCAATACATTTAGTAATTCTATTAGTAACGCTGTTTGTTGCTCTTCTAATAGCATCTTGGCGTTCCTTTATGAGCGCCGCACAATCCATGATTCGAGCGATCAATTCGTCTCTGGTGTTTACTTTTACTTTATACACCTCACTTTTAAGCCACCCCCACATACAGAAATCTAGTGGGGTAAGATCTGGCGACCTCGGTGGCCAATTAATGGGACCACAGCGGCCTATCCATCGTTCCGGAAAAACTCTATTAAGATGTTGCGTCACCTCACGACTAAAATGAGCAGGAGCTCCTTCTTGTTGCCATATCATATCTCTTCTTGTAGCCAAGGGAACGTCCTCCAGTAGTAGTGGAAGATCATTTTCTAAAAACTTCAGATAAAGAGGTCCAGTAAGACGATTTGGTAACACAACAGGCCCAATCAACAAATTGTCGATCATCCCGCACCACACGTTAACAGAGAAGCGATGTTGGAAAGTGCTTTCTACTGCAGCGTATGGATTTTCGTCGGACCATCGATGTGAGTTATGGCTGTTATTAATACCGTCACGGGTAAAGGTAGCTTCGTCGGTGAACAGTACTGATGGAATTAATTGACGATTACCATCGACCCACCGACAAAACTCTAATCGACCAACTTCGTCTCCTGGTTAAAGGTGTTGCACCGGCTGCAAGTGATATGGATGCAATCCGTGTTGACGTAATGTTGGCCAAACTCTTGTATGTGGAACAACGATACGGGTAGATTCTTCGTGTACTTGTAGTAGGGTTACGTTCTACCGACTCAAGAATACTTTCTACTTCATTCAGATCTTGTTCATTTGCTCTTTCAGAAGAAATGTAACTACTGGGAACTCTGCCAGTTTCACGACATTTTCTGAAAACGTTACTAAAAACTCTTGCATTCGGAAGTCTACGGTTAGGAAACCGTCGACGATATTCTCTGCGAGCAGCAAAGGCACTTCCATTACAAAACCCGTATACAAATACGATATCAGAATATTCTGCATATGTAAAAATATGCGGCATTATTTTTACTTATTACCAATAATTAAATTCAAGGATTAGGTAAATTCAATTGAAACTACGTTACAACTTTATAAATGTCAATTACGATTATTTGTCATTTGTTTTATACGAAAAGTTAGCTTGATTGTTATTATTAAAAATCAACAATAATTTATTTCTCGTATCTCAGTATCTATTAACAATAGATCACATGTACATATGAAATTTTTTACTTAGAATAATTCATACTACAACCTCCCAAAATATTTGCACTTCCTTCTGAAACACCCTGTATTTGGACCTTGCAATACAACACCTATTATACGTATGTAGAACCGCTTCCCATTTTTTTATTTTTAATTATTGCAATGTCGTTTATTATCCTTGTTTGGACTTCACGTTCAAAAATTGAATCCAAGTTGTTCAAAATCACTGTGTACGTTTCATATGGGGACTGCAAAGATATGATCATGTTTCTAATTTTTATATTCGTCTTAAATGACTACGCCTGAGGAACATTGTTATTTATCATTATTCTATTTTGATCCACAAACTGCTAAAGACGTCTACCCCTCGGAATCTTTGTGACAAGCTTATTTTTAGAAATAATATTCATCTACGCCAACTAAATGTTATTCGAATGATCACTATTCCGTTGCAATCTACAACTTTGTTTCAGAGATCTTACAGTTACGTATCTGCTGAGATATACAATAAATTTCTTTATAATATCCCTAATAAATCAATAATTATATTCAAAAAATATATAAGAAGTAATATATTTTATCGGACTTTTTCCACTGTCTCGATTGTTTATCACACAACGATTCGGGAGTTTCTGATCTACTCCCGTCCTCAGGTGAATGAAGTCCTGGTTAGTCCTGAGAAGAACTGATTTTTTGTACGTTTTATCACGTACACTCGTGCCTACTCCAGGGTTTGAACTTGGGACCACTGATCGCTGTGATTACTAGTCTGACACTCTTACCACCAGGCCACCAGCGCGGTAAGACAGAGAACATCTATATAAGAAGTATTCTGCTTCAAGACAATATGTGATGGGCTAATGGTTGTGTTATACTCTTATATTAATGTCAAAATGTCACACCTACATATATGTAATCAGTTTATAAGGTTAAGTGTAAGAATAGCTTTAGCTAAACTTCGCCTTCTCAACTGAAAACTTTCCAATAACATATGTATTTGGAAATAAAGATGATTTTATTATTATTATTATTTTAACAATACCAAACGAAATCATAAAAAATAATAAAGAATAAACTAATGACAAATTATACGGTAAACGTCAACAATGTAAATGAGAAAATAGACAAAAAAAACTAGCAGAAAACTGATTTAAAAAACAATAAAAAATCAAAGTAGAAAGTACACGGGAGGGTTATATTATTGTTGTAAAATTTTAACAAACGTCGTCAAGTTTAATCAAATATTTGCATCGGAGTCAATGTAGTAATTGATATTACATTGCAAATTTGAAATTCCCGCTCATGGGTATACAGCGCTCTACGGAGAATCGTGAAACTTCCCATATGCCCAGGCTGTATAAAGTGACGTTTGTGAAACAATTCAGCAGGCCATGGTTTTTAGTAAATATAGCAACAAACCACGCAATTTCTATACTAGCAAAAAAATACAATTGATTTTCTCTTATAAAAACTACATTTATCCACAAAAGTCACAACTTATGTGTCTTTATTGACAAGGTAAAAGTGTCACTTTATCTGCCTAAACAGATAAAATAGCGACTTTTGCATACTTTATCTGCCTAAGCACACAAAATCGTTGCTCTTTTTCTTTCTTTCTATGTTTGTTTGCTATATCTTCAGAAGATACTGGACCGATTAAATTGTATGATGGCTTAAAATTTTGCTAATTTTTAGACATAAATCGTACGCCGGTTTTTATTTTCAAAAAGAGTACGAAAAAATTTTAATTTAAATAAACCTTTAAGCAGCGGATCTGAGCATCTGTCGCCGTGGGCTATGGTGTGACAGCTACTGTGACCGTATGCTATTAGCTCGGGTGATTCAGTATGTTCATACATCATTAGCATTACAGTAGCGCCTTATTTGAACAACAGAAGTTGGCACAGGGGTACAGTGCTCGCCTGTCACGCGGGTGGCCCGGGTTTGATTCCCGGCCGATGCATCCTTTTTTTTTTAAATTTATTCTAATGAAATTTATCTGAATACGTTTGCGGATAAAATAGTAAATGTTATTCAGAGTAAAAGTGACTTTATGTGGCTTAGCTGAATTATTTGCCTCACTACCATTCGGCTAAATAAACTTCAGCTTCGCCACATAAAGTATCACTTTTACTCCTAATAACATAATCTACTATTGTTTAAAATAGTCACTTGAATAACTTCTAGGAAGATATATCCGCTGATATTTTTTGATTGGTCAAGAAACGTCAAACTCTGGATTTTCATTGGTCACTTTTTGACAGATGACAGTTGAATTGAACAGTCACAATAATAAATAATAAATATTACACTAACCTAATTCAATTTCCAAACTTCGAAGAGTCTGTTCTGCGAACTTTTTCCAAAAATCTTTCGATTTTAGTTGTTGGCATGTACTCCACGCAGCATTATACCTACAAATATCTTGTTAAAAATAATAATCAACAAAAATAACTGCTTCCACACCGATGCAAGGCAAGCTGTTTTGTGAACGAAGTTTCCAAAAGTTTTTGGTCCCGTTCAAGAACTCCCAAATGGGAGGACTCATGAGTTGAAAGTGTCAGCTGAGTTAACTGACCACCTGAAGTTGAGAGTATAACTTCTCCACTATACATAAACAAAGGCACCTGCTTAGAAACTAATGTTGTGGATCCAATAAATTCAACTGAAGAACCTGAAATAAAAAATGTTTACTGTCTAATGATTCGAAATCATACAATTATTTTGAAAATTACATGGCATTAATACATTAATGTTAGCAAGAATGTATACGAATAATATTTCTCTACTAAATAAGGAAATTAATTACACAAAATTGCTAATAATGAAAACGTACACGTCAATACACATCAATATCTAAAGACGTTTATGTAATTAAGATCAAACTAGAACGCGCGTAGCCAGCCTACGTCTGGCTGCGTGTGGCGGCGCCACGTGCTTACGGTCGGCATGTGCGTTTACAGAAACCTGAGCTTATAGAAACCTATATAGCAAGCGCGCGTGTGGTAGTAGTATGCAGGCCCTTCATGCTGCGTGTGCCGGCGCCACTTGTGCTTACGGTCTGGACGGCCGGCGGCATCGGCTCTTATAATATAAGATTATAAAGTATAATTTTTAGCTTAAAAATATAATCAGAAAACAACAAAAGAAATTCAAGCCCTAAGAGAAAAAAATTATCCATGCCAACGCAATCAACTTGAAAAACAGCACCATGACAGCCTGGATATACTTATTCCAATATGGCAGTAGTCAATTAAATCAAATTAAAATTAATAGAGTCAAGCATGACTCTACTCTCAGCAACCGCCAAACACTAACCTATAGGCTTGTTTTCAATAATCATTATTTTTAACAATTGAATATCTCGTTTCTTAGCAACTAAGTTTTACAATTGCATTATGAAATAAGTTTTGATGTTTTTACTTGGGACCTAAACTATCTATTTCTTGGAAAATATCAATCGTAGCACGTTACACTTTAACTCTCCGCTTTTTCACAATTAGTTTTTAAATGCACCGCTTCACATGAATTTATTTAGCACTGCACTAATGTTCTTATCAAGCTTTCGTTAGCCTTAACTTGCTCTTTGCAATCTTTGTTTTGCTTTATACCATTTCTTTACCCGTCAGCTGTCTTGCCGTTTGCTGGCTTCAGAAACTTTTACTCATAACGCTCATATAATTTTTGCAATGTCACAAACCATTTCTGTACCATGTTAAATTCACATTATTGTATTGACGTTACCAAACTCACGTCTGTCAGATACATAAACTACGGTGCACTTACCATTCCGAACATCAATTATGAATAAAACGTTAAACGTAACCCTTTTGATTCTGCCTTATCTAATGCTAACCTTTCTCAATCAAATTATAATTACTGCTAATCATATCACGTGCATTTATTAGTGTAAAACACTGTCTTTATCTTGTAATAATCAAAATATGAATTCTGTGCTCATTTTGAATTCTTTCATTTTCGTGTTAGTTAGGCAACCACAATTGCTATGGGCATTAAAGCATTGCAATACATAAACTTAATCAAGCGATCAAACAGGTTAAAGTGTTACTAGGCAACAATAGAAACGTTCAGGATGTTTCCTCCTCCCAGCAGGCTATGTTAGAGTGACATTTTTGTTGGTACGAACAAGTTCAGGGTTCTTCATTCCACACGTAGGAATATGACCTGAGACTATGCTAACGAAAATGATGGAGAAAATGAATGTACTCCTACATCTCCCCACTTCTGTTATGGCAAAATTACCTTAATGGTTTTAAACAATTAAAAATTGCAATCTAGAATACCAATGGATTAGTAAACCACACCTTAGAAATTACAACTTCTTAGGTGCCCATATCGACGTAATGCTGATTTCCGAACCATATCTTACAAACAGAAGCCATATAAAAATTCCTAAATACACAATTTATAATACATGACATCTCGATGGAACAGGCCATGCAGAAACAGCGGTTATAATTAAAAGTAGCATTAAACATTATGAGTTACGTAAATACAGTGAAAACCATTTGCAAGCTACAACCATTGCGATATAAGACTGGAAGGGACAACTAGTCACCTCTGCTGTTTACTGCCAACAGAAATCGGCAATAAAAAAATACCAGTTTTCTCCAACGCTTGGAGACCGCTTCATCGCAGGAGGTGAGTATAATGCAAAACACCCTCAGTGGGGGTCAAGTTTAACCACACCAAGAGGACGTTGACTCCTTCAAGCAATGAGAAACAACAACTTGCAGCATCTAGCCACTGGTGAACCCACCTACTGGCCTACAGATCGGACAAATTTTCCTGATGGAACGATAGATTTCCGTGTAAAGAAAGGCATAACGAATAACTACCTGGAAATAAAGACTTTCTTTGAACTATCTTCTTATCACTCACCATAACTAACTACACAGGTAACTAGCAAAAGTTAACGCCCCCCCCCCCCCCCGCCCGTACTCCACAACAAAGTATCGGATTAGGAAATCTTTAGGAACAAGCTGAAAACCCCAGATGATATGGACGAAGCTATAGAACTTTTAACCGTTCTATTAAACAGGCAACATAGAGAGCAACTTCTGATATCAACCCAAACCCAAATATACCACAGTGTTCCTGCTACATCAAAGAGATAATTGGAGAAAAACAATAGCATATCACCAGAGACCCGGAGAATATACTGTAATGATAGCACTACTAAAAAGGCTTTTAATAATAATATAAATAAATAACTAGAGCAAATCACCACAATTTACAAAATAAATAGAATATTTTTAAACAAGAATTCTTGTGTTGTGTCAATTCAGGGCTTACTAAAATGATATTATAATTAATATTTGCAAAATAAATGGTTTATTGCTCTTTCTATCATATTCCTTTGCAATCAAATCAAATAAAGCCCCGGTGTAGCATGAGAAAAAAAAACTAGTCAAAGAGGTAGGTTTAACAACTTGTATTACAATTACTTTTGAGTAGGACGGATTAACTCTTATGGCAATTGCTCGAATTCGTACCTGACAGCTTTAACCTTCAAATTGACTGTAAACACAAAGATGATCTGCTCGTACATTAAAATAGCGTAATTGAAGGCAAAACACCAAAAAATGGCAAAATTCACATCGGGTCAATACAATGCAAATATGACGTAATTTCCGGCTAACCTGGTTTTGTTTCAGTGACGTAGGGACGCCGAGATCTGCATTTGCTGCAATTTTCGGTGTCCAAAACCGCTTACCCGCAAAATCAAAGGACGCTATCTCGCTAAAACCTCTCTGGAACGAATCTGGGAACTGGGGCCTGCTTCTACACCTCCTACAAAATCTAATCTTGATGAAACCCAACGGCAATTATAAACTTGGTGAGGGCTTCCTGCTCCAATCTCTGGATGTAGGGCTCGATAAAGGATTCTCCAATACACAGCACACACAATTCTTGCTGGCCGATGCTTCCAACTATTCGAAAACTTGCCCGAAATTGGCCTTGCTGTAGAACGCACCCGGTCAATTCTTGCCGAGCTTCTCCCTCTTCACTGGGGTGTTCTAGCATGAAAAACTTTATACAACTACACTCTGCAGATTGATGAATATTAAAAACCACTTTTTGACTCACACAGAAAACTTTTTAATAGGAAAATTTACATAAAAACTGTGAGCACCTCTTTCACACAGCACAATTTAGAAGCTTGTTTTCAATAATCATTATTTTTAACAATTGAATATCTCGTTTCTTAGCAACTAAGTTTTACAATTGCATTATGAAATAAGTTTTGATGTTTTTACTTGGGACCTAAACTATCTTTTTCTTGGAAAATATCAATCGTAGCACTTGACAATTTAAATCTCTGCTTTTTCACAATTAGTTTTTGAATGCACCGCTTCACATGAATTTATTTAGCACTGCACTAATGTTCTTATCAAGCTTTCGTTAGCCTTACCTTGCTCTTTGCAATCTTTGTTTTGCTTTATACCATTTCTTTACCCGTCAGCTGTCTTGCCCTTTGCTGGCTTCATAAAATTTTACTTATAACGCAATGTCACAAACCATTTCTGTACCATGTTAAATTCACATTATTGTATTGAAGTTACCAAACTCAAGTCTGTCAGATACATAAACTAAGGTGCACTTACCATTCCGAACATCAATTATGAATAAAACGTTAAACGATTCTGCCTTATCTAATGCTAATCTTTCTCAATGAAATTATAATTATTGTTAATCATATCACGTGCATTTATTAGTGTAAAACACTGACTTTATCTTGCAATAATCTAAATATTAATTCTGTGCTCATTTTGATTTTTTTTATTTTCGTGTTAGGCAACCCCAATTGCTGTGGGCATTAAACCATTGCAATACATAAAGTTAATCAAGCGATCAAACAGGTTAAAGTGTTACTAGGCAACAATAGAAACGTTCAGAATGTTTCCTCCTCCCAGCAGGCTATGTTAGAGTGACATTTTTGTTGGTACGAACAAGATCTGCGCACTCTCCATAAGCTTTTGGGAACTAGTTTAGTAACCTGATGCAACTACAGATGACGCTAAGTAAGTAACAAAAGAAACGCCTATCTTTATCTGCAATACTGTGCATTTGTTTTGGATGCTGAGGATTCCTGAATTTGTTGACACATTTTAAACTTGAAAATGGCTACTATACATGTGGAACACTTGTAGTTTTAAAAATCCTTTTGCCTGCCTTTGCCTACATAATTACCATTTTTAAATTTGTGTTTGTATAAAGTCCGGGGATAGAATAATAAAACAGCTATAAGGCAAGTAAAACTATGTTAATAAATGTTGTGTATAAAGCTTAGAACATGTGTTATTTAAATTTCATGTTGGGTAGGTTATACCAGCAGAAAAGCGAAGACGAGGTATTTGGATTGGCCGTATAGAAAATCAAAAGCTAGTTGGGGAAGATAATTGCAGATTACTTGATAATTACATTCTCTCTTCTTGGAAACCATATAAAGCATCAAACAACCCTATCTTAATTATCAAGTTAAAAAATGCAAAAGGTGACATTGAAAGTACATCATTATTATTAACCATTGCAATACCCTCCCGCTAACGCCTTTTTGTAATTGATCTGTTTCTGTTTTCAGTTTTCAGTTTTATTGAGAATTAAATATATTGGTTTTTAATTTGAAAATGCGGCAACCTTCAGAATCCGTTTTGCATTTTTAACCAATACGTACCTGATAATTAACGTAGGGTTATTTGATGCTTTATATACATTTCCACAAATAGCCCAGGCATAAGAAATATCTACTTAAAAAAAATGTAGTCCCGATTTTTTGCACAGAAGTTCCTCAGCACTTTAGGAGCGCCCCTTTAAAAATCACCGCCTCTGGGATGCCAGTGTCGTATCAAGGAGGCCTTGGCAGTAGTTTATTTAATTTTTTATTTACGAAATAAACGGGACACCCCATTATCATTAATTAGTAATACAAAGTAGAAAACTACCTAATAGCGGCACATATACATACATACATACATTATCAGCTCCAAAACTTCTTCCATTCCTTGCGTTCCTTAGCTACATTTTTTGCCTCGTTCCAAGTACTTCCTTTCTTTGCCAGAATTTTTCCAATCTCTCCGTTCCAGACATTTCTTAGTCTTCCTCTTGGTTTTTTCGAGTCTGTGCCCATCTCCCAGATAGTTTTAACGGTGCGGTCTTCCTCCATCCTCCATAGGTGTCCCAGCCAGCCGAGTTGTCGTTTTTCGATGTGTTCCTGTATTGATTCTGCTTGCAGAGAGTTTCGTATGTCTACGTTTCGCACATGATCCCTCCTTGACACGCCAACTACTTTCCTCAGCCATCTCATTTCGCAAGCTTGAAGTTTTGACATTAAGTTGATGGACAACACCCAGCTTTCACATCCGTATGTCATAGTTGGCACGAAGACTGCCTTGTACACTTTCATTTTCGTTTGAACTGACACTTCACTTTTACTTATGAAGACTTTATTTAGCGAGTTGAACAAGTTCATAGCGGTTTTAATTCGATTATTTATTTCCTTTTCCATGCTCCCTTTGCTGTCAATTATAGCCCCTAGATATTTAATTTCATCTGTTTGTTTTAAGGGGCAGTTTCCCAAGTGAAGTTCCAAGTCTTCATCGTCCTTAGTTATAACCATTGTTTCAGTTTTGTTTATGTTGATTGTCATTTCAAATTCATCCAGTGTATCTTTCCATATTTCAATGTTGTTCTGTAGGTCTTGTTGTGTGTTAGCGATTAGTATCAAATCGTCTGCGAATAGCATTTCGCTTAATTTAACTGGTTTAGTTTTTCTAACTCCCACTCTTGCTTTCTTCACCTTTCTATTCGCTAATCGTGTGATTTCGTTCATTACGGCGATGAATAGTAGGGGACTTAGGACGCCCCCTTGTCTGACTCCTTTGGTGGTTTGAAATTCTGGTGAGCATTCCCCGTAAGTTCTGACCACATTTCTGGTGTTGCTGTAAAGACTTTGTATTGCCTGTATTATTGGCTCCTTTCTTTTCTAATGCCTTCCAAATCTTATCTCTTGGAAGGCAGTCGAAGGCTTTCTGCAGGTCGATTGCGTATAGATATATCTTGTTTTTATAGTTAAGTGTTTTCTCTAGTAGTTGTCTAAGACTGAATATCCAATCTTGTGTGCCTTTCCCTTTCCGGAACCCTGCCTGTGTGTCGCTTATTTGGTGGTCTATGGCTTCCCTTAGTCGTTTTTCTAGTATACACTCGTACACCTTACTAGCACAAGTAATCAGCGAGATGGCCCTGTAGTTATCACATTGCGCGCGGTCCCCTTTTTTGTAGATCGGTATAATTACCGCAACTTGCCATTCTTTCGGAACCTTCTTCGTCTTCCAAGCCACGTTCATTATTTTGTGTAAGAATTGGACACCTTTGCTGCCTAGATATTTAAGCATGTCTGGTTTAACGTCGTCAATTCCGGGTGCTTTACCAGCCTTCAATCTTTTTAACGCCTGGATTAGTTCATCTATGTCAATGTCTTCGTGTGATTCTTTCGTTGCAGTCTCGAGAGGATGTTCTGCTGTACTGTTTTCAGGTTCATCCATTTGCCGGTCTGTTCCTAATAGTTCTTTAAAGTACTCATACCATCTATGTTGCATTTCATTGGCAGCTTTTAACTCTTTGCCCTGTTTGTTCTTGATCCATTTTAGATTTGTTCCCTTTGCTTTCCTTGTCCTTTTCAGGGTCTGATATAAGAGTTTTGCATTTCCTGCCGCTTGTGCTTCCATTTTGTTTCCAAATTCAGTCCAGGCTTGCGCTTTAGCTTCTTTAATTGAGTTTTTAACAGTTTCTCCGGTTTTTTTGTATTGTAGATAATCTTCGGGGTTTTTAGTTGCTAGATATTTTTTCCATGCAGATTTCTTTAGTTTCACTTCATATTTAATATTATCGTTCCACCATCGTGTATGTTTCTTGTTATTACTTTGTTTTGAGGTCCCACATACTTTTTTGCCTGCTACCGTTATGATTTCTTTAAAAGTTTCCCACAGTTCCTCTAGGTTGAGCGTGCCCATCTGGTCTTTTATCATTTCTATTTGCTGGTCTATCTGTCTTGCATATTCATTTCTAACTTTTTCTTCCTGGAGTTTGTAGCACCTAATATTGCAGTGGGATTTTATCTTCTCTTTTTCCGTTTTTCTTCCTTTTAGCTTCGTTCTTACTCTCGCTTCAACTACGAAGTGGTCGCTACCGATTTCATAGGACCTTTTCACCCTCACATCATTTATTGTGTTTTTATGGATTTTACTTCGACACGAAGTGTACGAAGTATTGAAATTCCCTCATATCGAAAACCACTCTGAGTCAAATATGTCTAAAATTCGAGCCAACCGACTAATGAACCCACTATATCAAATCTCCGTCTCGGCGGTGCGGATCTTTTGGTGAAGATCCCAGCCCACTAGATCAATCCCCCGTATTGGGGAGTGCCTAAACGTGCTGTGCGGGGGATGTATGTTCGTATGTGTACACGATTCCGGTCGGCAGGAACCTTCCTGAAGTCTTGGATCGTTTTCATACAATAGGTCCTCCGAAAATGAAGGCAACATCAACTTTTGAGCTATGGTCGTCGGCAAAAAAAAATTTTTTTTTTTTTTTTTTTTTTTTTAATAAATAACTGGTTCATAGCATTTCATTGTATTAGCGAAGCGAAGTGATGCTGAGTATCGAAGTATTCTTGGAAAGCACGAAAGGGCGCTTTTCTTGGGTGGGGGGTACCGTATATTTTTGTATTAGTATATGAGTCCGGTCCTGGAATATAGGCGAGTGATACAGGTGAAACCGCTCTCCGCGAATAAATTACAAATTTACGTGATTTAGTGCAAATATTTCCATAAAAGTGTGTAACAACGGTAAATCAGGGACGGCGCTAACAAAGCAAGCAGGAAATAAGGGCGGGGTCATCGACGGGTTGACCGGGACCTGCGTTCTTTACGCGGCTCCGCAGCTGTCGGTGACGTCACGTAGTAAACAACGCACAGGGGCGTACTCGGAATTTTTGAAGCAACGGAAGAGTGAGGTCCTGTCATGGGGGAAGAAGAGGAAGACAAGGAAATCACACTAGCAGACATCATGAAGCAATTGGTTAACATGGAAAGAAAAATCGACGAATCAAACAAGATCGTTAAACAACAAGCAGCCAAAATAAAAAACCTGGAAGAAAATATAATCAACCAAGCAGCGAAAATTGAACTATTGAAAAACGAAACAAGAAAAAGGAACTTAATAATCTTCGGCATCCCAGAAGAATATGGAGAAGACACTAAAACACTAAAAGAAAAATTTCTAAGAGAAGTAGCAAGAAAAATAGGAGTATTAATCGCAGACGGAGAAATAGACTTCATAAACAGACTAGGAAGGTATAAAGGAAGGGAAAGCAGACCAATCAAGGTTGGACTCACAACAAAATTGAAAAAACTGGAAATTCTACGCAGCTTAAAGGAACTAAAGGGAACAAAAATAGGAGTAAGCGAAGACCTGGATAAAAAGACTAGGGAAACGAAGAAACAATTATTACCACATATGAGAGAAGCCAGGAACAAGGGAATGAATGCGACAATCATAAGAGACAAGTTAATAATAAATGGAGAAGAATGGAGGATCGAGGACCTAGAGAAACACAATAAAGTAACAAAGGAAACGGAAAAAACTACGGAACTAGAAAACAACAACGAAGAAAGGATGAAAAGAGGCAGGTCCACTGATGGAGAAGAAGGAAAATCCCCTCAAGGAACAATCCCAAAAAAGAAAAACTGGGAACAAACGATACTTACACCTTTCAGAAAAGCAAAGCCAGGGAAGGAGGAGGAAGAATTGAATAAAACCCTCGGGAACTTCATGCAGACAACACAGCACCATCATACCCCAAAAAAGTAGATGTAAACCAAAACCGGATGGAACCAACAACGAATGGCAATGGAAATGGACAAGAGAGAATAAATTTTAGGCAAAATCAGGAAAACGGAGATAAAGGGAGAACAGTACAGGAAATAGACAGAAACATAGGAATAGGGATTTGGAACATAAACACTTTGACAGGCAAAGACATGGAGTTAGTGGAAGAGATGGATAACAATAAAATTCAGATACTCGGCATAAGCGAAATGAAGAAAAAAGGAGAGGGGACCCTTAGGATCACAAATAAACATATAATGTACTACTCAGGAGTAAAGGCTGAAAGTAGGGCAAATGAAGGAGTAGGAATAATAATGACAAATGACATCCACAAACAAGTATTAAAATATAGAGCAGTCAATTCTAGAATTATGACGATAACAATGAAATTAGGACAAGTAATCAATATAATACAAATCTACGGACCAGTAGAGGGTACACCAGAGGAAGAAGTAGCAGATTTCTATAGAACACTTCAAGAGGTACTAGACGAAGTGAGAGAGGAAACAGAAACATCCATCATAATGGGAGACTGGAACGCAAGAGTAGGAAGAGACCAAAACAGAGGAATGGGCTGTATGGGAAATCAAGGCGAACAAGTGTTAAATAGGAATGGTATAAAAATGATCGAATTCTGCCAAAATAATGACCTAATAATAGGCAACACGATGTGGAAACAAAAAGAAGAGGATAAATACACTTTCGTTGCAGAAGAACGGAAGGCAAAAAGTTTAATAGACTACATAGTACACACAAGAAGCCTCAACGAGGCAATTCAAAACATAGAAACAAGAATGGAGGCAGAAATAGGCTCAAATCACAGACTGGTCGTGGCTCAACTCCGAGCTAGAATAAACAAAACAGAAGAAATAAGCTATAGCAGGATAGCAACATACAAACTAAAAATACCAGAAAACCAGTTGAAGTACCAGAAGAGGACTAACACCCTATTTAGCAGCAGAAAAGACGAAGGGCAGGAAGAGGACCTAGAGACTAAATGGGCAATATTCAGGGAAACTACCTTAAAAGCAGCAGAAGAAATATGCGGCAGAAGAAAACACAGCAAACATTTAAAGAGAACAAAATGGTGGAATGGAGCAATAAAAGGACTAGTAAAGGATAAGAAACAATCATGGAAGAAATACATGAAATCAAAAACAACTGAAGATAGAGAAAATTATAATGAGAAGAGAAACAAAGTAAAGAGAGCAATCAAAGAAGCGAAAAAGAAAAGCTGGAGAGAATTCGGGGAAGAAATTAATGACAATTACAAAGTAGATACAAAGAAATTCTGGACAACCGTAAAAAGACTAAGAGGTTCAAATTGCAAAGAAATAAAAGCCATAAGGAATAAACACAACGAACTCAAAGTGGAAACAAAGGAAATTATGGAAACCTGGAAAGAGTTTTACGTGGAAAAATTTGGGAGCGCAATAAGGGAAGAATGGGAGGAAAATGTAGACGCAATAGAAATACAAGAAATAACAAAAGAAGAACTACAGGAAGCAATCCAACATTTAAAATCTGGGAAAGCAAGTGGAGAGGATGAGATAGCCCCAGAAATGATAAAATGGCTGGGAGACGAAGGAAAGGAATGGTTATGGGAATTATTGAACGAAGTGTGGAAACAGGAAAGAATCCCTAGAGATTGGGAAACCAATCTAATCTTGCCGATACATAAAAAAGGAGAAACAGCGAAATGCGAGAATTACAGAGCCATCTGCCTAGCCCAAACTACTCACAAACTATTTACAAGAATCCTGGAGAAAAGATTAAGAGCTTACGTAGAACCCAAGCTAGAAGAGGAGCAAACAGCTTTTAGACCGGGAAGACAAACGAACGAAAATATATACATCCTAAGAACCTTAATACAAAACACAATAGAAGTAGGGAAAGAACTGTACATAACCTTTATTGACCTAAGAGCGGCATTTGATACGGTAAACAGACAAGCCCTGTGGAGTGCTCTAGCCGAGTTAGAAGTGCCAAGACAACTTATTCGCATAATTAGAAATACGGTCAGCACAGTGAAAGGCAAAGTGCAAATAGCAGGTCATCGGTCAGAAGAGTTCGAAATAAAAAGAGGAATTAAACAAGGGGACAGTCTAAGCCCACTGTTATTTGTGATTATAATGGACAAAATATTAAAACAAATCAAGACTAAAACAGAACTAAATACCGTGATAGGATTCAATAACCTAAATCCCCGTCTGATGTACGCGGACGACGTGGTATTAATTGCTGACTCCAGAAGAAAAATGCAGGACCTATTAGACAACTGGATTAGAGAAATTGAAAATATGAAGATGGAAATTAACTCAAACAAGACAAAAGTGATGATTATAAACGAAAAGGGAGAAAACATTAACAGGGAGATCATATGCAAGAACGCAGCACTAGAAAGGGTAACAACTTTTGAATACCTAGGGACAATCCTAACAAATGATGGAAAAATCGACGCAGAATTAGCTAACAGAGCAAACAAATCTACGAGACTATATTACACGCTGAATAATACAATGTTAGGCCACAAGCAAATAGAAACAGAAGTGAAACTAAAAATCCACAACACAATAACTGTACCCATAATTACATATGCTGCAGAGAACTGGACCTGGCAGAAAAAACACGAAAGTAAGATAAATGCGATGGAAATGAAACACCTGAGGAAGATCATAGGGATAACGAAATGGGACCACGCCAGAAATGAGTTCATTAGGGAAGCTTTACAACAACCACCAATACTAGAAAAAATTAATGAAAAACAGCTGAATTGGTACGGGCATATCACAAGAATGAACAGAGAGAGACTGACAAAAAAGATAATGGAAATGGGAAAACCGATCAGAGGCAGAAGAGGGAGACCACGTAGAAGATGGATGGATCAGATAGAGGAAATAGGGAGATCAAAGGGAAAAACCAAAGCAGAGATGAAAATTTTAGCAAGAGATAGGAAAGCATGGACGAAATGGGTAAAAGAGGACCGGGACTCCCAATCCGACGCCTGAGAGGGCAGAAGGAGCCGTGAAAGAAGAAGAAGAAGTATTAGTATCAGGTCTATTATTGAACGTTCGTCTCTACTTTTGACCTCCCTTGTGTACTTGTGAATGTCCTTGTGTTCATACCACGTGTTCGCTATTATTAGGTCATTTAATAAGTAGAAGTCTATTATTCGTTGTCCGTTCCTAGTTTTTACGTTTTCACCATATTTTCCCACTACTCCTTCTGATTCTTCTACATTTTTGCCTACCTTCCCATTCATGTCTCCAATTACTAGCAGTTTACCTTCGTACTTGTCTGTTTCCTGCTGATGGCTTTCCCAGAATTTATCTTTGGTTTCTTTGCTATCATTTTCGTTTGGGGCATATATTATTATGAATGTATAGTCTTCATTCTCAGTTAATTTAATTTTTAATGTCATGATTCGTTCATTACAGAACGTCCAGTTTATGATTTTGTCAACCCAGTTCTTCTCCACTATACACGCAACCCCTGCCTGCCCCCATATGTGCTCTTCCACTCTGCTATAAAATAGTATGTGCCCTCCGTCTAGCTCCACTTGGCCTCTACCTTTTTCTTAGTTTCTGTTAGAGCTAAGATTTTTAATTTACTTTCTTGGAAGTCGTTTAATATTTCTACCTTTTTCCCGCTGAAACCCCTGATGTTCCATGTGGCGAATTTCCACTCTTCGTATCTACTCTTCGTTTTCGTGTTTATGATTTTTATCTCTCTCTTGGTTCGTAATCCCAGTTCATTTATTTTTTCTGTACTTCTTGCGTTAAGTTCCTCTCTATTGGTTCTGTCCTTGTAAGCTGGATCAGTTTGTCCAGCGTATATTTGATCTTTCCTCTATTATTGCTCCAGGCGTATCTTTGTGCTCGTTTTGTAAGCTGTTCTAGTTGTAAGTATAGCTCTTTTCTTTCCTTGTTTTGCTCTTCGGTATTTCGTGCAATCAGTTGTCTAAGTTCTGTTAGCTCAACTACCATATTTTCCATCTCCCTAATTTGATTTCTTAGAACGAATTGCATTGTTCTTTGTTCTATCTTTGCTGCATGCAACGTATCCTTGAATTCCTCCATTTTCGTCGGTTCCTCCTTTCCTCTCAGACTCGTTCTATTTCCCGCGTGTATGTATTCCAAATTCGTTAAGACTTTGCGGTACTCCACTGATCTTGCATTTAGCTTGTTTATGCGTTCTCTTTATCGCGATTGAATGCGCCAACCAAGGTCGAGGTCGCTCATGTTTATCTTCGCGTCGCTTATGTTTATCTTCGCGTGCGCTTATGTTTATCTTCGCGTGCTACCTGGACTCTCGCCCATAAGTTAACCTCGCAGCCGGCGTAGCGCGGTTGCTTTGTGCCGTTTTGCGTATTAAGAATTGTTTTAGCCCGATTTACGTATAACGTAGTTGGCTGCACCTTCTTTATTTCACTGATTAGGCACTTTTCACTATATTAGTCCTCTATTATCGCTCGCAAATTGAGTTCTTTAAGCTCAGTAGATGACACGCCCGCACTCACGGTAACGCGTCGATCCGATCCAATAGCGGCACATATTTTACATTAAATTACTAAATTAGATCACAAACTGAATTACTAAACCTTATAGAATTTACAGCAAACTATTTAATTGATTCCTAAAGCTAACGCCACTATTGAAAAAAATATCTAACTTATTAGCATGTATATTCAACAATTTCAAGGATCTATCAATGACGGAATGCTTTCCATAATTGGTCGAATGAAATTTGATGTAAAACGTATCGTGGGTGCGTAAACAACGATTAGGTTAAAAAAAATCCTTTGTTCAGGTAAAGTACATTTTCTGTTTTGAACACAGCAACCCACCATGAAAAAAATTGTTCAGAATTTAAACTTATGGCGTCATGCAAAATTTCGGAAATATCTAATGACTTATAAAACCGTCTTGATGAGAAGAAATTTCATCTCATGCACACGGTTTCATAAGTTATTCGATATTTCTGAAATTTTGCAGCTGGCTTCAATTTTACATTCTGAACAGCTTTTATTAATATTTTTTTTTTTTAATATGAACGAATAGGGTACTTTATCATGACTTTTTCTGTTTCTTTTTTGTTCTTGTCTCTGGGTACGAATGCGAAATAACTAGAAATGGGTTTATGTTGTTTTCAATTTGTGGTTATGATTTTTGAGGGTTTGCACTGTTGCCAGTTAAATTCTTGTCTCCTTCCGTAAAATTTTGAAATTAAAACAACAATGTTAATGACATACTAATTCTATGACAGTTTCTACCTTCTTCAAAGTTTATTGTACAAAAGCCACTACTCTAACATACAACATCGTATATCACATGTGAGCGAAATGCCATTATGTGCTCATGAGAATTACCACCCTTGCGCTTACGTGCGCCTGTGTTAACAAAGATCTCACTTGCTTATAATAACTTCTTTCTCCCACTTGTAATATAATGTACCTGCTATTGCCTACTGCTACTACTAATACATAATAACTCACTATAGCAATTAAAAATAATATGCAATTTAAGAGTTTGAAAAGAAGCACCACGTTCATCAAAAGATTTTTTTTTAATATTAAAAAAATCCCCCTGGTAAATCAATGCAAAAACATACTGTATAGCAAATATGTTATCTTTATCTTGTTAACTTTATTACATGTGTGTCGGTCAAACAACTCCTAGGAACTGTCGAATATGAATATTTTGATTCAACTTCGATAATTTGTTAAAGGGCGCAATGTGAAGTTCCAGAGTGAAATAATGAAGAACGCAACTATAATTTTAAATTATAGCAGATAGGTAATGCGAAACATATCAACGAAATGAAAAATTTCAAAAAGTAAACCAATTAGTAATATAATTACAAAGATCTGTACATAAAAGCATACAAAAATTACTTTCACCATGTTTTGTTGTTCATGCACAATCATAGGATAAGCAATACTTTACTGACATTTAAAAAATTGTAAATAGAATCTAAATAACGACATATTCTTTGAAAACGTTTCATTATAATATAGTATTCCTGATATTAACATTTTGGATAAACGGCAAATTAAATTCTTTTAAATTCAAGAGAAGACACTAAAAGTTAAATATTTTGAATCATGCATGAAAACTCAAATTCAAAAGAATCTCAAAAATTACTCATAGAAAAAACACAAAGGAATTATATTATTTTCAACCCCACACAGATGCAAGAGTAAAGTAGACTATCAGACTTTTTGGGATCATAAATTGTATTTATTTGAAATCGGCAGTGAAATACGCCGAAATCGGCATTAAAATACGAGAAATCAGCAGCGAAATAATCCATTGCTTTACGACTTTTTTGTAGATGGCGAGGCGACAGATAAACGTCAACCGACGTCAGCATAACCTGCAAAAGTTGGTTAAAATGTTGTCATTTCACGATTTCAAATAAAACATAGTGTACACCTCGCCACTGAAGTTCCTTTTTATCCCTCATGTGGCTTATTTAACTAAATCCACATTCGTGATAAAAAGTTAAACTTCAGTGCCTTGGTATACAAACTACTATATTTTGACATCGATAATTAGTTGACATTGCTACCATTAACTTTAAATGCATGATTAATTTAGTACTTACCATACACAGAAAACTTATTGTAAATGTACGTAAATATTTCGTGTTCATTAAAGACAATAAAAACATTACGGTCAACTAAATTACTGTCCCAAGTAACACCGGTAACTGTATTTGGTAACTGAGGAATAGGAACTACATCAGAATTTACCTACAAGATTTAAAAGTCACTAGCAGTACAACACAGAAAATGATAACTTACAGCATTATACACATAACCCTGACTTTTCACATCCACAAATACGAGACGTGTTCCAGCAGGGTCAATAAAAACTTCATTGATACCAACAGCATGCTTATAGTCATTTGCTATGGTCCAATCCTCAACACAAAAGTAGACCAATTGGCCCATCTGTAATAAACGTATAATCTAAAGGTCGCAGCAATAGAGATTAGAAGAATAGAAATTAGCATAAAAATTGAAATAATTCAAAACTTAAAATTAAAATGCGATGTTATCTATAATTATCGTAAGGCGAATTATTCTATATTAAATGATGTGTTTCATTCATTGAACTGGTCGTTTCTGCAATCAAATAATGTAAATTTAGCTGTCAATCTTTTTTATACAACTGTGAATAATATAATTTGTAGGCATTCTAAAACCGTTCGAAGTCAATACCCTAATTGGTTTTCGCGCTCCACTATAAAAGTTATAAATGATAAACTAAAATTACACAAACGGTGGAAGAAGTATATGAATAGATTAAATTATGTGGCGTTTAACTTACTTAGAGCCAGATCTAAACAAATGATTGCAAGAGACTATTTGGCGTATATTGGAAATGTAGAATCTCAGCTTGATGATAATCCTAAAAATTTCTGGAAGTTCATCCGTAATAAGCGTAATTCTAGTAGTGGCATTCCGTCTGTCATGTCTTGCGGTAATGTTACTGCTAGTACTGGTTCTGAAATATCTCATCTCTTTGCTAAGCATTTTGGCTCCGTTTTTGTCAACGGTAGCATCACTCACAGTAATACGCCTAATTTCACACGTCTTGGGAAAAACGTTCCCTTAGTTACTGCCGATCAGGTGGAGGGAGCACTCGTTGCTGTTGATGAGAGTAAGGGCGCTGGACCGGATAAGATTCCCCCACTTTTCTTTAAAAGATGTGCTACCTCATTAGCCACCCCTTTATCTATCCTGTATAACTGCTCTTTTGGTACTTGCACATTTCCTGACATATGGAAGCAGGCGCACATTATTTCTGTTTTTAAGTCAGGGAACCGTAATAAAATTGAAAACTATCGACCTATCTCGATTTTGTCCTGTCCTGCGAAATTACTCGAATCATTTGCCTATAGTTTTATATTTAAAAATGTACAAGTCAAGATTATTCCTGAGCAGCTAGGTTTTTTTCCAGGAAGATCTGTTGAGTCTAACTTAATTCATTACGCTGATAAAATATCTCAATCGCTCGACGGCAGAACCCAGGTAGACGCCGTGTATACAGACTTCAGCAAGGCTTTTGATAAGATTGACCACAATATTCTTATCCGTAAACTTGTTCACTTGGGAATAACCGGTGACCTCTTGAGATGGGTCATTTCATATTTATCTATGCGATCACAAATGGTCAATATTAACGGATATGTGTCGTCAAGGGTCTTCCTGACTTCTGGGGTTCCGCAGGGAAGCCACCTTGGGCCCCTGCTGTTCAATATATATGTTAATGACATAAAGGGGTGCTTTCGTGTCTGCAATTTCCTCATGTACGCTGATGACCTGAAGTTATTCTACGAAGTTAGGTCTGCTGCTGATTGTCAAATGCTACAAGATGATTTAACGCGTCTTTATAATTATTGTATCCTCAACGGTCTTGTACTAAACTTCGATAAGTGTTTCAGCATATCGTTTACACGGAATTTGTCTAAAATTACGTATCAATATTCCTTCGGTAGTAATCTCATAAAATCAGTGTCCAAAGTAAAGGATCTCGGCGTAGTCTTCGATTCTAAATTGATATTCGATGATCATATTGACTACGTTTGTAAAAAGGCTTATAAAATGTTGGGTTTCATAACTAGGTCTACAAGATTATTCAACCAAATTAGATCTATAAAATGTCTGTACTATGCTTATGTTAACAGCGTATTGAATTATGCAAGCATTATTTGGAATCCCCAATATCAAGTTTATATTAAGCGCATTGAAAGTATTCAACGTCGATTTGCTAAAACTATAATATATAAATTTGCTTTGGGTATTGGGTATAAAGAATTTTGTACTAGATTTAATATGCTAACCCTTGTAGAACGTAGACTTATGTCCGATGTGCTTTCTTTGCACAAAATAGTTGAGGGAACTGTGGATTTCTTTGCACAAAATAGTTGAGGGAACTGTGGACTCCCCTTATATACTTTCGAGGATTAACTTCAGGGTGCCTGCATTTAATAGCCGCAGTACTCACACTTTTAAATCTAATATTGCTAACACCTCTTGTACCTTAAACTCTTGTATTTCAAGAATGCTAAACTCATACAACAACAACTTTTGTGATATTGATTTATTTGCGCTAAACAGAAGTCAATTTAAAAATAAAATCAAGTGTAAGATAGTTTCAGAAAGAAATACTTAGAGCCAGTATATAAATTTACTGTTAATTTATTATTATGATTAAGTATATTTAACATTATAATTTTTCACCATACGTACCATACATTTTTTGTCTTATTGTCTTTTAATGTTTAAAATAATAGGTATAATTTTCGATAATTTGTTATTTTTAGTTAGCTTCTACTTATGTTAATTAGTGTATCCTTTGTTGGGATTTTTATCCTGTTTGGATATTATTTGTATAAATAAATAAATAAATAAACTTCTTCTACAAGATTCATGCAATTTATTATTATAAATATCAACATCTGAAAGCTTAAACTAATCCTGCAATAGTAACTATCCCATTCTGTAATGCTCAAACTTTTGTTTGAAACATTTTTTAGTATTTATTTAAATACCAGCATTAAATCCATCTTCAAATCGACATATTTAAAGTTTGTACGCAACAATAATAGTTTGACATTGTGTGGATGATTAATTTAATTTAAAAATAATATCCAGATATCTAATAGGTATCATGTGATAACAGTTGTGTGTAGATAACTGGAGGAGTAGTAATGGGCAACCAGTGGGGTTGTTTACATGAAGTAAAAAAATATCTTGAAAATAATAATAGACGTTAAAATAATCACGTTAAAGGGCTAGATTTCCTTTAATTGTGGAAAGTAATAATTGTATATTTGATACGTAATAGTAATACGATATTCTTTGCGATCAAATTTGACTAAGAGTCACAACTATTATTAAAAGTATAATTCAAGATAGTTTGAAGCCATTTGAAGTGGTAATTTTGCTTCAAAACCAGTAAAAAAGGTGCAAGTGTTTGTGGTATGCTGTAGAACTGTATATCCAGATATTAAGGGGTCAGAGAGCTGCAACGAGCTTATTTTGGTCGTGAACAACCCAAAGGAGGTGGTTGCAGATCAACATCCAGTTAGGAGCTGGCATAAAATACACTCAGGTACAAGAGATACTTACAGAAGGTTAGTGCTTCTTTTTTTATATCTAATTAAGAAATACATAACAAGTTTGGAACGACAAATTAGTGGAAACAATTGTAATTTTATATTTAGAGCGTAATTTAGAATATTAGTTTTTTAAATTTATATAGTGATTCGGGTACTCGAAGTATTTCGGTCATTATAATTTTAAATTTACTTATTTTGGAGTAGGTATAGATCAACATCTTCACTTACAACAATATTTATATTTGTTGGGTTGAATTGTTCTATAGCGGTTTCAACTATGAGAACATCAGCATCATTATTAGCTTGTTTGACTAAAACATTTTCAGCGGTAAATTTTTCTTTCAACATTAAAATGAAGCGAGACTTGTGAGTATTAGCAAGAAATTGTTGTTGGCCTATTGGAACTGTCATGAATTTATCAAAAATGACATTAGAAGATGAAGATGTTTTTGTAGTTCGACGATGTTGTTCTGCGGCTTTAATATTTTTCTTACAATCAGTATAGCCATCAAATACTACAGTCAGTCTATGACCAAAATGTCTGCGCACATACTGAACGTATTTATCTAAAATAATGTTAAAAGTTTCTTTTCGATCCCAAACAACACGGTGTAATAGATATCCTCCATCGATGATGTACGTTGCATTTGAGTTGTCAATATCAATGTTTACTGATTGAAAACAATCGTAAATGGCTGACTTTTGTGTTTTACGCATTCCAATATCATCGAACAGTGACAACGGGTAGGGATTTCAACTAAAAATCTCGGCAGTGACTGATGAGAAGGGTAGCATATACATTAAAAGAATGTGGTTAGGGTTTGTCAGTGCAATGAGAGAATGTGTATTATTATGATTATTTCTATGTTAGTAGTACAGTGCGAAGCAAATGAAGCTACGAGATAAATTTAATTCCTTTAAAAAGTTTAGAACTCAGAAGATCATAAAAGAAAAAACATTAACAGTAGTGTCAACTACATGTCAAATATTGTTTTCATCAGTCAAGTAGTTTTTCTGTTATAGCGCCAACAGACAGACAGACAGACAGAAATTAACCACTTTAATTTTCCTAACCCTCATAATTTGAAACATGAAAATTCATTAAAATTTCGGAATGTGAAATTTTACATAGATACTTATTTTAACAAAACAATATACTTATTTTATAATAATATATAAATAGCAAGATTATTATGTGAATTATAATAATCGAGGACGCTGTCAGGCGACTCGGCTACGTCACCTGGCATCATCCGAGATGGTTTAAATCGCATAATAATCGAGTTACATTCAAAGCTTTATCGTATCATTGATAACGATGACGTGAAATAATCAACAACTTTGGTTGTAACTAACGTATTATTATGGTAACTAACGTATTATATATTGTAGCTAACGTATTATGTGCTACTAAGTTATTGTGAAGTTGTTGTAATGTTATGATATTAATAATTATCAATATAGTTATTAACGACATAAGGCCGTTAGTAAGCATTTAAACAAACGAGAATAAATTTGTGGCCGAGGCCGTCAGGCCAAGGCTAATGAATTTGTCCGAGTTAGTTAAATGCGATAACGGCCGTATGTCGTTGAATATTTTTCATAACACCTACAAAAATTTTAATTTTAGAGTAATTTAAATGAAAAAGTTAAATAGTATTAGTAACGGGTGTTAGAAAACTCGTCTTATCAGAGTCACCTACAGAAAAAAATTACGTTTGGCAATACTGAAATGTATTGTTGGCGACACTGTAAGTATCTATATGTCAAATTTGATGTTAGTAGGTTAGGTTTGCGTCAGTTTTGACACAGACTGACGCAAAACCTGCTAACCTCGAATTTGACATAGACTTATAGACTTACAAGTACTTGCTATTTGTCAATAACAGAACTGTCAACTTTACTTAAAAGTTCCCCATAACAGCCATGGGTGTTATACATTTAACAGCCTAGGTTGTTAAGAAATAACAGAACAGTAACATTTTAACATTGGCAATACTGAAATGCATAATTGGTGACACTGTAAGTTGATATCAAATTTGAGGTTAGCAGGGTAGGTTTTGCGTCAGTCTGTGTCAAAACTGACGCAAAACCTAACCTACTAACATCGAATTTGACATATACTTACAGTGTCACCAACTATACATTTCCGTATTGCCAAACGTAATTTTTTTCTGTAGGTGACTCTGATAAGACGAGTTTTCTAACACCCAACAATAAAGTACGTTTTTTTCCTATAAAAATTTTCAAGGTCAAGATAAAATTGGCAAAACTGCTTTTTTTAAATTATTAGAAAGTTTATTTTCGTCAGGTTTTTCTGTAAACCACTTGCGCCATTTTGACATTTAAAATTCAATTGCAGCTTTTCTTTTTTGAAACTGAATATGCATAAAAACGGAATCTTTTAAAATTAAATGTAAAAGAAATATTTCTGAAATGTGCAGAGGAACTGTTGGATCTGCATCCTAACATACCAGAAAAAGACGTTTACGAAAGATTAGCAAGAGCTTTTGAAGTAATAGAACTTTAATGCCATATTTTACATTTTCCACCAATTTTTAGTTCTAAAAAGGTACTAAAACAAATTCTTCTTCTTCTTCTTAATCATAAGCTTTGTTTACCGTTAGGTGTAAGGCGAGTGTAGTTTTACTCTTGCTTTCTGCATATTTCCCTCCATTTCTTTCTGTCTTCTGTTTTTTGTTTTATTCCTTCTCATGCTATTCCTTTTTTTTCTGCTTCTTCTCTTATCCCATCATTCCATGTTTTCCTCAGTCTTCCTTTTTTGTTTTTTCCTTGTGTTTTCGCTTCATATATTTTTCTTGTAAGTCTATCTTCACTCATACGGCATATATGTCCAAACCATCTTAGTTGACACTCTATCATTTTGTCATATACAGGTATTATCTTGAGTTGTTGTCTATGTGTTTTGTTTCTTATTCTGTCTCTTCTTCTTTTGTTCTCAATTTTTCTCAGAAACCTCATATAAGCCGTTCACGACCTTTTTGGGACAGAGTTGGCTATGATTTTTTCTTTCCATGTTGGACTAACTGATTCGATGATGTAGCGGATGCAACTTTTTTTTCTGTCAGTGTCTGTTCGACATTTTCTTGCCACCACATTGCCAGATTTATTATTTTAATATTCGTAAGAAAATAAATTATTTATCAAATGTGTATAAATAATTTTAATTTCCGTCAAAGGAAAAGTCAAAATGCCCAAAATAATTTTGTTACAACAAAAAATTTCCATTAAACGATGCTACTTCCAATTTAAAAAGGGCAGACCAAATTTAAAAGAACGCGAGTCGATGTGGAGACTAGAGAATATCCGGCAACAATGTACCTATTCAGAAAATATAACCTTAAACTGAAAACAACCTAACCTAACACAAAAAGTGTCAATTTCCATGAGGGAGTTTTGTTGCAACAGAGGTTCTGCCAACAAAATTACTAGATGGTCATAGCCTCACCTGACCCAAAAAGATCGTGAACGGCTTATATCTATAGCACTTATTCTTGATTTGTGCTTGTCCGTGACTGTCCATGCTTCGCTCCCATATAAGATTGCCGGTCTGACTACTCTTTTCACTACTTCTGTTTTTATGCGTTTAGATATTTCCCTTTTCCCTATAAAAGTTGTTTTCATTATGTTGAATACTCTTCCTATTTTCCTATTCTTTCATTTATTTCTTTATCTAGCTTTCCATTCTGTTCGATTACTGATCCCAGGTACTTGAAACTCGTCACTTGTTCTATTTTGTGTCCGTTTAGGTGTATATTGTGTATTTTTTCTTCGCTTGATATTATCATACTTTTTGTCTTGTCTGTGTTTATTTCTATATTAATCTTTTGCAGTTCCTGGTTCAGTATATCTAGGTTGTATTGTAGTTTTATTTCCGATTCGGCAAAGATGGCTATGTCGTCTACAAACATTAGTTCCGTCAGATAGATTTCCTCCATTTTCCAGTTTCCTATTTTTACTTTCGTCATCCTTTTCTTGCTTCTTTCAATAGTGCATCAATCACGACTGTAAATAGTAGTGGGCTGAGTACACATCCTTGTTTGACTCCTATTTCTGCTCTGAACTCCCTTGATTCTTCATTGTTTGTTCTTATTATATTTTTATTATTCTTATACATCGCTTTTAATACCTCTATTATTCCACTTCCTATCCCTCGTCCTTCTAACGCTATCCATATATCGTCCCTTCTTATTTTGTCAAACGCCTTTTTCAAATCAATGTAGCATACATGTATTTCCTTGTTTTTATTTATTATTTTCTCACTCACTTGTCTTAACATGAATAATAGGTCTTGGGGGCTCCTTCCTCCTCTAAATCCACATTGTGTGTCTTCTAACGTGTTTTCGAACTTGTCTCTTATTCTTTTCTCTATTATTCTGCCTAGAATGCTTGATAGAGTTATCCCTCTATAGTTATTGCCGTTTCGCTTGTCGCCATTCTTGTAGATCGGTAGTATTATACCTATATTCCAGTCATTTGGTGTCATTTTCCTTTTGGCTATTTCGTTACAAATTTCTGTTATTTTCTTAATTCCCTCTTCTCCTAAATATTTCATCATTTCGGGTGTTATGTCATCTTTGCCTGGGGCCTTGCCTATTTTTATCTTTTTTATTGCTTCTATCACTTCTTTCTGGCTGATTTCATCCATTTCTTGCTTGTTGCTACTATGGTTTGTTGCCTCCTTTGTTTTTGCACTGTTCTCTGTTAGTTCCTCAAAATGTTGTCTCCATCTCTCCAATATTTCATTTTCTTCTGTAATTATTTTTCCGTCTTTATCTTTTATATTCACCATATTGTACTCTTTCTTTTTTTTTAGTTGTTTTAATGTTCCATAAAATAATTTTTGATTTTCCTTATAATCTATTGTCATTTTCTCTCCAAATCTTATCCATGACTCTTCTACCAACATATATTTTTAAAGGAATCCACGTTATGCCAACATAAACCCTAAATTCTTTAACCTTGAAAATTTTTATATGAAAAAAACCTACTTTAATACTATTTAACTTTTTCATTTAAATTGCTCTAAAATTTTAATTTTTGTAGGTGTTATGAAAAGTATTCAACGACATACAGCCGTTATCGCATCTACCTAACTCGGATAAATTCATTAACCTAGGCCTGACGGCCTTGGCAGCAAATGTATCCTCGTCAATAACTATAACATAAAAAAACCATAATTGTCAATGATACGATAAAATATAAAAAAGTACTTCTACAAATGACTGACTGCCGGGATTTTTAGTTGAAATTGAACGAATCCCGCCTGCCGGAACTTGATCCACTGCCATTGCAATCCCAACTTCACGAGCTTTATGACAGTTAATTTTATTATTACCAACGACTCCACCAGCAATAGATACAATTTTGTTAACCTCCGGAAAAGGATCATGTGATGAAACCCACTCTGGAAGTTTTCGTATGTCTTTAGCATCTTTCTTTACTCGTGAATCACTTGCATCAACATGCTGATCTATTGTATCCATTCTAACATTAGCGATATCTTCCAATCCTTTACAAACAGTATGCATTGCATGCATACCATAAACCCATTTACTTATGACACTCTCTTTCGTACTTCTTCCTCGAGCAAGTCGAGCAATACCTGTCTTCATAGACTTCATCATTGACTGCTCGATCACCATATCCGTTGAAGTTCCGCAACTTAACTTATCAGAATGTCTGACAGTGAAAAATTAGAATTCATAAAGTTCTCCAATTGCAACATGTCTTGTAGATTCTTCCATTGCAAGATTCGTAGCTTCATCTTCACAACGACCGACTTTACCCCCAGTGGAAGGTCTCAAGAAGGAAATGTAACAATCATTATGATAGCGTCAGCAGCAACTAAATCATATTCAAATCCAATGCGAGCAGTAACACCTTTTGCTACATCATCAGAACGAGTCTGAGCTACTTTCAGAAGAGATTCTTTAAATGAAAGCGTAGCAACTTTACAAATTCTACGCCGGTATTTCATTGCTTTTTCCTTTTCATACTCTTCATTCAATTCATTACCGCAAAATAAGCAAAATTTTTTAAAACAAAAAACTGATTCACTTACGCATGTTCTAGTACGAGGAGGACTTATTTTAGATGCACTGGCTTGTTCCTCTTCATGTTGTCTTTTAACTGCACCAATAGTACTCTTCCGAGTGTGCTTTTTACAGCACTGCACGTGAATTGTCACAGATTTCTGGTCTTTCAAGTATTCAGAAAATCCATAATCTCTTTCAACACTTGCATCAATTAACGTCTTCATGCCACGATCAACAGTAATAATTTCACTTTCAGTCAAATGTTTATTAAAATGAAGCAAAACTGTGATTTTTTTTTTAAACTAAAAACGGCACAAACTTTAATAGGTTATATTATAAATAACCACGTGTTTTCACTACGAAGGAAAGTTCAAGACCAATATAATAGTATTTAGTTTAGGCTTTTGAAAAGAAAGCAGGTATACGAGAGTCGCCACAAGGACAATTGAATAGCAGACAGATGTTGTTCAAGGCTATATGGGCATGTAAAATGAGGGATCGGGTTTCTTTTGAGTTTTTATTCTTAAAATCACACAGATCAATATTTTAACTTATACTACAAGTCCTGTAATGTATATAGGCGGCGTACTCGTGCATATTATGGAGAACACGACTTTTTCAACTTTTAGAATCGCTATATCTCAGAAATGAAAATTCTTAGGAAAAAAATGTATGATCTACAATTTTTGTCTGACATATTTTTATGATAAAACTGACCGTTTGGCTGAAAAATGCAAAAAACCCACTTTTGCTAACTTTGACCTTGAATAATTTTTTTTTGCACACGTGGGATCGATGGGGATTTTTTGCAATTTGTTTATGATGCTGTTCTCAACATTTGTACCAATATTCAGCTTCTTGCAAATTTTTGTAAGCCTACCACTAGTTTTCGAGCTAACTTGACCGGATTATAACATAATTATGCATATTTGTAAAATATAATAAATAATACTTACATCAGTTGCATATATGAGAAAATCGGTAGTAAGTGCATGGCAAGTAATAACGACGTTAGGAGAGTTAAAATCAGGAAATATTATACTCTCCCTATCTTCATGATTCACTTCTGGTTGTTCAATCTAAAATTTCTCATCGATTAGAAGTACATCAGATCCATTTTCATTAATATTACCATGTGCAACTGTATTTTTCCTTCATACAAAACAGAAGCATACTCAACATTAAGCCGAATACTAGTAACTACCCCAAGATACTGCCGATCTTTCAAGAAGAGGGGTGCATCCTCTACTCCAGCTTGAGGTTTAGTCAAATCATAAAACCAAGCCCTGTTATTCATACCTGCTGCTAAATGATATGGCCCCACACCTATAAAACTGGGCTCTGTCTCCAACGTAACAGGTATGGGTGTTAGTTTTGACTAAAACAAATAAAGTCAATGCAAAATTCACTTCATACGCAGTCAATCATACCCTGTCAGTTGCAAAGTTATATAAGCTAACTTCAGCAAGATTGGAAAGTATGGCAATCCTGGCTCCACAAACAGCCGAAAGTGTAGGCATATATGACACGTATACATTAAGAGACCCGTTTCTTGTACAGACCGCTAATAATTGCCCATCTGTGCTCCAGGCAATTCTTTCAACCCCCGTTTCTTGAGCCAAAGTGAGAACACTAGATGTCTCTTGCAAGTTTGTCAGGTCATGGACTTTCACACTAAAATAATTTCATCGGTAACGTGAATTTTAAAATTCGGATGACACTAACATGTTGTCACCACATGACGCAACTTTCCCAATGGCATCGCATATGGCAATATCGGTTAGACTGTTTTTATGATTTTTCACTTGAAAGAGTTCCTGTCCAACCTCTTTAATATGAGTAGAAATAGCAATAAAATACCCGACACTAAATCCTATTAATATGTAACCATCTCCAAACCATCTATACGTAACTATTGAGCCATAATGTTGTTGAAAAGCCAGCTCTATGGGATTCTCGGGATCCAGTAAATTGTACAAATATAATGTTCGTTTACCCACAATTAAACTAACCTGTACACATTGAAATATTTAAAAACAAAATTATATTCTTTCGTTGCAATTTATAATTACCGTGTTTTCCCCGCCAAGCCTTTCATCCAGTTTCATTTCAGAAAATTGTATTTCACTGGGTTCAGCTCTCAGTGATATCATACGTAAAGTATCGCCATCTACATTGCTTATTGTTAAAGTTTTATCCTCTGAGCCGAGTGCCAACAAATTTTCAGCGTTCCAAGAACCGCAACTAATTTTCTTTGAATGTTTACCAATTATAGGAGTTCGCCTGTAAAAAATACTAATCAGTACCATAAATATTTTCATATTTGAAATGCAAAACTTGTTTTTAATACATTTTTGTGTAAATAGTAGCCTCCAACGTTATTCATCTCAAAAGCCATTATTGAACTTGCTTGTAAATTAAAAATCAAGATTTCATGGTGGATATGTTCCGTGATATTCTATATGGAAATTAGTTGCAGACACTGACTTAGGTTACTATTTTCCATCAGTTGCTCTCACTCAAAGATCATTAAATAATAGGTCTAATTTACAATGTGTTATTTCCGGAAGCAGCTGTTTTATACATCTTGAACTCAATAATTATTTATACAGAAACAAAACGGCCAAATAAAGAACATTAAAATGTTATTAATGTATCATTAATTAGGTGTAACTGCATAATTTTTACAATTCTACTCAATACGAATATCCTTTTTAATTTTTTCTTAACTCTTAATTCTTAGCATGTTGCGAATCATCAAAATTGTTGATTTCTATAGTCATATAATACAATTCCCGTTAGAAAAATTCGTAAAAGAAACTTACTTGGAAGTAGCATGGTTATATATCGAAACATTTCCCTTTGCGGTTCCCACTGCTAATAAGGGACTGCTTTTTGCCCAGAGTATACAGGTCATAACATCTCTTAAGCCGATATCCACTACATGCTTCTTTGTTGTATTTGCATCCCACAAAACAAGTTGTTGGGACTGACTTATAATTCCCAATAAATCTCCATCACAATCCCATCCAAAGCCACTGCACAACCTTTAAAATACAATTCGCCTTATACTACTATCAGCAATACATTCCAACATCGTACCCTTGCAAACGAATTCGTTCATGAATTTGGCCATATCGATCGAAAATATTAACCAACGAATCCACTCCAGTTGTGGCTAGGTAGTTTCCAGAGCCCTTTTGCCAGGCTACGTAAAGATCTCCCAAACCGTGGGGTTGTTCGAGTCGAAATAATAACTACAATTATGATCATTAGGTTATGATACCATCTACTATTTGATTATACACAGATACAGCTGCAAGCTACTAATTTAAAATTCTATGGTTATTAAGTACCTTTTCACTTCCCATTTCTGCGCTAAGGATGAAAAATTCAAGTTTAGTTTAATTCCAGCATTTTTGTTTGTATTCACTGAATGGCATTTGGATCTGGCATTTAACATCTGTCAAAAAATCACAAAACGGTAGATTGTCATTTGTCGGAAATTTTAGGTATTTTATCTTATAGCCAATAAAAATTAGTGAAGCTATAGATTTTTTTCCATTTTAGCCAATAACAGAGCTGAAATTTAGATTGACATTTTCTTAGCAGTGTTGCCAACAACGGCGAAAAGTCGCTAAATCTAGGGTATTTAACAAGTGGTTTAGCTTAAAAAATAAATAGAACTTTGCGATTAGCGACTTTTCTAGCGTTTTTAATATATTTTAGTTTAAAATTCTAGGGTATAATTCGTAATTTAAAAAAAATATATAAAAATCTATTAATTTCAATATTTCTAAAGCTATGCATACATTAATCCTCAACAATTTGATCAGTGGCGTAACTATGGCGGGGGGGGGGGGGTGATATGGGTATCAGAACACCCCCCCCCCCCCAGAGGCTTTAGGAATAACTAAAATTCATCTTAAACAAAAAATCAACAATTACATTTTAGTAGTGTATAATTGAATATCAATTATTACATTCGGAATTCGGACTCGACCATTTTTAAAATCCGATCTCAACGAACATCCTTCGGACGTGATTGCTGAGTTCAAATTATACCGGTAAAGCCAAAATGTACAAAATCTTCCACATAAGGCTGCAATGGATGCGCTAGCTACGTGCAATAATGACATGTTTTCCAACATATTCAAGTTGCTGCAAATCCTTGCAGCGATTCCTGTGTCAACTGCAACAGCTGAAAGATCCTTCTTCACCTTCAAAAGAATTTAGACTTACCTCCGAAATACAAATTCGCAATTTAGGCTGAATGAATTGGCAATGCACTTCTTTCACAGAGAACTTAAGGTGAACGTAGATGAAATCATAAACGAGTTAGCAAAAAAAAACAAGAAAACTTGAATTACTACTATAAGTTGTATTACAATTGTAATTGTTCTCTGAATGTAATTTTTTGGCAGTGGTCTATTATGATATGTTTTTCGGACTTTTTCCACCTGAAGACGGGAGTAGATCAAAACTCCCGAAACGTTGTGTGATTTACACCCTAGATAGTGGAAAAAGTCCGAAAAACATATCATAACAGTATAGTTGCTTTCATTTCTATAGGACTTGCCATAGGCCATGCTTTAACTCATTTTTTACAGTCAAAATGACATTTAACGTTTTCATAGCTTAGAGTTATTGCAAAGACAGACATATCTTGAAATTTTGTTTTACAAGCGAGTTACGTTGTTATTTATTTAGCAAAGAATTATTTCTGACGCCTTTTGGTTAATAAGCAAATGAAATGTCACACTAGTTAATTTCACCTATTTAAATAGACGTCTGTCAACATCAGTTAGTAAATTTTTAAATGTAACTAGGTGGTCTACACTACCAAGAAGTTAAATCAAGGCCTACTTCAAGTCCTATAGAAATGAAATCAACTATACTTTGTATACTTGAATTTTTGAGCCCGTGCGTGCACGTCATCAATCCGCCTTTTAGTAAGGTTTTCAGTACCAACATTTGAAAAATATAAAACTACTCTTTTTTTCAATAACATAATGATTAATATTGCTTTTGCTAATAATATAGCTTCATATATTGCTATAGCCGTACATTTTTTGTTTTAATATTTCATAATTTCCATGAACAATAGCAAAAAATATAATACGTCGGGGTACTTTGTGTTTTCAAGTTCTGCTCAGGGAATTAACACGTACGCATGTCGCTTTTTAAAACGACTTATTTGTTATAGTGGTTTTGACAGGTGTTGACAGTGACATATAGTTTAGTTTGCATTTTAAAAATCCGTTGTTGCATAACGAACATTGCGAACAAGTTATACTGTTGTTTTTCCGCTGCTACAAATTACTTACTTTGGGGAAGAGTTTAGTTGCTGGAAACGTATAGGGATCTTTAAGCTAAAATGTCGACCGCCTTACCCAGAAGGTCAAAAGAGCTTGTTGCCGCTTTGATAAGGTATTTTGAACGAGAAAGAGACAACGATGGTGCACTTATACCGCTAACTGCTGTGAGACAAGTAAGTAATTTACACCTGTAATATAATAATTCGTAATATAATGACCAACTTTCTAATGGTTTGGTGTTACAGAGAGTTGCCAATGCTTTAAATTTAAGCATACGAACAGTCTGTTCTATTTCGCAGACCTGCAAATCTGTATACTGTATACAACATGGTTCAAAATAGTAAGTTGATACACCTATCATCATAAAGGACAAAATAGCCGAAAAACGCCGCCTCAGGCAACGATGGCAACTTACCAGATCGGACCTCGACAAACGAGAGTATAATAGGGCCAGCAAACATCTAAAAAAACTCCTTAGTCAACATTAAAATCAAGGAATACAGGCCGATGCCTTTGCTGAATATCTCACCAAAGTGTTTACACCCTTCCCTTGTCAACTCCCGAATGAAGATGCCAAAGATCAACATAAAGAAATCTCCAGGATATGACCTGATCGCTGGGACAATTATCAAACAATTACCAACTAAAGCTATACAAGCCCTTACACATCTGTATAATTCTATCCTCAGAATCCGGCACTTCCCAAGTCAATGGAAAACAACGCAAATAATCATGATTATGAAACCTGGTAAACCACCAACGGAAATTACATCATACAGGCCCATAAGCCTACTCCCATTCTGTCAAAGGTCCTTGAAAAATTGATTCTGAATAGATTAATGCCAATTTTAGACGACCAAGAACTAATCCCTAACCATCAATTTGGTTTCCGTAAACAACATGGTACCGTGGAGCAGGTGCACAGAATAACGGACAAGATATACAGAGACTTGGAAGGAAAAAGATACTGCTCTGCAGTGTTTTTGGATGTCAAACAAGCTTTCGACCGAGTTTGGCATCAAGGCTTATGCTACAAGCTCAAACAATACCTACCGTACCAGATGTTTGAACTTCTGAGCTCATACATAACAAACAAGCACTTTTTGATAAAATACAAATACGAAAATACAACATTACACCCTATCTCCTCTGACGTACCGTAGGGCAGCGCATTGAGTCCCATCTTATATTTAATATACACTGCTGACCTACTCACATCGCGTCTAACAACATTCTAGCCTCTCACATCAATCCACAAGCCGCCTCAAAGTATCTCCAAGCTCATCTCAACAAAATCCAATGGTGGGCCAACAAATGGCGAATCAAAGTGAACGAAGCTAAGTTCCAACACGTAACCTTCACTATGAAAAAAGAAAATTGGCCTCCAATAACACCCAATGGACACAAACTACCACACTCAGAGGCAGTCAAATATCTGGGTCTACACATTGATAGGAGACTAACCTGGAGAACCCACATATTCACCAAGCGTAAGCAACTCGGCCTTCAACTCCAAAAGTTATACTGGCTCATCGGTAGAAAATCTAAACTATCATTGGAAAATAAACTCTTAATTTACAAAATAGTTCTTAAACCAATATGGACTTATGGGATCTCCCTGTGTGGTACTGCAGCTACTTCCAATTTGGCAATGCTTTATCGGTTCCAGAATAATGTACTAAGAATGATCGTTGACGCGCCATGGTAATAATGTGATTTTAAGTGATCTACAAATTCCCACAGTGAAAAGTGAAATTAAAAATTTTAGTGCGAGATACAAAGACAGACTGACCGTTCACCTCAACGATTCTGTGCAGCACCTTATGGAATATAATAATAAACCCAAAAGACTTAAACGTTTTAAGCCATCTGATTTACCTACAAGATTTTAATTGTAACTGCAAATTACTTTTGACAAATAGTATATTCTTTTCATAACCCATACATTACATATTAAAATAATGTAAAGTGAGATTTCGCTGGAATTCTGCCCCACGTGTTACCTCTTAATCATCAGTGCTTACACCAAATCCTATAAAATACTTATTGCCAAATAATCTATGGCAGATTGTATAATTAATGGAGAAATAAAAAAACAGCAATGTTTTGCTTATTAATATCTAAAAGCTTCTTTTAAATTAAATTCATTAATTACATGTAAATCCATGTTTAGCCTGAAGAAGTGTCTAGATATTAAAGATTGAAACGTTGCAAATATCTGTCCTATTCCAGTAATTGTTTAATACCACACTAATGTTGTATTTTTAACTCATTGTTTTTCTTAACTACTTGCGTTTATTGTTTTCCACTCTCTAAACTTGTGTCTGTATTAAGTTACATTTATGATCTACTTTATTGGATTTGTGTTGTCTATAAAATTTAATGTTTTAGTTATTTTAAAATGATACTGAAATGATTTATTTGATTTAGTTGTTAAAATACTGCGCAATTCCAATTATTATTCTTTGTAAAAATATGTAAATTATTTTACTAATATAGTCAATTTATTCGTTATTTCATGTGGTACTCAATACAATGTTTTTACTAAAATAAATCGAGCAAAATTTTATTTTTAATTGATTTTAAGTTGGGTCCGAAAAATTACATAAATACCTGCAGAGTACCTGTTATAAGTAGCCTCAACAGATAAATAACATATACAGCGAGCAAGCAAAGTATCAGTTATAGGAAAATGCGCCTTATCCGTATACCTGAAGTGCGCCAATTCATTTCACACAAGCTACATCATTCAAGTTTTCAAAGTGCTGATTTTCTGAGGTAGTTTGGTCACTTAATTTTACATTAATTGTAATTATGTAAATTAATATGATGTTGTCTTTAGTTTTCCTGTTGTGGTTTTTTCTTTCATCTTTAAAATATTAATTTAATATATTCATTAAATTCTAACTGTTAAAGTTGTATTTTATCTACCTTTTACTTCACGTTAAAATGCAATTTTATCGTCTAGACGATAAAAAATTACATATTCACCTTGTTGGTAGCACTGCCAAGCTATGTGAAATCCGAAATTTGCAGGTTATATTTTGCATCAGTCTGTGTCAAACAACGTACTTTTAGTGACTGTATAAGGATCATATAAACATTCTAGGAGATGATGTCATCAATATGTTATGACGTGCACGCACGGGCTCAAAAATTCAGGTATAACACGGCCTGTTGCCTAGCCCTACACCTACTGAATTATTACATTATTGTAAAGTAAACACTGTCTTCCTCATAAAAATTAACATATATTTTACATACGCTACATGTTTTTATGACTGTCCACTTTTGACATTAGCCTGAAGATGGTTTAATATATAAGCCGAAACATGTAGCGTATGTATAATATATGTTAATTTTTATGAGGAAGACAGTGTTTACTTTACAATAATTTACTGAATCACCTCATTGTGAGAATGGACCAGATCCTGAATTTTTCTGAATTATTACGTTACAATACCCTGGTTCGCTAGCTTATCCAGTCGGTGAGCTATGAGGCTCTATTCACATCGTCAATGTAGCTAAGGGTAAACTAATATTGTTGAGGTCAGCTCGCTGACACCTGAAATGTTGTACTTACAATTACAAATGCAAACACCAACGGTAATAAAAACCCAACAGTTTACAGGAATAGATGTAATCTGTAAACAAACATAGACACACAAAGAAAAATATACATAAAAACTAGTACACAAAGCCGGTATGTACGTCACATGAAAAAATGCCTTAACTAGATTCCAAACGTTCAATAGTGCATGCAAAGTCAAAGCTCACGAGCGCAACGCCTAAAGTAATTTCGCACACACAAATAGTTAGGACGTGCACTTGTCGATTCTTTTTAGGACGCTTCGTTATTTGCAGCTCCTGAACGCCAAATCAGAAAATGACGTAATGCCTGCCGGTCATTCCCCGTAATCTGGCAGCGACCCACTTGCTCGTAGTTGCGCAATGGTTCATTACAACAATTATTGACAATGTTGTAATTGTTGTTGGATCTCTTAGCGCGATTGCAAACAGAACCTTGTTCCCTTTGGACGCCGCTGGCGTCTCCAATGCATTGCTTTGCTTCTTGGCTGGCGCCTTGTCTAGAGCTGCACGTACCCCGTGGTAGGCCCACGTAAGACTTCACTTGGTCAATTTGGGCGCGAACCAATTAATCCGCACTATTCGCCTATTAGGGCGCGAATCAGGGCGACTTTCGCCCTTCGCAAGCGAATGAGTTAGCTTGCAGGCCTCAGCGTCGTTTCAAATCCGCTGGTTTTTGTCCTCCGAATTAACTTGTATTGTTAGCACATTTTCTTACGTAACACTAGCGCGTCCACACTCGGCACTCCATAGTCCGCGGTCACACTCACATAGCATTTCCCACCTATGATGCGATGCTACGTAAATAAACATAAGAACACATACTGCTGGGCCTTATTACTAATTGGGTATATAATAAAAGGTATGCAATAGGTAAATACAGGTGGCACGAATTGGCCCGTTTCACCTTTATGGTACGCTCAATTTTTTTTAAATTAGTATTGTAAGGTAGATCACTGTCCCAGAACACCCCCCAGAGCAAAATCTTAGTTACGCCACTGAATTTGATATACGAAAGAATTTCAAAATATTATTTGCAAATACGCGAGGTTATACTGGTACGTTTAACGCCTGAAATTATACATATTATGTTTGCTTGCCATTTATTTGTATTTCGTACGTGACCAGACGGTCATAATTGCGCTCATGACGCCGGAGATTTAAAATTAAAAACTGAGGAAGCTTTATCTTTACTCTTTGCAACGTTTACACATTGCACAATTTGTAATCACTTAGTACGAAGAATTAGAAAGTTAAATTGTTTTTTCCGTAAATAAATACGTAAGTTTTTATTTTTATATTCATAAGTACTTTATGTATTTCTTTAATCTTGATCTTCTAATGTGCGTATTTCATATTTGGCGACTTTATGGAGACTTTTAGTATCAATTTAGAGAATACAACTTGCGAAAAGGTTGGCAACACTGTTTCTTAGTAACATTTATTAATACCTGTTGTGACATATGTTCTAACCTAAAATTTAGAAAAGAAAACATCAAAATTTCGTAGAAACATGTCCCACAAAAATAAAGAAGTAGGGCAGAAGGAAGTAGTGCAAGCGGTGGTTGTTGCAGATAACTTTAGCAATGATTTTAAACCCATAACCAACGATACTCCCTTCGTAAGGATAGAAAAATCTGATGCAATATTGCCTCTTTAACTATTCGTCTTGCAGATTCTTTTACCGCTACTTAATATTCCAGTTATTGACTACACCTTAGAGTTCCTGTCTTTGGGTGGAATCGAAGAAACTTTTTTGTTTTGCTGTTCGAATGTTGATTTAATAAGAGATCATATTCAGTTAAAAACGTTATTAACTTGAATATAAGTATGTAGTAATGAATCATATTTTAGGAAAAGCATCAAACAATGTGCAGGATGGTCTTTAACAATGAAAGTAAATGTTATCGTCTCCGAAAGTTGTAGATCTTTTGGTGACTGTATAAGGGATTTGGATGCCAAGGGACTAATTAGGAGTGATTTTGTATTATTAGAGCCAGGAACTGTAGGAAATATCAAATTACTACCTATTATTAAGAAACATAAGTAAGTCAACAAAGTTTAATAGTAATTTAGACATCAGACGACGATTTTAAGTAGTTATAAACTGTTAATGTAGTCATTCCTATAATGGTAAATTCTATAACTGTACATGATACAAAGGCCAAATATAATACTTCAGCCAAGAAATCAGCTGACATCATTATCAATTTTAATATATTTTTTCTGTAATACACTGCATTATTTTTACCCAAAATTAATTAAATATTTCATTACTGGTTTTTCTTGGTCATACTAATACTAGTGGAAAATATATCTTGACTGCTGGAAAGTGCTTATGGATCCTGCTCTCTTTTTAACAAAACGGTCACTCTTGACACTGTGACACTCCATTGTTGTGTATTTACAGCAAATCTCACTGACAGATACATATTTAAAAATATGTGTTTAGTTTATACAACATTCTGGCATTGGTCTAAATATCTCTAAATGGCATGTCACTTCCTCTCGCAGTATGTCAAGCTCTTTGATTTTTAGAAATACTTCTCCGGTCTGCACGTTTCTGCATGTCAGAGCAGACATTCAAAAAATTCTTATCTCTCCTGCAAGTTGTATAGCCGCTGTTTAGTCTTTTATATTCAGATGTCGCTTCAGGTGTACACAAGCCAGAGGCTTGGACCATCCTCCTACTTTCAACAAGTCTTAAGTGTTTTCAGGTTTTGTACTTACTACTTTTTTACTTCAAACACCAATATTACAAACTAAACTTAAATATAAGATAAATATAAATATATATTAACCCTATCTGTTACATAAATTTAATTTGATACAAATTTTGTCTGATAGTGTTACTTTTTTACTGATTTTTACATAGTTCATTGTTATTGTTTTTAGTGAGGCTTGTAAACTCGATAAAGGTGCCGCCATGACGCTTGTTCTTCAAGAAGCAGGAGTAGGACAAGCTGGTAGGTGTGCACGTGAAGAGCTTTTAATTGTTGCCACTCCAAACAATCGCGTTCTGTTTCATCAAAAACTTGGAAAGGCAAATTCTAGGAAAATTGACCTGCCATTGGTAAGTAATATAAGCTCACAAGTAGATTAAGAAACATTCGTCAAACTGCACATTCAAACGTTGCTCTAACAATTTTATTTTAAAAGTGTGCTCAGCATTTAGATATTCTTTGCACTAAAGAAATAATACAGAATAAATTAAAATGATTTTTTTATAGGTACAGGGTGTCCTGCAATTCGACCGACAAGCTACTGGGGGTTATAGCAAACATTGAAACAAAACTTTGGCTTGTAAACTTTTTCTTGTAAATCCCTCTCTGCCAAGTTACACCTTCCTAAAGAGGAGGTTAAAATTAGTTTTTGTAATTTTACTGGAAAGTGGAAAAAGGTATTAAAGTGAACTTTAGCAGATATGTCCAACTAAAGACAGGCTTATTTATGAAATGCTTTTTAATTTTTACGTATTGACTAAAAAGTTGTAATTAGCAACCCTTATAATAGTATATTAGGTTATTAGGAGTAAAAGTGATACTTAGTGTGGCGAGACCAAATTCATTTGACTGACGAGCGTAAGCGAATCAGATAAGTCCAATCAAGGCACACAAAGTCACTTTTGCTCCGAATAGCATATGCTATTTTATTTTCAAACGGCCGAACTTATAAATAAATATACAAGGTGTTTCAAAAATGTATGCCAAAATTTCTAGGACATACAGTACATCAAAAAATAAGTGTAGTTTACTCTATAAAACTATTTCTGAAAATGTACTCCCAATGAGCTACTGCCCCTCGAAGAAGACTCTCAAAAATGGTTTTTTGGCATTTTCTTCAAAACTGTTACAGGTAACTTAACGAAATTTGGTACAGGGTCGTGGTCTTTTATGAGAAATATTACTAATTTGTTAGAATCTTCATATTTTATTCAGGGGCGTAACTTACAAGGGGGCTGGAATGGTTCAATTACCCTATCTTTTTTGTGCGTGGTTTTATCTAATACATTTATCAAAAATCTCAAAGCTTGATTTATCTTACATAAAAAAGGCATTCTTGTTAAAATGTTTTAAAGTTGACCGTTTTAGTGTAATTTGCAGTTGAATGTTGACGTGTTTTTCAAGCTTTTGAAATTGCTTGTCCAAAATGCATTCGAAAATCTTTTGAGTAGGCCTAGATATGACTTAAACAAATGAGCAACAAATGGCCTTTTTTATGTAAGATAAATCAAGCTTTGAGATTTTTGATAAATGTATTAGATAAAACCACGCACAAAAAAGATAGGGTAATTGAACCATTCCAGCCCCCTTGTAAGTTACGCCCCTGAATAAAATATGAAGATTCTAACAAATTAGTAATATTTCCCATAAAAAACTACGCCCCTGTACCAAATTTCGTTAAGTTTTGAAGAAAATGCCAAAAAACCATTTTTGAGAGTCTTCTTCTAAGGGCTGTAGCTCATTGGGAGTGCATTTTCAGAAATAGTTTTATAGAGTAAACTACAATTATTTTTTGATGTACTATACGTCCTAGAAATTTTGGCAGACATTTTTGAAACACCTTGTATATCTCAAAAATTACGATTATCAACAATTGACATTTATGTCGGTTCCCGGCAATCAAGAAGGCCAATGTCAAAAATATTTTAAAGCTAATCAAGTTTTGAAGTACTCCGCCGGCGTAAAAGTAGCCACTTTTATGCCTAGGCATAAAAGTAACGCATTTGTCAAGTCACATAAGTTGTCACTTTTATGACGTTTGAAAATTATAGTAGTTTGTATACCAACGCACTGAAGTTTTTATCACGAACGTGGATTTAGTTGCCGAAGTTCATAGAGCCAAGGCAACTAAACCACATGAGGTATAAAAAGGAACTTCAGTGCTAAGGGGTACGGTTGTCGCCAAAAAAATCGGGTGCACCTATTTTTTCTCAATGTAAACTCAACTTTTAGAATAACACCTCAGTAACCTATGCATTTAAATTAACTGTAACATTGTTCGCTGTCATCCAACATCGAAAATTGTTTATTTGAAAACTTGCCCCGTTATTTAAATTATTTCGAAAAAGGAAGAATTGTCGATAGGCTAAAGAGCAGGGGCGTAGCTACTGCTATATCTATCACGAGCCAGGGGGGCCCACCAGCACTCAAGCTCTAAAAAAATATAAATTTAATTTGGAAACTTTTGCCCAGGTCACATTTAAGAATTTAAGTTTATATAGGCGGAAAGTGTTTGGTTATCGGATTTAGCCGTATTATCTATCGACAAGGAAGAGCTTAAAAAACTTAAATTATCTCCAAATATAGAACGTCTTATAAACATTTTCGCGGAGAAAAAAGTTTGAAGAGTAACTCTATAGATAATTATTATTTACTTCAACCTTTTTTCTTGTTATTTACCATTTACTTGTTACTTATGTAAATATATGTAAATTGTAAACTATGATTTACCTACCACACTTTTTACGCACTATGTCCGTTAGTAAATAGTTATTTAAGCATCACGGGAAGTAAGTAGCTTTTACCAGTCGAGAACGAGTTTGCCAGCCCTCGCTTGCTCGGGCTGGCAAAGTTCGAGACTGGTTGTAGGTAGTTACCTACTTCCCGAGCAAGTTTATAATATTTTTCTTCAAGTCCAACAAAAATTGAATAATTTTTATTATTATATATTTTTTTTTAATTTATGGTTGTACCTCAACCCTACTTATCTTAACAAGTTTTTACATTTCAAATGTAGGGATCAGTTAAGTTCAAACCCGTTCAGATCACTTACAAAACTAAAATTACTGTAATAACACACAATTCACTTACTCTCCTTGGGGAGTAGGTGTTACCTTACTTTCCTAATGTCATGACAACCAGTAAACAAACAGTAAAATCAACTTACCTGCAATGGATATGTCAAAGTAAGTGTAACTTACTACATGGGCATGGAGAAAAATATGTAATTAAATTTTACTTTTTTTATTATTTATTTTTATTAGTTTTTATAATTGTATTTCATTTTGTTAAAAGATAAAAATTGAGTTAGTATCTTTATACGTTTATTTGATAATACCCTGATGGGGTGGAGGTGGAGGTGGGGGATTAACTTGGTAATTTATGATACAGGGCCTGTTGATCTCCAGCTACGCCTCTGCTAAAGAGAGGAATGCCAATGAGAGAGATTATCACTCAGTTTAATGTAAGTAGCAATACAACTTATCCTCTGAGTACATATATCAGAAATTAACTAACTTTCAAGAAAGATAGTTGCAAGTTGGAATTGAAAACCGTGGTGACATTACAAAAAATAATAAATTAAATATTGTTGCGATAGATTCCCTGTTTGTAAATTTAAATATTTATATTATAACCATATACGTAGTTTTTGAATTGTAATTTGCATAATATCAAATGATAATATGGTAACAAAATTACAGGTAACTGTACTTTAGGAGCATAGGTACGTTTTAAGCACTACCAATATGTAAAAATATTGTCACTATGATCTATTTAGATGTACCCAATTTTATTGGCGACAACTGTACATTGTGTTTTTTCTTAAATCGAGAAATCATGAAATTACATCATTTCAACCAACTTTTGTAGGTTATGTTGATGTCGGTTGACATTTACCCATATATTTTTACTTCTATATTGCTAGTAGGGTCTGGGAACAGGCGAAAACATTACGGCGCCGACTTAGTCTCACTCTAAACACTACGTGTCTTGTGCGCATACCTGAGAAATCAAACTCCGCCTTTAGAAGCGAATTTTAAACTTGACCGTGAGGTTCACTTCCATCCACGTGGACGACGTTTGCGCACAGCTTACCAACTGTATAAAAAAGTTGGTTGTCTGTCTCACGTACGCTGTGACCTCCCCATTTACACGCGCTAGCAATAGTGTACTGTTAAATATATGCATTTACCTCTACAAAACGTAGAACAATGGCTTACTACACTGCCGATTTTTTATATTTTAATGAGTTCACTGTCGATTTCAAAAAAATGTTTATATAAGAACTTTTTAATAGACAATAATTTGATTATAAAAAAATATCTAATGAATAGCCTGATTTATTTAAAAATTTCTTTTTCACACAGTTAATAAATAATGAAATACATTATAATACAATGCATTTTGCCACATTTTACTAAATAACTGTGCTATATATTATAAAAGTATTTTGTCGCATTTCATTTAGTAATGTAATTACTACCTTTCTACATCAAAATCGTTTAGAAATGTGGTACTTTTCTGCATAGCAACGGTGATTCATTTTACGTTTGGTACTGCTCAAGTGTATTGTTGGCGGCACTGTAAGTCTATGTCAAATTCGAGGTTAGCAGGTTAGGTTTTGCATCAGTCTGTGTCAAAACAGACGGAAAACCTAACCTGTTAACCTCGAATTTGACATAGACGTACAGTGCCACCAACAATACACCTCAGTACTCCCAAACACAACATCAACACTGGAGCTGCTTATTGTGCTTTAGTAAATATTTTTTTTATAGAAACGAGTTCTGCTCAGCTTGGCTATGTTTTGGCATTTAGTGTCACTTTTGTATGAAAACTTAATATTTCACATTTCTTATGAAATGCGTTAAAAAAGTGGTTTTACTGAATTCTTATGGCCATTTAAGTACTTGTTTAATTTTGAATTAAACAGATATAAATTTCAGTCAAAATTTACGAAATATTGTTCGCAATTTAAAAGCCAGTTTTTGCTTCATAATTACGCCGGTTTAAAGACCGCAAACTGCAACCAAGCAACTTACGCAAATAAACGACCTATAATCAAGAGTTTAGCGGTCGTACTTGCAAACAAAGCAGGAAGCGATACTGCTTAACCGCTGAGTAGTTATTTTGTAATATTAGACTCGTTCTAGGAAACTACACCTTTCTACTTTGATATTTTGTTATTTAGTTAAGCAATTAATTTTTTGTATAAATAGACCGTTTATTTTTGTAATAAATCAATCGACATTTACTGTTTGATTCAATTACATCGGTACTACCTTTCTAAGCCTAAAAATTTGAAGTGTGAGGCTGCACTTCGGGTAGTTATGTAATTATCATCCCTTTAAGTACCATTGACTACATTGGCTTAAAACGTGAATGCAGTCTCATTCATGTGCTTAAAAATTAGGGATAAAGAACCAGTGCAACCAACAGAAACCTGATACAGCCTCCAGGCATTTCTGTTCATACTCAAACTCAAACCTGCCATACTTTTTTAGTAAAAATCACTTTTCTAAACAAGTTGCGTAATATACTATTATTTTTTTATACAAAAATATATGAGTTTGATGAGAAAACTAAAAGAGCCAAAAAAAATTTTGAATAAATTAGGCTTTCTAGTATGTACATATTTTTGTATTATCAAATTCTTATCCATTAAAAAGTTCTAATATAACCAGTCTCTTTATGAGGGTATAACTCAGCAAGGATGAATTTAAAAGACAAAAGTTTATATGCAAAATTTCTATGTTTCAGCGTCCTCTATAACCCTCAGAAATGTGTCCGTCAAATTACAGGGCACCTTGTGTATGTGTATAATATGGAATGTAATCATAAATATTATTACTATTCAAAATATAATTAATTTTATTAGAGATGATATGTATGTCTAAAATTTCCATTACATTTGTTTTAGGAAATTTTAGTTGAAAACCCATCTGTCAGTATTTTACATAACTTAAAGGATACACATGTTGCAATATGCTCATCATCAGTTCTGCCACTGTTTTCTGATAATTTTGATTTTCAAACAAGAGATGATTTCGTACGTGGCTTGCTAATGAACGAGGAAATATTGGGCAGTACCATCTATTGGCATTCTATTAAAGGTAGCCAGTATGGAGCTGCAATTACTAATTGGCGAATGTATCAGACTGTAAGGTAATTAAAAATATATTAACAAATTCGTTACGAATGTACATAATTTGTATTTGTCTAATATACAGGATGTGTCGCAAAGGATTTGTTCTAGAATTTTATTAATTATTTTCTGTTATTACATTTTGCTTTAGACTGTATAATATACAGGGTAGCACAAACGGCGCTATCCATTATAATTTTCATTTTACATATGTTTTAAATAATTGCTTACACTGATTCCACTGCCGGATCCAAGGGGGTGTCAATGGGGTCACTTGACACCCCCTTGGGTCTCTTAAAACACTTAATCGGATAAAAAGTAGACAGCTTAGTTTTAATTATAAACAAAACGCACCCTTATAGCATCCGCTCGTAATTTAAATTTAAATTTGCCGAATGCTTTTTCAACATTCTTCATTTGTTTTTAATTCCAATAGGCGCAAATTTGCCCTCACCCCCCAGCGTTGGTGGGTTTTCGTCGCTCGTCGATATCGGTTCTGTGACCTGTCTAGTGTTTACCAGTCTCCACTAGACAAAACAACTGCACCTGGTGCATAGTTATTGGCGTATTTTTAAATTTTGCTAATATGTTTTCATTGTTAAATTTCCAAAACCTGCAAAATTTCAATTTTAGAGTTAAGTACTCGTATGTAAAACAATGCTTATTTTATAACATATTGCGTGAAAGGGAAAACGTACATTAATGATTTTCGAGTAATTGACATTTATACAGAGATCACGAGCATTGCACAAAATAAGGCATTTCTTAACTGGTTTTATAAATTGTTATTGCAAATTTATTCTTTTTGTTTTATTTAATTTTTTACTTCCTTTTACGATAAAGGAAGTATTGGATTCACCCCAAAAATTCGAAATTGAGTTTTCAACAGATCTTCACGTTTTAGAGTCCTCTGAACCCAAAAAATATTTTTTTGTTCATTGGTCTGTCTGTGTGGCTGTCTGTCTGTCTGTCTGTCTGTGTGGCTGTCTGTCTGTCTGTCTGTCTGTGTGTCTGTGAACAGAATATCTCAAAAACTACAAGAGGTATGGCATTGAAACTTTATACAGAGAAAATTAATGAACTGCGAACACGAGTAAATCAAGGCGAATTTACGATTGCCTAAAAAGACGCCAAGACCGTTGGACAGTCGATCTAGGGTACTCTGATATTAATTATATTAAGCTAAGGGTGGTTTGCGTTGATTGTTTAAGTAATTGTTCAACGCAGATGTCGTATCCACGCATAGTGTAGGTACTTTTTGTAATTGAATAATTATATCACAGCTAAAATGTGTGAGATACTGTGTTATTCCGTGATTAAATTCAGGTGATAAATTCAGATTTGAAGAACAGGATTTTTAGAGATTAACAGTAAAGTAAAAAAAGGTAGCTTACAAAATACAATGCATTCTGAAGAAATAAACAATTTATTCTGAACAAACTAAATAATAGTAAAAAAGATGCAAATAGAAGTAAAACTATTTGTATTTCAAACAAATTAAAATTAAGTTTTTAAATGATTTCGTGTTCGACGAGCCAGTTTTCTTGCGCTAAATAATATCCAAAGTGATCATAGAAACCTCTTCGCACATTGGCCAACATTCTAGGACTAATCCTTTGAAACAACTCTTCAATTTTTAAACGCAATTTCCCCAAATTGCTAGTAGATAATGTTATCCGGAAAACCATAAATTTTCGATTCTATGTAGTCCCATAAGCAGAAATCATTGGAAGTGTGATTTGGAGAGTTAGCTAGCCACAAACTGGTTCCTCGTCCAGTCAACAGCCTATTTGGTAATGTATTGTTCAGAGAGTCTTGAACTGCAACAGTGTTGTGAGTGTGGCAGCCATGCTGCTGCAACCAAAGTTCATTAAATCTCTCATTCGCTATACGTCCAATTTCTGAAATGATTTGCTGCTGTAGTAGTTCAAGGTATTTAGGGCTGGTTAGGGTTCCATCCATAAAAAATAGGCCAATCATGTTCTTACAAGGCATTCATACCCAAACATTTAAGTTGTGGGGGTACTGAGTCCTGAATTCAAAATACATATGCAGGTTTTCTCGCAGCTAATAATGGCCAATGGGTTATGGCAACTTTGCACTGGAAAATGTAGACTTATCAGTGAAAACGACTTTCCGGAGGAAGCGTTCGCCATTTCTGTCACAGTTTCACAAAATCCATACATCTGAAATGGTCATCGGGAAGAATTTCGTGTATTTTTTGTAGTTCGTAGGATCGATAACAAACTTTTCGTAAATTAATTCTAGTAGTGGAAGCACCTAAATCTATTAGTTCAACAATTTGGTTAAGGGAATAATCTGGATGATCATTAGAAGTAGTACAAACCATTAGTTCCTTCAAATCCCTGTCTTCGTTGGGAACACTAGGCCTTTTACGCTTTTGGGGAGAAACATCAAAAATTTCCAAAATTTGAGGTAACTCTGTACAACATTAATAACGATGGAGAACGTCTATTTTCAAATGTTGTTGTGAAAAAATTTTGAATTTCCCGAAACGTTTGAACCTGATAATAGCATTTTACAATTTGCGCTTTTTCGTTGCCTCATAATTATCTATTTTAAGATAGAAATAATGACAGATATTAACTGTTGACAAAATTCGCGAACTGTCAAAGTCAAATTTTCGGCATTTGTAAATTCGTCATATCGTCTGCCGTGTTCGTAGTAAAGAAAATCTCTCTGTATATAAGTTTTGTGTACTATCTAGATCGCATAACCGGAAGTATGGTGTTTACTCTTGTGATTTTTCAGTTTTTTAAATTTTTTCAAAAACGGCTAACGATTTTTTTCAAACTTTACGTTTTTAATGTGTATTGATGTGAGATAGGTGATTTTCCAGTTCTCCACCTCTAAAACGGATTTCTTTTGTTTTTTTTTTCCTATTTTTTTTATTAACCCCTATTTTAAATAGAACACTCGGTATATTATTACATTTTTTATTTCAGCTTAAAATTCGAGAGAAAATTTGTCTCTTGAACTAACACTCTATTTTGTACCGTTTTTGTAAAATTTGTAATTTTTAAAAATTTTTGACAAATGCTTAAAAATTTAAAATCATATTTTTAGCTAATTATAAGATCACTGTAAAAGGCAGTTGTGTGCGTGTATCACACCAGATTTTTTAACTTAGGGAAAAATTTTGTAACAAATCTAATTTTAAACAAAAGTAGTAGATCATTGCATAATATATGATTTTGTTCTCTAAAATTTAATTTTTAACAAATTATTGTAAACATTTTCAAAGGAAACAGAAATAAACATAAAACATAAGAGTAAAGTACCCCTTCCAGTTCATCGATTTTAACTAAAAATCACTGGGATTTCTGAAGTTATACTAGAAACGAAATTATAAGTTGTGAGGCCGATCGATTAAACCATCTGGACTGTAGAGAGAACACTGACAGACAGGCATCACTTCGTAAATCACTTTTGCACCAATCATACTAGAACTGACACATTATTGCCAAAATTTTGTTGAGCAAAGTCAAACATTCCGTTACATCAGCCGAATACGAATACTCTTATGAATATTCACGAATACGAATACATGACCTTGAGTGAATAATGTCAACATCAACATCGTTTTTGTACGCGCTGCAAATTTTAGAAATAGTATGGAAAATAGTTTTGTTTTTTATTTAATGTTATAGAATGGTTAATATTTAAAAAAAAAGTTTTATTTAATGTATGAATACCTGTTTTATATTTTTATTAAAATTCTTATCTACAGTGTGACCCATTTGTTCTTGAGCCACCCTGTAAAATCTTTATTTATTGTGCGATTTTAATCGGATTTTTTATAAATGGTAGGCCTACTAGATCAGTGTTTAGTAGTAACATTTCAAGAATTCGCATTAGCGATTTTTTAGAAAAAATCTGGACACGCCACTGGATTCGCCACCCCTCAAAGCAGTACTGTACTAAATTTTATCGAAATCTTTCAAGTATTAACGATTTTATAGCCAAATTAAAAATACACAATACTAAATTTATTCTAAAAGTTATTCATGAAAAAATATTTAAATTACTATGGTGATATAGGCATTATCATTCTATGCCTTATTTTTACAAATACAAAAAGAAATAGAAATAATAACACAAAACTTAAAACAAATAAAATAGGTAAGAGTATTCCATTACAAAAACTACAATACTCTTGTTACTTCTACTAATCCATTGTTTATTTCAATGCACTTGTCAATCCTTTTACGCACGTTTATAATCACCTTTCGTATTTGTTCCCGAGTAATTTCTGCACAGGCTTGTATTATCCTGGCTCGTAGTTCTTGAAGAGTTTGTGGCCTTGATGTGTAAACTTTTTGTTTCAGTAAACCCCAAAGAAAAAAATCATGGGGCGTTAGATCTGGCGATCTCGGCGGCCACTGAATCAAAGGACTGTTTCGCCTTATCCAACAATTTTCAAAATGTTCATTTAACCATTCTCTTACCAAAATAGCATTATGAATAGGACTTCCATCCAACTGAAACTTTAATTACGAAGATTCTGTAATGGTATATCATCTAATGTGTTCCAAAATATGTTCCCAAGAAAATTTAAAAAGCCATTTGCATTCAAATTACCCTCAAAGAAGAAAGGGCCAATTATTCGGTCATTTAGTATTCCACACCAAACGTTAAGTTTTTGTGAATACTGTCTCTTAGCATTTATGAAGAATTCGGGATTCTCAGCTGACCAGTGACGGCAATTTTGACTTGAAACCAGCCCATTTGTAGTAAATGTGGCTTCATCACTAAATAAAATTTCCATAATAAAGTTAGGATTATTTAGATATTCCCCTTGTAGCCAATAATCAAACTCTAATCGTCTTTCCTCATCTCCCACTTCCAACGTATGCAAAATCTTTCGCTTATAAACCTTTATTTTGTTTATTTTCAGGCATCTTCTAATATTTTCTCTGGGGATATCAAGGTTTAAACTAGCCGTTCTTATACTATCCCGGGGGTTGTTGTTAAAGTATTCAAAAATATGGTCATTATTTCTCAAAATTCCACGACGTCCATTATGCGTGATTCTAAGCAAGTTGAAAACTTTATTAACCCGTTGTACAGTACTACGACTTACTCATCTATCTGGGTGTCTATTATTGAATTCTCTCGCAGCTTCTCTTGCCGAACGCACATTATCGCCAACAAGACGTACAATTTCTATTTTGTCTCTTAAAGTTACGTTTTCCATGTTTATTTACACTAGCTGTAATAACTCTCCTACAACTTTATTTGTCACTTTTGACATTAATTAGCTCTTGTTACCTTTGTTTTTTCATGGATAGGTTACGTTTTCGAATAAATTTATGAAAATGATGAGTATTTTTTATGTATTCTTAATTTGGCTATAAAATAGTTAATACTTGAAAGATTTCGATAAAATTTAGTACAGTACCGTTTTGACGGTTGGCGAATCTAGTGGCGTGTTCAGATTTTTTCTAAAAAAATCGCTAATACGAATTGTTGAAGTTTTACTACTAAACACTGATCTAGTAGGCCTTGGATTTTGTAGGAACGTGGCGGTTTTGGCTCCAAAAATACAGTTTATCAAGCTCTACCATTTAAAAAAAATCGCACAATAAATAAAGATTTCACAGGGTGGCTCAAGAACAAATAGGTCACACTGTATATTTCTATAATTTTAATGTCAAATACTCGTATAATATTCGTGTTAGTTTTGCCGAATACGATTACGAATACAAATATTGAAAATATAGGGAATACTCGCGAATACGAATACGAGTATTCGGAACATATGTACGAGTACTATTTCCTAATTTTTTTAATTACTTATATCGATCGGCGGAAAAATAGTATGTGTATCTAGGACGAAAAGCGTAACATTCCCAGACTCCTCTGTTGTTCAAAAATATTCACAATTGTCTGGGAATGTTACGCTTTTCGTCCTAGATACACAATGTCCTATTTTGTATATCAGAAAACACGAAATAGAATATTCCCGCAAAAATCTCGAATTCTAAAAAATCATGATTACTTCGTAAAATAAAGTAATCAGTTATAAAATGCCTGCTCGGAATGGGAGAATTGTCAGGTTAGAACAGAAATATTGTACCGGGTGGCCACTTTCAAACTGGAACATAAGGATTTAGCATTGTATTTAACAGTTTCATGAATTCCTGCTCGCCAATTCGACCTACAGAAAATGTTGTGGTATCAATGGAAAGAGAAAATTATTGCGCATCTAATGGTATCAAAAATGTAATTGTTTTTGTCAATTTTCATTGAATAATATTAATTAAAAGTTTTCATGTTTTTTAAATATGAGTTGCCTTGTCTTGAAAACAGTTGACAGCTATACTCAAATGAATTTGTTATTTGATGACATTCAGAGTTAGTTCAGTAGTTTTTACTTTATAAAATTAACAATTAATCGAACGAAGAGGAAGTTTTTATGAAAATAGCTTTATTAGCATTATTGCTATACATAAACAATTTCACAATTAATAAACAATCATTCTTATGGTTAAGAGATAATTATAGTGAGGTTAGTATTCCGGGTGTTCCTTTTCAAACGGGCACATACAAATTTCATATTTATTTTATTTCAACTTGAATTAATAGCAATAATAATTTTTATTAATCATGCCATGAAGAAATTACTAATATTTCAACAAAGATGGGCTAGAATCTATAAAAAGTATAACAAGTATTCAAATAGCCCCCCATTTTGATGTAAACAATATTCGAGTCTGTTATAAAAGGAATTCCTAGCATTGGCTAACTGCCTTTCGTTTATTAGCACACACTCTGCAACGATTGCTGCCCTCAAAGAATTAATATTTGGGTGGCGCGTTTTATAAATTTTAGTTTTTAGGTGGCCCCACAGGAAAAAGTCGCAATGTAGGACCTACCTCATTAATCAAAAGCTCTAAATAGGTGTTCGAATTTAAATTTCCAACAATTTCAAATGGTCCGATAATTTTGTTATAAATCCCAGCCCAAATATTAATTTTTTGAAGATACTGAGTTCTTGTACGCAGATTAATTCTTGGGTTTTCTTGAGCCTAATATCTAGTATTTTGTACATTGGGTTCGTTGTTCAAAGTAAAAGTACATTCATCCGTGAAACATTGATGACAAAAATCGACGATCTTGATTGGCGCGTTCTTGCATTTCATCACAAAATAAATTTCTACTTTCATCGTCTGGTTCAAATATTTCCTGATGACATTGCGGTTTGTATGGATGATATCTGTGCTTCTTTAATATCTTAGATACCGCTGATTTTGACACATTTAATTCACGACCAATTTGCCTTGTGCTGTATGTTGGGTCAATATTGATCAATCCCAAAACACCTAAATCCCTTCCATCTGCACCAATATTCGTGAGATTACCTTTATTAAAATTTCATTATTGAATTTTTTATGAAAGTCAAAATTAAATAATAAACACTAACCATCTCTTGCTTCTGATTCTACTGAAATATTAGCAGTTTCTTCAAATTTCCGGACATATTTGTGTATTGTAGATTCAGACGGTATTGGACTGTTATCAAACTTTACGGAAAACAAATCTCTCACTCTACGCAAACTAACTCCCCTGTAATATGTTTTTACGATAAGAACTCTCTCTTCGTTCAAGTAATCGTTCATTTTATACAGTAAAAACTACTGAACTAACTCTGAATGTCATCAAATAACAAATTAATTTAAGTATAACTGTCAACTGTTTTCAAGTCAAGACAACTCATATTTAAAAAACATGAAAACTTTCAATTAATATTATTCAATGAAAATTGACAAAAACAATTACATTTTTGATACTATTAGATGCGCAATAATTTTCTCTTTCCATTGATACCAAAACATTTTCTGTAGGTTAAATTGGCGAGCAGGAATCCATGAAACTGTTAAAAGCAATGTTAAATCCCTATGTTCCAGTTTGAAAGTGGCCACCCGGTATATCACAAACGCAAAGTTCTTAGGAGAGCAAGTTGAAAGTCGCAATTTTAAATACTTTTCAATGCATTGAATATTTCACTACTACGCAATTTTTTTATTCACATTATTCAAATTTTTTATCATTTTTCATTATTTTACTGGATTTAAGATTATTTCGTATTCATTGTTTCAGTTAACAACTATACCAACTTCACAAAATGTGCAGTAAGCTAGTTCTTATGCAACTAAATTGATCAAAAATAAAATAGTATTTTTGAAGCAAAAGTTGATTTGTATTGAAACTACTGACACAAAATTAAAATGAATTAAAATAATACAATTTTATTGAAAAAATGCCATTATCTTTGGTACAAAAAAATATATTTGACCTAGATTAGAATTTTTACAATTTTAGAACATTATTCTAGTCCATTTTCTTCTTCGCTGCAATCTGATGCTTCTTTGGTAACATGACCATGTTCTAATGAGAAAAAGTAAATATAATATTCTAAGGGTACGGCAAGTTTTTCACAGAAAAATTTCAATCCTATATATTTTTTGGTTGTAATCAATAGATATTCCTTATACAAATTTTCTAATATGTAGACGTCTATAGGTTCCCATCTTGTTTTTTTCTTCTTTGGGTAGGGATATTTTGCTGAGATCATATTTTAGTTTACCAATTGCAGGTGCATCTGCATTCCATTTAATTTTATCCAAATTATTTGTGATTTTTGTTGTAATTTTTTTTATACGGGTGAGTTTGTTTTCATTATCACTATAGGGATCTCGGAAACCGTGAAAGATAGAAGGTTGGTTAAATGGAGAAAGAATTGCAGTTTTATGAGCTTATTCGAGATGTGCTTTTGTTTCTTTGAAAAAATCCAAGGCCTACTAGATACAAGCAAAATATTAAAATTACTTAATTTCTTAAAGTCGGTCTAGCGCCGTTACTATTGAAAATAGAAAAAAAATAATAAGAATAAAAGTTTTAACTATTTTTACGGTGTTGATCTTACACTTATAGTTTTCTTCTAGCTTTCATAGTTTTTCAGTTATAACATTAAGTTACATTTTTTTTAAATAGCAATCATAGTTGGCTTAGACATTTCTAAAAAGAGCTCACTTTTCCGCTTAAAATGACAAGGTTTGTTATACCTATTTTGACAAATAATTCTTTTATAATAATTTTCGCAATAAGAAAATGACGAAAACAAAAACTATGAAAGCTAGAAGGAAATTAATAAGTGTAAGATAAACACCCAAAAAATAGCTAAAACTTTTATTCTTATTATTTTTTCTACCGGGTGTCTTAAAATGAATTACCTACATCTAGTATGCTTTGAATTTCCCATAATGCAATCAAAAATTTTACTTGAAATTGGCAAGACTGTAAGTCTATGTCCAATTCAAGGTTAGTAGGTTAGGTTTTGCGTCACTTTTTTCTGTTTTTTCAATTTATATATGACTTTCCTTTATTTCTTTTGCTTTTAATTTAGCTTTTCTTTCAGGTATGTTCATTCTGCTGTTTTTTCTTGTTTTATTATTTGGCTCAATATTGTCCTGCACATTTTCCTCTATTATTACTTCTTCAAAGTTATCCCTCCCTTCTAAATTGATTTCTTTATCTTGTTCCCTTTCTTTTGAATCTTCTAGATCTATTTCCTCAACGTGGTTCGTACCCATTGTTGGTAAGACTATGACTGATGCCATATCTAATAATATATTCAAACTTTCATCGTTTTCTTCCCTGTCCCGTCTAAAAAAGTACAAATATATCGTAATTTTTTCTAAAAAAAATTTTTTACGTACGAGTACGAATATACTTTATATCGTTATCAATGTTATTATATTATATTGCATTATTTTAAGAAAATAAATTGTACTTATTAAATATGTGTTAAAAAATGTGAATAATTAAAGTATATTTCTATCTTGCTAATTATATGTGTTACAAAAGTAAAGCATTAACAAATATTAGGTATTTATTTTACTGTAACATGAAATGTGTATGTATGTATAACTGTACACCACAATCAATGCGTAATTATAACTTTAGTTTCTGAATAGCCAAATTCAGTTTAGAGGAATAGTGGCAACGCAAAAAATTAGGTTCGAAAATGGTTATACAGCACTCGAATGTTTTAAAGATTACCTAGTAGTTAACAGAAACGTCGTTTATAGTGCACCCATATTCATATCAATTTTTGAAAAGACAATAATTTATGAATGTAAAATCTTGTTCTGCGTAGTTACAATAGGTCAATATATAAAATACCATAGTAGATTATTTTAGATCATGAAGTATTATTATTAGGATTATTAAAACAAATTGAATTTATGGCACTTCAAATTAAGCGAATGTTAAGGTATATGTTATACTGCAATTGTCTTAAGCCCAAGACTACTCTGCTTGCACTGAAGTTAAAAAAACAAGTCAAAAAAGCACAGAGTTGGGGTGTTTTATGTAACTGCAATACTAAGCTTAAATTTCATTCAGTAAATGCATTGGAAAAGAGATGGCAGTATTAATAAATGAATTAATTAAGGAACGCAAAGGGCAAAGCTTGTTTTTCACAGGGTTGAAGTCGAAGATCAAATTAATTAAATATTAGGTTTGGGCAGAATGCATAGCCAAACCAAAAGAAATGAATAATCACAAAAAGGTTTGCTATGTGCAGGTCAATGAAGCGTAGATTTCAATATAGCTAAGCAGGTAAAATTGTGAGCAATCTAAAAAGGTGTAAGAAGCCAGAAAAATAATAATGTTGCAACGAGCAATTAAGAAGGCAGGCATAAAGATAGAAAGTGGCAATTGTGAGACGCAGACAAGACAGGATAAAGCAAGGGAAAAGCAAACAGCAAGACAGGAAAAAACGAGTGAAAAGAAAACAGATGGACATCGAAAGCATATGTGAAGGAAGTGAACTCTTTAAAAGGATCTGTGCAATTACGCGAGTGAACAGAGCAAAGCAAATAATACAACGTGGCTAATTTTCGTTTGTATAGTATTAGATTAGCATTTGTTTATAGCAGACATCATCAGATAACAATTGAATAAATTATAAGATTGACATGAAATTTTGTGCTCCTTTTGAATACAAGTTTTTATATAATAAAATTAAATATTTTGAGCTAAAAAGTGTTTCACTGTGTTAAGCAAGTGATATAGTTCATATGAGAACGTTTGTGGCGATTTCCGCAAACAAATTATTTCACCAAGTGCATCTCCGAGGAAACGTTCGCCACCCACATCAAGATTACGAAGGATTCCAGCCGAAAAGAGGGTCCAGAACCAAGGCATTCTACTGCGACGCATCAGGCAGGAGTGCAGGACATGGACCCGCAGCACAGACACCGGGGGAAACCGTTCCAGACTAAGATACGAGCTGGGGCCCCCTTTTCGAAGATTGAAGCTAACATGAAATTTTAAGGTACTGTCTAACCCTAAAAATATTAGCATCCAGAAATTTGTGTGCATGCGAGGCAATACCGTACTGAACAAGATTAAAGCATCTTCATGTCTCCAGCGAAAGTGCTTTTCAAATTATTAACCAGAGTCCAAGTGTGAGGTTAGGTGGAGATTAAACAATTGCAGAAATTCAATTAGCGTCCCTTCTGACGTCATAAGACAAATTAATTCCTGAAACAAAAGAGAATAATAACCGCCAAAGCTCTACGATTTAAATAAATACCTCTTCGAATGTTCACAAATTTGATTTTTAAAGTGAACAACGCTTACTGCCAGATACGAACCATTTTGTGTAATTTTGACAGCAGCATATACATAAGCGACTGCGTATAGGAACTCACCCTTTGAATAGAGTTGATTGTTCTACCGAGCTAGCGTTATGAGAATAAAATTGCAGATAAATAAAATACGAAAAAGGGCATAATACTATTTATTTTGTGCAGAGTAAATAAAATTACAATCCAGTCATTATTTTAATCAGTTTAATCAGTGGTGCATATCAAACCATAGCATTTAAATGGCTCCGCAACGTGGGGCGAAAGCGAATTAATAAACAAATAAGGGGCCATCTCAATACATACAAAAAGTTATCGTAAACCAATCTGAACATTTACATGGTGATCAGTTTTTGACAACAGTTGGATTAGACAAGTGGAAACTATTAATTTGGCAGCTATTCCATAAATCTCGATATACCTATATTTATTTATCGATAATATGGAGATATCGATAATTATGGGGATAGCGATAAATACGATATTCGATATCAAATATTTCCATATTCGATACATATGGATATTCGATATTTTGATATATCGATATTCGATATTTATATATAATGATAATTGATAAATATCGATATATCGATATTTATCGATATATCGCCCAGCCCTATTCCTGAATCCTCTTTGGTACTCCCCAATCATCTTTTCCATGCATGAGTTTAATCCTTTTATGCATCTTGCTGTTATTTTGTATACTGTGCCTCTGTAGTTTTGACATTGTGTTTTTGATCTTTTTTTGTAGATGGGGCATTTTATTGACACTGCCTATTTCTTTGACATCTCTTCCTTTCCTCATACTTCTGTACTAGTTTGCCCATTTTTTCCTGTAGCTTCTCGCTTCCATATTTTATCAGCTCTGCTTTTATTCCATTTCTACCAGGGCTTTTATTGTTCTTTAGTCTAGAAATAATGTTTTTGATTTCTTCATTTCACGACGTTTCTACATATTCTTCTATTTTTCGATTGTATGGTTCTTCCTCTTGCTGATTTTCTGCTGCTGTTACTGTTTGACCGTCTTGTTCTTCGTTTCCATTTAGCATTTCATGAAAGTGTTGAGCCCAAGTTTTCTTGTTTGTCTTCGCCTAATGTCTTATTTTGATATCCTTTTTTTCCTTTTTTACAACTTGGTAAAAGTTTCTTATTTTTCGGTTACCAAGGTTTTCTTCAAGTTTCTCTATCCTGATTTCATTATATCTTCTCTTTTTTCGTCTACTTATTTCTATAATACTTCTTCTTTATTCTTTATATTTTTCTTTGTTTACTTTCGTTGGGTTTTATAACATTTCTGTTTTTGATTTGTTCCGCTCTTTCACTGCCTCTTCATATGCTTCGTCAAACCTTTCCCACCTGTTGTATTTGTTATTTCCAGTACGGTTGCTGCCTCAGCCTCATGCATCACTTTTTCTATTTCAATATTGTTTTTTTCCTTCAGCTTTCTGATCGTTATTTCTACTTCTTCATTATCTTATAAACATAGCGCAATATTAACTGACTATTAAGGATATAACTGATGAAAACTTAAAACTTCGTGAGATTGCAACACTGCAGTAAACTTGATACTTTTACTGCAAATACAATGAAGGGGCGTAAGCATGTGACAATAATAATAAAACAGTACTTAGGCTTTTAGGTCACAGAATTCAACCTAAATCTGGTTAACAACTTTAGAACAGAACTAGTATAAGTATGAAAATTCGGTACTTTGGTTAGTACTGCACTTTTTTTATAGGATACAATTTATGATTACTCAGAAAAGAACTATACTAAATCCATTCAAACCATAGTTAGGCTACTTCTGAGCTCACGTTATCTTCAAACGAATATGACTTAATATCACATAATTAGTCGTATAATAATTCTGCACCAATAGAAATATTGAAGCAGTTAAGACACAAGACATTTTTAAAGGTTTGACTGATTATTTGAAATATTGGACATAAAATGCTTCTCTCCCAATAAAACAAGTTAAATTATAAGCTTAACTAAAATTTGTCCAAATTGGACTTAGGCTAGTTCTGTTCTAACCCAACGATATATGTTTTTATATCGTTAAAAGAAATGAAACCGTGATTAATTTTGGCTGCACTTCACATTTTAATGGATAGTAACTTTTGCTCTACCGTAACTCTTTCTATTAAAGTATTAAAGCGATATCTCTTTTGTAAAATAATAAATGTGATATTAGGCATGATTTCATTCAAATAAAATAAAAAATCATATTCCATCATTACCCTGAACAAATGGTTATCAAAATGTATGCCATTTTAGGCACATTATAAAAAGTACCTACATGTCCTCCGTAAATTGCCGCAATTAAATGTGTAATAATGTATTATTGCTTTTCAGCCGTGACATATTACATAGATGGTTATATCCTTTAGTACCTGATATGGGAATATCGACTCAACAAAGAAATTACATTCATCTTAAAAACAACATTTATCGTAATAAGAATGTTCAACTTGCTAAGTAAGTAAAAATCGTTAACTATTACCTAAACCTTAGGGCCGGTTGCAGAAAGCAATGTTAAGTCTGGTGTTAGCTAACGTCCCGTCAAAGTGAACAAAAACGAATCAAATTTTGTTTACTAATGTATTAGATACCATAAGCATTTGAGATTTGATTCATTTTTGTTCACTTTGACGTCGCGTTAGCTAACACCAGACTTAACGTTGCTTTCTGCAACCGGCCCTTAATATTTTAAATGCTGCATGTTTTAAACAAGCTATTGTTTAACATATTTTATCTACGACCACCACTAAAAGTAGGCCTTTTAGCACTAGCTTTTTTCACTAAAAGTGACGTTTTATAGTTTAGCGTGGTTAAAGAAATCAGCTGTTTACTTTTAGCCCATGTGCGAAAAGTGAAGTGAGGTTATAAAACTACAATTTCGAACTGGAGGTGTGGTTGTAAAGTTATTCTAGTTACTTCTTGTATTAAAGCGTTATGTAATGAATACAGTGAGATGTGTAGTATTAATAATTACCTTTGATAACTGACTTTGATAGTATTGTTTCACAAACATTCGCCCGCATTCCAAGGCCCTCTCTTTATTATGACATAAATTCTAACTGTCATAGATGCAAACCTTTGTTAAATCGATATTTATGAATTAATAACAGTAAAATTAAAGTCGTAGATAAAATATTGTATGCAACGCGTGGTAAAAGTCCTTTATGTATGAGACATGAAAAGCCGAAGGCTGAGTTTCATAATTTTCATGTCTCATGCATAAACCTCGACTTTTAGCACTTGTTGCATAAATAGCTATTATATGTTGTAGAAGCAGCAATCTTCTTGAAGATGTCATAATTGGATCTAATAGCTCAGTATTGGAAAATACTCAAATATCAAGATCAGTAATTGGCGATAATGTAAAAATTGGAAAAAATGTACACATAGAGAACTCGTTTATATTTTCTAATTCCATTATTGAGAACAATTGCACAATAACTCATAGTGTAATTGGATCTGACTGCATTTTAAAACCAAATTGCAAGGTGACCTGTGCAAGTATTTTAGGTAGAGGTGTACAACTGCTAAACGATGCTTTTGTTGAAGATAATTTAATTCAGTCTGAAAAACCAGAAGAATGTAAGTGAGAAACATATTTTGAGAAAGAATAATAATCATTCTTTAAATTTAGTTCAGCCGAGTGATAAATTGGGTGAAAAAGCTTATCGGTTGAAGCATACTGACGATGGTGAAACTTCTGATTCTGAAGAAGAAGGCATTATTAAGCAACTCTCTCGACTACATATAAGTGATGAACCAGAAAAATCTGAAGATGAAAGTATTGAATCATCAGAAAGCGACGACGAATTATCATACACCAATTCTCCTGTGCCTGATGATACAAACTGTATGTACATTCGGCAAATGATATTGCTTTTTAATGTTCTTACAATTTTATTGCATGTATATAACCACCTTATCTATTTAACGGGTAATATTTAAAAATGGTTTTCGGTACCCTACAGTATGACAAAATTAACATAAATTTTTATAACATTTTATTATTCATAACTTCAATAAAACATCACATTTTGTTAAATTAAGTGTGTCTTCTTTATGCACTCTCATGCAATAACCTTATTTAACTGTATTTTTTCAGTATTCTTTACTGAAGTAGTGGACAGCCTGGCAAGAGGTTTTGAAGATAAATTACAATGTGACAATTTAATCCTCGAAATCAATTCATCACGCTATGCATACAACGTCACCGTTAAAGAGGTGACGTTATTTTTCAAATCTAATTTATTTTCAAAATCTTCATTTGTGTTAGTTCTTATAAGAAATGCATTACGTTTTTAGGTAAATTTCAACGTTGTAAAAGCTATCTTAACGTTGCCTTTTCAATTGTTTACTGGGCAACAGTACTTGCATTCGCTACGGCCCTTATTAGTTTACTTCTCTCCGATCCTGAAGAATTATATACGTAACCCAGCTGCCATGACTGACTGCCTTCAAGCAGTAGAGGTAAATATATTAATAAAAACGTATTATAATTGCTTTATTGGTAAAATTTGCCATTTTTTAGGATGTAGCAGCTACTAACAACGAACTAAATGAGCGTATTGCTGCTGTTTTAAATTGGTTTTACGATAAAGACCATTTATCGGAAGAAGCTATTTTAGGCTGGTTTACAGGAATGGATAAAGGAACGAGGTTATATGCACGTGTCTCACCATTTGCTCACTGGTTGGAAAAAGCTGGAGAAGCAACTTCCTCTGAAGATGAAGATTAATTACTGTGAAATGTTACTTACGTTGTGCGAATTATTTGATTTAATACAATGTAGAAATATAATAGTATTTTTGTTTAGTAATTAATAAGTAACTTTTAGGTTTCAGAAGCTAAATTTTAATTTTAGAAACAAAAACTAAAATGTGCTAGGTTTTCCATAATAGGGCCTGATGGAATTTCGCCTGTACTGGTCAAATCTTGTTGATTTGCTTTTGCAAATATATTATGTAATTTATTTAACACATCTTTACGTACTGGATATTTTCCTGATATCTGGAAACATAGTTATGTATCACCTATTTTTAAATCAGGTGATAAACGTTGTATAAAAAATTATCGACCTATAACTAAAATATCATGCATTCCTAAAATATTCGAGGCCATAGTCGCTGAAATAATGTCTCCATCTGTAACCTCTTCCAGCATATTGGCACAAATGTGTACGTTTCAAAGCGCACTGTGCAAGAATTATCCCTTCCTCTTTATTCATTCACCAGTGGCACAAACGTGGCCTTTTGGACAGTACCTATGCTTCGTGCTATAGTGTTATAAGGTGGATTTTCGTGTGGATGCTGCCTTTTTATGGCTCCTTCTGCTACTGTAAAATTTTGAGGTTATTGCTACATTTCGCATGTGTGTTTTGGGCCAAAAACTGCATAGTTTCTTCTAGTGAAAATGAGTAAGTAGCATGTTTCGGTATTTGATGCATGCCTCTTCCTGCAGTTTTCGCTGCCATTGCGTAGGACTCATAAAAACGCTCTTTGATTGACGTGCACATTCGTGTACTCTGAGCGAAAAGGGATGATTATTCGGCATTTTTTTTTTCAATTTACTGTTATATTTGTACGCATTGTTGCTATGTGGTCTTTGTAGTTGCAAGGTAAATTATTTTCAGATATTCCTGCGAACGTGTTTTATGGGAAAAAAATGAGAGAGTCCATATTTTGAGTTCTATCACAAATCCTAATAATTCAGACTTAGAGGACATAGAAATTGATGACGACTCCGACACAGAACAATGTTCAGAATTAGATTTGGAGAAAAAAAATCAAAATGTTGATGAACTTAATGATAGCTCGGAAAACTATAGTTTTTACGATAGTGAAGATGAAATTCCCCTAGGTATTGGCCAAATCTTTGAAAACAACAAGCAAAGTTATTTGGTATCCTGAAAAAGACAATGGGTTGACAAACAATCCTCCACCGTTCTTGTGAAATTATATATAATCATTTCCTCATTTACCCATAAGGGTGTAAGGATTTCAATACATTCTATTACTTATACATTTAGGTACATTTAACTGGATTGTATTAATTATATTTAATATTTCCTCTACTTTAACTAAAACTCAATTCAGTATAAATTTTTCAAGCTCTTTCTATCTTCTGCTAGTCTTTTCGCCTCTGCCCACGTTTTTCCTTTCTTCTTTAGTATCTTTCCAATTATTTCATCCCACGTTTGCTTTGGTCTTCCCCTTTTCCTCTTGCCTGTCGCTTTTGATTCCCAAATCTGTTTGGTTTGAGTTCTGCTCTCCATCCTTTGTAGATGCCCCCACCATCCAAGTTGCCTTCGTTCAATGAATTCTTCTACAGGTTCGATATTTAGTTCTTCTCTTATTTTCTGATTCTGTCTCTTTTTGTTACCCCTTTAACTCTCCTTAAATATTTCATCTCAGCTGCCCTAATTTTGCTTTTTTCTCTATCTGAAAGAACCCATGATTCACATCCGTACGTGAGTATTGGTCTATATATTGTTCTATAAACCATCTTTGTTTCCCTTGTGATTTCTCTCTTATTAATGATCCCTTTGCTTAGCGCATAGTAAACTTTGTTAATTTTTTCAATCCTACTGTTCACCTCTATTCCTTGATTTCCTGTTTCTTCTAAGGTTACTCCTAAATATTGGAAACTGCTTACTTGTTCTATGAGTTCTTCATCTACCATAACTCTAATTTCCTTTCTTTCCCCTGATATTACCATTGTTTTGGTTTTGGACTTATTCATCTTCATTCCATTGTTTGTTAAAATTTCATTTCACACTTTTAGGTTTTCTTTTAATTCCTTCTCACTCCCAGTTATTAGTGCTATATCGTCTGCAAAGACGCACTCAGAGATATCTACCTTTTCAAGATTTCTGTACCCAACATATAATGGTTTTGTTCTTAATTTAACACATCTAATTAATTATAAGTGACTAACTGAGATATTAAGCGAGTTTCATGTTTGCTGAGCTAGCTAAGGAAGAAAATGGGAAAATATTTAAATATTAAAGCGTACGAGACGTCTTGTTCAAATTTAATGTATCCACGAAGGGGTAAAAAATTTCCGTATTTCATATGCTACTAATTTTATATCTTTATAATGTAAAAAACTATTTCACCTTGCACTATTTTATTAATTTTATCTCACCTTTTTTCTCCCCCAAAAATCATCTTCTTCGGGTCAGCATCGACTCAATGTTGGTAACCCTACTTGCAAATAGTACGCAGCGTAATATAGACAAATAATTAGATTTAGTAGAATAAATAAACCTATTGAATTTAATTATACCCTAAATGGATCCAGTATAACGATAACAAATGAAATAAAAGATTTAGGAATTATATTGATCAGAAGCTCACTTTTAATTGCCATATTGATAGCATAAAAAATAAATCATGGAAACTTATTGGTTTTATGATACGTCATACGTCTGATTTTACCAACATAGAAAGTATAAAAAGCATCTACTGCTGCACTATAAGATTCATACTCGAATATGCTAGTGTGATATGGAATCCCTACTACAATTTTAACATTGAAAAAATCGAAAAAGTTCAGAGTATGATGCATTTAAAAAACAAATTAATTACAAGTTAACAGGCTATGACTAATTATAATTAACTTTGACATTTTACAAATATGTTGAAAAAATCATGCTCTATGTTTTCTATACAAACTATTGCATGATTACATTGATAGCCCGAATATTTTAGGAAAAATTATGTTTTTAGTTCCTAATAGGATAACCAGATCAGATGACATGTTTAAGGTGAGTTTTCATAGTCAAAACCATGCTGTAAATGCACCGATTTCATGCATGATGTGTTTTGGAAATCAGTGCAATGTAGATATATTTTCAAACTCCTTTAATTCATTTAAAAATAACCTTTCTAGATCGTAAGTAATGAAATAACACTGGTGACAAATAGGAAAATAAGTCGTAATGTCATATAATAATGTAACAATATAGGAGGTATCTTAATATTATATTTTTTATTTCATACTGTATCGTAAAACCCATGTTTAAGTTAATGATTTTAGTCCGGAAAATGAGGCTTTACAGTACCAGGTCCGGTAAAACATTTTACCGGACTCAAATGAAATAAACAGCTCCGGTAAAACATTTTACCGGACTCAAATGAAATAAACAGGTCCGGTAAAACATTTTACCGGACTCAAATGAAATAAATCAATAATCAAACTATTTATTATTTTCAATTCAAAAAATTATTGCAGTATGAAATAAAACGCATTACGACATACGTCCGGTAAACTTTTACAGTAGCTCGTCTCAACATTCCAGACTCGGCTCCTACGTCGCCTCGTCCCGAAACGTTTGGACTCGCTACTGTAAACTTGCGTTTACCGGACTTATAACGTAAATTACTATTGCGTTATTTACTTCCTTTTACGATAAAGGAAGTATTGGATTCACCCCAAAAATTTGAAATTGAGTTTTCAACAGATCTTCACGTTTTCGAGTCCCCTGAACCCAAAAAACATGTTTTTGTTCATTGGTCTGTCTGTCTGTGTGTGTGTTTGTGTGTCTGTCTGTGAACGGAATATCTCAAACACAAAAAGAGATATGACGGTGAAACTTCATATATATGTAGTTGAGACAGCAAGCTTTTGAAGAAAATTGCATAATTGGAAGTAGGTGTTTACTCTTGTGATTTATCAGTTTTTTTAAATTTTTTTTCAAAAACTGCTCAACGATTTTTTTCAAACTTCATATTTTTATTACATTTTTAATGTGTATTGATTTTCCAATTGAATACTTCTAAAATGGGTTTCTGTAAGAACAAACGTAGTAACATCGGATAATTTGCACATAAATAAAGGCGTAAGGAGATTGCCTGAGCCCATTACGGTTTATTCTAAGTATGAATGAGATAATGGATAAATGTAACCAATGGATAACTAAAACGAAAGTGGGGAATAGACAATGTTACAGCCTAAACCGGTATTATGAAAAAGAAAATTTGTTACAACGTAAATACTCTAAAACAAAAACCGTCAAGTTTGTTACCACATAAAAGCTACAAAATCGGGAAAGTTACGCAAATTCGTTGCCCTAACCCCGTTACGATGGGCTGTAACAAAGGTTTCCGGCTAAAATGCTCAGTGAGAAGGGCGGGTTCTTTACGACCTTAGATTAGGGCTACGATCCGGTAAACGAAATACAGGTGTTAAATGTTTAGCGCCACCACTTTTGTTGATAAACCCGTCTACGTAAAAGTGGAAACCATAGACGGAGCTTAAGGGGTGTTTACAGTGCTCGGTTTCAACCAGCGGGCAGCATCAGTGAACCTACCTTTAGTTAATTTTCTTCAAAACTACCCTGTATTCCTTACACAAAGAAATCACAGCAGAAATTCGCATGCACCAATTGAAATACGAAATAATAACGCACAAAATCATTAATTAAATAAAATATATTAAGTTAAAAATATGTGGTCATTATAAAAATATGAAAACAAAATGAAAGGGTTAGTAAACATTTAGCGACACTTCTTTATAGTACAATAGGGACAGAATATCAACTTGAATCTTTCTTGGCTTGAACTCAAGATGCAACTGTAAAAGGATACCTATCAGATTTTCCTGCACTTGAATTCAAGCTGTTACAATGTGCAATGCTTTCTCAAAACTCAAAGCGAGCGGTACAGATTTAATAACACAAAATACAAATTCACAGGCAACGTCAAATGTCTCGTTAAGCGCAACACTTTCAATCAAACATCACTTTAAAAATAACAGTTTACAATACCTTGTTTGCAGAATTCAGGGGGCCCTCGTTGATGTCCACTGAAGCGGCTGGCGACCAGTGAGAACGCCACGGCATAAAAGAGTGTTTGCGGGAGACGGGAACAGGGCTTGAAACGATGGTTACACAGTCACCACTTGAAACGACAATAATCACCCAAGGGTAAATGGACGACGTACAACTTTCAACTTGTGAGATACAACACGTCGACGTGCTAAGAGAGTTGGTTCCTTTGAGAATCCGGTAAATAAATCCGTTAGCGGTGATGAAGGTCTAGCAACTTCCCGGTCAAAATTCTTCAACCACAACTACCTTATTTGCCTAACTTCAGCCCCTGTTCAACTTCTTCAGAGGGCACAAAAACCAACGAAAAGCACACAGTTAAATTCGACTTCTAAAATGCATCTCCCTTTTACGACAGGCTACATCTTCCTTCGTCTAATTTCAAGTGTTGCACCACAAAATGCAACATGATGACCAAACATTTCGGGGAAGCACCGAACGTTTAACTGCAGCTTATTGACGCTACAGGAATAATAAAGATAAGTTGCTTACGCAGCATGCGCTGCAAAAACCCACGTGCTTTTGACAGGAAACTAAATGCTGAGTTCCTCTATTGACGAATTTCTATAACAACCTACAGGGATTGATATTAACTTGAATAATGAAGCCTATAAATCTGCAATGCGCATACTACGTTCAACAGGGGTCGCTACGGTTTAAAATCTTACAAAATTTAGCTCTAATTTTGAAATGTAAAGTGCGGGGTTTTGAAACGTGATTAAGGTGTCAAACTGACTGTAAGTGGGATGGAAAAAGGCGAAAATACAGCCAATTGCCCTCACAACAACTACAACCGGTCTATATTCAACAACAACACAGATGGCATAATATTAATAACAAAAACTGAGAGGATGTTACAAAAATCTATAAATAACTGCAAGAAAAACTAGATAGGTTTTTAATAAATATAAATAAAACTAAAGTAACGAAGATAAGTAAAGAAAAAGTACATCAATGAAAAACATAAGTATAAACAATAAAAATTTAGAGGAAGTAGGCAGTTATAAATATTTAGAGGTCGTTGATTCCGGCAGGGCTTCGGCCTCGTCGAAAACTAGTGATACTGTATGTTAGCCGTTGTCAAACCTCTGTGTCAGTGACGTGAAATGTTTAGACATGGGTTTCTTCTGTATCGTGGAGCTGGGTACCTCCAATTATGCTGATAGCGGATTATTAAGTGAAAAACCTCGTTTATGTGCTTAAGTTATCGTCGTAGTGGAGTCACAAACTTCCGTACTGCATCTACCTGTCGTAAGGTGCTTCACTCTTCCCATCTCAGGGATTTAATGTCGTCACACCTGCTTGAATACCGCCCTTAAGCAGTTTCCCTGTCGTTCTTTTCGTGGCATTGGCTGAGGAGCGACTTGCAGCTTGATGATAACGTTATCAGAACGTCTGGATTTCTTCAACTCAAGGTATTTGCCGATTTATTAGTGTTTGTAACGCCTAGAAATGTATAGTCAAGTGTTGTTTTGGGAAAATTGCGCCCTTTGGTTGATTTAAATCGTAAGATGTTGAACAATACCGTCAAATTTTATTTGTTTACATGTTGTTTTACGTTTTAAGCTCAAGTAACCGTTGTTTTACCATTATTGAAGTAATTGTTGCTAAATTTCGTTCATGTAACGTAGTTATTTTGTGCCAAATTTAACGTTATTACTGTTTGAAATGTAGCTATAGGCCATTCAGTAAACACAAAAACATAAATTTTTTTGAAGTTGGCATATACGTAAAATTTGTCTGCTAGGGATTTTGTATTTTGTTTTGCAAAGGTTTCCATACCTGCATAAAGGTGACTGAATTTAAAAATGACAATTAATAAATATCATTAATTCAGTGTCAAAGTACATACTATTCTGGCAATTCTTGCCTGAACTTTTATAAAATGTAATCAAAATACTTATTAATAAATGCTACATCAATAGTATCCAACACAGTATTTGTTTAACATCCTTAAAAGTAGTTATGACAGATGCTAATTAAATGTCACACTCTTAACCTATTTGTTTTAGTAACTTTTTGTAAGTACATTCCTAGACAAAAGATGCATTTGGAAGTACACTCATGAAATTTTAGAAATCAAAGGCCACTTTGTGTTTTTATGTTTAGTGAACAGACTATATGTGTTTAGTTTAAACATTGCAATTTAAACTAACTAACCCCTTTTGCCTATTATTTTTAACTATAACCAGTAAACATTTCCATATTCATTGTGATTCACATACATTATTACTTTAATAGAGTTTATTGTTAATTATCTACGTTTTTCATTGGTGTTTGCCACGCCTTTTTGTGCTTTGTTTTGATGTACAGGAATCCAGACGATGTAAGCACGTGCAGCTAAAGGTAGGTTCGATTCAGCTGTTGCAGCCGCCACCTCAAGCTGTGCCAAAGTGGAAATAGAAAGGTGAATCACTCGCTTCCACATTCAGAGTGCGTTCACCTGTGTTGCTGATTTTGTTTTCCCAATTTAAGCCAAATGTGGTGGCGCTTTAATATTTAACATCTTGTATCCCGTTTAATCGAATCGTAACCCTAATTCAGAGGTCGTAAAGAACCTGCCCTCTTGCTGAGCGTTCCCAAGTCGGAGCAACCTTTTGTTACCGTCCATCGTAACGGGGTTGGGGCTGCGTATTCGGTTCAAGTTCTCGATTGTGTCATTTTTGTGGGTAACAAATGGATAGAAAACCCGACGCCCTAGGGGCAAAAAGGAATGGACAAAAGTATAGTAAAGCAATTTTCCTCAATTTCCATGTATTGCAACAGTTTTTTCATTAACTATGGCAATATCAATTACATAAACCTTTGTAAAACCGAAGTAATACCAACCTTGTATAGTAGCAGTTATTAAAATCACAGAGCCCTAAAAAAATGCGACCAATATACTAAAACAATATTAAAACCACATAAATGGATTAACATTTTGACAACACAAAATGATTAATTTATTATTCTCCCATTTACTTATTTTTTTACGCATAGTAGTCTATCTATGTACAGCCGCAGAATTAAAAATCTGGGCGAGTCTTATAGAGGATTTGTAAATTAAGCTGTGCGTTTCTAAAGTACTTTTTTTTTCTATAATAGCTGTAGTGTTACAATATTGGTAGATACGTGATTAAAACGCTAGGAAATTTTTATACCTCGTGTTGGTAGAACTTTTTTAAAATTGTGGTTGTGTCAATTTTGATGTCAAAAAGTTTCTTAATTTGAATTCTTGACAAATTTATTTTTTTAACATCAATAAAATCAGATAAAAAAAGAAAACCAGGAATATTTTAAATGCAAAAATGAAGCAAGCGATATTAAATTATGACATATCTGTCAAAATGACAATCATTTTTTTTTAGTGGAAAAAAAGAACTAAAAATCTGTGTACCAACATTATTAAAACTAGGGACCCTGCAGGGTTGCAACTTATCTCCTAGAAAGTTGACCTTGAAAATTATTATAGAAAAAAAAATGTACTTTAGATTAGCAATTGACAGTTAAACAATGCAAAGTGAAATCAGCAAGCTATTTAATTTTGACTTTGACTAATTTCACCAGGTAACGTGGTAAGTACAGTAAAGTAAGGTATACACTGAATCATTTTAAGTGCTCGGATTTTGAATTCCGTGACTGTACACTTCGACAATCGAAAATTCTCGAGACGTATTACCTTATGATATATATTTAATAATAGATTGTTTTCGATTGTCTAGTTGTATAATATATGATTATAATCCATTCACAATGTTTCCTTCCAGTATGCTGTTGTTTTTATTAGGTTGTATACAGGGTGATTCTTTAATATTGCAAAAAAATTTAAAGACAGATTCTTTGGTTAAAAGTAAACAAAAAAGTCCTAATAAACATATATTCGCAAATGCATAGTTTCCGAGATACAGGGTGTTAAAGTTTTTTTTAAAAATTCTTTTTGTTTTATGTTATCTAAAAACGCTTTGAGCGATTTTAATGAAATTTTTAAAGTTTGTTTATAACTTTATGAGGTATTTTTTGGACCTATTACAATTCCAGGGGCGTGCCCAGGGGGGCATAACAATTAGGTTTTTGCACAAAAATAACTCCCAATAGATTTTTTGAAATCTTTATAATTTTTTTTAATAAAGCAACTAAAAATGCAACTTTTTTGTCTACCAAGATTTTTTCAGATCTCGCTTCGTTTTCAAGAAAAAAATTAAAGCCCATATTTTTGCACGTCTCTGAACCTGTTAAGACAAAAACTAAAATGCTTCAATATCTAGAAACCCCTTAACCAATTTTAGTGAAATTTTGAAGGTTTACTAGTGCTATTAATGATCATGTTTTGGCACACTTAGATTTAAATTATTTATTACATAGGCAGCTGGTTTTTTTTTTGAAAACTTTTAACACTATCTCAGAAACAAAGCATTTCCGGATCCATGTTTATTAGGACTTTTTTGTTTCTTTTTGACCAAAGAACACGCCAGTACATTATTATGCAATCTATGCGGGACACCCTGTATATAAATTGTGATAGAAGTCAAACTGTGACATGAAAGAACTGACAATTTTTACAGCTGCTTTATTGACAATGCCAAAATGTTGAAAATTGTACAGAAGACAAAAATTTAACTGGCAACAAGGCAAGCCTTCATAACCACAAATTGAAAACAACATAACCCAATTTTGTCACGTCTTCGTTATGTCGTATGCATACCAACAAAAATATCACCGTAACATAGCTTGCTGGGAGGAAACATTGTGAATGGATTATACGTAATTTCATTTTACAGATGATTACATGCCCAGCGGGATTGCAGGGCTGAAAACTTGATCGCTTTGGTGTAACTATACAAGAAAAAGAAACGCAGTTATATTTTATTCTATTCCAAAACACTATAAATGTTATGTAAGAAATTACTGTGGAATAATAATTTATCTTTTCATTATATTTTTGACCTTCATAACAGTTTTTCAAATTTTTGTAGTGAAATCATTTAACAAGGTGTAAATTGGTGCGATTCATTTAAAGGGCACATCCTCATGGTATAAACTATATAAAAGTAAAGATTAAGTAATCACAATCTATATTTGGTACAAAAAAAATTACATTACATACGATACTCTGTAGGATTACAAGTGAAAAAAGTAAAAAATAAAAGACAATGGTATTATATATTTTTTATTTTCTTTGAATAATACTTAACACTAATTACTCTAGTTGATTCAAATGTTCAGTAATAAATTAAGGAGGGAGAGTGGTGTAAGTATTGCACTGGCGAAGTCACGATTGTCAGATGCCAGCACCACTCCACGGCCGTGGAATGTAACATATGATAAACAAGACAATATATAAATTATAAATATATTATAGATATAAAAACAATCAGGGGCCTACGCCTCCATCACAATAGCTACCGATACAATACATACGGTCTCGGTAAAAATTGCCTACTATAATACAGCATCACTATCATAACTTGTCACGTTCGTAGCATATAAAAACAAATAGCAACGGTGCGTAGCTATGCACAAAGTACCTTCGTAGGTAACAATCCATTTAGATAAATAACACAGCCTCGCAAAGCCAAATACTTTTAGGTATCATTCATATGATAGGTAAACATTTCACTAACATTATAATACAGCTTATTAAACATATGTACACTATTTAAAATCACGTAACAGGACTCGGTATACAGCGTCCAGTCAGTATTAAAATCTATTTTATTATACATATTTTACAATCGGCCAGTCGCCGGCTACACAATAAATTAAGTATACACAGTACAACCTTTGTTTGTATTTGTACGGTACACAGCACCACTATTATCTAATCCGAGTGAGGAAACAACGCGTGTGCCAGCACTCACCACTAGAGCTGCTCCACAAACTTTGTCAGTTGGTCCTGAGGTGTCATCGGAGGAACTTCGCCACCGTCCTGACTTTGGCTTGCGGGAGAGCTGTGCGGATGCAGGTTCGAGTGGTTTTGGCTGAGCAGCATCTCCGAGGTGGCCAGGTCGTGCGGGGACGGCTGTGGTCCTCGCGGGCTCGGCACAGGCTGGTTTCTAGGACTCGGCGCTGGCCGCGGCGATGGATTTGGCTGCGGGCTCCTAATGGGCGGCGGGCTGCGTACGCTTTGCATAAGCTGCTGCTGCTGTTGCACGGAGATTCCCCCAGGTGGTGGTCCCATTACACTCTGAGGGGATGGCACTGGTGGAGGGGTAGGCTTCAGTCCTTGCATGGGAGCGTATTGTTGCTCGGAAAACGTGTTGTTATACGAGGCCATGTGTGGTTGTCGGATGGCAGGTAGGCGTTGCTGATATGATGGAGGTGCAGGCGGCTGCTGGAACTGTTGCTGCTGCTGGCGCTGCTGCTGCTGCATGACGAGCAGCTGCTGGTGCTTATACCACTGCTGCTGCTGCTGCGTCATGGGCTGGCCGGGAGGCCCTGGAGTGGGCCCCTGTCCAGGCCCTTGGCCCAGCATGGTCTGCATTTGCATTCGGTTCTGGTGTTGCGCCGGGGTCTGCTGCTGCTGCTGGCTCAACATGTGCTGCAGCTGCTGGGGAGATGCTCCAGCCACCCCCGCCCCTGCGCCTTGCTGAGCTTGAGCCTGTGCCTGTAAAATAATCTTACTATTGAAGTGCTCGGCAAAAATATTTCTTTACTTACTTGCCGAGGATAGGTTCGTTAAAGGAAGGAAAAGGAAATGGATTTTACTCATACGTGAAAGGGATAAACCTCAATCTGAAAACCATTGTTAAACAAGCAGCGAGGTTAAAGCGTTATTAGCGGTGTTACTTGCTACATCAACTTACGAAATATCTGGTCTAAGATTGCAGTTTGCAAGCATTACAGATCGACAAAACACAATACGACTACCTGAGGTGCATATGAAATTTTTTCTACTACTAAAAAGATATTTTTAAATTTTAAACGCTGTCAAATTGGTCACACATTAGATTGCAATGAGCTTAGTGGTTGCTAGGAACGCTGCTTAAGTAAATCCATAGTACTTTTTTGGCCTAGGACAAAATAGTTTTTTATAGAATAAGAACAGAGAGTGAAAGTTTATACAGCAGTATTTTTGTAACAACTGTCCGTACATAGATAAAATGTAAAATTTTCTAAGCGTCCAAATGTTACAAAAAAAAGTTAACTTTATTACTGAGCAGGAAAAAATAACTTTTATGTCTTACTAATAGCACATTTTGGGGTGCATAAGCTCTTATGGTATATGAATGGTCATAAATTTATAGATAAGAATATCCAAACTGCCTGCAAATTAGATAATTTTAAATCAATCACCATGAGCAAACTTACGTCAATTATAAAAAGTATTAGTAATAAATTCAATATAAATGATAATTTAAATTATAAGATAGTCAAAGGTGCAATTAATGTTACTGCACACGTATTTTTGCACTTCTTTGGAAACAGGCAAAATCCCCAGTAAGTTAAAGTGCAGTACAGTAACACCAATTGAAAAAAATTATTGAAAAAGTTGTACATAAGCAAATTGTTGAATACTTTGATACTTTTTATTAAAAATCAATCTGGATTTAGAAGTAAGCACAGTTTACTATTTGCAATTGGAAACGTTCCATTGACTATTGCATACATCTGTCAAGCGATGTCATTTAACCAATGATCGAACTCGCTTTTTTAACTTTCAACCAATCAAAAACGACTTGCGTCGATAAGGTGTTACATAACAACTTGTCGGTAAGTTGTTATATAACAACTTATTGGTAATACTCCACCTTACTCATTAAAATGATGATTCGTTAGTTTTTTTAATCGATTCAAGCAATAGTCACGCAAAATATATTGCGTGCATAGTTCCTTGCTTCGATAATACCGTCCAGATTGCACTCCCGCTGGATTGTTTAGAAAATACGCCCGACAGCGAAACTGTCGTGCAATCTGACCAGTATTATCGGCAAGTCACTATGCACTCAATACATTACTGTTGATAACGATGAGCAGGCTTAGGATAAATATGCACTTAAATATGCCCTTTCCCTAATTTGGTTCAATGTAGCACTGTTCAAGTCAGGAACATAAATTTTTATTAATGTTGATGCGTGACGAATATCTCGCTTCATGTACTTATCTAGAAATACTGCGAGTGTTGGTTTTTGTAAGTTGGATCGAGATATATCGGCAGGAATAAAGAATTTACATAAATCATAATTTAACTCAGATTGGTGTGGTCCTGGTTTTGGCATTGTTGATGTTTATTAGCAGATTTTTTTTTGCTCTTTTCTTACTCAGACGTTTTTCTGTTTGCATATGCCGAGTAACTTGAAATTTTTTTGAAACCACAATTGCAACTTCATAATATGTACAAAATAGCACAATACCATTAGTGGTAAAGTATTCAAAACCAAGCACAAACTGGTTTGGAACTACACTTGAAGATATTTCCTCATTTTAAATGTTAATTTGGGCTTTGACTTATATTTTATGGATGATATTTTAAAGTTGACTGTAGAATGGATGTTGGAGAACTATACTTGTGGCCCTACTACAAAATGAAACTTAAAAGAGGTGGCAAGAAAAGGATTAGTAGAGTTTTCCAAAAACATATTTTATCAATCAACACTAAGCCCTTTTTACACAATTCTCTAGTTAAATGTCAAAACAATATCATCCATTACTGAAGAGTGTATAGTGAAGCATAGAACGGCTCAATATAAAGCCTCATTCATTTGACTTGGCCAAAACGTAAGTATACCTGGGCCATAATCCCTAGACCGTTCTAAGAATTGACGAAATACAATTTGCATATGAATTTCCTATTAAAAGGTTGCTGTTCTGCTTTGAAAGTACTTAAAACTTTCAAAATAATTACATTTTATGCAACTAGAAATTAAAGTTTTTAGAAATATGCAGCATTAATTAGAAACCTTTAAAATATGCATTTATTGTATAAAACAGTAAAAATATGCATTTGCATATGCAGATATGCAAGTGCATAATTATCCTAAGCCTGACGATGAGTATACTGTGGCAGTCTTTTTGGATCTTAAAATGGCGTTTGAAACAATAGATCGTAGTATTTTACTTAATAAGCTGAAACAATATGGAATAACTGGAAATGTACAAAGTTGGTTCAGCGACTATTTATCAGATAGGTATCAAATTACAAAAGTAAATAACGCCATGTCAGATAAAACGAAATACCTTTTGGAGTGCCACAAGGAAGTATATTGGGCCCTCTATTATTTATAATATATATAGTAAATGATATTGTAAGTATATGTAATTGTAATATAAATTTGTTTGCCGATGACACTTTTGTTATCCATAACCAATAAAAATATTAATATTGCAATTAATGATATGAATTTGAAATTAAATAATATTGTATTGTATTTAAATAATAACAAACTTAAATTAAATGTTGATAATGACAAACTAGAAATCGTTCAAGAAATGAAGTATTTTAGTTTTTATATTGATTCCAGTTTAAGTTTAAAAACACATTGTGAATATATTATTAAGAAAGTATAAAAAAAAACCGTTATTTCTTTTCTAGAATATCGAATAATTTATCTAGATCTACAAAGATAATTGTATATAACAGGGGTCGGCAACCTTTTTCGGACGGCGGGCCATTTTCAAAATAAATTTTTTTATGCGGGCCGCACATTCAAATGTAACTTAAATAGTGCTTTTATATCATATACGAGTATAAATATTATTAAAAATAAATATAGAAAAAATTTATTTTTTATTGACATGCTATAATAACAATAATGTTAGAGAACAAAAATTTTACAATTCTTAAAAGGGAAAAAAAAAGAAAATACAATTCCAATTAAATATGTATAAATATGTAAATATAAAATATATAAATATAAAAAATATAAAACATTGTAGTGAAACGTCATACGGCTGTCAACATGAACGCACATATGACCATACAGTAGCAAACTGACGAAATGACAGAATTAGTGATGGGCCTATCCGGAATGAATAATCGGAAAGTTTCCGATCGTTCAAAAAATTGGAAGGTTCCTATTATTTCGGAACTGTTCGGAATTCGATTATTTTACTGTTCGGTGCACAAAATTCGGAACATTCGGAATTCGATTATTTTACTATTCGGAACACAAAATGAGAAATCGAAATGCCAATTTGAACTGAACGGAATACGGAATGTTGTATTGACTAACTTGACTGCTATATGCTGGTTGGCGAATGTCGACGGGTCGCGTCGTGTGCGCACGTGTATGATACGTGAATGGCACTAATGGCAGTGGTATTTAATAGATTAATTATTAGATAGTACACCTAGAGACTTCAAATTCAAGTATTGTTTTAAATATCTTATTTCCTCATATCCCACTGTGCGACTCAAACTCATAAATTGTTTTTTAGTATACTGCATTGCTAACTAGCATTGCCAAACATACAGGTCTCGCCCTACAATTCGACCTGTAAAGTATTGGCGCGGTCATAAAAATGGTGCTACCGGTCTAATAACGTAAATAGCTATTACTGACCGTCCTACAAACCCAAACAATAGATGCCAACGCAGATAAAGGCTTACGGCGCGACGGCGAGTGCTCTCATCGTAAATTTGCACGCACTTCATCTTCTTTCCGCTTGTTGTTATTTCGCTCGTTTTCCCTTGCTTGCATTTACGGAATGTAAAATAATCGGATGATATTCCGATTTTATAAACATTCCGAAATGGAACATTCCGCTTATTGAAATCATCCGATTATGCCCATCACTAGAAAGAATGCTACACTTTCTAAGCGAGACGTCGTATTCGCTGGGGAGTGGGGATTAAACTTGCGCAGTAAAATAGGTTTCCCACTATGCTTCTGTTTGTCGCGCATTTTTGTCACCGGCCACATTTCGGCACGCTTGCGCTCTAAGTTTGTTGATTTTTCCTAAAGTTATATTGGTGCTTTGGCGGGCCGCACAAAAAGTTGCAAAGGGCCGCATGCGGCCCGCGGACCGCAGGTTGCCGACCCCTGGTATATAATACTCTAATTAAGCCGCATTTTCTTTACTGTTTTTCGATAATGTATATGATGAACAAAAGTTCGATTGCAAGCCTTCAAAAAATGCAAAACAAAGCAATGCGAATTATTTTAAATTGTAATATACTTCAATCAATAACATGTTAGATGGAATGGAATGGTTAAATATATAGGATAGTTTGAAATTCAGCACATTAATATTTATCTTCAAAATAGTGAATAATTTACTTCCAACATATTTGAAAGACTTTATAACACTTAATAGCGATATTCAGACCCATTAGACAAGAAACAAAAATAACATATATATTAATAAAACGAATTTATATGGTACTATGAATACATTATTTTTTTAAAGGCTTCAACGACTTTAATAATTTACCTAACTACATAAAATCATTAATATTGTATTAGAAAACGTCATAAGAAAAGTTGGTGGACAAGGAACAATAATGACCAAACAGATACAAATCATTGCTTATGCTGACGATGTGGTTATTATTGCAAGAAATGTAAGAGCACTATGTGAGACATTTAGACTACTGAAGCAAGCAGCAGAAGAGAGAGGACTAAGAGTAAATGAAAATAAAACAAAATACATGGTACACCAAAATAATAAAAATAAAAACAGGAAACAAGATCTCAGAATAGGAAAATATGTATTCGAAGAAGTGGAAAAATTCAAATACCTTGGAAAAAATATAAGTGACACGAACGATAGAGGCGAAGATATAAGAGACAGAATACAAGCTGGAAACAGAGCCTACTATAGTAATAAAAATATTCTGAAAGATAAGAACATCAGTACGAAAACCAAATTACGAATATACAAAGGATTAATAAGACCAGTTGTGATGTATGCAGCTGAAACACTATGTGTAACAAAAAGAGAGGAAGAACATCTAAGAATATGGGAGAGAAGAATACTCAGAACAATATTAGGACCAAAGAAAATCAGTAATACCGAATACCGCTCGAAGATGAACCACGAAATATTAGAAGAAATAAATGGAAAGGACATTGTGAGAGCAATTAAAGCACAGAGATTAAGATGGCTAGGACACATATGGAGATCAAACGATGACAGAATGATAAAAAGAATAACACTATGGCAACCAATACTAGTAAGACGGAAAGGCAGACCAAGGATGAGATGGATGGATGAAGTTGAAGAAGATATAAGAAGAATGGAAATCACAAGATGGAAAGAAAAGGCTGCAGATAGAAAACAATGGCGAAAGATTGTTGAAATAGCTACAGCACACAGCCAGTTGTAAAATATAGTAGAGGAAGATATGGGGATTAATCCACCCCGAAAATAGGATTATGAGAGCTCCAGAAAGGAGCGGTGAAAAATCCCCCAGGGATAATGGCCAGTTATATATATACATAAAATCAAGCAGAAATATGTTAATTTTTAAAAGAAAGTCTAAATAATCTAAATAATTATCTATTCCTTTATTAGTTTATTTTAATCAAGAGTTTATTTTTATTATTATATAGTTAGTATAGTTTATAAATACTGAATTAATTAACAGTAATCCGCATGTAATACCTATGTACAAATTATTATGTTTTTTGCAATTGAATTTAAATAAATAACTTCTATTCTATTCTATCTACCACAATGTGTCAATGCATACACAGCTATAGTTGATCGTTCCATAAAATCTTTCTGATCCATTATTTAGATTATTAAGAAACATAAAAGTTTGTATGAACCGAATTTATTACTTGATGTTTATAGACCTCTGTAAGCTTGTTGGCCTTGTACGAGCACAAGCATATTCAAAATGCCTATAGCAGGCATTTACATGACTGGTAGTACAAAAAATAATCTAGTGACTTTAAACACACAATGTTGAAGTTCATTTTAGAAAAGTATGTACATTATGGCAGTATTTGAACTAATGACTATTATCCATTTACTTGAGATCATTACTCAAATTTTAATAAATTTCCCAACTTTATGTAAAATAACGTGTTATTTCAAATTGTGCAGTAATTGCGTACCAAAAATGTCAAAGAAAAAAGTTAGGTTATTGTTAAAATATAATCAAAATAGTAAAATCCAGGAATAATTTATTAGAGAGATAGTTACACTAAGAATCTTTTTCTTGGAATTTTTTTATATAGGCATCAGTACAGTTATAAAAACTGCAATGTTTTATTTAAGGTTATTTATAGCATTGGTTGCAGCTTCAAAATGAATAAAATTGCTATTCGTGGTGCTATTCAATATATATTTTTTAAATTCATTTATGAGTATTCACATCGTATAACAAAATACGACAATTAATAATAGTTACTTATGGTACAAGTGTGTTATATTACAAATAAGTTAAGGGGTCATTTCGCGAGTGACTTATTTGTAGTAACACACTCATGCTATACAAAATTACATCCAACAACTCAATAAATACCAAAAAAACATACATTTTGTATCGACAGCTATGAAAAATGACAAACTAATAGGAGCGCGCTAAAGTAGAGATCAAATAAATTTATAATCAGAGTCGCCTGTGATCATGGTGCAAAGATTTCAGCTTGTTTCTTCTTCTTTAGCTGCCATCTCCGTTGCGAAGGTTGGCAATCATCAAGACTATACTAATTTGAGAGGCAGCTGATCTAAATAATATTTGGTAGTGCAGCTATATCAATCTGTCAGATTTTTCATCCACGAGTGTAGTCGTCTCCCCACGCTTCTTTTTCCTCGGATCTTTCCTTGTGTAATTAGTTGTAGTAGCTGGTATTTGGATCCCAAGTATTGTAACATAAGTTTTTTTTTATGGTGTTTATAATTTCATTTTCTTTGTTTATTTTTTTCATTACTTCTATGTTTGTTATTCGGTCGACCCACGGTATTTTTAATATTCATCTGTACATCCACAATTCGATTGCCTCTCACTTTTTAATATCCTTTTGTTTTAGCGTCCATATTTCCATCCCATAGAATAGTACCGACATTACATAGCATTTCAAGTCTTATCTTTAATTGTAGGCTAGATCTCCACCACATTGGTCATATTAACTTCGCCTCCCGTCAATTTGTCATCTAGTTGTTTCCAAATTTCCAGTTTTGAGAATTTTTAAATAATCCTCAGCAGCTTGTTTAATGACCATAATAATTTGACGTAAATGTTTTACCGGTTTTGGCCAATCAGCCATAGTGTTCCATCTGGCATCGCTGGGCCAGACTAATGCTCTGCATCCCTCGTTGTTTATATTTTGCGTTGGCGAAATGATGATTATTTCTAAAATACTTAATTATTTGGACGTTTTACTTCGCTGACTTGCAAATGAAGTGCCAGAAGATTAATAAAATGAGCTGAACGCCCATATCTATATTATTTATCTCCTCTTGCATTTTACGAAACTCGTTACTGTGCGGTTGTACTCGTTGGTACATGACATAATCAAGTTTGCAACTATTTCTGATAAATACTATACAGTATGTGGATGCCTTGACGTATCTATTTCTATAGTCTCGTACAAATAAGACAATCTGATTTAAATCGTGATTTTTTGCACCATGCCTGTGATTAGTGTTATACATTTGATAGTACTGAAGTATATTGTTGGTGGCACTGTCAGTCTATGTCAAATTCAAGGTTAGCAAATTATAATTTATTCACAATGTTTCCTCCTCTGAGCAGTCTATGTTACGGTGACATTTTTATTGGTACACATGCAAAATAACTAGACATGGCACAATTGGGTTGTTGTTTTCAATTTGTGGTTATGGTTTCTGAAGGCTTGCAATTTCGCCAGTTGCAAAGCAGTTTGCCTTCTATTACGATTCATTCATGCATGCAACCTAATAAAAATATATAACAGCCTACTGGGAGAAGGAAACATTGTGAATAGATTATAGGTTTGGCAGATTGATGCAAAACCTAACCTACTAACCTCAAATTTGACGTAGAGACTGACAGTGCTACAACAGTGAGTTATGCTTATAATTTATAAAACATGTGTGACTTATGACCTATATAATTTAACTGAAACCGGCATAATTATAGCCTCATAATAAGGTGCTGAACGAGTTAAACAACGAAGACATAAATTTTAAAAATTAAAATTGAACTCCACCAACTGCGGAAACTTACAAAAAAATCGAGACAATCTGAATAACAACTGTGCAATTCGTCCGCTTTGGTTCTGTTTACAGGAGCATGATATGAATAATTCAAATAAACGTGTAAACCAATCTTGCCAGTAAGCTCAAGGAAGGAAAGACTAGAATTTACCAAGTAGTAAAACATTAGTTGAACCAGCAATACTAGAAATCATAGAAAAGGAAAAAAGAGCCACAAATCTACTATCTTCGGTTTAGAAGAATCCAACAAGCCAATAAAGGAAGAACGCATCTTACAGGAAAAGCAGACGGTAGCAGTATATAATATGTAAAATTTGATTTAACTCCAAACCAGAGAAAATACTTAAAGCAATGGCTGAAGAAACTCGAAGAACGTAAAAGACAAAGTGAACTAAACACAAGAATCAAGTACATTAACGGAGTCCCAAACATTATTAAACAAAAAGGAGTAATCTAGAGAACTTGTATAACAAAACGTAATTGAAGTCTCATTCTGGTACAATAACATGAATTTATTAGCCAATAAAATAGATGAATAGAAGCTAGTGTACCTGTATAATACTTTAGTAAGAGTAGAGCAAACAGCGAAAAATTTTGGATCATTTTTTCATGGCTACAAAGATTTAACGATAGGTATATTGAAAAACACTGGTACTCTGCATGCCTAGACCTTGTCCATTAACAAACAAACAAACCAACAACAAGGTTAGTAAAACTGACACACGAGTTGTCAGTTTCATCAAATTCAAGGTTAGCAGGTTAGGTTTTGCGCCAGCCTGTGTCAAAACAACTGGTGTGTCAGTTTTACCAACCTTGTTTTTCAATATACCATTAAATCTTGATAGCCATGAAAAAATGATCCAAAATATTTCGCTGTTTGCCCCATATATATAATACACATATATTGCTGGTAGGGCCTGGAAACTTCAGAAAACATTACGGCGCCGACATAGTTTCACTTACAGTATAACGCATCTCGTGCGCATGCGTGGTAATTCGAACTCCGCCTTTAGAAGCGAATTTTAAACTTGACCACTTCCCCATTGGGCGGACGACGCCGCCGCGCTTGCGCACAGCTCACCGTATACAATAAGGAGTTGGTTGTGTGTCTCACTTCATCGGCAAGTTTCCCACTCATAGCCGCTAGCAATATAGTAAGTATTAGATATATGGTTTGCCCTACTCTTACCAGCGTACATAAATCAAACAAATAGAGACACTCACTGTCGGTTCCTTTGATGTCAAAATTCCGATTTGGATGACCTTGAACGGCTCCTGGAGGGTACTTTCAGATAGTACTAACAGATGGCGCCACTACTTGAACACATTGTGATTGGTAGCAGTGCCAGTAACTGGCTCTGATTGGTAGAACTTTGTGCTACCGTCTGATAGTCAAGCTTAGAAATACCCCCCCGAGTTACTGTCCCAGGCACCCTAGACAGGTTTCAACATTTGGCATGAGTGTCTCTACTTGTTTGATGAATGGACTTTGCTCTTACCTCTTACTAAAGTATTAAAAAGGTAAAGGGTTTCCCAATAGGAACGATACGTTTTTAAAATGGCGTAGCAACCATATCTAAAATTTTAGAAATCTCACAAGCTGTCATTTGTTTTTAGTATAGTTTGACAATTCATCATGTCAAAATACACGCTTCAAAAACGTTTGGTTATTATCCAAAAATTTTATAAAAAGAAAGAAAAGTTTGATGAGTCTGTAATCTTAGAAATGCAACTGTTAATTGGCCTCTAAGAAGTTGTGATTTAACACCGTTGGACTTCTTCTTGTGGGGTTATTTAAAGTCGTTGATGTATGCCAATAAACCTCGAACTATTGATGCTTTGAAATTGAACATCGAACGCTGCATTAATGAAATTACACCTGATGTATTGCACAAAGTTACTGAAAATTGGATTCGATCCTGCAAACGAAGCCGAGGTAGACATTTGAATAACGTGTTATCCAAAACAGAATTGTCATAAGTTGTACGATAAAATAAAGAAAAAGTTTTGCTTTTGTCTCAAATATTTTGTATTTTATTTAATTTTAAAAACATATCGTTCCTATTGGGAAACCTTTTAAACTAATAAAAGCTCAGTATAACCAAAAACAATATAACCTTCGTACTTATGACTCAAACCTGGTTAAATAGTACTATTATAGATAGCATTTTAAATATACCTGGATACTACATATTTCGTAATGACGGAAGCGATAGAAAAGGAGAAGTATATTGTGAAAAAGAACACCGAGGAACACCAAATATATGCTAGCATTTCTAAGAGCTACCTATCCAAGGATAGAGTAGAATCGCTATGGCTAGATATTGAAATAGCAAACACAAAAATTCTACTTTCATGCACATACCAAAACTACAAGATCCTTGAAGACGTTCATCGGGAGCTAATGAAAATACACTTCACCGCAAAATTAAGGGATCAGAAATAAAAGTGCAATATTTTTTTTATCGTTGAAACTATTGTTATGAAGCTCATAGGCAATAAAGATAGCACTAGGTGCATATTTTAGGGAAATTCATAGCTTGAGATACCACAAAAATGCTGTTTGATAACAAATACTGCAGATATCGCATAAGTCTTGTAATTAAAGGTTGTCTGTCAGGGTGTTCTAAACAAATGGTACAGTGATATAAATCAAAATAAATGGCAGACGATGTCCATAGAAACTCTCTTTCGGAGGTAGATGTATCTAAAGTGGTCACACTGCTCGAGGAAGGCTATACTCAGAGAGAAGTTGCTGCAAGGCTTTTAGTTGCCCAGTCAGTGATCTGCAGAGTGTCTCGGTGGTTTCGAATGACAGGTAATTATACCAGGGGACCTAGCCAAGGTCGTAAAAAGAAAACCACCATGCGTGAAGACCGGTATTTGGCCATAACAGCGAGACGTGAAAGGTTCATCACTGCTCGATCACTGAAGAATGATCTCCAACAATCCACCGGAACAGTCATTAGCTGCGATACCGTATTGAGGAGACTACATGATGCTGGTATGAAGGCAAGACGTCCTGCAACCGGTCCAATTTTGACCCCCCTTCACCAGAGGCTACGTTTAACATTTGGTCATGATCGTTTGAACTGGGGAGATGAAAAATGGGCAGCAGTGTTGTTCACCGACGAGTCTAGATTTTCTCTAACCACCGATGATCAAAGTTATGTTATTTAATGTTTATTAATAGTCCGATCTTTATTGCGTATGAGTTTCATAACAATATTTTCAACAATAAAAAAAATATTACACTTTTATTTCTGATCCCTTAATTTTGCGGTAAAGTGTACTAGATTCTGCATTCTTAGCGAAAGTAATAACCTATGTATTTGGAGACTTCAATTACACCGAAATAACATGGAAGACCCTAGGTGGCAGAAATTCTCAAGCCTCAGACTTATTGAGTAACTACCAAGGCGATAAACACTTCGTAACTAATTAGCTTCCCTACACGAATTAAAAAAACGAAAGATCGCTTCTAGGCTTGCTTCTAGTGAATGACAAAAAGTAATTTCCGATCTTCATAGCGACCCCCCCCCCCCCCCAAGCGATCATATTGTTGTACTAGATAAATCACAAATCTCGGCAACACCAAAACTAACTCACAAAATTCTAAAGAGAAATTTCTGGACAGCAAACTTTGGAAAAATAAATTCTTTTCTAGACGAACAATTCCACGACAGAAACGCAACCACAGCTAACATACAATAGGACTGCCTTCAGACAGCTATAAACAGGGCAATAAATAAATTCATACCAGAACGTCCACAAGAGTGAACACCCAAAAACCTTGGTTGACCAATAAAATATTCAGGGAAATAGATGAGAAAAGAAACAAATATGTAAAAACTAGGACAGGAGAGGTGTACACCCATAACAAAAAACTGGAAAACCTAATTCGAGAAAGCAGAATAGCATACGAAAGCAATATCCTCAAAATGCACTCGTGCAAAAAAAATTTAAATATGTTAAAACGTCCTTTTACCACCAATGTCACCATTATCTGCCTAAAGGATGATGCAGGAAAAAACATCCGAAATAAAAGCAAGATAGCAAACACATCTGCAGATCAATTTAGCAGAATGTTTACTTCAGAACCAGTAATGCCAGCCAACACACGTGTGGAAGTTTCTATTACAACAACAGAAAAGGTGGCAGAAGCGATCACTTCTTTCAAAACTGACAAGTCCTGAACCAGATGGGATACCGCCTGTATTTCTAAAAAGCTGCAATAAAAGCATCCAAGTGCCACTCGCTCAAGCAATGAACACCCTCCGTGTTAACGGGGTAACATCAATCAACAACGGCGTGCCACAAGGCTCAGTAATGGGACCTCTACTATTTTTAATCTACGTCAGTGATCCACCAAGAGGCATTAAAACCAACATAATTTCCTTTGTAGACGATAATAAATTTTCGGAAATTCACTGACACAGGCAGATGAACTAGCAGAAGATCTCAAGTTAATTGAACATTGGACGGATATATGGACAATGTCATTAAATGAGGCAAAGTGCACTGTTCTTAATATAGGACCAAATAACCCCATACACAGTACAAATTGAATGATTTAACCCTCCAGCAAGAACAAAAGACCTGGGAATAATAATAACAGCTAATCTAAAATGGTAAAAGCAAGTTATAAAGGTAGTCAAGAATGCACAATTAGTAATTTTTATAAATACCTTCTCTTCAATGCAATAATTTGCAAAATAAACTTTGACAACTCTGAATCAGCAGTCACCTTTCAAATATTATCAAGGATAGCCGAGTTATCTCCTATGTCTTGGGTTGAAAACAATTATCCAGTATAACATAATATACGGATAAAAATATGTATAGACACAAGGGGTATTAGAAGGGCAAATAATACACAAGAATGATGAAAGTAAAAAAAAGTGATTACAGCAATGAAACGATTCACGCTTTTTTTTAATTGTTTTTTTCCAACTAAAAAATTAAATATATTACAGCATGAATGTATTAGAAGACAAATCCGCTCCAGTTTTAACCTAATACAATTAAAAATTAAAACAATTTAAGTTATTTTACTGAAAATGTAGAAAGATGCCAATCACTTGTCTTCTTCAGTCGTTCGCTTCTTGACAGAAGCGTCGTGATCAACATTCTCGTTATATAGAATCAACTGCTATGTGGACGGGGTCTAGATCCTTCCATTTGTCCTTGCATTACTAATTTTTCTAGACTACTGCCGTCCCTTCTTGAAATGTGACCAAAGTACTTTAGTATGTATTTATATATAGTTGAAGATAGACGTTGCGTCACGTTTAGTTCTGCCAAAATAGAGATATTTGTTCTTCTATGTGTCCACGGTATTCTCAGCATTCGGCGCCAGCACCACATTTCACATGCATCTATCCTTCTTCGTTCACTTTCCTTCAACGTCCATGTTTCGGCCCCATACAGTAGAAGTGGATATACTAGAGCTTTTACTAGTTCCATTTTGGTGTTTTTAGTGATTTGGTGATCTTTCCAGATTCAGTTAAGTTTAGTCATTTGGATTCGTATTTCAACTGTACAATCTCCTTCATTGCTGATATAGGATCCCAAATATATATAATGATTCACTACTTCATAATCGGCTATTTGCTTTACGTTTAAACTGCCTGGTTATACGTTTAATTGCTTTATACAATTCCTTGGCATCTTTTTGTTCGGTATGATTTTGAATTTCCACGCATATTTCTCTGTAATATCTATTCGACAGGCTCGTTGTATGTTTCGGCTTAGCTGTTTATATAAATTTGTCTTTTGCCTATTGTTTAAACCAGAGCATTTTAAATGTCTTCTTTTTTCTACCATTTTTAGTGTATTATTTGACATCCATATCTGTCTAGGTGTGTTGGTGATTTTATTTTGCAGATCCCTTGCAGCTCCTGCTATAGCAATTTTTATTTTTCTCCATGTTACATCTGAATCGTCATTTTTTAGTTCTTGTGTTGTTATAGTTGTAATAATATTGTTTTTAAATTTTTGTGAATCTGTGATGTTTAATTTTCTTGTTGCTTCATTTATTTTGTTACACCTAAGTTTTAGCTGCATCTTAGCTATTAGCAGTTGATTATCTGACCTGCATTCTGCTCCAAGGTACATTATAACATTTTTAATCATTTTTCTCCACCTTGAGTTAAGAAGTATGTAATCGATTTGATTGCGGTGCTTTGACTCTGCATGTTGCCATGTATACAATCTTCTTATGTGGTGTTGGTCGAGTGTCAAGTATCTTTCTGGCATGCCCGTCATTTACAGTGTTGCCAATCTTGGCGTTAAAATCACCAATTGTCATTAACATTTCTCTATTTGGGATTTCACTCATCACTTCATCAAGTCCGAAGTTCTCGATTTCTTCATCATTTGCTGTTGATGTTGGTGCGTATACTCAGATTATGTTTAAATTGAATGGATTAGGATGAATTTTGATAGATATTATTCTGTCAGAGTATGTTTTATATCCCATGATGCACTTGCTTAATTTTTGTTGCGTTATGAATCCCACACCATTACGACTAATTGTATCATTCCCCGAGTCAAGTACCATGTTGTTATTCTTCGATATGAAATGTATTGATGCATTTCATCTTCCATTATATGTAATTTACCAGTTTGCAGTAGTCCATGTGCATTCCATGTACCAACTTTCATTAAGTTTCTAAGTTGAATGGCTTCTCTCATTACCGCTCCCCCCGGAGATCCGAATGGAAGGCTGTTTATATCTCCGGATGCTTTTGTAGTGAGTAAAACCATGTTGATGCTCGTGGGGAGTTATAAATCACTTGTACAATAAATAAATAGCTTAGCACTGACAGTCTTAATTAGATACGCTTTTTAGATAAGATTTTTGTGTTATGCTGATGTATTTTGCCTACCAAGAATGAATGCGTATCCTTACTTTCGGTAGATTTAGACAATAGTTGGCTATCGATTCTTAAAGTAGTCGGCAGTGAGTGTCAACCTATTTACTGGAGAAGGTATTTGCATCCTTCCAAATTTTCACTTATAATCTCATAAGAGCATTAGTTCTTTCCGGTAATTTTTTAGAGTGCACAGTAACAACGTTGTTCTGTGCACGATAAGAAAATTACCTGACATGAATTAATGCTAGAATGCAGATTCGGCAAGAAAATCGTAGCGACAGCCATAAAAAGTAAAATTTAAATTTTACTCGAAAATAAAATATCAAGTGATATCAAAAATGTATCCATAGTAAGCTGTTAATATGTTGGTGACACTGTAAGTACATGTCAAATTTGTGGTTAGCAGGTTAGGTTTTGCGTCAGTCTGTGTTAAAACTGATGCGACACCTAACCTGCTAACATCGAATTTGACATAGACTTACAGTGTCACCAAAATATTAACAACAGTGAATGCCAAAAAATTTCCACTTATTAATCACAGTTAGGTGTCTTGGTTACGGCTCGTAAACTAATTTTTCTATTGGTCATTAATGAATGTCGTACGATTTTCAACAAAATAATGTGTAAGCTGCAAACATAAAGCTACAAGAAAGTGTATCCCTAAGCAACATAAAAAAGATCAAAATATATACGATGCTGACAAGACCTACGGAAACGTATGCCGTTACAGAAACAGATCACGATCATTACACTATGAAAGAAGACATCTTATATTCTATGTATATTCAGGCACAGAGACTAAAATGGCTAGGCCATACCATGAGACACAGGACGCAATGTTCAACATAATTATATACTGAAAACCCATAAAAAAAGGGTAGATCCAGAAACAACTGGTAGATACTATTATGGAAGATGGGTATTGAGAAGAGCAACTGAATAGACAAGTCTGGGTGGAAGTCAAAACCATCGCCAAGTCACTGAAATTTGTGAAAAACACTACGAATAGTAGGTAATACGTCTATATGATGGGACTACAATCCCAAAATATTAGAAGCTAGAAGAATTACAAAAAAAAGGACCAAAAACGATTTTGGTTGCAAAGTACCTAAACATTTATTTGCCAACTCTGCAACAATCAAGGAACACATACACTTTAATTTTTTTTTGTAATTCAATTAAAACCAATTTTCATAAAACCAACAGTTTTTTTGCTACTTTTGTTTCAATATACAAAGTGTAGAATTGATTCAATGGTAAATAAATCTTTCACATAATATACTTATATCAGATGACCCCGGTTTTAAAACCGAACATAAACTCTATTCACTATAGTCCCGGATTGTCAAAAATGACGTTTTATGGTAGCACTGTTGAATTTCTATTGGGTTTTTTGTTACTAAGGTTGGACAACGCAAAAGCGTAATTTTTAAAATTTGCGTTTTTGTAACCTAGCAACTTTTATTTATTTTTGCTTAAGTCAGTTCGAAATGAAAAATATTTTGATTTAACCATAACCTATAATTTATAGTTTTGACATTAGTAACTTAATTAATTGTTTTTAGTTACCCATAGCTCGACTTAAAAGTATTAACCATGATATAAAGGATTGTTTTAATTGAATTTTGCCATTGACAATCCGGGTTTAGCAAAACTATGGCACATCACAAGGCTACTACACTAAATTTCAATTAAGAATGCAGTAGGTGAAGCTCTAAACTTAAACTAGTTTTACATTAGGAAAATATAAGTTTGACTGCATGTGTTTTACAATATTTGGCCCTACATAATTCAAATAAACGCTGTGAGCTAGCCTTTGTTGTCCACTATTTATTGGTTGTCCTTTAATATTTTTACGATTCATATCTACAGTAAGAAAGCTGGTGACATTTTTTAGTGATCATTTAGTTAAGGCCTATTTTTTGAGAGAATGTTGCTGGAAGCATGTATAAGTGTCATCTGTAAGGATTATCCTTGATAGCGGTATCAGAGGGAGGCAGAACACCTCCAATTTTCACTGCCTTTGAAATATTTGTTGTATGAATAATATGTTGGTGGCACTGTAAGTAAAGGGTGATTTAGGAGCAATCTGCCAAACTTAAACAGTATGTTCCTCCAAACGATTTTAAACAAACAAAGGTATATGAACATAGGACCGATTCGAAAGAATAAAGAAGTTCTTGACATATACTTAGATTAAAAAAGTCCATAAGGGGCAGCTGTGGAACTTGAAATGTATGAATAATAGGTTGGTAGCACTGTAAGTCTATGTCAAATTTGAGGTTAGCAGGTTAGGTTTTGCGTCACTTTTGACACAAACTGACACAAAACCTAACCTGCTAACATTGAATTTGACAAAGACTTACAATGAAAATTGGGGCTGTTCTGCCTCCCTCTGATACCGCTACCAAGGATAATCCTTACAGATGACACTTATACATGTCTCCCCCAACATTCTCTCAAAAAATAGACCTTAACTAAATGACCACTAAAAAATTTCACCAGCTCTTAGGCTACTAATGTCAAATTGATAATTTTGAAATAGTAATTTACGTTACAAGTGCGTAAAGCTACTCTTTAGGCACGAGTGGGGTCGAGTTAAAACGCTCGCTCACTCACGTTTTAAGCCCCGCGAGTGACTAATATACACGCATGTGTATCGTACAATATTTTATCTACGACAGAATCTAGAAAACACAGTAAATATAAAAAAAATTTAAATTAGGAATTAGGATTACCAGCAACCGGTCGTAATTTTGCGTGTTTTAAAAATTTTAAAACAAGTTGCTACTGACAAAGTGCCTAATGAAATCTTTTAAACACGTTACTACTAACGACGTAAACTAATGAAAACGTGTTATTAAAGATTCGTTTTACAAACTTAAAACTGTCAACTAAAAGACAATTTTACGCACTGTCGTAGATAAAAATATTTAATTTTTAGATTGTTGTAATGACTTTGTTTCGACCAATCACGGCAGTAGCTATGATTATTACTTAGTGGCAAGTACGGCATGTTTATTTAAAATTTAGTATGGAAACGTTTAATTTTTAATTTAAAAAGGAAGGGTGCCTAGATCAGAACTTTAATTTAGGGGGGGGGGGGGGGGCTGAAAGTCCTTAGACCTCAATTAGACATATAAACTGTTTCATCATCATCACCCAGTCACTATAATCCGCTGTCGGATATAGGCCTCCTCCAGATGTTTCTAAATTGTGCATTTGTTTACTAAAAATTAAATACTTGTTATATTCGGTTTTCAAACAAGTCACCCGGATGTATTTCTGTATTTTTCTGATCTTTCTGTATTCGCTGTTTTTATCTTCGGTATTATTTGCCTCAATTTCGCTCAGCTCCCCTTTGGCTTCTAACATCCTGAATTGATCTTGCATGTTTTGCTTCCATCAGCTATTTGATTAACAGTTTTTCAATCAGGAGATATCTAAGTGCCTAACAGCCGTATTCATAGTTGTTCGCCAGCGAGTCGCCGGAGTTTCGTTATGAATAGTATGTTGGCGACACTGTACGTCTATGTCAAATTCGAGGTTAGCAGGTTAGATTTTGTGTCAATTTCTGTAAAAACTGACGGAAAACCTAACCTGATTACCTCAAATTTGACATAGGCGTACAGTGCTGCAAACATACTATTCTTAACGAAACTCCGGCGACTCGCCGGCGAGCCGCTGGCGAACGACTATGAATACGGCTATAAGTGTATTCATTTGTGCTGGAAATATGTACTAATTATCTTTATATTTCGTTCTGCAGCAACTTCTATCAGTTTCTTTCTATTTTCATTGCTTTCTTTGTGTTGAGCACAAAAAGACTGTACTAAGGAGATGTAACTTGCTATGATGGCTGTGCATGAAAGCGGCCTCAATGCCGCAGATAGCCATCGTGGCGCTGTCGACAGTGTGTACTATCTTAGGTCATTTTCGTTTGTTTTCGCTGCCGTTCGAGAGTTAGAAATGAGCTAAATTAACCTGTAATCGCGGTTAAAAGTCAGTTTACGGTTGTTAATCAGATGAAGTGTATTTCAAGTGTGTTATTAATTGTTAAAACATGGTCCGAATTTCCAGTTACACTCAGCAAATATTTGACATTGACAGTTTACGAGTTTTGTGAATGGATAATAGTACACGACGACCGCCATATTTGACAACTTATAGCGGTCCGCTTCGAAACGTGACTTGGTTGAGCACTTATTTACAAAAAATTTTAAGCTTGCTATATTCGGTTTTGAAACAGGTCACCCGGTATGTGTTCCCTCAAAAAACTACTTTGCAAAGATGTTACAGTCAAAAGAGGTGCTGAGACCATCATTTACTCACAGGCATGTTTTATCTTCCCTTTAAGCAAATCAACTGATCTTGCAAAACAGAAGAACCCAAACTGAACTTTATAGATACAAGGGAATATATAATTTGATAGGGCTACAAGAGCAGTCAATTCAATATTTAAAAAGAATTATGGATGGCGCTAATATGTCGTGCCGTATAGAAGAATCGTCAGGAGAGAGTGTGTTCAAAAACTGCATACAAAGCGCTGGGTGACAACTAAAAAACTTGGTAGACCTAAGAAGATCTAATTGAAAGTAAAAAAAAATATGTGAAATGGTTCAACACAAACCACACAGAAAATAGATATGTGTAGGAACAGTGAAGTGAGAGAACAGTATCACAGGCGAAGGATGAAGCAAGGAAGAAAACACTATAAGAAGTAAATGGATTCCGAAAAATTCAATAAGAAAACCCAGCTCTTCACGTTCCGACCTCTTCCAAAAAATGTAGAAACTTGAAATTTTTATAAGAGTTAGTCCATACCATAGGAACAGCCCTTAAAGGCAAAAATTATCAACAGTAATGTATTAAGTGCATGGTGACTTGCCGATAATGCTGGTCAGATTGCACGACCGCTGTATTTTCTAAACAATCCAGCGTGAGTGCAATCTGGTCAGCATTATTGAAGCAAGGAACTATGCACGCAATATATTTTGCGTGACTATTGCTTGAATCGATTAAAAAAACTAACAAATCATCATTTTAATGAGTAAGGTGGAGTATTACCGATAAGTTGTTATATAGCAATAATTATCGACGCAAGCCATTTTTGATTGGTTGAAAGTTCAAAAAGTGAGTGCGATCATTGGTCAAATGACATCGTTTGACAGATGTATGCAATAGTCAAAATAATACAAGGGGTATGAAACGGAATAGAGGTCGCTGTGCAAACATTTTTTCATTCAGTGGGGATTTGTTTTTTCGGCATCGGCATAGCATATTGTAGGGACTTAACAATCCCCTTAAAGTTCAAATTAACTTTTAAAATCAAGCCCGGAGAAAGTCATGGCGAAAGTTTCGGAGATACGGCTTTCAAAAGTAGACGTTTGAAATCAATATATGCAGTTAAACAACAATTGTGGCCAAGCTATTGGGTGCAATTTACACACATACAATAGGTACGTCTGACAAAGGAAGGCTTATATACTGGTTACCAAATAGACAGCAGACAAAATTCGCAAACTTGCCCATCAAAAGCAATCTAAGAAAATCGGTTTTCATAACCTCTTTGATTGACATTATGTCAAATATCTAATTTGGATCAAAGATTTATGTTAAATCGGGCTATTTGTCAAACTCTTGGTGAGCGAATGGCCCTGTGAGTAAATACTCGACTCTAGACGGATTTTAAAAATCGCTCCCCGGCTACCGCGCTAACACCTGTCGTAGTCGTTAACCCCTAGCAAGGAACTCTTCTTCCTCACTTTCGACAGGCAAGGCTAGCCACCTACCCGACTTACGAGTTAAGAGAGCTGAACTGCGTGAAATCAACAGGCCACTGGCCTAATGTAAGATTTATGTTAAATCAGATTATTCGTCAAACTTTTAACAAACTATATACAGCAGGGGTGTACAACCTTTTAGATGAGGGCGACAAAACTTCTACTGCCACAGTAAGGATGGGCCGCAATTTTCAATATGCGCCGCATGCGAACGTTTTTGATTTAGAAGGTCAAAAGCCTTATAACAGAAGTTGGTTATCAAATTTGGCGCACCAAAACTAACAAATTATGGTTATGCAATCTGCAATTGTTATTTCATTCATCACTTTATTTATTAAAAACGCATACAAGAACGTCGTGGTATGAATACAAATAATTCTTACAAATGGTTATACATTAGTAATTAGTTTGTTAAAAGTTTGTCGTTATTAGTGAGAAACTTGACACCGTTTTTCATTTATTATTTTATTTATATTGCACTTAGAATTTTGCAGCAAATTTTCCAGATTTTTATCCAGGATTCTGGTTCTCGATTTAAAAAAAAATTATTGGGTCTTTTGAAAGTAGTTGTAATTTTTTTTAATCATCTAATACATTTTGAAACAGGTGACGAAGCTGTCCAAAAATTGATCTTAGTCGTAATAGTACTAAAGAAAAAACATCCATTTTTACTGAAATAAAAACACAAACCGATAAAATTTCTATGCAAAAGATGCGTTGATGGGTTTTCTATCTCTATCAGTAGATAGTGGTACTGTCATCATGTTTTCTGACACCGACAAGAGCTATTCGATCTTGAACCATTGTCATAATGGGTAATTTTATGGACTCCATAGTCAAACAGCCTCAGTCAAGTGTAAACGAACATGATGGCAGTAACTGCGCCTACAGAGGTAGGGTGTTTTATGTACACTGTCGCACCATTACTAGGGTGTACCAAAGAGACCCAAAGCATACTCTCTATTCTTTAATAAATTTAGCAAGAAGCATGCACCTGTAAAAGCAAGGATACCCAACTGTAGTTCTTCTAAGGAAACTTTCGTTGCATGTAACTATGACGTCAAAATCCGTACCACCATAATAATGGAAAACTAAATTTTTACATACGGCAAAAACATATACCAGGTGATTATAAATGCTTTTCCATCAAGTTGCATTTGAAATATTTGTTGTAATAATATGTTGGCAGCACTGTAAGTCTATGTCAAATTCAAAGTTAGCAGGTTAGGTTTTCTGTCAGTTTTAACACAGACTGACACAAAACCTAAGCTGCTAACCTCAAATTTGACATGACTTACAGTGCCACCAACATATTATTCAAACAACAAATATTTCAAAGGCAGCTTGATGGAAGAGCATTTATAGTCGCCCAGTATAATAACTTATAAGGTTGGCTGCTCTGAGCACAGTTACACAATCGTCATTTTGATTTAAATTTTGTTAGGTGCCAAAAGTGACAAAGTTGGGAGATATGCCAAATAAGCATTTGAGCAGTGCAAAAAACCGTATTGCTTTCTTAATAACATATTTAAAAACTGAATTGCAGCAGGCCTTGGATAGCCTGAATCAGTTGGCAGTACTGAAGTGCATTGTCAGTCTATGCAGTGTGACCAGATTGGGCGATTTATCACAAAGTGGGCTGCTTTTTAACGAAAATTGCGACAAGAAATTTCAAGAAGTCGCAAGTCCCAAATTGGGCGATTTTTTCATTATAAGAAATAACATACCTAATTTTATTTTAATGTCAAGACTGCTATTAGAAAGTTAGGGAAATGAGCTTTTATTATTTTTTTAAGTTGGCAGTTGGCACTAAATCTTTCTCTTATTATTATCATAGGCGTCTTTGCTTGAAGTATTCTATTGTTTTACGACTTTTTGTAGGCGGCGAGGTGATACGTAAACGTCAACATAACCTACAAAAGTTTGGGCCTCTGCAACTAAATCCACATTCTTGATAAAAAGCTGAACTTTAGAGCCTTCTGCCTTGGTATCACTTGGTATACAAACTACTATTCCAGATTTTCCACTATACCACTAACTACCACTAGATGGCGCTCTCAATCCACCAGATTTAAGGTCACTATATCAATAAGGTACCGCCATTCCATTCCTCGCTTGAGAATGTGAGAAAATTGTGAGATAAGGATAACAAATACAAATTTCCCAAGTGCAATAGGGAAGACACTAGTTTTTGGGGATTTTCTTTTTGGTGTAATGGCACTTGTAAAAATGAGGAATCTGTTAGGTTATGTGTTTTTATCCCCAGTTGGAGAAAATTGTACGACAAGGATAGATATAAAAAATCACTAATGGCGGTACCTTATTGATATAGTGACCTTAACCAGATTCAGAGCCAGTAGATATAGGAGAGTACCGCCACGTCCGCCATGTTTATTCCTCTGACATGCGTCACTTTGAGGTTTGTAACACAATTCTGTCAACGTGAGGTTTGTTGGCAATTCAAAACTTTACTTAAAATTGACAATTCTGTAACTCTATGTCAAATTTGAGGTTAGCAGGTTAGGTTTTGCGTCGGTTCTGACACAAACTGACGCAAAACCTAACCTGCTAATCTCAAATTTGATATAAACTTACAGTCTTGCCAATATCAAGTAAAATTTTAGACATAACTCAATCAGTTACTGCTGATGGGAACAAAAATGGCGGCGATTGCGGCATTTTCACGGATCAAAGAATGGCAGTACTCTACTATATCTACTGGCTCTGACCAGATTCAGAGCCAGTAGATATAGGAGAGTACCGCCACGTCCACCATGTTTGTTCCTTTGCCATATTCGTCACTTTGAGGTTTGTAACACAATTCCGTCAACGTGACATTTATTGACAATCCGAAATTGTACTTAAAATTGGCAAGACTGTAAGTCTATGTCAAATTCGAGGTTAGTATGTTAAGTTTTGTTTGTTGACACAAACTGACGGAAAACATAACCTGATAACCTCGAATTTCACAGAGATTTACAGTCTTGCCAATTTCAAGTAAAATTTTAGACATAACTCAATCAGTCATTGCTGATGAGAACAAAAATGGCGGCGATGGCGGCATTTTCACGGATCAAAGAATGGCGGTACTCTCCTATATCTACCGGCTCTGACAAGATTTAGTGGAAATTCAATCAAGTTGGCAACATTGAAAGCATCAAATTGCGTTTTTGGGCGATTTTTAACATGAGCGTTGGTGACTTGGCTGCCAGAAATCTGGCCACACTGAGTCTATGTGAAATTCAAGGTTAGTAGGTTAGGTTTTGTTTGTTATTTGACACAGACTGACAATACCACTGCCTCCTACACTTACAAGCAATGCTGTTGGAGATTTGGCAACGTAGACCAATTTTTGTACTGTTTAGTTATAAAAACGTCTGTTCAAATGTGGCGTGTGAGTAAATATTAATATGTTGGACTGCTCTAAGTTTGAAGAATAGTATATTATACATCAAGGTAGCGAAGCGCAGTATTAGAACCTGAGCGCATATTAGATACTGAGCGCGCAGCGCGAAGTATCTAAAGCGCGAAGGTTATAAGACGATTCGCTACCGTGGTGTATATACTATTTTTTGCACTACCAAACGACTTAATACCTTAATTCCCAACAAATTTCGAAAATATTTTAACTGTCAACCTGACAATACAGCTCTTTAAAACGTAAAAATTAAAATAGTCATATTTGGTAACTTAGCAATTTATTAGTTACCACGGTGAAAATTGTTTATTTTACTTTCTCTCCCTTGGTGGAGAAAATCAACTTCACGACCTAAAAATAGGCCCATAACGGTGCGTTCTGAGACTAGTAGTGCAAAATAGTATATTATACATCAAGGTAGCGAAGCGCAGCATTATAACCTGAGCGCATATTAGATACTGAGCGCGCAGCGCGAAGTATCTAAAGCGCGAAGGTTATAAGACGATTCTCTACCGTGGTGTATATACTATTTTTTGCACTACCAAACGGCTTAATTCCTAAATTCCCAACAAATTTCGAAAATATTTTAACTGTCAACCTGACAATACAGCTCTTTAAAACGTCAAAATTAAAATAGTTAGAGTGCTCTATTAACCAGGCACGCTTATCCCACTAGATTTTGTGTCACAGGGATTTTAGCGCCAAGCCGTTGGTTGCGCTGACCGGTAACCGTGCATTATGTCGTCTGTCAACCAAGCAAGACTAGAAACCGTTGGAGTACGTACTGCTCGATCCAGACGAACAATGCATGCTGATTTAAATCTTGGTGCATTTCATTACGATGTTAATTATAATTACAGTCTTCATCCAAGTGCGGTTATTTAAATCTATATATAGTGTGTAGGTGTTGTTCTGTGCTGTCAACTGTATCTGTCAGTTCTATCGAGTTCTGTCACTCGTCACTGTTGTTTGAACTAAGGTACTATTAAAGTTCTCTAGTTTGAACGACGTGCGTGTTAGTTAACAATGTTTTCGTTTAGATTTTCTCTGATTTTTTTTATTTGTTTAAAAACCAATCTTTCTTAAGACGGATAAAATTAAATGACATGATCGTTGTTTTTCCGACTTACCGTATGCTATTTGGAAGGTAACTAGAATTTGAATTTGCCGCCACTTTCAGTAACTCAAAATGGCGGACGAGCTTGCTCGTATAAATATAGTACCTTAAAAATAGTCATATTTGGTAACTTAGCAATTTATTAGTTACCACGGTGAAAATTGTTTATTTTACTTTCTCTCTCTTGGTGGAGAAAATCAACTTCACGACCTAAAGATCGGCCAATAACGGTGCGTTCTGAGACTAGTAGTGCAAAATAGTATATTATACATCAAGGTAGCGAAGTGCAGTATTATAACCTGAGCGCATATTAGATACTGAGCGCGCAGCGCGAAGTATCTAAAGCGCGAAGGTTATAAGACGATTCTCTACCGTGGTGTATATACTATTTTTTGCACTACCAAACGACTTAATACCTAAATTCCCAACAAATTTCGAAAATATGTTAACTGTCAACCTGACAATACAGCTCTTTAAAACGTCAAAATTAAAATAGTCATATTTGGTAACTTAGCAATTTATCAGTTACCACGGTGAAAATTGTTTATTTTACTTTCTCTCCCTTGGTGGAGAAAATCAAATTCACGACCTAAAGATAGACCAATAACGGTGCGTTCTGAGACTAGTAGTGCAAAAATACATTTATGTATCGAAAGATCAAAAAAAAACTGTTCCTCAGCAGGCTGTGGAAATTCAATGTATGAATATTATGTCGGTTACACTGTACGTCAATGTCAAATTCGAGGTTATCAGGTTAGGTTTTCCGTCAGTTATGACACAAAATGACGCAAATCCTAACCTGCTAACCTCGAATTTGACATTGACATACAGTGTCACCAACATATTCATATGTTGAATTTCCACAGCTCGCTGAGGAACAGTTTTTTTTGGATCTCTCGATATATTACTGTACTGTTCGTGATAAGTGAAAGTAAAATTGCTGCTAGAATTTATGGGTTTTTATTAAGTATTTCACTGAGGTAAGTAACAATCTAACCTCATTTTTAGGGCATTTCTTGTAACTTTTAATTTTAACAAACAAAAGAATGCCACGAAGACTCTGTGTACCAACTACAACAGTACCTTACAAGAAAATCGTATGCAAACTATAACATTTTCTTTTCCAATGGACGAGATCCGAAAGAAAGCATGGCTTCGTGCAACAGCACGAGAACGTTAGACCCCAAGAAAAAGTGCAGTCGTGTGTGAAATACATTTTAATGGAAAGGAAAAGACATTTGAAAACGTTAGAAAAGAGAGTGCAGATCTGCAGAACTGTTGCTGCATCACCCTTGATTAGCTGACAATGCTGTCCCAAGCGTATTTCCAAATTTATCAACATATTTGTCGTCGAAAGGACAAATCCTGAATGTAGAAGAAGACAAGTATTGGAAAGACATGCACAAAAAGTGAAAGTGTTTTTAAATGATGACATCAGCAGTTTTACAAGTTTATGGAACAATTTACGTCACACAAATTTAGATGTTACCGAGCAGATAAGTTTATTATGTTCAAATAAGATTATTTACAGCAGTAGCACCATAGTTTTTGCATATATGTTGTACAGAAACAGAAAGGGCAGACCACCAAAAACGTGGATGCAGGATGTAATGGAAGACCTAGCACGCATGGACATAGCCGATGATTGGGAGATACGAGCCGGAAATAGGAAGGAATGGAGGAAGATTGTAGCCACGGGCCTTCGAGGCCTTTTGAGCTGATAGATGATGATGTTGTACTCTCAATCAGGGTATAGAAAGTTACAAACTTTAAAATAATTACAGAAATGTTCTTTTATCTATGGGTTACACAGGTTAAGTTGTTTTATTTTTATACATATACTGTTACATGTTTGTATTACTCGAGTATGTAAATAAATGTCACAATTATAGAAGCTATCTTTAGTTAATTACAGAGTAAAACTGTGCTCTTTAAATCCAATTTATTTCAAATTGGAGTATTGTAATTTAGGACCACCAACTACCAGAGATGCAATGTTGCCAAGTCTAACAGCATGGCTTGTAAGTGTAGGAGGCAGTGCCAATACACTTCACTACTGCCAACTGATTCAGGCTATCCAGGGCCTGCTGCAATTCAGTTTTTAAAAAATCACTCTGTATTTCTAACAGAAACGTAATAATGCGGGCCCTTTTAAACAGTTGAATGCTGTCAGTACGGTAATTTCTAGTGTTTTTAATTAGCTAATGCAAATTTATAAAATTTTACTGTAGCGGGTTGCGACAGCATTAAATATCACCATTTCAACAGTAAGCTCTACATCTCAGCCAATGAATGGCCACATGCTAAACTGTTAATTTCGTCAATAACTTCACAGAAACTGCTACTTGAAATAAGATATGTACCAAAACGTAAGTCTAAATGGTTTTTAATATAAAATATTTCAACGTATTAATAGATGTATTTACTTTATTTAAATAATCTTGATTTAAAGCAATATGTAGACCTTTATAATTTAAGCGAAAAACTGAAAGAAGAGATTTTTACGTGCAGTCAAACGTTTTTGCACACAGTTTTAAAAAATATTAGATTAAAATGGCAAAAGCATTGTATCAATTTGTGTTTAGGATGAGACTCGAATATTCTCAGATGGAACTTTAGTTCACTCTTGACAAGACTGTGATTTGCACTATTAAAACCACACAAAAGTAGATAGAATTGAACAACAAATAAGTTTTTCCACGTCTGGGAACAAAACACGGTTTCTACGATACCAAAATCGTGACAGAAATAATGAATTATTCCCTAGAAGAGAGAAATTTACCTAGGGAGTTCTCATTATGACTAAAACAACAATTATATCAAATTCGAGGTTAGCAGGTTAGGTTTTGCGTCAGTCTGTGTCAAAACTGATGCAAAACCTAACCTGATAACCTCGAACTTGACATCGACTTACAGTGCCACCAACTTTAAAATTTAAAAATGTCTTTAAATTAAGTTTTAAAAAAACCAGGTTTGCAGTTTTAAATCTTCCTGCAACGTGAAAAATGTAGAATATGAGAGACTGCTATTTTTCTTTAGTGCTATGTGACTCGAGGGCTTACAAATTGCACCTCAGCAAAATAATGCATTTCTCTCCCTCATTGCATAATCTACTATTTTTGGAGTCTTATCATCATATAAAACAGGAAGAATTTTTTGATGAATTGTGGATATTCTAAAATCTCACTGTAGGTCGCTCTAGAAGACATTAATTTGTGAACTGTTAAAATTCTGTTAACATACCCGCAACACCGCACAGATATGACATCATGAAAGTTTATGACGTGCAACGGAAGTTTCTTTAGAAGAACTATACCACTTTAGATCACACCACTACAAATATTTTTATGATATTCTGAATCGTAAACACCTGTTTACAGCACTGTATCTCTAGGGGTAAAAAGCTTCTTTCTTTATGGGCGTAAAGAATGATAATGGGCTGTTTATTATCAATACCATAGCAACATATGTATGTATGTTGGACTTAACCCATAAAGAAAAACAGCCACCTCATTTGAACTTAAAAAGATTTACAATTTAGAATACCATAAAATGATGTACAATGCTCCACCGTTACCAGAAATTTACGTGCTCACACAAAAAACAAGTTCGCTCCTTAGATACTGTGCTCGCACGTAAAATTCTAAGTAGCAGTCTTGCAATGTAAATTACTATTAAAGCAAAACATATTATTTTAGATACTGGTACAAACCAACCACACCGTTAATCTCATTTTTCAAACTATTACGATTCATAAAATTTTACTCACCTGTCGTTGCTTAATAAATGCTGCCATAAGTTGAGGATTTGACTTAAGTATCTGCAAGATCTGTTGTTGTTGGTCTGGAGATTGAGGTGATCGCAGAGTTTGCATCAGTTGTTGTAGGGCCTGTTTGTGCATCATGGTATTTCCTGGGTTGTTGAGTGCTGTTGCTCCAGGTCGAACGGTAGGAGTACCACCCTGCATAGGTCCGGCACCCAACTGTGCTTGCTGCTGCTGCATTAGCTGTGGCCCTGGCTGCCTCAATCCTTGTCCAGCACCACCTGGATACCTCTGCTGCCATTGTTCCATTGGCAACAAATTTCCACCTATTCGTAAGAATAATATTCGTTAAATGATTGCAACTAAATAGTTGTATAAAAAAACATGTATGCAGCTTTGTAAAGTGATACGTGATGTTTAAACATACCACACTGCTCACTGCATTTTCAATATAGCGAGATAAAGATTAAATTAAAAAACCATTAAATTGATTTTCCAACCCTGAAACCTCGCAATAATAACTTTCAAATATCGGACATACCTTGTCCAGCCCCTAAATGACCCATTGCCCGTACTTGGGGTGGTGGCATAGCTTGACCTGGAACGCCAGCACTAGGATTGAGTTTGCCATATCCGACATGTGGTTGTTGCTGTCGGGCTGCTTCCTCTTGCACTTGCTTAACAACTTGCAGCACATTGGCAGGTGGTGTTTGCGGCTTTATTCCAATACCCGGTTGATGCGGAGATGGCATGCCCATGCCAGTACTTGATATCGTGCTAGTGTTCATGGAGCTGGCAGGACTAACAGCTCCAGGAACTACACTTTGAGGTCCCGATGTCAATGCAGGTACGTTACCGCCTGGTACCGCACTAGCAGGTTGCATAGTGCGCGTGGTGTTCATAACGGCCATACGCCGCCTTAAAAGTTGTGCCTGCTGCAGTCTTTGTTGCAATTGCTGCTGTTTCAGCTTATGTTTAATATTAGAACAGAATGGTACAGGACACTTGGTTTCTTGGCAGTGTTTGGCGTGGTAACAGCACAAGGCAATAAGTTGTTTACAAATTGGACAGCCTCCGTTAGTCTTTCGCTTGCAAACTTTGGTATGTGTCACAACTCGTTTCATTTTCTGGCAGCTAGGTAGCCTGCAATTTGCATCACGGCACTGACACGCGTGCACCAGAGACTGGATGCAACGTTGAATGGACAGCTTTCTAGCTTCCTGTGGATTGGCTTTGTTTTCACTGGGCGACGATCCATCATCCAAATCCAAACCAAGTCTCTCCATTTTGTGGGGGTGACCATCCTTCTCATAACACTGAATGCACAAATCGAAGTCGTCACATACCGTGCAATGGTATCTAGTTTCAACATGTCCTTTACAGTTATTGCACGTGTATACAAATTTATCTTGTCCTTGGTTGTGTAATTCATATAACATAGCCATTGTACTATACTTTGCTCTTCTAAGCGATGAAAACTCGTAATGCTTTTCTCGTGCCATTGTTAAAAAAGCATCGCGGCCATCCATGAGATCACAATTGATGAAAGGGTCGGGGTCTTGAATGGGCTGAAATATTAATTTTATTATTAAGAGTCTTTCTCACATTTCTGGATTATTCAATGGCAATGTAGGTAATGCATATACTATGAGATAAAAAAAAATATATATAATTCTGAACAGGCCTTGATATAAGTGTATTGTCAGTCTATGTCAAATTCGAGATTTGCAGGTTAAGTTTTACGTCAGTCTGTGTCAAACAACAAACAGTACAAGTGGGAGCCGCATTATGACATTTTTTATGAGATCGAAAAAAAATCTATTAGAAAATGTACAAGAAACGAACTTAACCTAAATTCATATTGCAAAATCAGTCAAGTGTAAAAGAATTATGAAACAGAAAAAGGCGAAGGCCAGAGAACATACAATGAGAGCTAATGAAAGACAAGAGGAGGGTTGCCACCTGTCCTTTTTTGGATAAGCAGTCCTTTTTCAAATGAAAATGTCTTTTTTGTAAGCTAATACACAGATTTTAGATTTTTTCCAAAATCAAATTATCGCTGTTTCTAGCGTCATCCTAACTTACCCATATGCAATATGCTTTTTTCTTTTTATCCCTTGTTTGTATTCAAATTCAACAGCTGGTAACTTTAATTATCAACGTCAATAAAAAACCAATTAGAAAAAAAAAACAACTTGTTGAGAAAATCGTACGACACTCATTAATGATCAATAGAAAAATTAGTTCGCTAGCCGTAACCAAGACACAACAAAATTTCTTGGAAATTTTTTGTAGGTAGACCAACCTAACTGTGACGATTTGTGTCATTAAGATTTTCTTACCGGATCTGCATTCGAGCATTAATTCATATCCGGATAATATTTTTCGCACTCAACAAAATTTCCGGAAAGAATTAATGCTCTTATGAGATTATATGTGATAATTTTTGAAACTGTTTTTATTGTAAAAAACCTAAACCACGGTAACCAAACACACCACCTTGATTATAGTGGAATGCACCGCTGTCAAAAACTAATGTTAATAAAATATTCAAGCAACACAAACAGTTACTTCACGTGATGTACAGCCATCCCGTTTCTTCACTAATATTTAAATGTTTTAATTTTCGCTTTTAGTACTCTCTGAAACGTTTTTATAATGTTCCTATAGTTCATGCTATTTTCAGCACATTACAAACGTTTCGTTTACAAACAACTAATTTCTGCATATTTTGCTTTTAGAATTGCGTAGTGAAATGTCCTAACTGGAGGAAATTGTAAATACGACAAAAATTAATATAAAACTACAACACAATTTGTTTAAATGGTTGCTCTTTTCTAGAATCATAATATTGCGCATACCCAACATGACAGGATATCAAAGTATCTAGAACTTAAGCTTCTCTATGAATCATAACTCCTCAATACACAAATATCTCGAATGTCCTCCTTTAGTTTCACAATAAGATGGCAAGTCAGCAGATATATTAAAATAATGGATGTTATATTCGTGTATATTTAGGAAAAATATGGAAATAATTAGAGAAAGAAAGAAAAGGGAAAAAAAGAACCAAAGATATGATATAACAAGACTGAAGGAAATACAAATAAAGGAGGAATACCAAAAAGAAATTAATAAAGGGTTAGAAGAAATTAAAGAGATATGGAAACAACTAAAACAGACAATAACAGATGCAAACCAAAGAGTAATACCAGAAAAGAAACAACAAATGAGAGGCAAAAACTGGTGATGAGAAGTGCGTGAGGAAGGCAGAGGAAAAGAAGAGAATTAGGGTACAGATGCTGATAAATAACAGCGAAAACATCTTGAAGTACAAAGAAAAACGAAAGGAACTAAAAGAATTATGTAGAAGAAAGAAACGACTACAAAATGAAATGAGATTGAGAGAAATGGAAGAGAAGTTTCAGAACAAGGAAATAAGATCCTTCTACCAAGAAGTAAAGAAAACGGAGAAAGGATACTGTAATCGGCAACCCTACTTAAAAAACAAAGAAGGCATATTAACAGCGGAACATAAACAAGTATCAGAAATATGGAGGGAACACTTCAAAAATTTACTTAATTATAAGGAAACAGATGAGCAAGTAGAACAAAACCAACAAGAGGACGGGGGAATTAGAATAGTGAGCCAACCAGTGAAGAGATAAACAAAGTAATAAACAACATGAAAAATAATAAGAGCCCACCCAGATGAAAGTAAGATAACGGCAGAAATGATTAAAACGGGAGGAGAGCAACTGCGGGAAAAAATCGGTGAATTGATCAAGCAAATTTGGCGAAAAGAGAAAATGCCAAACGAATGAGCAAATGCCCTGATTTGCCCGATCCACAAAAAAGGAGAACTAATGCTATGTGAGAATTATAGGGGAATAGCGCTCCTGGATGCGTGTTATCAAATTCTAGGGCAAATAATAAGAAAGAGATTAAACATATACACGGAAGGAGTATTGGGGGAATACCAAACAGGTTTTAGAAGCAAGAGAAGTACGATAGACCTAATATTCGCCCTGAAAGAACTTCATATCACTAGCTATAGTAGAACTACACGTGCTCTTTATTGACTTTAAACAGACCTATGACAGTATAATAAGAGAAAAGATATACGAAGGAATGCAGCAACTAGAAATACCGAGAAAGCTTATCAGTTTAACAAGGATGACACTAAAAAATACAAAGAATCTCAGGATTTCGAGACAGGAAGAGTTATGAGACAAAGGGACCCCTTATCAACTTCACTTTTCAACCTGGTGTTGGGAGGTAATAATGAGAAATACTGGAATAAGAACTAACGGGACTATCTTCAATAATGAGTACCAATGCATGAAGAAAAGAACTAGCGAGAGTCATAAAGAAAATAGCACAAGAAGCAAAACAGTATGGGTTAGAGATGAAACCAAGATAAAACAAAGTATATGGTTGGGACAAACACGGAACATGATAGGAGAAGAGAGATATTTGACGATGAAAATAACCAATAAAGAATACAAATTCGAAAGGACGGAAAAGTTCATATACCTAGGGACAATTATTGAGGAAAATGGGCACGAAGAGCAAAAGATCAGGACAAGAATTGCAAAAGGAAACCCTAATACAGAAGCCTGATTACGCTCATGAAATCAAAAAATGTGTCAAGAAAAACAAAAGAGAGAATCTACAATACAGTCATAAGACCTACCTATGCATGCGAAACGTGGGTACTGAACAAGGAGGAGGAAGAAAAGATGAAGTGATGGGAAAGGAAGATGCTGCGAGCTATATATGGAGGAATAAAAAATGAAGAGGGGTGGAGGAGAAGAACAAATTCTGAAATAGAGGAACTATACCAGAAACCTGACATCATAGCAACTATTAAGGCACAGCGAATGAGATGGCTGGGACACCTGGAAAGGCTAAGTGGAGAAAGGTTACCAAAGCTAATCCTACATAGAAAACCAATAGGAAAGAAAATGAAAGGCAGGCCCAGAAAAAGATGGATGGGCAGGGTGGAAGCAGATATGAAGGTTAGAAATTGGAAAGAAGCTGCAAGAAACAGAGGAGAATGGAAGAAGATAGTGCGGGAAGCCCTTGAAAGAAGATGGTAAAAATAAGTTAAAGTGGATTAATTAAATGTAAATGTAAAAGTGGAAATAGTTTCATAAGCTAATTAAATGAGATATGATGTAATATTTAAAATGTATGCCCTAGGCCTTCATGGCCTGTTGCGCAAATATAATATAATATATTTTGGATAGAGATTGATGTTTACATGTCACATAAATTAAATCACACTTTGATGCCTAAATCATTTATATTATCAACCGATGCATAATAAAATATGACAATCAAAATACTGTAAAAAGTTGGATTTACACAGACACATACTCAATTTACATATATAAAATATATAGAAAACATAGAAACATCATAAATAGTTAAAGACCAAGTGATCGAATGTTCAAGCATTGCAAGCAAGCACTGACATTTTTCAGCCAACATTCATTGAATAGTTTTGAACTCTCACATTCTGTTAAGTTTCTAACTTACACTTTACTTCTTTTACATCAAAAACAGCTCTTTTTAGAGCTAAGCTACTTACTTTTGAATTGTTTCCGTGAAAATAATATAATTCTTTTTTAAACATGTTTGAAAACTGTGAACATTGTTAAATGGGTTGATTAGCTGATAACGTGGTCTTCAATTTTTTTTTAATGTCTTTGTATAATACCAATCCATAGAGAAACAAAGATGACTGTGAGAACCATCAAGGAATAGCAATGGCAAGCACTTTGAATAAAATATTAGAAACATAAGACAAAATGAAGGAACAGAATTAAAAAAACAAATCGGAAGAATAGAATGGTTTTTGTATAGAGTAAAGTATATAATTTCTTTTGTACATCACAAATAATACAAAAGAAACTGCATTTAACATCTCTAGATATGTCAAAAGCATATGACAATACCACAGCCTGCTGAATTGTGTGACAAACGTCACTTGATACGGCCTGGGCAATTTTTTGAAATTCATTGTTTTCATTTCTGGGAAAATGCCAATTTTGGCGTCACATACCCACAATGACATTTAAATGACAGCGGTTGTCAAGACAAATACGTGTTTTAAATTTAATGTAACTATGAATGGTGTAATATACATGTGAGCAAATGAAAATGAAATCAAGCTTGGCTTTGCAAAAATTAAGTCATGTGCTGTATTACTTCTGATGTTTTTAATTTAAATGTGGCAGTTATTATAATAGTAAAATTGTCAAGTTGTTTAAATTATCGAATTTTAAATTACACATGTTTAGTCAAGAACAAATAGTTTATACAATCGAAATGATTGATGTAGCAGATGTAACATTGTGTAAGTGTTGGTTTTTATGTTAATTGGTATATTTGCATGTTGTCCCATTTTAACAACACCAAACCAAATCGTAAATATAACCAAATAACTTAATTAATAAATTAAACTGTGAACGCAAATAATGTCAATTAGAACATACACAAAAACACTAGCAGGAAGCTGATAAAAAAAATACAATAGAAAACCAAACGTAGAAAGTGCACTAGGTTATATAGACAGATCAATAAAAAACCAATTAGGGCAGGCTGTGATATGTGTTCTACGTTTGGCAGTACTGAAGTGTATTGTCAGTCTATGTCAAATTCGAGATTAGTAGGTTAGGTTTTGCTTGTTGTTTGACACAGATTGACGTAAAACTTAACCTGCAAATCTCGAATTTGACATATTATCTATTCACAAAACTCATGAATTGGCAATGTCAGTTTTTTTTAATATTTGTTCGGATGTACCTGGAAATTACAGTTTTTTTAGGAATGTACTTCGGATCTAGTGATTTCTAGTAATATTTAAAGTTAAGGTTAGGTTACATGTGTCAAAAGTCAAAACTATTTTCTTCTAGTTTTTCCTTGTAATGATTAACTATAGCCTTTTTTCCCTTTCCAATAATAAAACCCTCTTTCGGTTCTGTTCCATTGCAATTAAAGTGTATGCACAAAAATTAAAGAATTTGGAAGATTTTTTTTTTGCAAGAAAATGTGACAAGTCAAGTTTTTATATTTCAAACATTTCAGTGCTGCCAAAATCAGCAAGCAGAAGTTCCAAAACAGAATTTAAAGAGGGTACCAACTTGACAGCGTTTTGACAGTTCACGAGTTTTGTGAATGGATAGTAGACTGACAATACACTTCAGTACTGCCAAACGTATAACACATATCACAGCCTGCCCTAATTGGTTTTTTTTATTGATCTGTCTGTATTATTATTGTAAAAATTTAAGAAGAAGCATTTAATAACTTTTTTGTATGGTAGTCAACGTGATAACAGATGTTACACTACAAATCTGAACTTCCCGCTGGTGGGTATACAGCGCTCTGCAAAGAATCGCTAAACTTCACATATGCCCTGGCCGTATAAAGTGACGTTTATCACACAATTCAGTAGGCCGTGGACAATAGATAAAGGGCCGGTTGCAGAAAGCAATGTTAAGTCTGGTGTTAGTTAACGTCGCGTCAAAGTGAACAAAAAATCGCATAAAATTTTGTTTACTAATGTATTAGTTACCATAAACATTTGAGATTTGATTCGTTTTTGTTCACTTGGACGCCGCGTTAGCTAACACCACACTTAGGGCCGGTTGCAGAAAGCAATGTTAAGTCTGGTGTTAGCTAAAGTGTCAAAGTGAACAAAAACGAATCAAATCTCAAATGCTTATGGTAACTAATACATTAGTAAACAAAATTTGATGCGATTGATAGGAAATTTAAAATCTGGCATTACAGGAGTTTTGTTTTTAGGTAATCTTTCGTAAACTTCTTCTGGCATGTTAGGCTGCAGATCCAACAGTTCCTCTGCACACCTCAGAACTGCGTTTTTTACATTTAATTTTAAAAGATTCCGTTTTTTACCCGTATATGTTGCTTAGATTAAAACCATTGACATTGCGACACTTCAAACAAATCTGATTTTAGACTGAAATTTTCTCCAACGTGCCCTAATGTCACTATAATTTTATTGTAAGTAACATAATATTCGCCTTAAACAAAAAACTAAAATGTTTGTTTTTAGGACATAACTTGCGAACTAAGACGGTTACGTCTAATTAATTTTTTGAGTGTTATTCAGCATTAGAATCTTCAAACTTGCTCCAATTTAATCGATCTTACATATCGTAAGGTTTTCAAAATCCTAATGAGCCTCAAAATTGAATACCTTACAATTTCCTAGTGATCAAGTGATAATAATGCAGGATAAGGGAGATGCAGAAGAGTTACATTTCTATCAGAAGACATTTGCAGCATGGCAATATATGGAAAGATAGGGCAGACCTCGCCGTTCGCGGGCGTTATGTTCCAGAAGAATGCTGTGAAGCGCAAAACCGCAATCCGCAAGTAAAAACGGGGTTAGGTTCCATAAACTAGATTTATTTATACTATGCAACATCAAAAAATTCGAAAAGACAATAACACCCGTATGCATAGTCGTTCGCCAGCGGCTCGCTGGAGTTTCGTTATGAATAATATGTTGGTGGCACTGTAAGTCTATGTCAAATTCGAGGTTAGCAGGTTAGGTTTTGCATCAATCTGTGTCAAAACTGATGCAAAACCTAACTTGATAACCTCGAATTTGACATTGACGTACAGTGCCACCAACATATTATTCACAATGAAACTCCGGCGTGTCACCGGCGAATGACTATGCGTATGGGTGGAAAGCTTGAACTAAAATTCCATACGCAACAAAAGTCTACTGCTTGAATCTAGAGCTCAAATGTCGATTTGTTTATTCACGGTATAATTTTACAATATATTTCAGGTCCAATTTGGTAATAAATAAGAGATTCAAAGGAATAGGCTCGGTAAGTGTGTTTACAAGTTCGTGATAAATAATGTTATTTACTTAGTGTGCCTGTATTGGAAAAATCCGCGAGTGATAAGAGAATATAAGTTTCAATGGAATACTGTGGAAACAAAACAAATATACAAGCCTTGGAAATGAATTGGATGAAGAGATCGGCAATGATATACAAAAGAGATAGTATAAGAAATGACGAAATTCGTCAGATAATAAAAAATACGGGTATAAAAATACCGTTAAATGTATGGCTACATCAAAAGAACACGAGAGAAGAGATTACCTGCAAAGTCAATGAAGTGATATCCCAGAGTAAGAAAAAAAAACTTACCCCATGAAGGATAACAAGAAGGAATACACCAACTCATGGAAGAGTGAAATATAGACGAAAATGGCACAATGGAAGAAAATATTGAACGCACCACAAAAATCTAAAAAGAGTTGGTCAACAGCTACAAGAAGGATCATTGAGTAATCTAGATTTCTCCTACAAATCCCATTATAAATGTGAAATTGTAACACATCGAAAAATGTCAAGGCAATCAATCATAAGTGATATTTTTATAAAGTTTATTTAATTACCTGTTAAAAATCATCAAAAGACTATTTCGGTAAGATGTACAAACAGCACACAAAATAAGACTTCGTCAGATAAGGAACTGATGAATTTAGATTTTTCTGTATATAGACACGTAGCATCTGTTTCAGAATGAGTGGCTACAAACTGCGTCTGATCCATAGTAGGCAGCAGATTTCATAGCAACGGGAAACTACTGTGCTCATTCAATCCCATGAGATTTTAGGGTCACAACACATCTGTCAAGATGTTATGACGAAACACGCTGCCTCGTAAATCAGATGATTACTTCAATCCGTACTTCAATTCTTGGAACTTGTATCAATTCTGAGGAACGAATAGAAGGAATCGCTTCTTTTTGAAGAATCAAGAAAAACTAATCGATTCATGAAATGAAATGTTCATCAACTTAAATAAACACATGTTGTTATTCTAAAATTTTCAAATTTTATGTAGAAGGAAATTATTTTTTTTTTGAATTACTATATTTGTAATGTTAATTTCATAATTTTCAGAAATTTTCCAATTCACTTTTAGGCCTCGCAGCAACCGATGTTCTGCTCTCAACAAAAGTTCAACCTACTGACAAATGGTTCTATACTAAATTTCAAATAAGCATGCAGTGGTTGGAACTAAGTAGCAATCATAACTATGGCCATGATTGGTCAAAACAAAGTCATCATTACAACCATCTAAAAATCAAATCTTTTTTTCAAAATTGTCAATTTGACATTGGGTATGAATCCTAAAAATATAAAAGGAAAACTGATAAATAGTAGATAAAAGAAGCTAGTCTACAATGTTTATTTGAACTACATATGACGAAATTATTGTAAAACACGAGCATTCACACAAACTTGATTTTCCTAGCGTAAAACTGAGTTTGAGTTTAGAGCGCCATCTTCTACCTTCTTATTTGAAATTTAGTATAGTATCGAGAGATCCAAATGTGGAAATTCAAACATATGTCAAATTCGAGGTTAGCAGGTTAGATTCTGCGTCAGTCTGTGTCAAAACTGACGAAAAACTTAACCTGCTAACCTCGAATTTGACATAGACTTACAGTGCCACCAACATATTATTCATATGTTTGAATTTCCATAGCCCGCTCAGGATTAGTTTTTTTTTATCTCTCAATACTTCATTAGTGTTCTCAATAATAAACAATAAACAAATAATAATCTAGATTTTAAAAAATTATCACCGACCCTGTTATCCAAAAACATCCTAAAACGATATTTTGAGATGATTCGGTATTGTAGTTGGTTAACAATGTGAATATAGTTGCTGAAATAATTTAATATAGAATTAAGTAAATGAAATGACCAGAACAAGAAGACCGATTGTGAAAATGAAGGTGTTTTACTGCATATAACGTGATACAAAGAGAAGGATCAATTCAGACATTTGTATTATAAATGTGATTACTTCGTATTACTACTATCATATAAAAACAAATGAGTCTTACCCCTAGACTGGCAGCACATTGAACAGATTGCAGTCGAATTACAAAGAATACTTCTTTGTGTTTCTCCATCGTTGCAAAAATTTTGGCAGATAAATCATTTCCAGTTTGAGGAGTATTCGACTTCTTACTACTATTTTTTCGTTGATTTGCCTTGGATTTATTACTTTTCTTTGCCTTCTTCTGGCCCTTCTTTTTACCGTCGGCGCCTGTTTCGCTTTCCTCGGACATAGAAAATATCTAAAAAAAACAAATTAATTACCAATTAACCCAGCAGTATATGCAGAAGTAACTTACAGCATTTGCAGCTGCTTCAGCAGCTTCCGCTTGCTTTCGTTTCTCTTCTTCCTCTTGATCTAATTCTTTAATACTTTCCTCTAATACATTAGGCCAGAAGTCACCTTCGAAGTACGGAAGATCAGCTGCAGATCGTAAATTATCTTCCATGGCTTGTTTTAATATATCCTGATAAAAATTAAAATGATAAATCTAATTTTACTTCAGAGAAAAAACTACTTACTTTGTAGTCGAGGACAATTCGTTCAACATAACCTTTGTCCAGCATTTTCTTGTACCAGTCTTGTAATCTCTTTGGTTTGGGAATTTTTTGCTCCAACGGATGGCAATGAAAGATATAATCATCGCCCTCCGATGGAGGGCAAGCCCAAATATGTGCCATAGTATAACCCAACTGTTTAACATAGTCCATATATCCTAATAATATTTCATGATACACTGCAGTCCTAAACTGCCGAGGCTTAAAAAAATGCACTGAGTCTAAATATGCTATGTACACCCTTCGCGTATTGGGCGCTGGACAATCTGATCCGTACTCTTGAACATGCATACCAAAGAAACACACATCGACACCGTCAATTTCTTCAAATGCAAATAGTGCCTTGGCGCGATACGGAAATTCGGAGGAGAGATCACCATTTTCAACAAATTTACTACGCATACCAGGTTTCACTTCCACTACCTTCTCCGAACTAGATACTACACGAATATGCACTTCACCCGCACCAGCTTCCTTCTTTTTAAGAAAGTTATTAACACGTGTCTCTATATATACTCCTAGTTTAGTAGTAGGTAATCTCTTGGCATTGAATTTGTTTTCTTTTCGCTTCGAGCCCTTCTTACTATGGCACTCGTCACAAGTAAATCCTATTGGCCATATGCAATCCAAATGAAGCACGCAGATCTGGTGCAGCTTCCTTCCGCAATCGTTGCAATGAACAAACTGCTCCATTTCTAGATGATCGTTCTTCATCTCCTTGAATTGGTCTTTTTTAATTGCCCTAGATAAAAGCAGATTTTAGATGAATGTCCAGACTTATTTTAAAATTTACATAAAAACAAAACCAATATTGAACAAGAAATTAATACGTTAGGAAAAAACAAACCTGAGTGTACAATTTTCTAATTCGTTAAAATTACATATATTTGTCTTAATATAAAATGATTAGCTAACCTGTAATAATGCCGTAAGTTAACGTAATAGCAGAATCTACTAGAATTAAAAATTATACAGGTTATGCTTGTTATCAAGAGCTTATAAATGATTACCATAAATTTTACTTCCTTTTACGATAAAGGAAGTATTGGATTCACCCCAAAAATTCGAAATTGAGTTTTCAACAAATCTTCACGTTTTAGAGTCCCCTGATCCCAAAAAATATATTTTTTTTCATTGGTCTGTGTCTGTCTGTCTGTGTGTCTGTCTGTCTGTCTGTCTGTGTGTCTGTCTGTGAACAGAATATCTCAAAAACGAAAAGAGGTATGGCGTTGAAACTTCATATATAAGTTTTGTGTACTATGTAGATGAGACAGCAAGCTTTTGAAAAAAATCGCATAACCGGAAGTAGGTGTTTACTCTTGTGATTTTTCAGTTTTTTTAGATTTTTTCAAAAACGGCTCTAACGATTTTTTTCAAACTTTACATTTTTATTACATTTTTAATGTGCATTGACGTGAGATAGGTGATTTTCCAGTTGAAAACTTCTAAAGTGGGTTTCTTTTGTTTTTTTTTCTATTTTTTTTATTAACTCCTATTTTAAATAGAACACCCGGTATATTATTACATTTTTGAATTCTGCTTAAGATTTTAGAGAAAATTTGTCTCTTCAACTAACGCTCTATTTTGTACCGTTTTTGTAGAATTCGTAATTTTTGAAAATTTTTGACAAATGCTTAAAAATTAAAAATAAAATTTTTGACTAATTATAAGATCACTGTAAAAGGAAGTTGTGTGAGTGTATCACACCAGATTTTTTCAACATGGTTTTGATTATTAATGGAATATAACTCAACTAATCCATAATTCTCGAGCATATTAAAAATTACAAATCTAAGCTTAGCCAAGTTTTAATTTTACATTTACGTTAGAAATACAGAATAGAAACAAAGTCATACAATTTTATTTTTCCTTTGTGAATGATTAATACTTGTTAAATTCAAAAATAAATTAATTTCAGAGATACATACAAAAATAAGACTTAAAAGAGACGTACTAAAACAACTTTGGCCTTTCTCAACTTTGATCTACCCAAGATGGTTAGATTACAATGACTACTATCCTCTACAATGATAATGAATGTAATGATTAACAGAATACAAATGAGTTAAAGCAAAGCCAATCTTTAACGGTGAGATATTTTTTGAACACGCCCTCTGAATGAACCTATGATTTTGAAATATTGTATTAAGCAGTAGACTCTCAATTACCTGAGGTTATGACCGAGACGCATTTTTCTACATATACAAACTTATGGGTGAATTTATTTACGTCTGATATTAGTTTCTATATTTTAGTATCGTTCACTTTGTGCCTAATGCTTAAACACTTGCAATATGCAGGCACAGAAGACCAACCGTGCCCCAAAAACCAGTCCAATTTGTGACAATCGCCATACTGGTAACAGGGGTTGCCAGCACAGCTAACCTGCAAACTGGATTATAGACTCAAAGATGATCAACTCGCAGATAATCGAGCGTCTACTGTAGTACATTTCGTTTACATAAATTAAAATTATTCAAACTTCTCAACCAATTAATAGTGATATTTCTTAAAGTATTTCGATAAATATATATAAAATTTACAAATACAACAAATGTTGCAATACGAAATTAAATTAATAGAGTGAATAAAAAGCTATGACCATTGATTCAACAACTATAAATAGTAATTTTACAAAAACTAATCTGAAATATATCGTAATGTTAAAAATTTTACCAAAACAATAGCGCGACAATTATACAATCTGAAACTTGCATTTCAGAATCTGCTCCCCAGGAACAAGATTTAAAAGCTGGCATTTGTGGTACTACGGTTTCTTCTTTTGCGTGAGTTTACGGAAGTGTCAACTAAAATTAATATTGTTTAAAACCCGATTCATATCACTTGTATCACTATGAAAACAAGGATAAATTCACTGCGAAGTTTTCCTATAACGAAACGCGACAAAGTCTGCAAAGCCACTTTAAGTAGAAGCATTTATTACAAATATTTAGAAAAATGAAAAGTTATTTGTAAACTATAGATACAGTAATAATCTCAAAATAATACAATTAAACCTTACTACTTTCTTTATTATATCGCATTAAATTGGCTTTGAAATTACCTTAATGATATGGGAAAGTCCAGGTGATTTGACTCGTCAATTTTTTTAATTAGTTTCATCCTGAAGAAAACAAATTTCAGTTAAAAAAATGCATGTTTAAATAATCAAAGGAGAAATTCCTGTAGTAGTTTCGCTAACAAGAAAGTACAAAAAATTGGAAAATATTTCTCAAGAGAAACTAATACAAGATGCACAAGAATTTACAAAAAGTATCACTACATACAAACTTATACCAGTGAAACCCCATGAGAATCGATTAATGAATTTAAATAGAACTTCTTTATTTTCTAAAATTATTATTTTTATAACCTCAACAAAGTTTTCATGACTTTTATGCAACACCATTTTGATTTGTTTAATAAATTAGCTGCAATTTGAAATTTTTAATTTTATGCTCAATTTTTTATTAGACGACCTAGTTCATCATAAGAGATTAACAAGTTTTAATAGTTTTTATTTCTTTAATCAATGTAAACAATCCTGTACTCTATATATATTTTTTTTTTGATAATACGTACTACATGCACAAATATCCACAATACAAAAAACACCTTATTGTGATGTTAAGAGCCTTCACTGTCCCTTCACATTTGTTTAATTCGAATAGTTTTCAAACCAGTGTTTGCTATTGATTTGTTTGTGTTTGGTGTATGTACTACATTGTGAAAAATAAATTTTTTAAGATGATTTTACCGATATATTCGCTGCAATATTTTTAAAATTTAAGTTTTCACTAATTTCTAAAAAAATAATGACAATTACCAAAAAGAAGTGAAGTTGTGGGTAATATTTGCATAACAAACTTTTTAAGTTGTAATTTTATTGTGAATCAATGTTCCTTACCTCTTATTCACTCTTTACATTACAAAAACCATATAATTTATATTGATACAGCTACATAGCTAGCGTCATTTTAACTAATTGGTGAAGGTAAAAAATAAAAAATTACAGTAAGCTCGTTTAATTTTCTTGCTTGACTTTACATTTCATTTAAACTACCTACGTATAAAAACGCATTTAGCTTAAGGCTTCTGTATTAAACAATTCCTAAAATGTTTGTTACAGTAATTTAAAAAAAAATTGATGTGCATGTGCAAAATTCAGTAACTACGTAAAGATTTAAACATCAATTTGTTCATTTGTTATTTTTGAGCATTATAGATCCAGAAAATCTGACTATTAAAAATATCATGTCTAAGAAAAGTGCTACAATGGAATACGGTAGAATACAGAACAGTTAAACTTCCTCAACATTTTTTTGAATCTTACATAGGTAAAAAATAGAAGCGAGATAAAAAAAATAACAAAAATTACTTACGTCTGAGCCTGTGTAGGATCATCTCCAAGCGTAACGGTGTCGCCTTGAATGTCGTTGAAGCACTTCTGACAGAACGTGTATCTGTTGGATCCAAGTCCATAGGCATTTAGACTGTGATCAACATGGCATCACACAAATTCAGGCAAAGCACACCAAGTCAGCCATGTGTTAAGTGGCATAGGTTGAGGAAAACGGGAAAAGAGATAAGAATGTGTTAGAAGCTCCATGAGGGTGCTTGCACTAATGGTTTGCTATTCTCTAACAAACAGTTGCATTTAAACTTTATGGAAACATTTTTCCTACCATTCAGGCAATTACTTAGTAATCATAAAAACTAAACATTTTCTTTGTCATATTTCTAATACAACAAAAATTTTTTTTTCAATACTTTTGTAGTGCTTGCTGCAAATGTCATACACAAACATCATGCTTAAAAATAATTAAATAAAAATTATGTTCCAGGTGTTCAGAAACAAAAAAAAAAAAGAAAATAGCGTTCCACTGTTGAAATATGTTATAAATGTTGAACTTCATAGATTCTGTTGTACATTTAGAAATAGTTGCTTTCCAATAAATAGACACTACACAATTTAAATAGCAAACAATTATTAAATTTGGCAGTTAAAATATTTCAGCATATTTACTTATCCACCGTAATTACTAGTAGTATAAAAAATCACTTGTCTTTTAAAATGTGATGCTATTTACAATATAATGGTTTTGTGTCTAGTTTTGTCTACACTGCAATATTTAAACTTGCTAAAACAATTCAAAACATCGATGTTTGAAGACGATTAGGAATTACCCTACATTGTTTTTATTAACTTGAAAATTTATACAGCCAGAATAGTATATTTAATGTTACATGCCCCATGCCCAAACTATAACATAATAGTTCAGCATGCATCACCTGCTACATGTAAAGCAATTAAACACAAGCACGCAGCGTGTTAACAATATTACATACTGACTCGATTGCTCAATGCTGTTTAATCTGATTACTTGAGTTTACGTTATTTTTTTTTAGGAAAGAAACAATTCATTACAATGCTTTGAGAATATATTATAATCACATATTTCATCTTTACTGCCACAAACTGATGCTGAAGCAAACTACATATAATAGTAATTATTTCTACATTACTATTTTAATACCTTGAATAGATCAAAATTAATAAAAAATTCTTAGGACACCACGAATACATATAAATTACAACTGCCTTTCAATATTATGTAAGAACGGTATGTAGAGAAATTTACAGTGAAAAAGTCCTGACAACTATAAATAACATATACCTACAGTTCATTAAAACCGTTCTTGATGTGATCATACAAATCCACATAAATTATATGAAATGTCTTTATATATTTCTGAGAATAATAGTTAATTCAAACATTAATCACAATTTTTTTTAAAATGCTCGAATTTAAAAGAATTGTCCTATCAAGTTGATAAGTTTTACTGGTATACCACACATCCACTAATATAATTCTGATCTGCACGGTATTTGACGAGCGCTGCTCCCTTGAGTTGCAGTACTGGCCAATTTTACTGTGCGAAACTTCCTTTTTGCCGCTCGGATTTATAACCTAGAACCCTGGCAAGCCCCCTTGTATTCTTACTGCGGGGAATGCCCGAGAATCCATTGAAACGCTGTGAAGGGACCATTTCTCACGAGGGTTTTTCAAATCCTTTTGGGGCTTACTTTTATTTTTACCAAGACTATTACTGAGCCAAGTGCTAACGTTTTCTCAAACGTCACCTTTTGCTGATGTAAATTTTGTAATTTGCTTCATTCTGTATTGTGCCTTTCCACTGAAGGGCCAACGCCTTCAATGAGCACTCTCTAAGGCCTCATCAAAATTTATTATTGAATTTTTAACAATCTAGTTCAGGGATGAGCAACCTTTCTTTTAAAACGGGCCAGCTACAAATTTAAAAATTTAATCTCGATTGGTGATCGCTTTTAATTATTTTCATTGCGGAAAATAATTGTTCGCAAACATACGTGCTTCGTCATTATTTGCTTTGCTTGTGCACCTAATAGTGGGAATTTTTCTAAACTCATGTAATTTTGATTATGTATGTCAAAATTTAAAAATAACTCTGCATACATACAGCTAGAAAGCAAAGGTCCAAGTTTTAAAATCAAAAGAGGGGTTCGCCAAGGTGATCCGTTATCTCCAGACCTATTTAACATTACATTAGAACATCTATTTAAAAACCTAAATTGGAAATACAAAGGTATTCTGATCGATGGAAAAAATTTATCAAATTTAAGATTTGCAGATGACGTGGCGGTCTTTGCAAAAAATAGCAAAGACCTGAGCAAAATGCTAAATAAATTAAATGAAGCCGGCAAAACAATAGGGTTAAAAATCAACTTTAACAAAAAGAAGATTATCGCTAATGGACGAAAACTCAAAGTAACAATAGAAGAAAAAGAAATAGCATATGCAGAAGAAAGTGTTTATTTAGGACAAATAATAATGTTTGAAGACAAAAGAGAAAAAGAGCTACAAAGGAGAATCACACAAGGTTGGAGAAAATTCTGTTCACTAAAAGAAATATTAAAAACGGAAACACCCAAATATCTCAAGAGCAAGGTTTTCAATAGCTGTGTAATACCAACAATGACATATGGAGCAGAAACATGGTCTATGACCAAAAATGAACTCAAAAAAGTAGAAACTACACAAAACAAAATGATACGTAACATCTTAAAAATAAAACTAAGTGAAAAGTGAAAATAGTGGACTTAAGACATAAATTTAAAACAATTGATATAGTGCGCAAGTGTAAGAAACAGAAATGGAGATGGGCCGGGCACATCTGTAGAATGAAGGACAGATGGACATTAAGAACTACAAAATGGACACCACATATGAAACGAAGACCAAGAGGCAGACCAAAAACCCGCTGGACTGACGAATTAAAACATCTAACAGGCGAAAACTGGATGCAATATGGAAAAGATCAAGAAAAATGGAAAGCCCTGGAGGAGGCCTTTGCCCAATAATGGGATCCCATAGGCTATGATGATGATGTAATTTTGATAGAAATTATGTATGTCAAAATTTTGAAATTTATTTCTTAAATCCGTGTCGTTTTGTAAATCTATTAATTTCATTTGTAACTCATCCGGAACTGTTTCCACTTCTATTTATATGGTGAAGAAAAACTGTTAAAACTGAGAACGGTTTGTTCTGATCTAAATATTCTAAATCGCCATTCAAATTCCGTTATTATTTTTTGTAAAATGCCTATTTTTGGGATTCTGAAAGAATTGAAATACCCTTTGAGCTTTGACTTTATGCCGCTTGCCGATGCAGTGTGTGCAGCACATATGTGTAGCGTCAAACGAAGTCGCCCGGCGTAACATTTCATACCAAAAAATACCGATGCTTTATTTTTGAAAATTATGTCATCACTGCCTATCAATTCCAAAAGTTAAATTAACACGCCTAGGGTACAATGAGGCTGCGAGACACTACGAATTTTTAAAAGTCAAAATGTAAAATCTTTGAAGGGCCGCACGAGAAAGAATGGCGGGCCGCAGGTTGCTCATCCCTGATCTAGTTTGTCCATTATTACTTCCTTTTACAATAAAGGAAGTATTGGATTCACCCCAAAAATTCGAAATTGAGTTTTCAACAGATCTTCACGTTTTAGAGTCCACTGAACCCAAAAAACGTATTTTTTTTCATTGGTCTGTCTGTCTGTGAACAGAATATCTCAAAAACGAAAGGAGGTATGGCGTTGAAACTTCATATGTAAGTTTTGTGTACCATGTACATGAGACAGCACGCTTTTGAAGAAAATCGCATAACCGGAAGTAGGTGTTTACTCTTGTGATTTTTCAGTTTTTATCGATTTTTTCAAAAACGGCTAACGATTTTTTTTAAACTTTACATTTTTAATGTGTATTGATGTGAGATAGGTGATTTTCCAGTTGAATACTTCTAAAATGGGTTTCTTTTGTTTTTTTCTTTTTTTTTTATTAACTCCGATTTTAAATAGAACACCCAGTATATTATTACATTTTTGAATTCAGCTTAAAATTCTAGAGAAAATTTGTCTCTTCAACTAACGCTCTAATTTGTACCGTTTTTGCAGAAGTTGTAATTTTTGAAAAATTTTGACAAATGCTTGAAAATTTAAAATCAAATTTTTGGCTAATTATAAGATCACTGTAAAAGGAAGTTGTGTGCGTGTATCACACCAGATTTTATATAATTGCAATTGCGAGTATAAATTTATTAGTTTCTCGTGTTTATGATCCCGCTGGCCAGTTTGTGCTGGAGGATCTGTGATATTTAGATTAGTAATACGATTTGATATAATATATTTATTGAGCACATTCTGTGTAATAAACGTTTTAAAACTGCCGAAGCCTTTTGTACAGAGGTATAATATTGTTGGCTATTATATCCATTTGTTACTATAAAGTACGTTGTACGAATTTATAAGTTCTCATTTTTATCTGGGCTCATTTGTCGTATTAAAGACACATTGGTGCCCTCAGCAATTTTTTTTGTAGAAGAACCCAGCCGTCTCCACTGCAGCTAGTCGGCCTTCGAATGTGCCCATATAATCCCGTGACTATTTAGATAGTACGAGTCCAAACACAGTTAATTTGTACTGCACATGAAGTGTTTGTTATCTGTGCTTCCCTTTTATTCTCAAAAAATTATAATCTCTCCTTGTAATACGTTGTATTTATGCCGAGAAAGCGTATACACTTGTTTTGTTTAATAAGGTAACGTGTTTAAAGTGAAAGAAGTGTTTAACAGGTAATTTCATACCTGAACCTTTATTTACCATGGCGAAACAAATTCAAGCTATTATTGCTGCTAAAGGAAACGCAACCAAGTTTTAAACAATAATTTCAAGACTATTTTGTTTTATAAGATTACAGTACGAATTCATGTTATACGAGTACCTACAATTTTCTCATTTTTCTTGAATAAATATTGACATTATTAAAACTTATTACTAGTTTCTGATATTATACTGGTTCTATATGTAATGGTTGTTGCTTTAAAAATTTACTTTCCTTTACTTAAAATCGTACTTCAGTATAAATACATACAGGTTGTTTAAAAAATACGTTCGGATATTTTCCCCACTTATAGATCTCATCAATACAAACAAAAAAGTCCTAATGAAAATGGGTCCGGAAATGGTTTGTTTCTTTGATACAAAGTGTTAATGTGTTAAAAAAAAACCAGGATATACTGAAGCATTTTAGTTTTTGTCTTAACTGGTTCAGAGACATGCAAAAATATGGGCTTTAATTTTTTTTTTAAAACAAAGCAAGATCTGAAAAAATCTCAAGAGACAAAAAAGTTGCACTTTTAGTTGCTTTATTAAAAAAATATATAAAAGTCGCAAAAAATCTACTGGGGGTTATTTTTTGTGAAAAAACCTAATTGATATGCCCCTGGAATTACTACATCAATTGCAATACATCCAAAAGATACCTCGTAACGTTATAAACTGTAAAAATTTCATTAAAATCGCTCAAAGCATTTTTAGATAAAAAAAAACACAGATTTAAAAAAACTATGAACACCCTGTACCTCGGCAACGAAGCGTTTATTGGAAATTTTTGTTTGTATTGAGGTATATTTGGGCTCATAATTATTACCAAGCAGCTTAAGGACATAAATTGTTTTTTTATGTTCTTAGGGGTCCGAAGAAAAAATATACAAAAAAATCAATTATTAAATTCACACATTTTGAGCACCCTGTACAGCCTTAATACGCAGGGCTAATATTTTACACTCAAAAGCTAATTCAGGAAAAACAATTTTTTTGCAACATTTTTTTTAATTCAATTGTTTTCAATTGCTTACAGCAGCTGCCTGAAATAAGACATTTTCTTTGCATAAAATTGTTAAAAATTTTCAATACAATTGTTAGACCCATACAACTTAATAAAAATTATTAGCGTTTTTAAGCTACCCATATATATAGGGCGTTCCATAAAAAGTGTGGTTTTGGAGTAACCCTATATATTCCAAAATATTTGAGTAATTAATATCCATAAGCCTTCATACCTACAACTTTTATATAAATAAATGTCATAGAACTTTCATACTTCTACAAATATATTCCAACCCCGCATCGTTCCCGGACCCTGTATGTAGAAACACGTAACATATTTACAAAGTTGCAACAATGCTCATATAAAAACAGTTGTTTTATACTTGTAAAATGAGAAAAACAGCAGTAAGTATACGTGGATTTTGTTAGGTTTTTTTTTTGAGGAGCGAGGTTAATTTATTTTTGTTTTATAACAACTACAGAATAAAGTTAACATGAATTTTGTTATGAAATGTTGAAACATTGCAAGTTTTATACAGTGAAAATAAAACAACAAAAATATGTGGAACCTGCAATTTTGAAACTTTTTTTACTATCGATCACATTTCTGCACTCATTTCTAAAATTAAAAAAATATGAACTTTATATTTATAAATGAATTTCAGCACAGTTATGAATCATAGTCGCTGTAAATATTTTCTTTGCTTAGACAACACTCCAAAACATTGAGCAATTTTTATCAGTTCCTTCTAAATTAAGATATTGAAGTGCACATACCTATTCTGGTAGCTGTAGTACTTTGCATCTCGAGGAATTGTGCAGAGTTGTTTACCATAACAACACAAAACCTGGGGATTGAAAGTATACTTGCGCCCACAACAGTAGCCCATGGACTGCATTACAGGGTCAATTTCTTGTTCAAAAACTTCAGACAACTACAATAAAAATATATATTTAGTTTGGAAAGAATTAACTTTATATAAAATATAAACTTACTTTTGTACAATAACGATAAACTCTACTGGTTTTGCGATTATAAAGCCAAGCATTGTCGAACATCAACCAGACATCATCTACATATTCCCATGGGTCTTGATACTGTCCAATATCAAGCTTTCTTTTAATAGTAGACAAATCCATTGGTTTCTTAATAATATCAAAGTAATCTGGGATGCCCAACGTTTGAGGATCAACTGGTTGCCTAAACGGAATGCTTTCTGGATCTTGCCTGTACAATTTTTCTAAGGTTGGCATTAATTTCTGTCGTAATTCATCAGGTTTAAATACTAAAATTTAATAAATTAACTCATGTATCTAAAGCACAAATGAACTAAAAACTTACTACATATTCGTTTCTTGTCCATAATAGGCGGTTGAACTAAATCATTAGATGCAGGAGTAGGTTTAATATCGGCTGAACTGTCTGGTGTGCTAGGCGGTTCTTCCTTCATTCGAACTTCCTCTTTGATATCTGCATCGTCCATAGGTTCTTGCTTAATCTCATGTTTAATTTCATGCTTAATTTCAGTCTTAATTCCTTTGCCTCCCTCTATACATTCTCCTTCTTCCTGTTTTATTTCCATGGAAGTATCTTCTAATTTAATAGTGTCTAATTTACCCTTAATGCCACCACCCGAAGGTGGTGACGCTTCGTCATCTTTTTCATGTGCTGCTGTAATGGCTGCCATTTGAGATGACATAGACGACCGCGATATACTACTGTTATTGAGTGCCGCTCTCTCTGAACTACTCATGCCTTTCCCTGTAAAATAATGACATTTCATTAGAACAGTTATTCTATAAACTGAAACGGTTATTTCACTTTAAAATACTTATTATTTTTCGTGATAAATACTCTATTTTGTCGCAACCCACTATGTGAAATTAGTTGTTTTTTGTTATTATGCAACTGTCTTAAATGGAACGGTATCCGGGATACTGCAATACTCCAAGATTTTCGAATTGTTTGCTGCTTTACGGCAGATGGCAGCACACCTCACAACTACACAAATGATCGTTCAGTTGTTGAGGATGTGGCTGCTACATCCATTCGTTCATTTGTTTATTTCTTTTCTGTATGGCGACCCGCGAAATTCAGCCAGTTGTATGATAACTTGGTTGGGATTATTATCATTATCTCAGTGCATGGCATGTACTGCAAATTCAACCAATACGACATGGGCCCACAAAGGGAACGATTGGTAGTACTGAAGCGTATTGTTGAAGACGCTGTCGATGTCAAATTCGAGGTTAGGTTTTGCGTCAGACTGACGAAAAACCTAACGTTGAATTTGACATCCGACTGCCAGCAACAATATACGATCGCGGTCATGGTTACACCATGATCGTGGCCATGATAGATTTCCCGGCTATGCCCATAGGGGATTGGTTGACATCTCTCCTCTACTTTTTGAATGACTGTGCATTTCCGGGAACGGTTCACCTTGTATTCTTTACACCATGCTGTATTTGATCAGGTTACGCCTCCCGCATCAGTATTTTAACAAGAGTTAATTTATCCCAACAGCAAATAGAGACCAGGCCCGGTACCATTCCAATGGACTACAGAAAAATTCCACCTGTATATGGATTCCAACAACTGTGAGAGGTAGTAACATTGTTGAAATAAAAGCATCATTTGGTTTTGTCTAGATTAAACTATCGAGTAGTTCTGGTCTTTACAAATTAATTCGTTAATTCGTAATATGAAAATTCATTTTTGATAGACCTAACCACAGCTAACAGTATTAATCATGTCTCTCTTTTATTGTTTACGACATATTTAATGCATCGAGTTTATCTTGCACACCTTCAAAATCTTCAAAAATATATACTAAAGAAAACATTCTTACCTAAACTAGCAACAGTTGAAGGTGAAGAAACAACTGGTGTAGCAGGAGCTGGCGAAGGTCCCCTCGAAGAGTTAACAGAAGTAGGTCCCATTGTAGGATGAGTAGCAGAAGTGGAAACATCCGATGGTGTTGAGTTCGGTAATCTTGTAGTATTACTACTATTGATTTGTGTTTGACCAGGCACACTTGATTGTTGAAGACCAAATGCTGAAGGTGAAGGTGCCAGACGCTTTGCAACTTCGTTATTAAACTGTGGCTGGCTACCCGCAGGTGATGTTGATGGTAAATTTGGACCGTTTGAAGAAGTAAATTGAGTCGTAGATGTTCCTGCGGGCGTTACGCTTTGTTGAGACATAGGCTGTCCAAACGGCGATAAACTGGGATTAGCAGCTGCTGTTGGACTAGGTCCAGGTAAACCTACTACGTTTTGCTGAGCATTCTGAGATGTATTTTGTGCAGAAAACATCATCCGGTTACCGGTTGGATTGATAACGCCGGCAAGACCCATTAGAGAAGCGGGAGAATTGCTTCGTAACACAGGCTGCTGTCTGGTGGGTAGCCTAGGAACGGAAACTATACCAGGCAAACCTGGTCTCAACTCCGGTTGCTGCTGAACTTGCTGCTGTTGCTGCTGCAGTTGTTGCTCTTTACGTTTCTGCCTCTTCTCCTCCAACTCTTTCTGAATTTTATATATTTTCTCTGCTAACAGATGATAATACTCGGAGCGTGAATTGGCCATCTCGTACATATCGCCTTCCACTTTGCGGGCATACGCTACAAGATTGTGCATACGTTTATCTAACATGGCTTGAGGATCAGGAGTAGGAAAAATTGCTTGCACTAATTTATGAACCAGATGATTTCGCAGATCTGGAGTGACAGATTGATGCCATTCCTTCGTACCTTGAACTGGTGTAGCTGTCACTTGACCTGCCTGTAAACCTGTCGGCAACTGAATTCGACCATCCCCACCAATCTAAAAATAAAAACACTGCAAAATTTGCATACGAAATGCAACAAAAATATAGAATGTTTTATTTAAAAACGTTTCCACAATTTTTGTTAGCAAAGAAAAATATATACTAAAAAAAATTATAAACTTGGAATTACGTACAAGCAAACTCACCGATCCTTGCTGTCCCTGCACCTCACCAGTTGGTCCCACACCAAACAATTGCTGCACACTGGAAACGCTTTGCTGAATATTGGCTGCCACTTGAGCGGCGGAACTCGGTGTTGGAGTGGAGGTGGGATCACTACCTAGGGGTAGACTAACATTTGGTGCTGCTTGTCCTTGAGGTGGAGCAAGCACTCGAACACCTCCCATGTTGGCTGAAAGATTCGGCATAGCAGGTGCTCCACTAAGAGGCAGGCGCAGTCCAGCTGGTCTTGGTTGTGTATTAGGCAGAAGCCCTGCTGGCGTTGGACCCGTGGCTCCTGTCGTTGGACACTGAATTCCTAGTGCGTCATATGCCCTCCGCATGTCAGATGCGGAGGGATTTGGTGATTGTGTAGTTTGGGGGGGATTTGCTGGAGCTAGTAAACATTTGCATTTTTATATTAGATACATTAAAATCTAAAAATTATTACCATTTGGATTATTTCTGTTTTTATCGGCTTGTTTTAGAGGCAGACACACAGGGCAGTCATTACGAACACAGTGTTTCCAGTGGCTAATAATCTGGCGCGACGAACTGCAGTGTGGCACTGAACAGCTCTTGCCAGCTTGGCATGTTGTCATATGGTTAAGAACATTTTTCATAGTTTTACAATGCGGTAATGTACACTGCCAAACTTCCCCATTGGCTTGCGATTCTCGCCGCTGGCATTTATGAGCATGTAGAAGCAGCACTAATTGCTGCTGGATTAATTTACGCTTTTCTGGATCTGGAAAGCAAGATTCAAAATAAAGTACGTTATCTTTCCTTTTTTTTTTTGCAGATTTTAATTGCATACAAATTCCCTATACAATCTCAGTACATACAGACGCAAACTGTCTAAACCTCAATTACAGTTTATAAAGTACACAATAAACTAAATATTAAAAAATTAAATGCAAAATGTTATCAATATATTTGACAGCTCTCATTAATGTAGCAAAGCAATTCACAAAATAAACAGTTATATATTCTAACATGTTACTCATAATATATGGCCATGAACACACTCAGCTAAAGGTAGTACTCCTGACTACATTTTTTTAGATGTTAAAAGATGCTAAAAAACTAAGAATGAAATACCATAGAGCAAATATACTAAAAAGGTTCAACTTTATGTAGTAATATCAGAGTACATATAGTACGTTTTTTTCCTATAAAAATTTTCAAGGTCAAGATAAAATTGGCAAAACTGCTTTTTTTAAAATATTAGAAAATTTATTTTCGTCAGGTTTTTCTGTAAACGACTTTTGTTACTTTGACATTTAAAACTAAATTGTCAGTTTTTCTTTTTTGAAACTGAATACACGTAAAAACGGAATCTTTTAAAATTAAATGTAGTGAAGTGTGCAGAGAAACTGTTGGATCTGCATCTTAACACACCAGAAGAAGACGTTTACGAAAGATTAGCGAGAGCTTTTGATGTACCTACATAGAACTTTAATGCCAGATTTTAAATTTCCCACCAATTTTTAGTTCTATAAAGTTACTAAAACAAATTTCGCCAACATATATTTTTTAAAGGAATCCAAGTTATGCCAACATAAACCCTAAATTCTTTGACCTTGAAAATTTTTATAGGAAAAAAACGTACTTTACATCAAACAAGTAGAGACACACATACCAAATGTTGAAACCTGTCTAGAGTGCCCCGGACAGTAACTCGGAGGGTGTTTCTAAGCTTGACTATTAGATGGCAGCACAAAATTCTGCCAATCAGAGCCAGTTACTAGCTCTGCTACCAATCATATGTGATAAAGTAGTGGCGCCATCTGTTAGTACTATCGGAAAGTACCCCCCAGGAGCCGTTCAAGGTCATCCAAGTCGGAATTTTGCCATCAAAGGAACCGACAGTGAGTGTCTCTACTTGTTTGATTTATGTACTGGTAATATGTAATTGTTGTTATAATAATTAACATATTTCGAGGGGTAACCCAGTCTTAACATTCGAGCAAATTTTTACCACTCGAGCGAGCGTAGCGAAGCAAATGTGGTAATTTATGTGAGAAATGTTAAGACGGTTTCCCCTCGAAATGCGTTCATTAGTTTATTGTTCATTAAGACAATAATTTTGAATCAATAATAATTACTAAAAACTGCTAAATCGAAATCTGACTATCATGAATATGTGTGATGTTGCTATAGTGCGTCGTAAACAAAATAAAAATCTTAAAATGGAAACGCAAAACGAGTTCCTTGTTATCCCGGATGAAATTAAAAAGATTGCCGCCTACGCCACGGAGGAAATTGTCCCTTCGAGTGGATGCATGTTAAATGCATCTTAACATTCAAGGACGCGATCATGTTAAACACTTCAATGAACAGTAAAACATATTACTTATAGTATAGCCTCGCATCATTGTTGCTAAAAAGAATGAAGAAGATACTTGAACAGTACCTAAGAAGTGAAGTTCTCCCAAACCGACCACTTCCTCAAACCAGCATGCCTATCAAATGACAAAATCGACTGTAACAGCTCTTCACAGTCTTGTATATGGACTGGAGAAGATCTTCGTGGCAAAAGAAATACTCTCTGTGCCTTCGCAGATAGTGAGGGTGTCTTTGATAACACCTTCGCATACATAAATGATCCTCCGATTATCAAATGGATTAAAGCCATGCTGGAAAGTTGAAAGGAGAGACAGCTACCATAATGGCCACCAGGGGCTGCCCCCCAACGAGGGGTATTATTGCCTCTACTGTGGTCATTGGTAGTGGACGACCTCCTCAACCTACTCACACAATACAGCTCACTTTGAAATACAAGAGTATGCAGATGACCTAGTAGTAGCAGTACGTGGAAAATTTGACACAGTGGTGTCACTTGTCACACCGTATGCAGATGGCTCTTGATACCATCCAGAGTTGGTGTCAAAAACAGAGCCTAAGCATAAATCCAAACAAAACAGTCAACGTGGAACTCACATAATGCAAAACTGCAATAGAAGGCAGTATTAGCAACTCTGGCATGACACAGACTTGTTGGAAGAAACTGGGGTCTAAAACCACAATTGGCTATAATAAGACCCAGAATCACCTATGCATCGGTGGTCTGGTGGCCAAAAACCAGACAAACCGTTACTCAGCTACAGCTAGAGAAGATACGTCTCGCCTGTCTGAGTATAACAGGTGCCATGAGCACCCGTCCAACTGCAGCTATGGAAGTCATGCTAGGACTAATGCCCCTCTACTTACTTACTTATCCGGCGTTACAATCCTTTGTGGATTCTAGCCTCTTGAATATCTTGTTCTGATCTTTTCCAGTCGGACACTTTAAGGACTCCGACGTCTCGTTGCACTCCGTCTATTCATCTCTCTCTCGGTCTACTTCTCGCTCGCCCATAGTTCAGTGTCTAGTCCGTTATTTTTTTTTACAGTTCTCGTTAGACTTCATCCGGATGACATGGCCCGCCCACTTTAGTCTTTGCATTTTCACAAAACGCACCATGTCCTCGTCCATTATCTCAGCTAACTCCTCGTTTGTTTTTCTACGCTACTGCCCATTAGCTTCTTGCACTGGCCCGCATATTTTTATCGGTATCGCCCTTTCCGCCACTCTCAACTTGTTCTGCTCAGTTTTTGTTAGAGACCAAGTTTTGATGGTCTGATTATTGACTTGTAAATTCTCCATTTTGAAGCTCAGTTTAATAACTTAGATTTTAGTAGTTTTTTTGTGGATGTAATAGCAATCGTTTCCAGCTTGTATTCTTCTTGTTATTTTTTCTCCCATTTTGTTTTTTGTGTTCAGTTGGGATCCTAGATAAATGAATTCTTCGACTTCTTCTCCTTATGCCTTGATGGCATAGGAAGTTTGTTGTTCCATTTTTCTTCTATTCATTTTTTCCATCCTCTCCGGTCTCTCGCTAGTTGTTTCATCTGTTGCATTGTTTTTCCCTTTTTCATTTCTAGGTCTGCCACTTGTTCCAGCCATCCCTTCCTAGGTCTTCCTTCCCTTCTCTTTCCATATCTTTTAGCTTCCATTGCTTTCTTCTCTATTCTGTCCTCTCCCATTCTTATTACGTGCCCATACCAGCTTAACTTTCTTCTGTTTATTTTTCTTTCGATGTCTTCCTGGTTCAGTTCCTTCCTTATGTTTTCGCTTCGGCATCTATCCGTTTTTGTCCTCCCTGCTATCTGTCTCAGGTGTTTCATTTCTGCCGTGTTTATTTTGTTTCTCTGTTTTTCGTTTATTACCTACGTCTCGCTCGCGCATATTAATGTTGGTATTGTTATTGCGTTATATATGTGTATCTTTGTTTTCTATTCTATTTCTGTCTTTCCCAGCACTGTTTTATTTAGGGCGTAGTAACGGGTGGCCATAAACATCTGAGATCCCGGTAGCCATGGAATTAGCTACTTATAAATGTTGGTTAGCATTATACATATTTCAATTATAATAAGTATTGGTATGAAATGTAATAAAATGCAAATAAGAGGAGGGGAATGTGCCCCAGATTCTGCAGTTTAGCTTACGACTCGATTATAAAAATATCCTGTTCTAACTCCATTACTTATTGCAATCTGTAATAATTTTTGACAGATAGGAATTTTTGTTGTGATGACACTAATGACATTTAGTTTAGTTGGATTCATCACTTTAATAAAGCGGTGTTGATTCCAAAGGTAATGTGATATCAGATATTTATGGCCACCCGATATATTTTTGTTGTCTTCTTGGCCCTATTTGCAATTTCTGTGTCGATTTTTCTGTCGTTCGTTATTACAGTCCCCAGGTATTCATGTGTAGTCACTTCTTCTATTTCCACCCCTTTACATGTCAATTTGTTCCAGTTTTCTTTTGACTGTTGTGTTTGTGTATTGCTTATTTTCATGTATTTGCATTTATTTATATTTATTTCTAATCTTACTTTCTCTATCTCTTCCACCCATATGTTTATTAATTGTTGCATTTTTCTTTGATTTTCCGCTACCAATACTAATCGTCTGCACATATTGACTTCTTTAAATGTGTATTTACCTATTTTTATGTCTTGCGGCTGCCATTCTCCCCTTTTTAATTGCATGAATTGTCTTTTTTTCGTTTACGTGTAGGCCCACCTCTGCTGCAGCTTTTTCCAATTTATCAAATACTTCTTCGAGCTCTTTTCGACTTCTGCTTATTAAGACGAGGTCATCAGCGTACGCACTGATCTAAACCATCCTTGTCGAAATATTGCCTGCCACATTAATTTTTTGCATTACTGATTCCAGTCTTAAATTAAAAATCATCGCAGATAACGCATCACCTTGCCTCACACCCGTGTTAATTCTAAAAGGCTCAGAACATTCTTGCTGGACCATCACCGTCGCTTTGGTGTCTTGCAGTGTCATCAATACCAGATCTTATTTCTTTTCACTTTATCAAAAGCTTGCCCCTACACCTTCAGGTGCAAAAGGAGGTAATGTCCTATGCGCTCCACAGTTGCAGATTTTATGTCGATAAAATAAAACTTTGACCAACCTCTTAGAGTGATCATATCAGAACGTGAAGTACGATCCTCAGGAGGACCCTCCTTTAAAAGAGAATCACTCCAATGGTACACAGATGGTTCGAAGACAGAAGGAGGGACCGGTGCAGGTATACTATAAACCTCAGTACCAAAATAAACCTTAGAAATGGGTACAATGGTGCAACAATTGATATTCTCACAGACACCAATAAAGGCCTTAGCAGCCTACAACACGTACAAATCCAAGCTTCTATGGGAGGGCCTGGATAATCTCAAGCAACTGGCAAAAAAAAAACCACGTCCCGTTATGGTGGGTGCCAGGGCATGAGGGCATACCAGGCAACGAAAAGGCTGATGAACCTTTCAGACATTGGCATAAATTTCTAATAAACAATGCAAGAAACTACAAGAATTTCAAAATGTTTTGTTACGGAGAATTTGTACACGGCACTTGGATTTGTTAATCAGACGTCGCCGAGCTGCATTGACAAAAGCTAAAAAACCGTTTACAGTATATACATTACTAAACATTGCTGGGGTCCAGCCACTTTGTATTATTTGCTCTATGAAAACACTTATTTTCTGCTTAATTTTTCTATTAATTTTAATTAATTTTATTGATAGTAATCTATGTAAATGTAAATTATCAACAGTAATATCCCAAGTGCATTAAAATAGCCGATTAAATTTTGACGTTTTCTGTCAGAATGTTTTGCTAAGAAGTTTGTCAAGTAAATTTGCCGCTCAACAAGAATCCCGAGTGCACAGCACGAGGGATTTTGAAGCGGAAAATTTACGAGATATATTTCTTCAGAGCAAAACATTCTGACAGAAAATCGTCAAAATTTATTCAGGTTAGTTTACATGCACGCGGGATGTTCGGAGTGATTATTTCCTGAATAAATAGATAAAATTCAATTGGTGAAGCACCTTTAATAATCATGTTAAAATTATGCACAAGCGATTAAATTTTGACATAAATTTAACCGCGATTAAATTTTGACGTTCGAATTTAAGTTATTATTAAACTGACAGAAACCATAGTGATTACGCATTATTATGGATATGAAGGAAATAATCACTTATAATACCATGAGTAGTCAAAGTTATGTCGACTATTTTTGCGGTGGTGTCACGAATGTCCATTGCGCTTTGGTACGATTAGGACGAGTGCGATAGCACGAGTCCTAATCCAAAGCGCAATGGACATGAGTAGTGATACCACCGCAAAAATAATCTACTTAACTTCGACTAAGAATGGTATTCGAGGGACTATTTAATGAACCAAACTACTTTTTCAAATTAGTTTTCAGTAAATCTAGCAACAAACTACGCAATTTCTATAGTAACAGAACACTAATATTGACTTTTTCTAATAAAAATCACATTTGTTAAAAATAGTCACTTGAATACCTTCTAGGAAGATATATCCACTGATATTTTTTTGATTGGTCAAGAAACGTCAGAATTCTGGATTTTCATTGGTTACTTTTTGACAGATGACAGGTGAATTGAATAGTCAAGGGTAATACCACAAGCAGTGGATATATTTTGGACAAATATTTTGTCGTTTCCATGTAAATTATTGCGTTTAAATTTCACGATACAAAATCAAATCAAAAATGTCACGAGCCGAAGGCGAGTGACATTTAAATGTGATTTTGTTGAGTGAAATTTGCAATAATTTCTATGGAAATGGCAAAATATTTAAAAAAAATATATCCACTTCGAGTGGTATTTGGTACGACTATTTAACAATATTAATACATAACGATTAACTTTATTGAAAAATAATCCAACAATTAATATAATTATTCATTCTCAATTAAATTCAGCGGAATACTTCCAAAACACAGCATTTTAAATTTTTTAAAACAAACCACACAGTTTGTTGGGGTTTAGTGATACGTAACCTAGCGATATCACTAAGGACAGAACATCGTTTCTGAGCGATACTTCGCAACAAGGCTATTTATTTTTTGAGTACGTACATTGTTTTGTGAATATTTTGCATGGTGCCCAATATTCAGTGATATACTGCTGTTATTGGTTGAAAAAAGCAAATGTCTGCAATGTGATTGGCTTATATGTTATAGTGTTGAATAGTCACTAATATAATACCATGAGTAGTCAAAGTTATGCCGACTATTTTTGCAATGGTGTCACGAATGACCATTGCGCTTTGGTACGATTAGGACGAGTGCGATAGCGCAATGGACATGAGTAGTGATACCATCGCAAAAATAATCTACTTAACTGTGACTAAGAATGGTATTCGAGGGACTATTTAATGAACCAAACTACTTTTTCAAATTAGTTTTCAGTAAATCTAGCAACAAACTACGCAATTTCTATAGTAACAGAACACTAATATTGACTTTTTCTAATAAAAATCGCATTTGTTTAAAATAGTCACTTGAATACCTTCTAGGAAGATATATCCACTGATATTTTTTTGATTGGTCAAGAAAAGTCAGAATTCTGGATTTTCATTAGTCACTTTTTGACAGATGACAGGTGAATTGAATAGTCAGTATTATTACAATAACTCATAACATATTTTACCTGTTGAAGCTGCTGGAGCACCACCAGTTCCCGGTTGGTTTTGCGTGGCCGTCTGTGGCCCAGGTTGGGTTCCAGCAGGAGCTCCTGATTGGGGCTGGGCCGGAGAGGGTGCAGGTGGTTGTGTTTGAGCCATTCCGCCTTCACCACCAGAAGCAGGTACCACTGGACCCCCAAAACGAGTTTGTTGTATACCTATGTTGGAGGTTCGCTGCTGCGGCGTAACTACACCTTAAAAATTAGTTACTATGGTATTTTTAAGAGTTCCAACGAAACAGAAATGGGTTATTTAATAGAGCACTTCTTTTTTCTTTAAATTGAAACATTAGTTACTTCGTAAACGTTGTTTAGTTCTTGTATCTTTAGTGCACCAGTTCCCAATCTTGGACTACTAGAAAAATCTTATAAAAAATTGTAGAACACACGAAAAAACCTCTATGCATCTGCAGAGCACAAGTTGGGAACTGCTGCTATAGTGGACAAATTTCGTAAAGTTGTTACAATTCATCCCAGGAATCTTTCCCCTGACGTGTTTACATCTGTTTCACATAGTTAACAGAAGCGAATATTGCGTATTTGTTCCATACGGACATGACGCCAGAGAAAATATCTGATAATTCATCAAGTATGAATATGAACAATAACAAATTCATTTAAAAAAAATTTAAACTTACCGACTTGAATACCTTGAGGACCACCAGCATTAGGATTGGGATATGCATAAGACGTATTACCAGGCATTCCTTGAGCTACACCACCCATTTGCAGCATTCCTGGTGGCTGCATGCGTGGACCCATAGTGTGCACACCGTGTGGTCCCGGAGCTCTTGTATTCATGTGCTGCATTGCAACTGCACGAGCAGCCATCATGGGTCCATTCTGCATACCCTATTAGATTTATTCACGCAAATTAAAATTAAATCAAAATAAGCAATGGATTTTACGTTACATAAATTTATGATACATTTAGCAAGCACATAACTTTTCATTCTGATAAATTCATTTATCAAGATTTTATCATAACCATAAGCTTTGTAGAATAAGTTGTTAAGAAAGATCTTCACATACAAGTACACTTATAGTAACTTTAAAAATGTTTACAGATCACTATCCGATATATCTCTACGAGATATATCACACTGTTCACTGTAGTTTTATAGAGTGAGATAAAGGTTAAATTGGAAAACCATTTAAAAGATTTTCAAACCCTGAAATTTCGTAAAATATGCAAAAAAAAATTAAACTGGCAAACATATGTATAAATTTAGTTCTTAAAAACAACAAAGGTTCATCTTACCTGTGGTACAGCGTGGTTAGCAGCAAGGTGAGGTTGGCCTGCAGTCATCATACTGGTAGTGTTCGTGAGTGTTTGCTTGTTTACACTGCTGGATACCACCAAGCCCCCTCCAGCCATATTGCCCATAGTTCCCATGCTGCTATTGGTCATAATCATACCACCCGCACTAACTGCAGCTACACTGCTATTCATACCTAAATAAAAAAGAATGGATATCTTAAATTGTTGTGGAAAATAGTTTAAAATTCATTTTAAAAATTTGTTATTTTAATGTTACCATCAATTTAATGTATAAATTTGGTTTAAATGTCGTTTGCATATTTTTGCAGCTTATTAGACTGTTAAAGTCACATGAACTAATAATACAGTTAATTGTAGTTCAAATGTAGTTCTATAAAGTGCAGTGTGGTAGACGGTTGTCAATATTTCATGGGCTTCCACAATCCAATTTATTTTTGATCCCCCTGTACTTCAACGAAGGATACACAGACATTAACCGTCAGTTTGTAACAAAATATGCATATACATTTGGGAGCTAAATGAAGTTTAAGTCATACAAACACACAAATGTCTTGCTCATTAGCAATACTTCAATCACATATAAATACAGTAGAGCTCGAATACAGCAAACTCAATTTGAAATTTATAAATATTATACACCAAGTGAATTAAACATCAAGTAAATTTTTTTTCTATAATAATTTTCAAGGTCAACTTTCTAGGGGATAAGTTACATTCCTGCAGGGTCCCTAGTTTTAATAATGTTGGTACATAGATTTTTAGTTCTTTTTTTCCACTAAAAAAATGATTTGTCATTTTGACAGATGTCATAATAGTGGGTAAAACGAACAGCATAGTAAAATATTGCAAATTTATTAATTATTAAACTTACAATATTTGAAATTAATGAACCTTTGATTCTATGTAAAAAAATGAAATTTGTCAAGAGTTCAAATTAAGTAACTTTGACATTCAAAATTGACACATAACCATAATTTTGAAAAAATTGTACCAACACGAGGTATAAAAATTTCCTAGCGTTTTCCTCACATATGTACCAACATTGTAACACTTTGACAGTTATTATAGAAAAAAAAAGTACTTTATGTTTATTCACGAAAAGATGAGCTCACGAGCACGTAGTGCGAGTGAGATCATATCTTTTTTATGTTTTTATTCAATTTTGAGAAAATGTTTTAATAAAAAATTAAAAAATATTAAAATTAAGATATAAATTTGTCCATTCATCGTCCATTTGATCTAAATTTTAGTAATTATATATTATACACTACAAGGAGAAAGAATAATTGAATGTAAATATTTGTAGAAATGATAAAAATATATTGTTCTTCATTGAAACTTTTTTAGGTATATCTCTAGTGAATTAAACTTTTTAAATTCTCTAGTGAATTAGAACACTTTTATTTCACTTGAAACTGAATCATAAGACTGTTTATGAAGGTTGTTTAAACTGTCAAAATTGAATAAAAAAAATAATTTGTCCTACTCGCTAATAGAAAGTCGGCTTTTTTATAACATTTGGGGCCGGTTGCAGAAAGCAATGTTAAGTCTGGTGTTAGCTAACATCGCGTCAAAGTGAACAAAATCGCATCAAATTTTGTTTACTAATGTATTAGTTACCATAAAGATTTGAGATTTGATTCGTTTTTGTTCACTTTGACGCGATGTTAGCTAACACCAGACTTAACATTGCTTTCTGCAACCGGCCCTTGGAGTCATAGAAAATGTAACATTTCATTCACGTTGCTATGGAAATGCTGCTGTAAACACTTTCGTGAAGCCGAGATTAAAAACATGTTGAGCAAGAAAAATTACTTTTCTCACGTGTTGCACATGCTATTTTTTCACGCACTGTAGGGAAATGCCTAAAAATGTTGATATAAAAATATTAAAAATAATGTGAAATTATGCATTTAAAAATTAAACTATGCGTTGCCATGCATAAAAGTGTTGCTATTCAGGAAATTATCACTTTTCTAAATGATTTAAGAATACAGTACATTTCCCTACAGTACGTAAAAAATAACTATTATCCCTGTTTATACTTGTAAACTGTAGCGATGATTGACTCCTCTTTAATAATAATTTTTGTTTTCTCAAGTGGCGCTAAAATTCTGCTATTTGATTGTTACATACATTTTATTCAGATATTAATATTATTGTTTCAACATTTGCACTGCATGAAGAAATCTACTTTTAGAAGTTAACTAATTCAGACAAGATTCTGGAAATCACCCACAGGTACCTATGTTATTTGTTCCACGTTCGTCATATTATAAGCGAAAGCTTTGTCAATTTTTTATCATGAATTCATTTTTTCTATCCGAGCATTTGCTATAAATAAAATAGACGTAAAAGCATAGAGGTTTGAACGTTACTTTCAGTTTTGTACGTCATAAAACGAGCATTCAAGGGTTTGCTATATGAGAGTTTTACTTTAATAATTACCTTGTATAGAACTCATGACTTGAGGAGAACTGCCATTATTGGCAATTGATTGCAATCCCACACTATTAGGGATGCTGGACGGGAGGCTACCTAAAGACATGGGATCTAAGACTCCTTTAGCGACAGACACGTTAGGTGGAGATTGGAGGTTCGGGCTCTTGCTTCCAAGTTGCGCCCCTGCCATCGCCAGAGCATTTCCGACTAAACTTTTGTTGCCCTGCTGACAAAAACCAGATAGAGATGAACAAAAAAGAAATGCAATATCACGAACCTGTTGTAGCAAGTGATGATTCAGTTGCATTTGCTGTCGAAGCGTATTATTACCATCGGCATTCTCAACACCGTTCTGCAAACCGCCAGGCCCAGGGCCTTGCGCTGGCGGCTTATTGTTGCCCATAGGATCCGAGACCATTCCCCATGAACCCCCCGATGACATGAGCTCATCAGGTAAATCGTTTTCCAAATCAAACATGTCCATATTAGAGAGCACATCTATATGAACATCAATTACATTAATTTTTGTTTAAGCAAAGATTTAAGAAATGTATATTAATGCTGATGGTATGAGAAAATTTGTATTGAAAAATTTACAAACTAAAATGTATTTAGGAAATAAGTGACTATTATTTAACTGAAATGTTCGCTAATCAAATTTTATATGTTTGGAAAGAATCTGTACTAATAATAACAATCAATGTACTTTTGTTTATTATTAAAATTCAAAAAAATTGCACTGGATGATTTTTAGACATAAATTTGGCAGTTTTATTGCATGGATATTTTAATATTAATGTTTTTTCTATGTATTATCTACTTGTGTAAATAGAGCAGACTTTCTGAATAGAGCTTTGAATGTGCATGGTTTTTAGTTATTTTAGAAACAACCTTAACTTATTAATTTAAACAGAATTTCCTGTATAATTTGAATATTTTAATATAGTATACATTTTAAATTCATTTACAGTACTGTACTATCATTATTAACTAATAAAATATTTTCTACAAAAACAACATTTCTTAAATAAGTTTACTGCAATTTTCTAAGCATTCGTAAATCAGACAATCAGCAAATTTCAGTATTTAAGTAACTATATGCAATAATTTATATTTGTTACAGATAATTTTTGGAAATCAATTATATGCTAGCATTTTATATACCAAAATAATTCATCATTCTTGTTGAACTATTTGAAAAAATTTACTCAAACTAAATCAACACAATTAAATCTTAGTTTATGGAAAATATTTTGTGTGTAACTATACTAGAGTAATGTCAGTGTAAAGTGTAACAACTAAGAATTTACAAAATTTAAATACTAATCCCAAAAAAGTTAATGATATACATAGTATTGTAGTATACAAATTAGACATTTTCAGTGATTTCTGATGTTACCAGAGCTGAAGATGAATTATTTGTGCATAAATATAATTAACCCTATGTTAACAAGAATAATATTATTCATTAACCCTCCAACAGCCAAAATTTGGTCACTAGTAGCTCACACTCATTTGATTTTTTTAAAAATAATCTTTCTATGCTCTTTTCATCTATATTTCTTGCAAGTGTTATTGTGCTTCTAGTATAATAGTATACCTTTAGCTCTACAAGCTCATTTTTTTTCTATTAGGATGTAGTCAAATCATGAGCTTAGACATTTAGTTGTGTTGTCTTATTTTGTGCTTTGATGTGTAAAAGTTAATAACGTGATTATCAGAGAGTTTGATTTATAATACATTGTTAGCATCCAAACACAGCTAATTTTGGGCCATTTCGGCGATTCGCATACGTAAAACTACTTCGGCTTTCGGTTAAATAAAAGCTGATAAAACTAAAATTCTAAGCATTTCAACAAATTGTTTTTTAACATTTTTATCTACTACACAATATATTAACATTATTCACCAGTGTTCTTTAAGGTAAAACTAGAAGACTATGTTTTTTATTTCGTAGTGACAACAATAAAATTAGAATTTTTTAAATAAGTACTACTCGTTTTTTGCTGAAATGCACTGCAATATTTATATCAATCACTACAAACATCTACATTTAATGCTGATTATATTATGTTAATAGAGTTATGTGTGTCTATGGAACAAGACTGTCAAACGTGCAAACAATATTAATATCAAAATAATATCTCGGAATCCATTTATTACTAAAAAATAAATTTTGTTCTCTTTATTACTTTTGATTAACCATAGTTATTTTTAAAAATATAAAAAATCAATTTTATATGATAAAAATTAGATATAGGAGAGATATTTTTAAATTCTCAGTGATTTGGTGCTGCTAATTTTAAAAAAATCCTTTATTCAAGCGATTCTTAATTAAACCAGAAGAATTAGAAATTAATGTTTGTTATACAAATAAATTGTAATGCATATCGTTCGTGCTGTTTTTGCATAGACATATTGTACAGTAAATTCTCAAAGCAAATCAAGTTGTATATTGAAAACTACATCAAAGATACAATCTCTTCAAAATCCAGAGAAAAACTGGTGCTCACAATTTTTGCCGCTCAAACTTGTGAATATGAAAAGCTACGTGGTGACAGCTATCAAGCTTGTTTCCAAATGCAATTATAATGAAGAGTCACATAAACATTACCCATCTACAAAGTGGGTTTGCATTCGGTGCGAGTTCTATTTTACAGTGCAATATTTATAAAGCTCGACATCGAATTACTGCCCCCAAAAACATCCAGTGCAGCAAAAAAAACAATTGTGTTGGCACTTTACAGAAATGAAATTTGTATAAGAATAAATGATCAAAACACAAAGTTTAAATGCTAATGCAAAACATCTATAAATTGTCAAGCACTAAGAAGCTATTCGCTACCATATTTATGCAAGTGCAAATGCCATAATTTTGAAAATAAAACTACGACTACATGAAATATGCAATTTTACAGTTGCGTTTTGTCAAATATATACAAAATTGCACACGGTAATTGGATTAGTAGGCAGATGGTTATAAATGTTACATATATTCAAAATTCATTAGTTATAATAAGGTATGAGGTAGTGGAGGCAGTATTTACTTTGCTGCTGACGCATATTCCATTGTTGAAGAAGATCGGGCTGCCCACCACCCAGTGTTTGTCCCAGGCCTTGTCCCGGCCCCAAGCCGTAGTTGTTGAAAGCATGTTGCATCGGCACTAATAGTTAGGTAAATATAGTATTATTTTTTTTCTTAAGTACCATCACCTACTTAACAATAGTACTTAATTTGGGGTTGTTAGGTTAAGTTTGGAACAAGTGTAACTGAGTCTCGAGAAGCAGAATTTACTATAATACAGTCCGATGTAATACACATGCAAAGGCAAAATACCACATTCAGCATGCAAAAGGAGTTCAAGAGCAGTGCTGTTTACAATCAGTTTGAAGTATGTTACAATTTTCGTGCGGGCGGTTTTGGCCAAAATTACAGCAAAAATCGCTCGATATCGGGAAGCGAGAACGCCGAATGCACTACATTACATGATAAACAGCTGTTTTACGAGTTGTGTTTTGCACGGACTGTTTGGGAACATGTCAAACTACAGGAACGCCTTCTCGCGCGCTAGAATACAGGACAACATGCTCGACACAAAATAAACAGATCCCAGGATCTGCGTGATCGCTTACCGGACGAGTCCGATGGCCCCTGAAAGGGGTCCAGCTTTTGCCGCTTTGCGTTTGGCGGCCCATCTACAAGATGATCCGCCATAGCACGAAATCAGTGCAATCCCCTGTTTACCAAGCCGAAGCCGAGGCCCAACGTTGCGGCCGACCAAGACACTACACCAAATTCACTATTTGTTAGGATTCGAAGACGACGCACATGATTTACAAGCGAAAATACGACAGAAACGATGCCAAACAGTCGATGTACCGAGTGTTCGAGAGTCGATGCATCTCTCAAGGCACATATTTATCAACCAGAGTCAACCATCGGCCATCATGAACTCGACTCGTCCGACTGGCCGACTATACTCCGCGACAACCTCTCACCATCTCCCGACGGAATCGCACAATGATCTCAAACTAAATCAGTCACACTTTTCGACTTTTTGACACTTTTATAACACACATTGACCCGCTGCAACTACTAGGTGATTTTCTAACCCCAAATTAGGCGAGAGAAGGCCCCTTCGATTTACATGAGAAACAATAATTTGAAGAATTAATCCAAAATTCGACACGATCTGAAACAGGCAAAATGGCGGCTGTTGATGAAACTTTTTCTACGCTTGTCAGAAATATTCTGGCTATTAAATTGTACCGCGCGCGCGATTGGCCGTCTCGTGGCACGTGATAGAAGCACCAGCGCTTATTGGCCCGGCGGCTCCGGAAGAAACCATGTGACGTATGCAGTCGTCATGCCTGACGTCACACATACGAGAGACGAGCACTTCCGAATCGTAAAACCTTGACGCTCTGGGATCGCTGCTTGCTGCTTTATTGCAACTAAAAAGCAAACGTAGAAAGTTGGCGTTATAACGGGAAGAAAACGTGAAAAATAAGCGGCGTCGATCTGTGTATTTATTTCTATATTTTCTGTGACATTATGTATCGAATAATTTAAAATTTGTCTTGTTACACTAGATTACAACCATTATTTTAAAAATAGAACATAAACAAAGAACTGCTGAAGAAATCCATGTATTATTACTATTATCATAGAAATAGTTTTCCACAAGTTCGTATGAGAAAGGCAACCAAATAATTTTGCTCAAAACTGTGTTTTACAAATTCAAAAAACTTTTAAATAGTTATGGTCTTTCCCTTGTTTGACAAATTTCCAATACTCAATAAAATTCATTTCAAAATCTAGAAAAAATAAAATATGTTACCAGCATAACTACATGTTGCAAATGTTAAACTGGGACAATTAACCTCCCCAGTTAATGGTTCTTATATTAATATTTTCGAACTATTGTTTATAATTTTTTTGTTGTATCATGAGAATGATCCACAAAATTTTAATTGAGAAGTTTTCTGACCAAAGACATGTTGAAAACATTTAGTATTTCTGTGGAGTATAGGGTTGCTATACGTCTCGATTTTTTGGGATTGTACCGATTTACAGCTATATGTCCAGATTTTTCAAGAAAATGTTACGCTTTACCAGTTCCCAGTGATTTCTACAAATTCTGGTTCGATAACTCAAATATAATTTACAACTGGTTGTTTAACAAAAATTGTGCATCTAATGTCTAGCTATTTGCTATTCTGGAATCTGTATTCCAAAGACTTTTAAATAGGGGGTGAATTATGGGTTTATATGAGCAATACCTTGATCCGCAGTTAATATAAATGAAAGTTAAAATCAAATCAAATCAAATATTTATTGGTATCAATACATAGAAATGTTCATACAGGTCAAAGTACAAATAGCATAGGTTAATTAATTTTACACCAGAAAAATATTAACTATTGAATAAAAATACCTACACAAACTTAACCCTTCAGTACCCGTTTACGGTCTGTGAGACCGAGCAAACACATGATGCAGTATATTACTTAATGTGCTAGCGTTAGTTTACCGCCCATTTACCTACCTTCCTATATATTGCCATTGAAGATCCGTATGCAGTTTTGAGTTCGTACGTGCAGTGGTTTAAAAGTTATTTATAATTTCGGTTTCAGAGACCGAAGCGGGTACCCGAGTTGTTTTTATTTTTACCTTTAATATACGACCAATGTGAGAAGAAGGAAGTATTTTCTGCATTTTTAGTAACACTGTTATACTAAAACATTATTACAGACATGGCAGATTTTATGAGAAAGAACGGGCGCGTCTAGAACAGACAACGCGAGATATAATAGCGGAGGAGGATGTCGACAACGCGTTTTATGATGAAGTGCCATCGTCTGACGAAGATAATGTATAGGAAGCTAGGGAAATAAACAGTGACACTGAACAGGAAATATCTGATTATGAAGACGTTAGTGAACAAAAAACTAATGCCATAGGATATCTCATTATTTTTATGGAGGTGGCAGAGGGGTGTCGGACTGCGAGACCGGTGCGGGTACTGATGTTTTAGAATTTTGAACGGGTACTGGAGGGTTAACAATTCTTGTCACTAATTAAAATTTATAATATTCAATAAAATTACAATCTAGACAACACAGTTTAAAAAAATATATATTGGGGTTATCCCATTTTAAAAAGAGACAATAAACAATTAAAACAATAACAGATCACATTTGACAGTGTACGATCAGGTCAGAAAAGATATTTTGGAGATAGTCCTCAATTGAGTAAAACACCTTTTTAATTAGGTAACATTTTACTTTTATTTTAAATTGTTTAGGATCTAGTTCCCTCACATGGTTTGGAAGGACATTAAAGAACTTGATGCAATAATAATCAGTGCCCCTTCGTGTTCTTGACAACCTATGAAACTCAGGGAGCACACCATTACGGTTACAAGTAAAGTGGTTATGTAGATCACTATGTGACAAAAATTGAGAAATATTTTCCCTGATATAGGCAAGACAGTGATAGATGTACAATGATGGAAAGGTAAGTATTCCGAGGGAGGCAAAGTACTGACGGCAGCAGTCACGATACCCCAGCCCCGTCAAGTCACGTACACACTTTCTCTGCAATTTGAAGATTTCCTTTGCATGAGAGCTATGTCCCCAATTATAAGAAAATAAAGCTCCAAGAAATATGATTATTACAAGAATCACAATGAAACTACTGCTGCAGCAGCAGAAACAAATGCAAACGTGAATTGATGGTAGAGGTACGAAGAGCTGGGCAAATTGTAGGTAATTTTCCAGTTGAATACTTCTAAAATGGGTTTCTTTTGTATTTTTTTTCTATTTTATTAACTCCTATTTTAAATAGAACACCCGGTATATTATTACATTTTTGAATTCAGCTTAAAATTCTAGAGAAAATTTGTCTCTTCACCTAACGCTTTATTTTGCACCGTTTTTGTAGAATTTGTAATTTTTTTAAATTTTTGACAAATGCTTAAAAATTTAAAATCAAATTTTTGGCTAATTATAAGATCAGTGTAAAAGGAAGTTGTGTACGTGTATCACACCAGATTTTTGATAATTAAATCTTGTAGCTACATGCACCGTTCATCAAAACCAAAACTTTTTAGTTTGTTTTGATATAAGATGTAAGTAAATAAATAAAGTCAAGGATAACAATTATACAGGGTGTCACAAAAAGAATGAGACACCGATTGGTCATAGATTCCTTAGGTTATAATAAACCGATTATACCTAATATACAACCAACTTTTTTAGGTTATGTTTACGTCTGTTGACGTTTATCTGTCGCCCCGCCACCTATAAAAAATCGTAAAACAATGGATTACTTCACTGCCGATTTCTCATAATTTAATGCTCAAGCACGTAACAATGAAGTCGTTTTTACATTCAAGAGACCTTTATACATGTGTTTAAAAAGAAATTACATCAGGGTTGGCCATTGAAAATAAAACTAATGTCGACTGCAAGCTTTAGAGACAGCAATCTTTAGAATTTTCAATCACGATATCAGCGTATAATATAAACTTACAATAACAACAAAAGTGATGACAGTTAATGAATTCTAAAGCTTGCTGTTGACATTACTTTTATATTTCATGGCCAATCCTTATGTAATTTCTTTTTGAACACACTGTGTAAGAAACGGGGAAAAATACGTATTTCATAAAACTACTGTCAACGTTCGACAAATGGTGCAGGTTGCTTTGATATTTTTACTTCAAATTTCAAAATCTTAACATCTTCAATAATACCTATTAATTTGACCAAATTTTTAATATTACCTATTGATTTTAAATTTAGGCCAATAACATATCTGAAATTACATAAATTGGGTCACTACGCACGGTTCTTTTAAGAAAACTAAATGGAATTTTGTGTAAAATCACTGTCTCCTACGAGGCAGTGGTAAAATCATTACGAGGTCAATATTTGAATGTCTCGTAATTAGCATGGCTTTGTATGTTTCGTCCGTCAACGCAGCACCCTATATAACGTAAAGACGTAATGTTGGATGAGGTAATCGGAATTATAAGAAAGTCACGATTTTTATAAGACACTATTCCAGATTTTTAATAATAATCAAACCTAATATGCTGCAGCAGTCCATATACAAAGCAGCATATGACCATTACAAGGCAAGAAAGCGACAAAGAGTGGATAATTTACAAAATGTTCAATGCAAGAATGCGGTAAACTTATGCGGTGTTTTTATATTGTATTAGTACCATACCCCTTTACTGCATTTTTGAGTCAACCAGGCGTGGAATTTCGCAATTAGATACATTTTATTTATGTGTTTTACACTGTTTAAATGTTATCGAATTTTGGCCGTTTAGTTCAATTACTCACTCAAAAACGTAATTGTCTGAACTTCAAGCCTGTTACAGTATAACCCTATGCTAGTATATCATTTAAAACAAGCAAATTGAAAGGAATAAATAATTATTATGAACCAATATCGTCTAATGAAGCTATTTTAAATTATATTTTTACTGTAGGTATTGTAATTTATAACGTACTTACCGCAAATATTAGTTTCACTGTTACAACCTACATATCACATCTACTACATACACGCACCAATGCACTCTTTCCTCGTGATTCCTGAACGCGTTGTACAAAATGCAAATGTTGCACAAAAGTTGCTGCTATTCGATCGTCAGAGGAAATCATAAATTAGGCTTATATTGGTTGGGGAATACCCTATCCCGATTTGCTTAATATGTAACTTAATAAGACCTTATTGTATTTCTTTGCGTTTTGGAGATTTAGCACTCAATCGAGGTCAGTAATTGAAATACCACAAAGTAAATCAATTACCTCCAGTAATTTCAATTACTACCGGTAATTCAAATACTTGTGAAGTAATTTAAATACTTCAGAGTAATTTCATTACACAAAAGTAATTGAGTAATTGAATGTAGTAATTAATTACTTTCAAACAGTAATTTTCAAGTACTTTTTAACAAAAAGGGCAATTCCCAATTACAATTACTGCATTTTGAAAAGTAATTCAATGTCAAGGCAAATAAACAAAAAGGAATTTAATTAGTTATTTAATTACAAAGTAATTCATTACTGCCCAGCTCTGAGAGGTAGTGACTAATATATTTCTAACCACATATGTATTGTGAAGTCAAAATTTTTATTGGAGCTTGGTGTTAGTGTTCCTGTTAAATTTGTATTATTATTAGTGTTCTTTACAAATAATAGATTAATGTGTTTATTTAGAAATTATCGTTTCCCCACAACCCCCCTCCCCCAATTTTGTAATATTGTCCTGAAATTGTTATTTGCAAATATGGCAACCTAAGTAGAGTACAGTAATTAGGTTGAGTACCGCCTATTCTCTTCTTAAATTGTTTTTAAGATTTTTGGATTACAAATCAAAGCTGTAGAGAGCTTATCAAGGACTCGACTAAGACAGATTGGTGGCAGCTTGTGCGAACATATGGGCATGCATGACAAATGAGTTTAATGGCAGGCACCTTAATGTCAAACAGCTGTTACCAGTGGCTGTTACCGGGTCCCGAGTGGTGTAGCTGGAACAAGCGTCCACGTTCGATCAGCAGAGTTAAGCAATGCTCTCTCTGGTCAGAACTTGGATGGGAGTTCCACGGCTGCTTCTCCCGGCACCTCGTGGTACGGCTGCCATGGAAAAAAGTTGGTCCCGGTTGTCATAATAACATCATGACAGTCGTTAGTGGGGTTGGAAGTCCCCATAAAATGTAGAGTGACGCCTATAATTGGCCTAACGGCTGTTGGCAGAGTGCGGAATAAAATAAAATAAAACTTCAGATTTTGGGCCCCCCCGCAAAAGTTTGCTGCGGCCCCCTTATATCTCCTTAATAAAATAAAGTGACAGAAACATCAATAATAATACATTTAATAAATAATAATAAGATAAGGCACTACAAAACAATGTCTTAACTAAGACAGTTAAAATAATAAAAACGAGATTTTAAGCAAAGGGCTTATGCCTCTCCTTAATGTTTGCAAAATCTGTAATAACGTCTTGCAATTCCATTTTATCAGCTATCTCCGGTTCAATGGACAAGAAAGGTTTTTCAATAGTTCTTGGTGCATACTGTTTCTGACATAATTCTTTAATAATTTTTAATTTAGAGAAGCGTCTTTCAGCTGAAGAGACCGAAACAGGTAATGTTAAAAATAATAACAGTGCTGTCGCAGTTTTAGGAAAACTTGATGATACATTCCGATTATCAACTATTAAAAACTTAGCAAATTGTTTCTCGCTTTTAAACTCTTTTAGTTTATTTAGATTATAAGATTCTTTTGCAAAGGAACAAATATGTATAGGAAATGAAGGTGAAATATCATTTTTATAAAATAAAGCTTTTGTTTTGGAAACGAGATCTTTCTCAGTCATTTCGCACAAAGTCTTTGGATTTAGAAAACTAAAAAGGTTTGTCGTTTGAAACATAGATTTAAATCTCTGACTTGACTGGGTTATTGTGATATCTAAAGCTCTATAAAAAATATTGACTTTGAAATACTCATTAAAATCTGATAACCTTCGATCTTCCAAAAGTTCGTCAAAATGTCTTTTAACTTTCGGTCTGCGTTTATTTTTAAATGTAGGATCTATGTTCCAGTGGTTGGCTAAATTGGTTGCATCTAATTCAACACTAAGGTATCACTTCGATATTTCTTTAAATATTCTAGAGGTTTTCTAATACCGGTTGTAGCTGTGCTTTAATCCTGAAGTACTTTTGAAGTGATGTCAATTTCTCCCAACATTTTTATTCACAAAAACGCAAATAATCATAAATTAAAAATTATCGACGCTGGTTAGGATTCTTCTCACCTGGTCGCATTCTTCCTTATTGTATGTTAATATTATTTTATTAAGAGCAGCAATAATATCTTTAAAACGTAATTTAATTGCGGTGAGAGTTTGCATTCTGGAAGACCAGCGTGTAGGGTTAAGTTTCTTTAATTTTATAACAGTTTCGCCCGAAATGGAATTTAAAAGATCCCACCGATTTATACTTAATCCAAAAAATGGGTATATGTCTTGAACAGTAGCAAAAAAATTTAATTTCTCCTATACCTTTAACTGTATCATTATTCACCAAGTTGAGGTGGTGCGCAGCGCAATGAACCTAAATGGCTGTATTTTCTAATTCACTAATTTTTCTTTGGACTCCGCCACAGGCACCACTCATAACGATGGCCCCATCGTAACCCTAGCCTCTGCAATGATTGATATTTAAGCTTAAAGAATTTAAAGAGTCTACAATTGTTGTAGTTAAACCTTGGGCATCTTGGGAGTCCGCTCTAGTAAAGCCCAAAAATGTTTCCTTGATGTTCAGAGCAATAGCTTGTCCTTTCTCGTGTCTCTCTATATGGACGTACCGAATGACCTTGCTGATTTGATCGATTTTTGTAATATCTTGAGTAGTACCAATGATTATCGAGTAAAATGGCCCGCCCTGCACTTGTTTTTAAATTGTTTGAATGGGTCACTAGGACCATAGCAAAAGCTAGGGGACTTTACATGTGGCCGTAATTGTATTTAAAAAATTTAAAAATCGAATATAACCTTGTATTTATAATGATCATAACGACGTACTACTATCGTACGTTGATTGTTTGTTTGTTAGACACCACGACGACCACATGCATATTGTCCTTGCTTTTGCAATGGTCGTAGTAGCCTGCCGCATTCTGTATAACTTCTTTTTGAACACTTGGACTTAGATATTTTATGGCTTCGTTTGGCCTTAAAAGAATCTCTTGCAAAATGGGGTCATATTTGGATAACAAATTGACAATGGCAAGAAAGTTTTCACCACATATATATGCCACTAGAGATATCTTCATTGTGTTTCGTCATAAATTTGTTGTGTAGATATTTCATCTACCATTTTCTTTTTTTTTTCACTCTTCATAACCGTACATGCAGTTGATATGAGAATCTGATGTACAGTGTGTGCTTATTATTTTTCGAAAGCCTATATGGAATGAAAGAAAAAGAAAATTAGCGGGCCCTTCAGACTCAGAGCCCCCCCGCGTCTGCGGGTAGACATATTTGTCCTAAATCACGTTAGAGTGAGAGGGGCCAACAATCTGTCCGAACCCAAGTAAAGGAAAAAACAGCAAATTGACATCAAAGCACCCTAATTTTTACTGTTATATTCGCTTCAAGATTTAATTTTCACTGCTTTCGTTACTCATTTACTCTACTCTTTTTGCAATCAACTACATAAATTATTTCGTTTTGTTACTATACAGAAGTACTCTATATTTAAAAAATCAAAGCGCATTATAGTGTGAAAGAACAATTATCTTGCATGTCATGTTTGCATTAACCGCCACCAATCTCTGTATGCAAACAATTAATTTTTTTCAAAGAATTTTCCTTAGAATATAAGGTTTATGCAGAGAACTCAATACAAACTGGAACAAGCACGTAACGTTAGGAAGCCAAACCAGCTCGCCAGAATAGTGTAATTGCTGCGATCTGGTTGTTTACCTTGTCCCAATGAATTGTGTTTATGGCGGTAATAGAACCATTTCTGATCAAATGGTTTAAACCCTTTATAGCAGACAATTGCAGTAATTATATGGACCATATATCTAATACTTACTATATTGCTAGCGGCTATGAGTGGGAAACTTACCGATGAAGTGAGACACACAACCAACTCCTTATTGTATACGGTGAGCTGTGCGCAAGCGCGGCGGCGTCGACCGCCCAATGGGGAAGTGGTCAAGTTTAAAATTCGCTTCTAAAGGCGGAGTTCGAATTCTCACGCATGCGCACGAGACGCGTTATACTCTAAGTGAAACTATGTCGGGGCCGTAATGTTTTCTGAAGTTTCCAGGCCCTACCAGCAATATATGTGTATTATATATATGATATGGACCTGGAAGTCTTTTGTTTAATTGAATGGACATGTGAAACAACCTTAAAAATGACAATTTGACCATTTTACAGTTTATGATTACGTGTAAAAAATATTTATATAACTTTTCAAATACTACAGCTCACAGCACAATGAATAATATCCTAAATCCTGCTGAAGAGAGACATTATTTTGCATACAAAATTAATTAAATTTGGATGTTTATCTTTGGAAACACCTCACGTGAAAGTCTTGCAGAGGTACTTCAGAAAAGTGACATCATCTGCCTGGAGTTCAATTAATTTCATTTGAAGTTATATTTCAACTTGCTCCACCTCCGCGTGGAAACTAGTCATGAGTATTGGAATTGAACTTCACGTGAACGGAAATCTTAATGTAAATTCTGTATTTAATGAAGATAGTTCCTGTGCTAGGACATGCTTATCGAACTTGAAAATGATAATTAATTCCCATGAGAATCTGATTTTCCCACAACCGAAGTTTGCTTTGAAAAGAGTATAGGAGAGACTAGTGATGTAAAATACCCGGGTATTTATATTTAGGGGTAAATACCCAAAATGCGTATTTACACAGGTATTTATGGCCTGATTTACAAATACCATAAAGTTAATCTAACCAGTATGATTGATTGGGAAGTTAAGGTGTTCTATTGGAATTATATAAAAATATAGAATAAAATAGCTGCACTGAGAACATCTACTGCCCAAAATATATAACGTTTACATAATTTTCTCATTTTCTTTGGCTTATTAAGATTGTTTCTTAATATTTATAGTATATATTTATTATTAATCTTAATAAATATAAACAATATTTCTTCAAACTATTAAGATATGTTTATTTAAAAAAAATTAAAACAAGTCGCAAAATTATGAATCGATTGCTAGACTAAGATACAATTATTACTTATCAAAACTTACAAATAAGATAGAATAAATATAAATGAACTCATTACTAGCGTTAAATTTAAAAATCATCCCAATCTTCAGAATCAGAGTCAGCACAAAGTTCCTCTAATTCAATATCAGAATCCCTTGAAGTTGTGTCTCCTGCAACCCTCTAATTTCTCTTCCTTCTCTGAATCTGATTTCTTCTTTTGTGTTTGTATTTTTCTCTTCTCCTGATTTTTTTGTTTGGTTTCCAAAGGTAGTGGTATATCAGGAGATGTTAGTGTCCTGGTTTCAACATTTGCTTTAGCACTTGATTTTGGATCTAGAGGTTTCCAATTGTATGACAATTTTGCAGCTCTTTGTGATGTTAGGCTGTTTCTTGTCTTGTTGTGTATCTAGCTAAACGTACTGAAAGTTCTTTCAGTAGCAGCAGATGTAACTGGTCCTCCCAAGATCCTAACGGCCACTTCAACAAGTTCACTTGTACCTCGCAAGCTTCTCCACCAAAGTAGTGGGTTCGTGAGTTCTACGCCTTGTCATATGAATTTTCTTCCCCATAGTCCCTCTTTGTCTAGTCAGCTAGGTTTGTTTTTATTTCAACAACATTCAACTCCATATGCTACCCCATATCACAGATGAAAGTTATAGCATCAAGTAGTTGTGACGAATTCAGTTTGCTGCCCTGTGAAGTAGGATTTACAAGGTCTGCTGCTAGATGTATAGGCCCTAAGCCAAATTCTCTTCGTTCTTTAAATGTCTTCAGAGTCGACTGCTCTTCTGCTTTCTGTAGTGGTGATACTGGTAGCTGTGCAGAGTTTGAAGTACAACTTTGTTGGTCAATAAACTTTGGAAACAAAATAAGTGGCTACCCCATCTTGTTTTTCTAGGCAATTTTAATGAGACTGAGACATCTTTATATTTTCCAATTTTATCAAACAATGTTTGCAAGAGGTGGCTTTGCTTTACTGTCTTTACAACATCAGTTACATTTGCTAGATAGTACTTTATGTAACTAGTCCTCAAAGCAAGGCTTTAGGGGACGAGTCGTAATGTTTCCGGACGAGGCGGAGCGAAGCGCAGCCGAGTCCGTAATATAAAGATGAGTCCTCTAAAGCCATTTGAGGACGTGTTGCATACAACGTTTTTTTGTATTAGCTCTCCAAACATTATAATATGAAGTTTCAATGACCATTAACGCGGCATTATATTAGGAGGCCGCGCGAAAATGTATTTTTCGCTCCCCAAACTGGTTACTTTGGAAACTGTCTAGGATCCTCAAAATGGCCATTTAGAGGCCTTGTACTTAAAGTCGTCATGGAAACTAATGTTTGAGTCCTCTAAAATGTTGCCATGACGACTTTAAGTACAAGGCCTCTAAATGGCCTTTTTTGTATTTGCTCCCCAAACTGGTTACTTTGGAAACTGTCTAGGATCCTCAAAATGGCCATTTAGAGGCCTTGTACTTAAAGCCGTCATGGTAACATTTTAGCGGACTCAAACATTAGTTGCCATGACGACTTTAAGTACAAGGCCTCTAAATGGCCATTTTGAGGATCCTAGACAGTTTCCAAAGTAACCAGTTTGGGGAGCAAAAAATATATTTTCGCGCGGCCTCCTAATATAATGCCGCGTTAATGGTAATTGAAACTTCATATTATAATGTATGGAGAGCTAATACAAAAAAACGTTGTATGCAACACGTCCTCAAATGGCTTTAGAGGACTCATCTTCATATTACGGACTCGGCTGCGCTTCGCTCCGCCTCGTCCAGAAACATTACGACTCGTCCCCTAAAGCCTTGCTTTGAGGACTAGTTACATAAAGTACTATTAACAGATTGACAGCCTAAAATGTCTGAACATAACAGGTGTAAAAGATGAGCAAGGCAACCAAGGGGTACAATGCTAGGATATATTTTTTTTAATATCTTGAATGCTGCTTGCATGTTGGCCGCATTGTCTCCAATAATGACCATAAACTTTTTAGGGTCATGATTTATCATAACTCTGCTCAGCTAAATAGGTTGCCTTGTGTCTATTTTCTTTATACATCACAAAATCAACAAAGAGAGGTTCTGGTTTAGAAATAACGACGTTGATTATAGATTTGTTCTTCAAATTGCTCCATCCATCACATTGTAAATGTAAATTATTTGATTTCTTTAATTCATTTTGTACTTCACTTTGCATTTCGGCATATTGAGCATCTAAGTAACTTGAAGCCAGACGAAATCGTGAAGGCAAAACATAAGACGGTCGAATTTTCTTCATAAATTCAATCCACAAAGGATGTTCAACAAGTGATAAGGGAGACCCACTGATGAATATAGCTTTGGCCAGGTTTTGATTCAATATTTCCTGCAACACAATATAATAAACATTTCACATTACTGATTGAATAGGCAAATAGACTAATTACTACAACTTTATGGATATAGATTAACACTACTAACAACGATAAAACTTCCATAACCGATTTGCGGCAGCCATGTTAAAGGAAAATGACGTTTTCAACTTATTATTTATGAGAGAAAGTTGTTTAGAATTTTACAATTAGGTTACCTTTTAAAGTTGAGCATTACTCGCACAAACATGAGGTTTGCAGTCGAGGTTCACCCTCATTCTATGATCCAGACAAAACCAATACAAAAGAGGAAGTTTGACCTTACTAGAACTAGGCCCTGGATCTTGTATATCGGACACATCAACTTCCAAAGATTCCTGGAGTCTCATTTTCCTTGAAGTAGACATTAGTGATGTAGCTTTGAAGATGGGAGTCTTGCAAATTTTTGGATTCAGAACTATTTTCATATCCGCAGGGCACTTCATCTTTTTATGTGCTGGGTCATTTTGTTGACATTAGCGCATTTATACTCTTTGGAGCAGTATTTGCATGTTAAACCTTTATTTTTTTCTTTGAAAAAGTTCCATGCAGCCCCGTTTTGTTTCACCATTTTAATTTAGGTGCTGCTTTCTCAAGTTCACAGCAGAAAAACAACTACACACTCCACACAAAGATAATAGTCCAGGCAATGGGTAGTTTTACCACGCAAAAGGTCGTAACCAAATGAAATTTGGTGGGATCGTAAAATTTACTGTCCTGATCATAACCATAGATAAAGAAAGAGATCATAACTCTGAGTTTTCGACCTTGGGCGAAGACCGTTCGCGCCGCCATCTTCGATAGATAACGACCAAAATCAGTTTTTTGTAAATATCTCCGTTCCTATTGGTCCTACGAAAAAAAAGTAGTTATGAATTGAAGAGCATAAAATTGTACATAAAATATGTTCTATACATTTTTTTCGTCAGATCAAGTTTTTCAGATACAGCGCGCCAAACGGAAGCGAGTAATGGTAATGTAGCGGTGGAGCAGACGTGTCCGTACAAAATATAATGCAGAAAACTGTGCAAATGCATTTGATAATCATAGATATTTATGTGGAAATTACTTTGCACGTATCACTTAGCTCACATTTAAGCAGACAGATGCAGAAAAAAATGCTCCACCGCTACATTACCATTATTTTCTTGCGTTTGGCGCGCTGTATCTTGACAATTATTGGTCTAACGGAAAAATTAGTAGATCATATTTTATGTAAAATTTTATGCTCTTCAATTTATTATTTCACATTTTTTTCGTAGGACCAATAGAAACGAAGATATTTGCAAAAAACTGATTTTGACCGTCATATCTTCAAGATGGCGGCGCGAGCGGTCTTCGCACAAGGTCGAAAACTTAAGAGTTATGATCAGGAGAGTAAATTTTACGATCCCACCAAATTTCATTTGGTTACGACCTTTTGCGTGGTAAACCCATTATTTTCGCCCCATTGCTTGGACTCTAAACACACACTACAATTTCAATGTAAATGTGTCACCACACAGCACATGACAGCATACAAACTGCCAATGTAGCCGGCTATCCACAAACTGCATTGTGGCCACATTTTACTTGCTAGTGTAGGTGGTAATTGTCCCTTTTATCAGTGACCAAACCAAATTTATTAGAGCAATAAAGAAGGCTTAATACTGCAAATTTTGCAAAAATGTCATGTCAATTACTGTCAACCGGGGCTAAGTGGATCAAAAATATCGGTTTTTTTCAAATTAGTTCCAAAACTATTCGGAATTTTTGCCCACATTCTAACTCTTTCAATGACTTATTTTTACTTCCTTTTACAATAAAGGAAGTATTGGATTCACCCCAAAAATTCGAAATTGAGTTTTCAACAGATCTTTACGTTTTAGAGTCCCCTGAACCCAAAAAACATGTTTTTGTTCATTGGCCTAACTGTGAACAGAATATCTCAAAAACGAAAAGAGGTATGGCATTGAAACTTCATATATAAGTTTTGTGTACTATCTAGATGCGACAGCAATCTTTTGAAGAAAATCGCATAACCGGAAGTACGGTGTTTACTCTTGTAATTTTTCAGTTTTTTCGATTTTTCAAAAACGGCTGTAACGATGTTTTTCAAACTTTACATTTTTATTACATTTTTATTGTGTATTGATGTGAGATAGGCGATTTTCCAGTTGAATACCTCTAAAATGGATTTCTTTTGTTTTTTTTTCTATTTTTTTTATTAACTGCTATTTTAAATAGAACACACGGTATATTATTGCATTTTTGAATTCAACTTGAAATTCTAGTCTCTTGCACTAACGCTCTATTTTGTATGGTTTCTGCGGAATTTGTAATTTTTGACAAATGCTTTAAAATTAAAAATAAAATTTTTGGCTAATTATAAGATCACTGTAAAAGGAAGTTGTGTGCGTGTATCACACCAGATTTGTTTATACCTATATATATAGTGATCCACTTTACCCATAATTCCGGGTAAAGTGGATCACCCATTTAAAATCATACAAATTTGGCTTTAAACATATGCCGGGTAAAGTGGATCAAAATTAAATAAAAATTTAAAAAATCGTAGGGGAAAAATCAATGTAAATCATTAAAATAAGTCCTTTATCCTCACAGTCTCTGCCTATACAGTCAAAATATATCTTTATCAACAAAAAATTAAATTCTGTAGGTAGGTAGGCTACTTATAAAATATACCTAGGCATAACGAAAAATTATTGAAAAATACTAACAAAGAACTCCAAAAAAATAGATAAAAAACACTCTATTCTAAGATTTCCTCTTCGGGAATGTTTAATTGTGATTTTCCTCACTGCCCGCGCAATATGGAGGCAATATCTATATTCTGAGGATAAATGAAGCTACATTCTTTGGTACAGCTCTTCTTTCACAAAGTGCTAACAGTAAGTTCTTCTTCACCCACCTCCTCAAACTTTCCAATGAAGTGACGGTCTCGTTTGTTAGTCTCAAACTTGCAAATAACTTGCAATAGCAAATTCGTCCTTTTCAAAGGTTTCTGGAACTGGGTCTGGTTCTGTTATGGTCTTAGATGATTCACCAATTTCGTACATGCTGTTCATATCTTCTGCAGAATTTCTTATAATACCAGTCTCTAGATCCTCATTTTCCTCAAACTCGCTGAAATTAGCATCGATATCGCGATCATTGGTATCACTGGCACTACTGATGCTGGGACTTCTCATCCTCTTAGTTGTTTTTTTAACCTGCTTTCCCTTTTCAGGTCCTTTTACAGCTAGGTCGGAGACACCAATGCTCTTCCCAGCAGGCACAAACATCTTGCCCCTTTTTGGTGTTTTGGTGGAGCTCGTCTTCAGTTGGTCCAGATGGTTTACGATTACATTTGTCCAGGAATTTCGTGCTTCTAGAATCCCATTCTTTGTTTTAATCTTTGATAAAACTGCTTCTGGCTCAAAAGGCACAATTCCAAAGGCTTTGAACCCAGCTTGAGCATTTGCACTTGAGTGTTGCCCGAGTCTCAAAACAGCATCTTTTAAGTTTGCCCGTTTTTGGTGTTGTGGCGGAGCTCGTCTTCAGTTGGTCCAGATGGTTTGCGATTACATCTGTCCAGGAATTCCGTGCTTCTAGAATCCCATTCTTTGCTTTAATCTTTGATAAAACTGCTTCTGGCTCAAAAGGCACAATTCCACAGGCTTTGAACCCAGCTTGAGCATTTGCACTCGAGTGTTGCCCAAGTCTCAAAACAGCATCTTTAAGTTTGCCCGTTTTTGGTGTTGTGGCGGAGCTCGTCTTCAGTTGGTCCAGATGGTTTACGATTACATCTGTCCAGGAATTCCGTGCTCCTTGAATCCCATTCTTTGTTTTAATCTTTGATAAAACTGCTTCTGGCTCAAAAGGCACAATTCCACAGGCTTTAAACCCAGCTTGAGCATTTGCACTCGAGTGTTGCCCGAGTCTCAAAACAGCATCTTTAAGTTTGGCGGGAAAAATTGTCTTGGGTAAAACCCCTGGATTCTTCAATTTCCACTCCTCCATGACTTCTCTCCACTTATGTTTGAGCGGTGCAAAATAAGCTACGTCCAATGGCTGTAGCATGTGAGTTGAATTTGGTGGCAATAGAACGAAATGGATGTCGTTATTCTCGCATGTCCGGAGAAGGTTTACTGTGATATGACTGCCCAAATTATCACCGATTAAGACTTTTTTACCATCGAGCTTCTTAAAATAGGGTAGCATTATGGAAAAGAACCAATCTTCGAAGACATCAGAATCGAACCAGCCACTTAAAGTTCTATTGTACCTTGAACCATCGAGGCCACCTTCTTTCCAGCCCTCATACATGTGTTTTGCCTTATAGACAACATACGGTGGTAAACAGCCACCAGTTGCGTATATCGCAAACATAACGGTTGTACTAGTCTTACTAGAATCAATCGTTCTGCGAGTGTGCTTGGCATCTTTGCCTGCGACAACTTTAACGACACCAGGATCATCTTTGATGTTTGTTTCATCATAGTTTACTATGTTCGTTGGTGGAAAACCGTTCAAAACTTCTTTCAAATTGTCAAAATAGTTTTTCAACGGTCGTGTTGAACCTGCAGATAGTAGCTTTCATAGTGGAGATTTCGTTTTTAAGTCTCTGCAATTTTCGCCTCTATTTGCTGAACCACGATATTTGAAATTGTAGTAGCGACATCGTTGAGGAATTCTTCGGTTTTAAATAACTCCTTTATCTTACTGCTCAAAATGCTGTGGATGTCCTCTATCTGACTTTTAGTAAACGGCATCTTGGATTTAATAGGACGCGAGTAAATTAATTGAACTTATCCAAGGCTAAACACAGCTCATTCACAGGTACGCAGCTAGGCACGTCTACGCGCGACGAAGGCTCATACTCATCAGTTTCCATTCCGGATTTGGGCTAAAATACAGTATCGTAGACCACTTCTGCCACATGCGCAGGAGCTATAATTTTAGGTTAGCTGCAGTTTAAGATTTGTGTGTACTTAGTACCCACATATATTACTAACTCCAGGAATGGTAGTTTACATTGCTGCTGCTGCTCTTACAAAGAGAACTGATTGAACAATTTCAAGGTGTTTTGGAGTGGTCCACGATGCTGCATTTTTCGTCGGATTCGTTCCGAGGATTGAAAAGGTCGCAAAGGCGTCAATTCTCGCGGACATTCATTCCTTTGGCGTTGTGTTATTCAATACAATACAGTGTTTTGTGAAGGTAGACGAGGGACAGCAGACGATGATGGTGTTTGTTTTATTAGTCTCCACACATGAGACGGTCGGATGCTTTTTGATCAGTTATCAGTGATTTATGACTTTTGGCATCTTTGGATGTCAAATATTTAAAGTACTACATTGCTAACAGGGTCAGGGAAGTGGCGAAAACATTACGGCGCCGACATAGTCTCACTGAACAGTACGTGTCTCGTGTGCATGCGTGAGAATTCGAACTTCGCCTTTAGAAGCAAAGTTTAAACTTGATCATGAAGTTCGCTTCCACAAAGTACGTAGAAGAGTTGGTTGTCACTTACGCTGTGACCTCCCCACTCATAGCCGCTAGCAATATAGTAGATAGAAATGCAGCACTACTAGTAAGTGCGTTCTAAAGCAGTGCTTCCCAAAGTGGTGGTCTGCGGACCGATGTCGGTCCATGAGCAAGATGTTGTCTGTCCGTGATGCGATGAAATAGGAGCTGATCATAAGTAGTTCTTATTACATGCTGAATGTATTGGTCATCAAGGGGGAAAGTGTTCTCAACCTTTCCTCGAGTAAATTGGGTGGCCAAGCTTGCCTACTTAGCTGACATTTTTCCATCTTCAATGATCTCAACTCCTCGATGCAAGGAATGATGACTTACTGTTTCACTATTGCAGACAAGATTGATGCACAGAAACAAAAATTAGAAGCATGGAAGTCTAAATCAAGAAGTTGTTACGATATATTTCACAACTTATCAGCATTCATCAACGATGAATGAAGAGAGAAGAGGAGAAGAGCAATGTTATATCTCTAAGAAATGTCATCAGCGAACACTTGACTAACTTGACAGAACGTTTCGGATTTTATTTCCCAACAGAAGAAGATCCGTGCAAAGAAAATGTATGGGTCCGTAATCCATTCGTTCAACTTACAGGTGACTTACCTTCATTATGGAAAATAAATTGTTGGAGCTCGCTGCTGATGAAGGACTGAAGGTCAACTTCGAAAATATGTCACTCGCATCTTTTTGGATAAAATCGAGATAGATCTTCCGTCCGTCATACATTAGTAAAAATAATACCGGTCCGCCACACTAAATAGTTTGGGAAGCACTGTTCTAGATGATATAGGAATAATTACACAAGAGGACCCTTCTAGTGTCATTGACAGAATGAAAGTTAGAAGGCAGCGACAAAAGGTCCGTAGAGAATTGGAAAAAAAGTAGCTACAGATTTCGTGTCCTTGCAAGGATTATATTTTGATGGTCGTAAGGACAAAACACTCGTCAAGGAAAAAAAAGTAAAGTTCTACCGCAGAACAGTTACAGGTACTGGTTCAGGAGCCATAATCAAACTATATTGGTCATGTGTCACCTTCATCTGGTTCTGCTGTAAGCATCATTGACTTTCTGACCGAGAACAACATTGATACGTCAAACCTCATAGTTGTTGGATGTGACGGTACTAAAGAGTAGAGGAAGAATTTATTGGAAAGCCATTGCAGTGGCTAATGTGCCAGCTCCACGTAAATAGTTTCCTCTACGCCATCTATTTTAAACACCTAGATGGATTCAATACTAGCCTTCGCAGATTTGCAGGTGCTATCGGAAAGCAACTAAACAGCGATCTGACGAGCGGTTGCATATCAGACAGCTGGATAATGAATAAAACTTACAAAGAAAACGTATTTATTGTAAAAAAGTATATAAAAATAAATCAATATTAAGTTTTAAATTTGTAAATGACATTTGTATAACTAAAGATTTTATTGAAGTGTACCAAATTGGTGTGCTCTATTTTTTCTACGATTTGGCAGTTTTCTTTTTTTCGGCACAATTTTCCTTAAGGCTTGAAGATGATATTTCTGTTTCTTCTTGTTGTCCATTTGTCTCCACAACGCGGATGCCTCTTGCGTAATCTGAATCATCATTTTCTTAAATTTTTTTTAGACGATATTCTCGAAGAAAATTAAAGAAGCGGTTTCTATATGCTTTTTGTCTTCAAACCATAGTTATTTCAGAGAATATTGTAGAATATAGTAAGGGGTGTCTCAGAAAGAAATTCACTTTTAAAAACGCCATAACTTCATTATTTTTAACTTATTGCCATAGATAATTATGACAATTGAAAAAAGAATCTTTGCAAATTAAGTACGAAAAATTACATCAGTTTAATGTTGCTTCTGACGGTGTATGCACTCTTCCAAACATACTCTTGCGTTTTCCATTAATTTCTTGCTCCTCAACTTCATGGACTCGTAAGATTCAATGGCAAAGCGTGGTTCCAGCAAGATGGAACCACTAGTCATACGGCAGCTATTACTTTAGAAACCGTAAGAGAGCTTTTTCCAGAAAGATTAATTTCTCAAAGAAGAAACATTAATTATCCCCCAAGAAGTCCTAATTTGTCTTCGCTGTATTTTTTTATGGGGTTATCTCAAGAGCAGAGTGTATATTGTATAATAATCCTCGTCGAAATTTACAATATCTTAAGGACCGTATTCGAGAAGAAATCTATGCCGGTGGAACTTTGTCAACGCATAATGACAAACGTAAGCGTTCGTTTGGAAGAGTGCATATGCCATCAGGGGCTACATTTAACCGATGTAATTTTTCGTATTTAATTTGCAAAGATTCTTTTTTCAATTGTTGTAATTATCTATATAAATAAGTTAATAATAAAGAAGTTATGGCGTTTTGAAAAGTGAATTTATTTCTGAGACACCCTGTATAAACAAATTAAAATGAATGCAAAATGTTATAAATTCATGTTTATGGTTATAAACAAAACTTGTTTGTATACTGGATGACAGATCCAGATCCATGGAAACGGCCCTAGAGAAATTATAGTGACTATAAATAGATAACTGGATTTTTCCTCTGACATATGAAATATCATGACCATCTGGGTCTAGGACAACTCGACGCCGCCATCTCGGCGCGGGGCCAGCTTGGCGCCGGGACAACTCGGCGCGGAGCCATCTCGGCGCGAGGCCATCTCGACGCCGAATTTAAATTCGCAAACTACAGTGTCCACTACGTAAGAAAATTATTATAAATAAATAATAAATAAAGTGATCGCCAAAAAGCTGGCATCAAATAAAAAAAATATTTAGAATTTCTTGGAAAATCAAACACTAACGACCAGAGGTAATTGCAAAGTGATTACAAATGGGCCAAACAAAAGTTGTCAAGTGACTTCCGTTATCAGTAAAATTCAAAATTTTTTAAAAATTGCTCAAGCGGCCCGCGGGGCTCCGCCCCTCTCCAAGGGGGCCCTCGGGACTCTGCTAATTTTCAAGCGGGCCCTCGGGGCTCCGCCCCTCAAGGACCCCGCTCTTCTCCAAGGGAGCCCTCGGGGATCCGCCCCTCTTCAAGGGGGCCCTAGGGGTTTCGCCCCTCTCCAAAGCGGCCCTCGGCGCTCCGCCCATTTTCAAGCGGGTCGTTGGGGCTGCGCCCCTCTCCAAGGGGTCCTTCAGGGCCCCACTCCTCTCCAAGGGGGCCCTCGGGGCTCCGCCCCTCTCCAAGGGGGCCCTCGGGGCTCCGCCCCTCTCCAAGGGGGCCCTTGGGCTTCGCCCCTCTCCAAGGCGGCCCTCGGGGCTCCGCCCATCTCTAAGGGGGCCCTCGGGGTTCTGCCCCTCTCCAAGGGGGCCCTTGGGACACACACGTCTGGATCGTTCTCCTTTATTATACAGAGGATTGTCCCTCGTTGGTTTAATTGCGCCTGCAAACACCAGAGGCGCTGTAAACGTCAACAAAAACTAACAGGTGCGTAGGATAGGTATAAAAGTTTAGTGATTTGTGCTGTCAACTCAGTAAATTAGTAAAACACTAAATAATAATTTTTTTATTTTTTAAAATATTTTCAGTTATTCGTTACAAAAAACATTGTACCTAACTCCTTCAGGAAAAATTTTCCCGAATTCGCACTACAAAGTGTTCATTCGGGAAAATTACGAACTTGTTAGGTAAATAACTATTACTGTAGACTAGCGCGTCTTTTATGTAGCAAATACGACAAAAAATTATTAAGAGAAGTTGTTTAGAATCAACATCTAGGTTCCTATACCAAATTTCAAAATCCTCTGCCAACTTTGATCTCTCACATTATCTTTTATGTTTAGGTCCCATATCAAAGAATTTTACTTTTAACAAAGACGGCTATGGAAAAACAAACATTTTTCAAAAAGTTTTTTATTTCATAATAAAAAATTTTAAAAATAAAATTCTTTGATTTGGAAATTAAACATTTAAGAAATATTTGTCATATAAAAAACACTTTACTTAGAAAATGGCGTTTTTCAAAATTGTATAAATCCAAAAAGTGCTATTTTTCGGAATTTAATCAAGATTTCAATGAGATTTTTTATTGTGTGGTAGTTTTAGCTGACTGAACAATCTCAAGGCCAGAAAACTTTTTTTCGTAAAATGTGTCTCTATCTTGACTAGTAAATCCATGCTTCGTAATTATAAAAAAAAAAAACGTAAAATTTTACTGATAACGGAAGTCATGTGACAACTTTTCTTTGGCTCATTTGTAATCACTTTGCAACCACCTCTGGTCGCCAGTGTTTGATTTTCCAAGAAATTCTCAATAACTTTTTTTTCATTTGATGACAGCTTTTTGGCGATCACTTTATTTATTATTGTTTGATAATAATTTTCTTACGTAGTGCACAATGTAGTTTGCAAATTTGAATTCGGCGCCGAGATGGCCTCGCGCCGAGTTGGCTGGCGCCGAGATGGCTCCGCGCCGAGTTATCCCGGCGCCGAGATGGCGGCGCCGAGTTGTCCGGCTTCGTGACCATCTATATATTAAATGTACAAGTACATGTGTTTCTTAGCTCAAATGTAAAAATCTGACGTTTAACTTTAAAAGGTTAGTTGCACCATGAAATCTCAGTTTGTTTTTGTTGAAATTTAACACAATTTCTAATAAATCAATACATAAAGTAAGTTTATTGTGGAAGTTTTAATCCACGGTCTTGTAGATAAATTAATCGTAGCAAGGGTCCTGGCACAAAAGTTGACAATAATGGGGAGATACAATTATCGCAGGTAATCTTTGGTTGTATTATTTTAATATACAAATGCTATGGATGTTGAATAAATGTTGGTTTCAGACATATCATTGATTTTCAAACTTTGGATTTTCAACCGTAGTTCTACTGGTAATAACAATCCTTTGCTATTGATGGATGGTGTTGGGAGAGATGACAGTTGGCCAATACTACTAACAAAACTAAACTGTTCTGCAAACCAAATTGAGCCACTAAAATCACCAATGTAACTTTGAGCCCTATCGCACATGTACGTCAAAGTACAACGCCTTGTTACACAAAGAAAACGATTTAAAAGTTTCTCCTACTACCAATAGCACAATATTGTCAACAAGTATACATTTAGAGTAAGTTTTGTTATCAACAGTTATAATCAAAGTTCACAATAAATAGAACAGGACACATATGGTTACTGTGTTGTTAAAAGGTCTTTATATGGGGTACCTCTTTCCGGATAGAAACCATCTAACATAAAAGATAATTTTTTTAAGAATTTCTTCTGGACAGATTCTATAAGTAATAAATATATTTCATAATAGGGGGGGGGGGAGCATGTTTCATTTACTTTTATATTTACTCCACATATTTTTTGCCTCCCTCAACAATTTGTTGCAGTTGTCGGGAACATCTCGACCATCTTTCCCGCATAAAACATTATTAACCTCTTTAAAATAATTAAAAATTAATAATCTACAAAAAAATTTTATTATTTGGTCTGTAAGGTTCTTTGAATGCTCACATGGACTGAACTTAAAATCTATGTTCCGCTTAATTGTAAAATATACACATGATAAAATGTCTCGTTTGTGGGAATCCAACTTTAAAACGTACAATACAATGTTGTACATTCTTACAAGATTCTTAATGAAATGAACATTACAATATTTCAGTCTGTTGAGTTTCTTCCCCCCATATTCTTTGGCTGCTAACAATTGGTGCAGAGGATCAAAGTCTTCTCCTCTTCGAACGAGAACATTATGTTTACAATCAAACAATTCTCTAATTTGATTTGGGCGATGAATCCCCCAACATATGCAACAGCATACTCTTCTAGTGGTTTGAGGGAATTCAACGTTTCAGGAACTCTCACAATGTTTTCTAATGGACCTTAATTTTCCAAGGCTTTGGTGTCTGATGCATCTTGGAGAAGAAAACAAAAGTATAAACATTTCTACTAACGAAATTCTTCACCAAAATGAATACTATTTGGCTCAATCACTGCTTATCATGCAGATTGCGGTAAGAAAAATGAGAATCAGCGGTCACACTTGCTGCTAATAAACAATAAGATTTATATATATATTTACCTGACCAAGAAACTTCTGAAGGCCCAGCAAAATGCTACAGTTATCCTCTTCACCATTCCCTCCTACCGACTGTCTTGAAATCAGGTTGCTGACCAGTAAAGATTTATAATACTGACCAAACGCAGTCTGAGTAGGATTGACAGCTCTTTGACCTCCCTGTCTAATTTTCCCAAAGAAATTTTTTTCAAGAGGATCCTGGTTTAAATATCTAGGATTGAAATATTTAAACTCTTTTATCTTTAACATCCTTCTCAGTACTAGTAGATTATTCAAAGTCAGAATCCAGCTCTTAAATGTTTGTAGGGTAGAAAATTTGCCATAGGTACCCAGGCATTTCATGCTCTTCAAGACTTGCATACTATTTTGCCAAAAGTCAGAGTTTACAGTTTTCTCCACGTCTACGCAAGTTTTTAGAATTTTTCCATGCCTGTTGAATCGCCCATACCCATTGACACTGTCAAACAGCTTATAGTTCAATTTTTGTGTCATCAGATGTAGTATAAGCTGCAAAAAAGGAAGCAATCAAAAAAATTCACTGAAGTATTTTATTATTGTACTCACAGGTTTTTGACATCAAATTAATAGTCGATGATACTGCATGGTTGAAGACTTGTGCAGCCGCTGAAACCTTCATTTTTTTAATGTTCAGTGTGTTGACGTGGATTTCTGTTAGTTTTGACATTGCCCTTAACTCCCCGCTAAAATTGTCCAGTAACCAGGCTGTATATATCTTGGACCATTTTGCCACCTTTCTCTGGCCATTTAATTCAAAATAAATGTCCTTAGCCAACAAATTATTTCTCAGACCTTAAATGAGGGGGATCATATAATGGAATAATCTTTTCTCCATCAACTTCAAAAATGAAATCTTCAATTCTTTTCCCCATCTAAAATAATTGCCTTTTGTCTGCTCGACCAGCTGGTTGATGGCACTAACATTGATTGACCCCTGGTCACACATCGTTGCAGCAACATTTATAGTCCAGGGAAATTAGATAAAATAAAAGCAAAATTTCGGAAAAATTCCCGGAAAGGTGGATTTTGGTATCAGCCCTGATATTGTGGTTCTAAACAAAATGTCAAAAGTCCCCATCGATCCAAGTGCCGCTAAAAATTTTATGCGAGGTCAAAGGTCACCAAAAACAGTGTTTTGTGAATATCTCGTTAACGGTCACTTTTAACGAAAAAATATTAATTATAAAATTTGTAGCTTACGAAATTTCTTGCAAAAAAGATATGACTTTTATTCGTTTGATTTATGTACGCTGGTCAGCACTTCCACGCATTCTAAAGCTGTTTATACTGTCTGACCCGATTGGTGTGCTCTAAGCGACCAATCAGGTGTCAACTTCAATACAGCGTAATCATCAGAGTGGGGAATGGGTCCCCCACATCTCTGTTCAAAAGTTTATTATCTTGATTCTTCAAAATGGTCAAACTTTCAAAAGAATTTATCGAATCTGTTGAATCTAAAATGAGCTATATGCTCTTTAAAATAAACCTAAACCTAACCTTCAGTATGGGAGGTAGTGCTCAAATTAAAGAAAATGAAAAACAGTGCAAATACTGCAAAAAAAAGGCAGTAACAACAATGGATTGCATCATTTGCTCAGCACATTATCATAGAAGCTGTGCTTTCCAGGCAGGAGTCGTAAATGAAGAGGAAAAAGTAAACTGTTGTGGAGCGCATGGAGAAAGTGGGGTTATGTCAGATAACAATGAGCAAAATAAAATTTCAGTACCGTGTGATGAGACAAAATTGGAGCAAATCATGGAAAAGTTATTGAACAACTATACTAAGAAAATTGAGAAAGCGTGGAAAGAAGAAATAAGTCAACTAAAGGAATCGATGCAATATATGTCGGACTGCTTTGAAGAACAAAAGAAAAAATACGAAGAAACGATGAACGAGGTAAAGAAGATACACAGTGAAAACAGTATACTAAAGGAAAAGGTTAACCGATTGGAAACACGCCTAAATGATGAAGAGCAAGAAAAAAAAAGAAAACAACATCGTAATCTCAGGTATTTCGGAACAAAACATGCAAACAGATGAAACAGTACTAAAGATCGTAAGTGCTATGAAACTGGAAATTACTAAACAAGATATTGTTGAGTATAGAAGAATTGCGGGCAAGAAGGGAGGTCCAATCTTAATAAAACTACAAAAAAAGCAACACAAAATTGATATATTCAAAAAAATCAAACAAATAAAAGGAATCAAGGAAACAGAGTGCGGATTGCATGGTAACAATCGAATATACATCAACGATGATATAACAAGATACAATCAAGAAGTATTTAAAAGGAGCCGTGAAAAAAAGAAAGAGATGAACTATAAATCGGCATACTGTGTTGGAGGATGCACATACATAGTAAAGGAAGATAATGCTAACCCAATTAGAATTAGAAGAGTAGAGGATTTGCAGGACCTCTAAAATAAATTAGTACGTAATTATTTAAATTAGGTATAAGGGAAATAACAAATATATAATAAATGTTTAATTTAAATCGATCAAAAATGGATCCTAGAAGTAATAATCATTTTTTGAAGATATTGTACATAAACATAAGAAGCATTAGAAATAAAATTGAAGAATTACAAAATATAATAGACATGCAAAATAGCGAAATACACGTATTAGTATTGACAGAAACCTGGCTATATTTTGAAGAAACAAAGTATATCAATTTTGAAAATTACATAGCGGTACACAACTGTAGAGAAACGAGAGGAGGAGGCGTGGCAATCTATATAAGAAAGAAATTAAATGTTAGAGAGGAGGATATAAATTCATTAGAGCTAACAGACTGCAACAAAATTGGAATACACATTAATCAGATGGGCATTTCTGTTGTGGTGATGTACAGACCACCGACGAGTAATATAAACAACTTTATTCAACAATTGGATATTCTGTTAGAAAAATACCAGAAAAAGTGTATTGTAATAGGTGACATGAATATCAACTTATTAAATGACAATCAACATACTTTTGAATACAAAAATATAATCCAAATAAATGGATTTAAAATAAAAAACGACATAAATGCAGATCAACCAACAAGAATAGGTAACATAAATAATAGTATAATTGATCATGTCTTGAGTAATAGAGAACTGAACTGTAAAATAAAACTTACGGACAATTGCATATCAGATCATAAAGTGATGCTAATTGAAGTAACAGAGGAGATAAAAATAAAAACTACTACCAAAATATCCAGGAAAAAGACCGACAGTGAAAGATGGAGAAGTAGGATTGCTGATGCAATAAGAGACGGGAACATCGACTCGTTTGTAGAACTAATCAATCTAATAATTCAAGAAAAAAATGCTTGTACAAAAGAACATAGGTACTATAAAAATTAAAAATAGCAATGAATGGTTTACAGAAGAGCTAAAACAAAAAATAAAAACAAGAGACCAACTGTATGAGAGAAAGAAGTTGCTTGGAAATAAGGCCACTGAAATAGAATTCAACAAAGTCAAAAACGAAGTAAACAAGCTAAGAAAAAAACTCAAACAAAAATGGGCAAAGAATAAATTCGAAGCAGCTAAATTTGATAAAAGAAAATTTTGGGCTGTCATAAATACGCTACTAACAAAAACAAAAACAAGAAACACTAATAATATAGACACAATTCAAGCAACTGATGGAACAATAATAAACGAACCGGAGAAGATGGCCAAAGTCTTTAATGAGCACTTTGCAATGATAGGCGAAAAAATCGCAGTAAATATAAACAATACAAACATAGAATTTAAAGAAGAAAACAGAAATAAAACCATCTTTCTTACACCATGCACTAAAGCAGAACTAACCACCGTTGTAAACTCCTTCAAAAATGGAAGCGCACCAGGAACAGATGGAATAACAAAAAAAGATTTAGTGATATTGTTTGATATCATTGTCGAAAAACTGCTTGAACTAATTAACAAAGTGCTAAGTACAGGACAATTCCCAACACAACTAAAAACAGCAAAAATAATACCAATTTATAAAAACGGTAAACATGACGAACTTAGTAATTACAGGCCCATATCATTATTAAGTATATTTTCCAAAATAATTGAGAAAATTATAAAAACAAGATTAGTCAATTTTATACAAAATACTGTCAAATTTGATGACTATCAATATGGGTTTCAAGCACAAAGTGCCACTCTCAGCGCAACCACCGATTTCTTAGAATATATAACACAGGAAATGAATAAAAATAAGTTTGTGATTAGTGGTTTTTGTTGATTTAAGAAAGGCGTTTGACACTGTAAACATCGATATACTACTGAATAAACTCCATAACATGGGCATAAGAGGAATAGCACATGACCTATTAAAATCATATTTAGTCGGAAGAAAGCACTACACAACTGTAAATGGAGTGGACAGTGACGAAGTGGAAGTTAAAACAGGCATCCCGCAGGGATCGGTCTTAGGGCCAATTCTTTACCTTCTATATGTGCATAGCCTAAAACTGAGTGGATTAATAGCAAGGTATGTCACTTTTGCTGATGATACGGCTCTGGTGTATTCGAATAGCGATTTGGAGCAACTGCAAAATACCATCAACCAAGATTTAAAAATTTATTCACAATGGCTGTGCTTTATTAAACTAAGTGTTAATTTAACTAAGACCGTCTACATGGTAATAAGTCAAAAAAACAAAAAAGGGATAAAATAACAATTAATTTTAACCATGTAAATCTAACAGAAGTGGACAATTACAAATACTTAGGATTACACATAGACAACAAATTACAGTGGACAAATCACATATCCTCAGTGAAAAAAAAAATTGCCTCAATGATAGGTGCGACAAGAAACTGTTCTAACTACCTAAACACCGAAACTAAAAATATAGTTTATCACTGTCAGATCGAAAGTACTCTTAGATACCTGATTCCCTGCTGGGGAAATGCTGCTGGCTGCCACATAAATATGCTACAGCGGATGCAAAATAAAGCAATAAAATCTCTCTTCAACATCAACCGAATGACTCCAACAGTGCAAGTATATCATCAAACAAAATTACTAAATATACAGGACTTAAAAAATTTAGAACAAATTAAACTTATTTATAATATCTCTCGTGGTGAAACAAAAAGTAACTGCCAACTAACAAGAGTGGACAATGTGCACAGTTATAATAATATACGGTCACAGTTACAATTTCGCAGTGAATATCGCAAAACAAACAAAACACAAGATTTCCCCCTATACAGAAGTCTACAAATATACAACAAACTACCTACAAACATTAAACAAATTAATAATAAAACAACTTTTATGCAGACAGTTAAAACTAAAATCTACACCAATATGTAATATGTAAAAAATATGAAATATGTAATTAGTCATAATATATGTGATGTGGAATTTAAATACTTAGTTAATTAGAAAACTGACATTTAACACGTATTGTTAAATATTATAAACAAATTGTAGTATATATTGTTACGTTGGGTTTAAAAATATTAAATTTTATTACTAAGGGCCTAGGCCTCGGTACCAGTTACTTTCTTGTAATTGTTTTTGAGGTCAGAAATAAAGATTTATTTATTATTATTTATTAAACCTAGTACCACGACGTGTTTGCCCATTATATTTAGAAACACAATGGGAATATTTAACTTTGTAAATTTCAGATTTCTATAAAGTCTTAAGTTTGTCTTTTGGATTTCCCAATAAATTTCGAATTTGTTGTTTGAACTGTAAACAACTTTTTTTCTATTTTGCGTTTGGAATAACTCCATTCTAGCATCCAAATGACGTCATTTGAGTGTTAGAATAAGTCGCCATGAAATGACGTCATTTGGGTGCTAGAATGGAGTTATTCTAAACGCAAAATAGAAAACATTTTAATTTTTTAATTTATAAAATGGTTTAAACCGGCAGACCTTGCAGAAGGTCCTTCAAGTACTCATTTGTTCCTCAACTCGCCGCTATGCGGCTCGTTTTGGAATTTCAAATTCGTGCTTGAACAGATGTCTTCTGCAACTTGTATTTTAATATGTTATTATAGCCTAAATCTTTACACATATTTTTTAGTCCCTTTGTAGCCGGGCGAAACGGAATTTTGATCTACTTTTCGTTAGGTCCTTGACTTTTAAGACTGACCAGAGTTGCGGAATTTTGAACGTGCAATTTTGTGATTTGGTGAAGAGCGTATCTTCCGCCAACTTTGTCGTGTTTAGTTTCTCTCCAAGGCTATTGAAAAAGACAGCTTAATTGTCGAAATACGTTATTAGCGATTGTTAAATATTTGTGAGGTTAGGAGTTCTTAACAAATTGTGATCGGTATTGTTAAAAAATAACAGCAGGGTGCATTCAGAAACTTCGCTCGAGTGTTGTGGCCATGTAGAGACTCGTGTAAAGATTCACTTAAAACCGTTCATAAACGCATTCCAACAAAAAATTAAAAAACACTTAAAGCTGACGTTCATGAACTTCGGTTAAAAATTATTGATGCTCAGGCACATCGCTCAAACAAAAAGCACTCTCAAGAAAGTGGCCAAGGTTTCTGAACCACTAAATTTCGAAAAACAACCAAAGCCTATTTTAGGCAGTATACCAAGTTCTCCTTAGCATAGAATTTCGGCTTAGACCGCGTAGTATTTGTATATGAACACCCAGCATTTTCTGGCTTAATGTGCCTTGCACCTTGTGAAGTCGAGCAAAAACCCGCGCGATGGCCATGCTCTCTGGTGGCTCGTGTTGTTTGAGTATCTTGAGAACGAGGATACTTAGGCAGATTTGGCCGTTTTGCTGTTTGTGCATCCCTCTGTGACACAGAGGACTATAAATAGCTCCACACCGACCTTCGGTTCTTAGTGCGACTTTCACTCTAATGATGCAAGCTGCAAGGTCTTGCAAAACGTTAGTGATTATGGATGCACAAACAGCAAAACGGCCAAATCTGCCTAAGTATCCTCGTTCTCAAGATACTCAAACAACACGAGCCACCAGACAGCATGGCCATCGCGCGGGTATTTGCTCGACTTCACAAGGTGCAAGGCACATTAAGCCAGAAAATGCTGGGTGTTCATATACAAATACTACGCGGTCTAAGCCGAAATTCTATGCTAAGGAGAATAATTCGAGTAACCGCGAAAGCCTCAAACAGTACAGTATATTAAGTTGTTTAGACGTTTACTTAAAATTTTAGTCATTTAGGCTTTAACACATGCATTAAAAAACTTGTTTTTGTATGAAACAAGTTTCAGTGGAAGTCTCATATATGGGCCTAAAAAAATGACAATTAGGCAGTTGCTCTAGAATCCGCGCTCTAATAATTACTAACGAAGGAATGGGTTCATCGGAAATTACTAACAGAATTGAGCAAAGTAAAAAGATTGTTGTATGTCTTAACTCTGCCTTGTGGGATAAGAACATATCGAATAAAATACAGAAACATATAGGGAAGTCTTTGGTGGAGTCTGTGTTATGCTACGGATCGGAAATCTGGACACTCAAAGCAGATGATCAGAAGAAACTAAATATAATAAAAATGGACTACCTAAGGCGCAGTGCAGGTATATCACGGAGATAAGACATTCCTAATCAAGAAATTAGAAGAATAATGCATGCAGAACAGACAGTAGTACAGGTCACAGAAACTAGATTGACTCTCAAGGTAGGTCATGAAAGGCGTTGTGATCATATTTGATGAATTGACAATATATGAAAAGTTGTCAAACATAAAAAAGTTTGGTAACATTTTAAATGACAAGTAATCAGTAACGGTGGGTAGAGGGATTTCATTTGCGCAGTGACTAACGTCATATGACAGATTCTTTGTGTTTTAAAGTGTGAAAATTGCTGTTGCTGGAATAGAAGGTTGAGCAGAGCCTGGTTGTTCAACTTAACACCATTATTTCCGCAATACTTTTAACATTCAAGAACTGATTACACCATACCGCAATGTTGCGTACTCCTCTGATTTATTGTGTCATTTAGCTTAAATAAGGTTAACAATTTAATGTCAATATAATAGATGTAAAAATGTTACCAATACGAAACTTAGAAATCACTAGATTCTAACATTAGTTCCGATTTTCAACATGTCTCAATCTAGATTCTGTAACCTGTAGATAGAATAGAGATGGAAGGATTAAAATGGTTCGGTCATTTCCTTCGCATGGATGAAAACAGATGGCTTCAATGGGTTTATAGATGGATACCACTCAAAATACAAAAGCGGGGTAGACCACGACGGTTCTGTAATAAAGAAGTGAGAAAAGCAATGCAGAACCAGGGACTAGAGGAGAAAGATGTGCAAGATAGAAACAGATGGTGTTTGGCTACGGGAATGTGGCTTAAGCTGTAGAAGTACCGCTAATTATTATACCGGGTGGTTGGTCATACCTCTGAACATAGGCAATTTACATGGCGTATCACGGTTATGCATATTCCTGCTCACCAATTTTATGGAAAAATATGGTAGTGGTACTAAATTAAAGAGAATAATTTTCCGTGTCGTTTAGTATTAAAAACTTATTGGATGATGCTAATTGTGCATAAAAATATTAATTTTAAAATTTAGATATTCGCAAATATGGGTGGCCGTGCTTCCCAAATATGAGTGGCCGTGCTTGTTAAAAAACAAAAGCTGTCTGTTTACAACTCAGATAATTGTGTCGCTTAAAATGGATGCAATTCACTCTAACGAGGAAAGGATGTTCATTATTAAAACTTTTTATGCTTCTTAAGTATTTTTAATACCGATCCATGATTAACATTGCACTCACGAGCTACTGATCTTGCACTTAAGTTGGATTTAGTTGTATTAATGCCAGAACCCTTTCCTTTAAATCATCATTTCGACTTTCTCGATTACCTACAATATTATACCTACATTTAAATAGTATCAATAAACACATACACCGTGTATGAACTTAATTATTTACCTTTGCTTTCTTTAGCTACTACACTTCTCGTCATTTCGTATCTCTGCACATAAGTTTGTATTGTTGGAATGGGGCTATCTTGAAAATGTATCGAGAATAAGTCCCTAACTCTGCGTAAACTATTGCCAGCATAAAAAGTTTTAATAATGAACCCCCTTTCCTCGTTAGAGTAAATTGCATCCATTTTAAGCGACACAATTATCTGAGTTGTCAACAGACAGCTTTTGTTTTTTAACAAGCGCGGCCACTCATATTTGGGAAGCGCGGCCGCCCATATTTGCGAATATCTAAATTTTAAAATTAATATTTTTATGCACAATTAGCATCATCCAATAAGTTTTTAATACTAAACGACGCGGAAAATTATTCTCTTTAATTTAATACCACTACCATATTTTTCCATAAAAATGGTGAGCAGGAATATGCATAACCGTGATAAGCCATGTAAATTGCCTATGTTCAGAGGTATGACCAACCATCCGGTATATATTTCTTCAAAGAAATGTTTTCTCTAATAATACCAGTTTCTTTCACTGCCTAAGAGAAAAGAACTAAAGAAAATAATGTTTTTCTGTAACACATACATTAGCGTTAAAGACAGGAGACGACTAGAATGACAGGCGCTGTATTGGGATGTTGCTATGAAACATGGATAAAAGGCAATAGAATTTTTTTGTAATGTTGCAAGATCTAATATTAGTTTTTTGTATTTTTTACATATTTTTTGGCATGTAAATAAAATATTTTACAACAATACAAAGATCAAAGTAGGTAATAAAACAACAGAAGCAATACAAACTACAAAAGGCCTTAGACAAGGTTGCTGCCTATCACCAACTTTGTTCAAGATATATTTAGACAGAGCTTTACAGAAATGGCAGAACAAATGTAAGAACTTAGGATTGAGGATAGGAGACGACATGCTTTACTCTCTTTATTTCGCTGACGATCAGGTTGTAATCGCTGAAGACCAGGATGATCTGAGTTACATGGTCAGGAAATTACTAGAAGCGTATGAACAAAGTGGACTAACCATAAACAAGGATAAGTCAGAATACATCGCCATAGGAAATAAAGAAACGGATAATCTACCCCTGGAAGATAACTTACACTTAAAAGGAGTAAATAAATGTAAATACCTAGGAGTTATTATTGATAAAAACGGAAACAGTAACGAAGAAATAAATAACCGAATAAACAAAGGGCGAACCGTTATTAGGTCACTTAATTCTATTCTGTGGGACAATAAGGTTAGAAAGAAAACAAAGAAAAGGATTTATAAAACAATGGTACAGAGTGTTATAACATATGGGGCAGAAGTGTGGAATATAAATTCAAGAAATAGAAGCAAACTGTTATCAACCGAAATGGATTGCTTACGAAGAAGCTGCAGGAAGTCAAGACTGGACAGAATACGAAATGTTACGATAAGAGAAATGATGGAAATGGAAGGAGATATAATTGACGAAGTGCAAAAACGACAATTGGTATGGTTTGGACACACTAACAGGATGCAAGAGACAAGATGGCCAAAGAAAGTACTGACATGGATACCACCGGAGAAAAGAAAACGGGGAAGACCTAGGCGCAGCTGGAGAGATGAAATAGATGAAGCCATGACCCAAAGAGACCTCACGGAAGAAGACACATACAGAAGAATGGAATGGAAAGTGGGGGCGGAAAAACGGCGTCAGCTGTAAAAAATCCGCATATATATATAATAAAATATTTTGTTTGCGTGGTAATTAACGAAGTATTTTTGGATAGTAGGAGCATAAATCATGTACTTATTTCTAACTCAAATATGCAAAATGTAGCCTCAGCTGCTAAATTTGAAGGACAACTTTGTATTTGAACTGAAAATTGGAATTAATATTCATATTTGTTATTAAAGTACGTTTTTTTCCTATAAAAAAGGTCCAAGAATTTAGGGTTTTTGTTGGCATTACTTGGATTGATTTAAAAAGAATATGTTGGTAGAATTTGTTTTAGTAACTTTTTAGAACCAAAAATTGGTGGGAAATTTAAAATCTGGCATTAAAGAAGTTTTGTTTTTAGGTAAACTTCCTTAAACTTCTTCTTCTAGCATGTTAGGATGCAGATCCAACAGTTCCTCTGCACATCTCAGAATTGCTTTTTTTGTATTTAATTTTAAAAGATTCCGTTTTTTACGCGTATTCATTTTCAAAAAAGAAAAGCTGACAATTTAATTTTAAATGTTAAAATGACACAAGTCGTCTACAGAAAAACCTGACGAAAATAATTTTTCTAATAATACCAAAAAGAACTTAGCAAAAAACTTCTGCCGACAACCAAACTAAACACGATGGGAATACACGAGTTGGAAAACAAGATTAAATCAGACATTAAAACGGTAACAAGAAAGATATGCCACACTAAGAAACAAAAAGTAAATAAAATATCACCTCAAACCAGAGGGTTAATGAAAGAATGAAGAAATATGAAAAAAGGCACACCTGAATACACTGAATTAAACAAACAAATCGGAAAAAATATAAGGCAAGACATCATTGATGTTACAAATGTCGGTTCAGAAGACATACCTGAAATTACAAATGACGAAATTGAACTTGCTCTTTGTTAAATGAAAAACGGTCGCGCCCCCAGTGAGGATGGTATCACTAGAGAAATGTTGCAATTAGGAGGAGCAGCAACCCTAAAAGCTATATATGTACTTTTAAATAAATGCCTTCAAAATGGGGAAATTCCCGACAGCTGGAATAACGCACAAGTCATCCTTCTACATAAAAAAGGCGATAAATCAAACATCGAAAACTACCGACTAATAAGTCTCCTTCCACACCCATACAAGCTACTCACAAAAATCATCACCAATAGACTATCCAACAAGTTGGACAGCTATCAATCGTCAGAACAAGCCGGTTTTCGCAAAGGATATGGAACAGCTGAACAGATACAAAACATCAGAACATTAATCGAAAAATGCAACGAATATAATATACCCATACATTTAGCATTCGTTGACTACAATAAAGCGTTTGATTCGGTTGAATTGTGGGCTATATTCCAAGCAATGGATAATGCAAGAATAGATTCTAGGTATAGAAATCTTATTAAAAATATATACGAAAAAGCAACACTGCAAGTAAAAATCGATGAGAATCTAATAACCCGACGAATAGCTGTCCAGCAAGGAGTGAGACAGGGAGATACTATCTCTCCGAAACTATTTACATTGGCATTAGAAGATGTTTTTAAGCAAGTCAACTGGGATCATAAAGGTATTAATATTGATGGTCGATACCTAAACCACCTGCGCTTCGCGGACGACATCCTGTTAATTAGCAACAGCTTAGAGGAATTACAGGGAATGCTTTCAGAACTAAAAACAGCTTCGGAGAAAATAGGGTTAACAATGAATCTAGCAAAGACCAAAATTCTTACTATAGACGAAACACCAACTCAGGTGGGTAATCAAACAATTGAAAGAGTAGAAAAGTATACCTACTTAGGACACCAAATTAAACTAGGCATAGAAAACTAACAAGCAGAAATTAAAAGAAGGATCCGAATGACTTGGGCTGCCACTGGAAAGCTCAACTTTGTACTTAAAAACCCTAAAATTCCCATCAATTTGAAAACTAAAGTCTTCAACGCTTGTATACTCCCAGTCCTTACATATGGATTAGAGACAACAACTTTAACAAATAAAGCTGCTAACAAACTTCGAACAACACAACATGCAATAGAAAGGCTCATGCTGGGCGTTAACCTTCGGGATCGCATACGAAATGAGGAAATTAGACGACGAACGAAAGTGGAAGATGTGATCAAACGTGTTGCAACCTCAAAATGGTCTTGGGTAGGGCACATTTCCAGACAAGACACCACACGATGGACACGACATATTATGCTGTGGAGACCACGACTGCATAAGAGGAGCGTGGGGCGACCTCCCAAGAGATGGATGGATGACATCAGAGAGGTGGCAGGTCGAAACTGGTATCAAAAGGCCATAGACAGAAAGGAATGGAAAAGAAAAGGGGAGGCCTATATCCAGGAGTGGATGTTAAGGGGCTGTTAAAGAGAGAGAGAGAAGAGAATAATTAAAAAAAGCAGTTTTGCCAATTTTATCGACCTTGAAAATGTTTATAGGACAATTTAATGCATACACTAAAAATCCCATAAGCCGCGGTTTTTTTGTCACTATGACAGCGGCAAAAGTTTGCCTTAACTTTTCCAGCAACAAAACGGAACCTAACTTTTAAAACGGCCTAATTCTAGTAAGCCTAGCAGAGTTGTTGAGGACTGACGACGGTGCGGTTCTTAGTTTTCTCGCCTTGTTTGTTAATTTTGTGACTTCTAAATTACCTAATATGGAAATTAAATATGTATTCATTAAATTGTCGTACCGAATTACACTCAAACTTTTTTTTTATTGAAGTAAACTTAACATTTATAATTCGAGTTTGCTTGTCTTAGGCAATTCAACTCAAAAAACTGCCCGAAAAAATTACTCGTCCTTTGGACTCGTAATTTTTTCAGAGGCAGTTTTTTTCGTTAAATTGCCAAGCAAGGAAATTCTCATTAAAATGTCAAGTTTACTTCGACAAAAAAAAGCTCTCGTGTAATTATAAGTGAAAAAATAGTATATTATATCATGAGGGACTAAAGTGCACCATTTAATCCCGTATGTGGAGTTTGTTGCCCCGAGGGCAACAACCACTCAAGGGAGTTAGGCCTTTTAGGCCCGAGGTATATACGCTATTTTTTGCACTTTTGGGAACATTATCAGCAAACATTTCCAAAATTTGGAATCTGTCAATTTGGAAACTGACAATTACAATTTATTAAAAACTGAATTGCAGCAGGTCCTGGATAGCCTGAAACAGTTGGCAGTATTGAAGTGTATTGTCAGTATATGTCAAATTCGAGATTTGCAGGTTAAGTTTTGCGTCAGTGTGTGTCAAATGACAAACAAAACCTAACCTACTAACCTCGTGTGTATATAAATTTACCATAGTTACGGTATAATTTTTACTTTAGTCCCTAGGGATTAAATGAGCTACTTTAGTCCCTGTTTACGGGGACTAAAGTATCAACTTTAGTCCCGGAAGTGCAAAAACGTATTTTAGTTGATTAAGGCCTACAACGTAGCACACCGATAATTCGCTAGTTTTTCACCACCCTGTATTTTTCGTGTAAATTACAGCTACTGATACTTTCTGCAGACAGTGCAGTACCTAGAGTGATCACCTCTCAGGGTTTCACCCGGAGTCTCAGGGTTTCTATAACGCATCTCCGGGCTCCGGGTTTTGTAATAATTTCTCCGGGTTGCACTAATTTTGTAATAATGTCTAAAATTAACTTAACCGTCAGTTATATCAATGAAAATAGAATACGTTCGCTCGCGGCGCGTGCGTATGTCTAATTTTTCTTAAATAATTGGATTTTATTTCGAATGCAACCCATTAAGAGTAAAAAGCAAAATTGCTAATTTAGATTCGTTCTAGGTTCAATCGTATTCAACAACAAGGAGAAATATTTAGAAATTTCATATAATTAGATACAGGATTTTTGAGTATCCGCTTTGTTTTTAATCGAATTTCATATGATACTAGAGGTAATTTACTTTTGTATTGCTCGTTCTTTCGTTATTCTTATCTTTTGAGTCAATAATGTTTAGATTTTTTTTTCAAACTTCGTTATTTGTTGTGTTTGGAATATTCAAGTGTTTAAATTGCCATTTTAAAGGTGTTTATTTTTTTTTTTTTTGTCATTTTACTAAAAATTGGGAAAGGATATTCAAATTAATTATTATTATTAATGCCTTAATTATTATATATTCAACTACAAAAACGTTTTGATATTTGCCCAGTATTTGTGACAAAAAAATTATTAATAGAAGTGAAAGTTGAATAATAATAACACATTTAAAAAACAACAAAAAAACACCAGTTCTTTCAACGGTTAATTTAAAAAAAATTGGTTCTTGTAACTGCACCTATGATATTACGTATTCAGACAGTAGACCAGTTGTACCAATAGAAAACTTACTTAAGATTTTTAAAACATGTATATGGCTTTATGGTGTTGAAATTGGCAACCCATAATGTATTTGTTTTGTAAAAAACTACTGATTTTAAGAAAAAACCAAAACGACATAAAAACGGTTTTCCAATACATTTTTAACCAACATTTTTTCCGTTAAGAAGAAAACCTTTTTTTACTCTCGAAGAATCTCAGGGTTTGTATAAATTGAAAGGTGGTCACCCTAGCAGTACCGCAAGCTGGGGCACCGGCGCAATTGTATATACTTTTGCATCAATAAATTCTACGATGGCATTTATAATATAAAGAACAATGCAAGATTTGATATGTAATGGATTAAATTTGAATATCATGAGATCTGTAGAGTAATACCACTAGCAATGCAACAGTTAAGGTGTCAAACATTATCGTTTCTGTAATAATTCATCTTCTATTCGTTTAATAAAAGAAAGAAGTGGAAGAATATGCATCTAGAAAAATTCACAACATGCAACTAGTACAAATGTTACATTAGGGGACGGTTGCAGAAAGCAATGTTAAGTCTGGTGTTGCTAACGCGACGTTGATATGAACAAAAACGAATCAAACCTCAAATGTTTATGGTAACTAATACATTAGTAAACAACATTTGATGCGATTTTGTTCACTTTGACGCGACGTTAGCTAACACCAGACTTAACATTGCTTTCTGCAACCGGCCCTAGGAGTCTAAAATCAGAAGTAGTAGATAACCACCAACTCATTCTGTCAATACAATTCATCGAGTATCAAAGCAATTGATTATTAAAAACAATTGCACAAAATCAAACCTACCTTATAAATGTTGGCTTTGAAATACCTTTGTCTACACCTATCATTGAAACTTCATCTTTCTACAGGGAGATCACATCAACTTGATCACGGCAGCCCATGAAATAAATATATGATGACTATCTAAAGGGTGTTCATTAGGATTTGTGGTCTAGTCGGTTTTGGAACTGATGAAGTCATGTCGTGCATTAAATCATATGGCTGATAACTGACACTGTCAGTCTATGTCAAATTCGAGGTTAGCAGGTTAGTTTGCGTCAGTCTGTGTCAAAACTGACGCAAAACCAAACCTCGTCAGTTTTGACACAGACTGATGCAAATCCTAACCTGCTAACCTCGAATTTGACATAGACTGACAGTGTCACTTATCAGCCATATGATTTAATGCACGACATGACTTCATCAGTTCCAAAGCCGACTAGACCACAAATTCTAATGAACACCCGTTATCTGCACTTTAGAAAACCACCCATGAACTACAATTAACTGTATTATTAGCTCATGTGACTTCAACAGTCTAATAACATGCACAAATATGCAAAATGATGTAATCTATACCAAATTTATACATTAAATTGTAAGGTAACATTAAAATAACATGTGGATAAGTTAAACAAAATATCGAAAATAAATTTTAAACTTAAAAAACATGCTAGATTAAACAAGTTTGATTGTTTTCAATGGTTCCCGCATTCAAGTTTATTTTTAATCTTCCTGTACCGGGTGGCCAATTAAGAAGAGCATTCGGCCCTATCTCGAAAATGCTGGAAATTATTTTTAAGTTTCTAGAATGGCCGCCAGGGGGCGTAATCGCATTCTTGAATTTTAAATACTGTTTTTGAGAAATATTTTTATATTCCAGATAGCTAAAATGGACACCCCATTTTAAAGCTGAGATAAATTCGGTTCTTTTTCGTTAAATGCTTTTTGCCCTATCTCTTAAGGGAAAGTGGTGGGGGGTGTCCGAACATTTTCGGAAATAAATGTTAATAACTTCAAAATGGCTGAACGGATTTTGTCAAATGTAGGAGTCGTTGAAAAGAGCTTTTCTTAGGCTATCAACGCTGCCTTGAGCGGATTGATTTAGATTGCTTGTGTTGCCGCTAGAGAGCGTTTTGCGACAACACTACATAAGGTCACTATATCAAAAGGTACCGCCATTAGTAATATTTTTATATCTATCCTTGTCACACAATTTTTCCAACTGGGGATACAAACACAATTTAACAATAATTTCACTTTACAGCAGTGCCACTACACCAAAAAGAAAATCCCCAAAAATTAGTGTCTTCCCTATTGCACTTGGGAAATGTGTATTTGTTATCTTTATCTAACAATTTTCTCACATTCTCACGCGAGGAATGGAATGGCGGTACCTTATTAATTTAGTGACCTTAACACTACATAAGGTCACTAAATACATAAAGGGACTGCCATTCCATTCCAAGATTTTGTTCCGCCAAATTAAAAAGGACAGAACATTGTAAGAAAGTGAGAGTGAGACACTAATGACAGGAACCCCAAATTAAAAAAGACAAAAGATAATTATATGTTTGCACAGTTGGCGGTACCTTTATGATTTAGTAACCTTAACACTACACAGAGTCAGTGTACCTATATATAAGAGTACCGCCACGTCCGCCATGTTTATTTCTCTGACATATGCGTCACTTTGAGGTTTGTAACACAATTCCGTCAACGTGACGTTTGTTGACAATCCAAAACTTTATTCAAAATTCGCAAGACTGTAAGTCTATGTCAAATTCAAGGTTAGTAGGTTACATTTGGCGTCAGTTTTGACACAAACTGACGCAATACATAACCTGCTAACCTGAAATTTGACATAGACTTACAGTCTTGCCAATTTCAAGTAAAATTTTAGATATAACACAATCAGTTATTGCTGATGGGAACAAAAATGGCGGCATTTTCACGGATCAAAGAATGGCGGTACTCTCCTATATACACTGGCTCTGACACTATAAATGAAAAGGATTTTCTCAAAAAACTTAAATACAATGATATCACTTTTATTGCAACAAAAGATAGCCAAATAAGGGTCTAACACGCTAGTGAAAACCGCATTTCGATATTTCTTTCCTAACCTAAAATCAAGGTTGCCAACCGTGGCGATTTTTCGCAAAAGTGACTACTTTTTATTCAAGACGGCGACTTAAATTCTGGTTTGGAGATATATGGATCGAAACTGGCGAAATAATAATAACCTAAAAAAACTTGATTTAGTCGAATTGAACGTCAACGCACGAACAGAACAGAACGCATCATCACGTCAGGCCAAAGTCGCACTATTGCGATACAATCGTTAAATTAAAAATAGTAATTCTAGTTCTAGTACTTCGAGTGAGGTAGATGAAAATTTAGATCAGAAGTTACTTGAAGTTGATAATATTTTTGATATTCCTTGTATATCCTTAACATAATACCTACTCCTATTCCTTTTTGTTTGATAACTTTTTTTTAAAATACACTAAGTGTTTCTGCATGTTTTCATATAATAAGTTTATGTGAGCAATAATCGAGGCAATATGTATTAATATTTTTATAGGTTAGGTGTTGCTGCATGTTTCATTTATAGTTTTTGTCGGCAGAAGTTAAGGCAATATTTTTAAGCTTTTCGTTTTTTACTCGTACCTATATGTTGTCATTTATATTTTATTTGAGCCATATTCTAGGCAATATTTTAAAGTTTTTCTTATTCTATGTATTTGTTTGTTTATATTTGTTTTCAATTATTTTGTTTCATATATCTAAATAATAAATTTCCTGCAAAAAATATGTAATTATTTAACCCCCCCCCCCCCCATTTATTTCTATAATCTTTAATTAGAAATTAAATACCTAATGGCCGTTTGCAAGCTAGAAAAAGTTTTGTATTAAATTTAAAATTGCCTTAAAAAGCATAGAAACAATTGTTAGTCACGTTTTAAATTTAGTCCAAAATATTTGCGTGCGGTGCAAACCGTCATTAGTATTTAAAAGTGTCGATTTCTTGGCTATGTCTTATTATTGTGTAGTTGGCGACATTGTGGCTACTTTTTCCTCCACTCTTGGCGATTGATCAAATTGAAAGTTGGCAACCCTGCCTAAAATATCAGTAAAAGAAATTAAAACTCGAAATAATGTCGCATCTCTGGGAATATTTTCAGTATACCATTATTAAATCGTAATTGTCATTCTTTTAGCAAAATATATATAAATTTACTGTTAAAATCTTCTTCTTCTTCAAGGGTTTTCGATCCTTGTGGATCATCGCCTGCTTCTAAGAAGCTTACAAAATCCATTTGGTTTATATCAGTGTGGTGGATTAGTCCACACTGATCTTTAATTGTTATTCGTCTATATTTTTTTGCTTGTATATATATATATATATATAAGCAAAACCCTTATACCGTTAGGTGTCGGGATTGGTCTATACTATTGTAAACACTTGTACATTTCTATCACTAAACACTATGAGCATAACTTATTCCACTCTTTTTTGTCCAAAGCAAGCACTTTTGCTTCCTGCCAGCTTAAATTCTTCCTTCTTAGTGTTTTTCTAATTATTTCGTCCCATGTTTCTTTTGGTCTGCCTCTATGTCTTCTGTTCACTGTTCTAGCACCCCATATTTTTTTTACCTGTTTATTATCGTCCAGTCTTTGTAAATGTCCCCACCATCCCAACTGTTTTTCTTCTATTGTTTCTAGTATTGCTTTGACTCCTAATTCATCTCTTATATCTTCATTCCTTATACGATCACGTCTTGTTACTCCTTTTACCCCTCTTAGGTACTTCATCTCAGTCGCCTGTAATCTACTTTTCATACTACTTGATAGAACCCAAGTTTCGCTTCCAAATAGCAGGATCGGTTGGAAGATGGTTTTGTAGACTAGCATTTTAGTGTTTCTTGATACTTCCTTTTTCTTGACTATTGCTTTACATATACTGTAGTATGTTTTTGTTGCCTTTTCTATACGTTCTTTAATGTCCATTCGTTGGTTGCCTTTAACGTCAATTACAACTCCTAAGTATTTGAATGCTTTCACTTGCTCTAGAGTTGTGTCATCTAGTCGTATGTTAATTTTCTTGTCCTCATTGTTTGTTATAATCATCACCTTTGTTTTTTTTACATTTATTCTTAATCTGTAATGTGAGAGCGTTTCCTTCCATATATTTAGGTTATTTTGAAGGTTCTTTTCACTATTGGCTATTATAGCAACGTCGTCAGCAAATGCACATTCTGCTATACCCACTTTCTGCATGTTCCTATAACCCACTTCTAGACTTTTTGTCTTGGTAGCTACTTGTTTAATAATATCATCCATTAATATGATAAAGAGTAGGGTTTCCAATCCCGGGATCCGGTCCCGGGATTCTACCACAAAGACCGAGTCCCGGGACCACAGCCAGCCCAGGCGAAGTCCCGGGACCATGTCAACAAGCGTGCGTATACTCGATATCAATGAATTAGGACGGGTATTTACCGGCGTCCGGCGTATTACTCATGCCTCTTGCACATTCTGCATTATTTGCGTTTTGCGTAGGCAGGAGAGATATTATTTTCGGTAGGTTAAAAATAAACCTGTGTGTTGTTTGATCCACATTTGCATATATTCTTCTATTCGTCTGTTTTTTTGGTTGGATTTAGATATGTGCGAAGAACCTAAATAATTTATATTTTTGGGTTTTAAGTGTGTTCGTTATCTGTCTGCTAAAGCGTTACAATTAGAATAAATTCCGATTCTCAACCTACCTTCATTCTACATTAAAAAACATAACTATTTGAAGTCAATATGGCAACAATTTTATATACTGAAGATAAACAATTGGCGAAATGTAAATATAGTTCCTACAAAATTATCATCATCAGACGCAGGTTGACGAAAGGATTACACAGGCACTTTGCAGTTCAAACAAAAGCACAAGATGAAAAGCAACATATATTTTTAGTACCAGAAGAAAGCAATGAAGTTGTAGACGAGCCCCAACGCAAATTATCAGCACAGAAATACTTTAATTAACTTAAAACACTTGTTTTTCTTTGGAAATTGCATTCGGAAATTTCACCTGAACACTATTTTTTTTCGGGACCATTTTTGGGATCTTCGGGACTAGTCCCGGGACTTGAAATTTAGCTCGTAAGTCCCGAAAACACTTTTGGTCCTGGGACTTGGAAACCCTAATAAAGAGTAATGGGCTTAGTACTCCTCCTTGTCTTAGGCCATCTTTTGTTACAAACTTCTCAGAATTCATATTGTGTGCTCTGACGTAATTGACATTGTGTTGATAAAGGCTTTTTATTGCTTCAATTAATTTTTTAGAAATACCTCTCAGTTGTAAACTTTTCCAGATTAAATTTCTAGGTGCGCTATCGAAAGCCTTTTCGAGGTCTATAAAGGCTACGTATGCCTCTCTCCCTTGTTTCAAAGTTTTGTCAATTAGTTGTTTCATGGTGAATATGTGGTCTTGGATGCTATGTCCTCTTCGAAACCCACTTTGTGAATCCTTTAGTTGTGGTTCTACAATAGAACGTAACCTGTTTCCTAGGACTCTTTCATATACCTTGGCTACTGTGCTTAGGAGCGTAATCCCTCTATAATTTAGGCATTCTTTCTTGTCACCTTTTTTGAATAGGGGCAATATGACACCTATTTCCCAGTCCTTTGGTGTTTTACCTTCCTTCCAAGCCTTGTTGCAGATAATGTGCAGCAAATTGGTGCCTTTACTTCCCATATGTTTGATCATATCTGGTGTTAGTTCGTCATGTCCTGGGGCTCTTCCACTTTTCGTTTCTTTAATGGCTTCTTCAATCTCGGTTAATGTAAGTATTTCGTTTTCTATATCAGTTACGTCATTGTCTATTTGCTCCTCAACATCATGTTCTGCTAGGTCATTAGGATTTAGTAAATTTTTTTGCTTGTTTTTGTTTCTTCTACAATTTTTCTCCATTGTTTTCTATCGTTCACCTTTTGCCGCCAGTTTACTCCCATTCTCTTCAGGTCTTGTATTACATTGTCTTCCCATCTTATATGTGGTCTTCCTCTTTTTCTTGTTATTTCTGGTTTCCATTGTGTTACTACTTTTGGTGATCTCTCTTCCTTCATTCTCAGTATATGTCCGTACCATCTTATTGGTTGTGGCTTTATTAATTTAACTACGTCCTCTCCATTTCTTTCTGTGTATATCTCGTAATACATTTTTCTTCTTATTTGTCCATTCTCTTCTATAATTGGTCCAAGTATTTTCCTCTCGCTTCTTCTTAATATTTCCTCGTCCTTTTCTGTTAATCTCCATGTCTCAGCTCCATGTCATCACCGGTTGAATTAAGCTCTTATATATTCGTAATTTCGTTTTTTACTTGTTATTTTATTACACAATACTTTCTTATTAGCGTAGTAACTTTTATTTGCCGATTGTATTCTATTCATAACTTCCATGGTTACATTGTTGGTATTACTTATTGTTGACCCTAGGTATTTAAATTCCTTAACTTCTTCAAAATTATTTCCATTTATTTCTATGCTTTTCAGTTCAGTTTGTTTAGTTTTCTGTGTTCTCATATATTTTGTTTTCTCTGTGTTTACTTGTAGACCCATCGTTTGTGCTGTTTCTTCTATTTTCACATAGGCTTCTTTTAATTCTTTATTGGTTCTACTAATGATAACTAAATCATCCGCATATGCTGAAATCTGTGTCATATGTGTGTTTATTGCTCCTTGGATTTTTGCTTTTCTTACAATAGCTTTCATTATTAGGTAGAATATGATTGTAGACAGCGCATCTCCCTGCCTTACTCCCGTGCTGACTATAAAGGGTTCCGTGTCTCCCATTTGTGTTTTTACATATGCTTTTGATCCTTCCATTGTCATTTTAATAAGCTGTATTATCTTTCTTGGTATTCCTAGATTTCTTAGTTCCATGTATATTTGTCTTCTTTTAATCTCGTCAAAAGCCTGTTTATAATCGATAAATAACAGATGGAGATCGATATTGTGTTCTTTGCTTTTTTCAAGTATCTGTCTTGTTGTGTGGATTCCATCAATTGTTGATCTATTCGGCCTGAATCCGTTTTGGTATTCACCTATTATTGTTTCTGCTGTTTCTGTTAAAATACCAACATTATATTTAAAATGTCAATAATAATTAATACTCATTCAATGATTGAAGATTGCCCTTCTGTCATTAGCGTGTTAGACCCTTATTTGGCTAGCTTTTGTTGCAATAAAAGTGATACGTTGCATTTAATTTTTTTGAGAAAATCCATTTCATTTGTAGTGTTGTCGCAAAACGCCCTCTAGCGGCGACACAAGCAATCTAAATCAATCCGCTCAAGGCAGCGTTGATAGCCTAAGAAAAGCCCTTTTCAACGACTTCCACGTTTGACAAAATCCGTTCAGCCATTTTGAAGTTGTTGACATTTATTTCCGAAAATGTTCGGACACCCCCCACCACTTTCCCTTAAGAGATAGTGCAAAAAGCATTTAACGAAAAAGAATCGAATTTATTTCAGCTTTAAAACGGTGTCCATTTTAGCTATCTGTAATATACAAATATTTCTCAAAAAACGGGATTTAAAATTCAAGAATGCGATTACGCCCCCTGGCGGCCATTCTAGAAACTTAAAAATAATTTCCAGCATTTTCTCTTGGCCGCTTTAGTCATAATTTTTTTACCCAATCTTTACGACAATTACTTTTCGAGATAGGGCCGAGTGCCCTTCTTAATTGGCCACCCGGTACATGGTTTTTATGTCTAAAAGCACTTGTTTTTCGTACGTGTGCTGCAAAATGTAGAACTGTGTTGCAAAGTACTTTGCTGCACACCTTTGGGCACTTTGTAGCAGTTTTTTTGACATTCTACAAAATATTATGAAAATTAATGTAAAAGATCAGATTTTTAAGCTTGCTCGCAGACAAAATGAATCGTGTTGAATAATCTTTGTCGAATTTAAATGAAGGTATACCTCCAACACTTGTTACAGATAACTATATTTCCTACATAAAAAGTTGTCATTTCCATGTTTTCCACAAGTTACCAACAACCATCTTAACAACCATACGAGAAGCTAAAACACAATCACATTAGTTTGAATTATTTAAATTTTATTAACAAACTTCCCAAAGGAACCTACACCACTGATACAATTTAAAGCAAATGATTAAATAATTTATGAAGTATTCTTATAATATATTGTAACATAACTTAGTAAGAAATACATATATAATTAGAACTTAGGAAGAATCATTTAATATACTCCCAGACATAAACATTCAGATTCCTTAAGCAGTGTTTGTTAATACATAGACAGTGCACATCGACGTGCTGCTATAATTATGTACTAACACAGGTTAAAATCTTTGGAATACGTGTCAGCAACACACTACAATCCACAACTCATTCACAGAATTCCCATATTTAAATATTCTTGCAGAATTTTGGGCCTTTGCGCTATTAAAATACTGCAGTCATTTCAAGGGCATGAAACTGTAAGAATTACTTTTTACTAGCTATAACATGGGAAACAACTTTAAAATATTGTAAACAAAACTAGCGATAATTTATTCAAGATATACTATTTAATACAGCAACTCTTGTTAAAATTGGTAACTGGCAAATCCTATAAAGAATTATACTTTTTAATAGGGGAAAGGGTTGTACCTTGGGACGGTTTTACCTTGGGACAGTTGCTCTCGAAATTCAACCACTCTAGCGGTAACTCTCAGAATTACATATTATGTTGGCAACCCTATCCTTTGTTTGCCCACCAAGTCATTTTAGTGTCAGTCATTGCTCGAAGCGTCAAGAGTCAGATTATCATTTTCGTACGTTAAAAGTAAAATTTCACTGCAACTTCCAGAACGTATACAAACAAGGTAAGCATCATTATTGGAATTATTCTTCGTAGTACTGCAGCAGGATTGTTTAAGCACACAGCCTATGCAAAAAGTTATTAAAAAGTAGATTTAATTAGAGGTTAGAAAATTTATTTTGTCAAAAGTGTGCTTGGTTGCACCTTAGGACACTTTTCTGGTTGTACCATAGGACGTGTCCCAAGGTACAACCAACTACTTCATCTGCAATTTAACTAAAGTTTGTGCAATTTTAAAGATGGGCAGAAGTGCAACAGGGAAAAAGAGAGCGAAACCAGATGCAGAAATTATGGAGGCAGCTGCCAGTGATGTTATCACAAACAAACGGTCTCTACGAGAAGTAGCGAGAGATTATGGTTTGTCAAAAAGCACCTTTGGTAGGCACCTAAAAAAATACAAGTTGTCTGGTCAAACTGATTTCAAATATGAAGCCAACAATGCAACACAAAAGGTCTTCACCCGTGAGCAAGAAGAAGAACTTCTCTCCTATATTTTAAAGGCTGCGCAGTGGAACTTTGGCTTGACCGTGGACGAAATGAAGAAATTAGCTTTTCAGTATGCCGAAGCAAACAATATCAAGTATACAGAAAATTGGAATGAACATCGATCAGCAGGGAGACAATGGTACCGAACTTTTCGTAATTCATATAAAAACAGAATATCTCTTCGAAAACCGGAGTCTACAAGCCTAGGTCGAATGGCCTGTTTCAACAAACCAAATGTTGAAATATTTTTTGGAAAACTTCGAGAAATCTATGAAAGGTACAACCTACAACCTCAAAACGTCTGGAACCTTGACGAAACAGGTTGCTCTACAGTTCACAAACCGTCACGGGTCATTGGTGACATAAACGCCAAACAAATTGGAGCAGCTACTTCAGGAGAACGTGGAATCAACATTACAATGATTGCTAGCATAAATGCTGCAGGAACGTTTATTCTCCCAGCCATCATATTTCCTCGTGTTCATTACAAGGAACACATGATCAACAATGCACCACCCGGTACCCTTGGTATGGCAACTTCTAGTGGTTGGTCCAATGCAGAACTATTTGTGAAATATCTCAAACATTTTATCTCTATGGCAAAGCCTTCTCGTGGCAATGAAGTCCTCATCATTATGGACAATTACGAAAGCCACCTTTCGTTAGAAGCGATTAATTTGGCGAAAGAAAATGGAATAGTTTTCCTGACGTTCCCACCCCACACCAGCCACAAGCTCCAGCCATTGGACCGGTCTGTCTTTGGCCCGCTTAAAGCCTATTATAACAAAGCTGCTAAGGATTGGATGATTAGCCATCCCGGAAAGCCGATTTCGATTTATGATGTCTCAGCATTGTTGGGAAAAGCATTCCCTCTGGCATTCACTCCAAATAACATCACCGCGGGATTCAGGGTTGCCGGTATATGGCCGTTCAACGCAGAAGTGTTCGAAGACGACGAGTTCTTGCCTGCTGAAATGACAAACAGGCCATACCCTGCAGCAGCAGCAGCTGAATTACAATTGCCAGATGCACTTGAAGAGAGGGAAAATATCACAGAGCAATCAGAAGAGACACCTTCGACAAGTGATGCATGTCAACCATCTACAGCTGTTACTCCAGAACAAATTCGTCCATTTCCCAGAGCTCCACCTAGGAAATCCTGTGATAGAGGACGAAAACCTGGGAAGTGTATGATTGCCACAGACACGCCAGAGAAGCAGAGAATTGAAGAGGAAAAGAGTAGGAAGGGCACGTTATTTCAGAAGAAAGAAGCTGCTAAAAAAGCTGTGAAATTTTCGTAATCTTCTTCTGATGAGGAATTACCTGAGCTCGGCGACAGCTCAGGAGGAAGTCGATTCTATTCTAGCTCCGAAGATGAGTATTTCTCTCTTTCTTCTTTCTTTCCACCTAACGAAAGTCCGCTGATTTACTCCAAAGGCAGTTGGGTTCTAGTTAAGTTTAAAATAGCCGGTAGAGCTACAGGAGATGTTTACTACACTGGATTAGTAGTAGAACAAGACAAGACTGAACCAGAAGTGATCATAAAATTTCTAAGGAAGCAAAGAACTTATTTTGTATTCCCCAGCGTCGATGATATCAGCAGTGTTAATCTGTGCAATATAGTGAAAGTATTGCCAACTCCAACGATACGTCGCGGATTTAATTCCTTTAATATTTTATTCCCACAAGATCTCAATTTGAAATGACATGTATTCAATACCTAATAATTATGTTTAACCTAATTTCATAATAAAACACATTTATAACTCAAGTCATGGTTCATTTTCAAATAATAAAAAATATGATATTCAAATGTTTGCCATGTCCCAAGGTAGAACCAAAGCTGTCCCAAAGTAAAACCACAGGTTGTACCTTGGGACAAAAATCACCAACTGATTAAACGATGAGTAGTGGTATACGGACTGGTGATAGCAACAATGTTTGTCAGCTAGCAACTGCCTACAGTTGTAGCCTCTTCAGGGCCAAAAAGCTTTTGCATTTGAACCAAAGATGTCTGTACAATAATTAAAAAAGTAAAAAATGTCCCAAGGTACAACCCTATCCCCTATGCATTTTATCGAGGCAAAACAGTAAGGTCTCTTTGAACCAATGCAGGTAAGCTTTAACGCAATGTTTTATGTAAACTTCATTCGCATCATAAAGATGATATGGCCATAGCACTAAATAAAGAATGTAACTATAATCCATTTACGTGACATCTGCATATAAGTGTCAAATTTTTTAAAAATGTCTCGACTCTACTACTAAAATAATGTGCTTTTTATTAGACTGTACATTAATTTAATTATTACAATGTGAAAAATAGCAGTGGTGCCAACATACTGTCAGTTTGACAGTGCGGATGTTAAGTAAATGGACTATAACTAAAAGTTGCCAGTAAAGATCATCGATTACAAGTTTTTTATCACTTGCTTTTGTGTGTGGTATCACTGTATCTTGCATATCTGTCTGTAGATTGACTCTTTCTGTACATTTCTACAGCGTACCACCTAATACATGTAGATACATAATAATGTAATGTTACTCGAAGTTACAACTGATCTTTCAGAGGTTGTGAAAACTAATTTTTAGCCCTTTACCTACACAATGTAAGAATGCAGTTTAATGATTTTCACATGTCTTAGCACTGATAATCTGGCAACTGTCAATTTGGGATTTTAGACCGTCGATACTATACAATTTTTTCTTCAAACTTCAGTAAAATGTGACATTATACTGCTTGATTGACGATGCTAAACTGTTACTTCATTGTCATGGCATCCAAACACTTTATCTGCCGCTGGTCAGTGGCAGATAAAGTTGGTATCTCCGTTGACAAGATAAAGTAATTTTTTTTTGATTTTGTTCACTATGTTGTACATAACTTTGAAGAAAAAATACTGTATGTTACAGTATTTGTTTTTATAACATAATAAATTGCTACATTGTCTCTCCTTTATTTATACTCTTTTCTTTATATGGTAATCTTAATACATAGTTATTTATATACCAAGGGAGTAAAGCACTTGTGTTATGGTGAAAATTATAGAGCAGGAGGTGCAGAGCAAGAGGGCTATAACACGACAAAACCACGCTAGAGCAAAATTTTCTTTAAAAAGGGTATACATCGTTGCAATACATAATTACTAATGCACGATCTAAATGTTACCATCCCATGACTAAATGCTCCAGTGTATGCCTTGCAATACAATACACTTGATATTGCCATGATGCTTACCTACATTGGTCGATATACCTTAATATAGTTCCTCTATAAAAAATTCTATCTTAAAAGTGCTGCAATGGCTTAAAAATGTATTTCATTGTAATGATGTACACATTTATCATGTTTTTATTGAAAAAGTTAAATAATTTGAATATTAAAGAAGTTCTTAAAACTATTTATGTTTTTAAATTTTGTTCTGAAAACATGGATTTTCTTCAAAAGTAAATGTATTTGTGTCAAACACATTTCTTGATATAAAAGCTAATTATATACAACTGTAAGAAGAAAACAATACACATTTACATTTTCTACTAAAGGCAGATAATGGATATTTTTATGGTATGTACCCCATTATTAGTTAATTGAATTTGCAGTTGTGTTCACATAGGCAATGTTTTGAGTACGTAATTCAAAATTGACAATTGTGCATCAGATGTCTCAGTAACTATTTGTTTTCATTAGTAGTATATCAAGTATATGAGAAAGAAACCTAAAATATACTAAAATTAGTTAACATTTAAATATGCGATTTAGCTGTCGTTCAGTTTACTAATCCCAAATTCAGTTTTAAAAAAGGTTCGATTAATGTCTCACTTAGCGTTCTTTAGCAAACCTTAGAAAAGTAGTTTGAAAATCCCCATACCTATTTTTTAGCAACAGTGGCAAATGTTAGCACAACTTTGTTCAGAAAAATTTTGTTTACTGCCTAATACACTAAAGGGCCGGTTGCAGAAAGCAATGTTAAGTCTGGTGTTAGCTAACGTCGCGTCAAAGTGAACAAAATCGCATCAAATTTTGTTTACTAATGTATTAGTTACCATAAACATTTGAGATTTGATTAGTTTTTGTTCACTTTGACGTCGCGTTAGCTAACACCAGACTTAACATTGCTTTCTGCAACCGGCCCTATCTGTTAAGAAATTGTTGTTCACAATTGACATTTCCATAATTTGTTACATATAGACTAAAATAACTCGCTCTTAGATAATTAAGAATCTTGGAATTTCTTTAATATTTCTATGCTCCATCAATTACTTTTTTTACATTTTTATCAACCCTGTGCATGCTCAGCCTCGATGATGGCTTTCTATAAAGCTTTAGCTAACTCTTTCAGTTTTATACTTTCCAAGGAATATTTTCACTAGTTTGAATTAATGGGGGTTACCTACCTTAACGACGAACATTACAAATTCTTACAAAATCTATGCTAATCTTATTCTGAACCAAAAAACAAAATTCCGGTTCACTTGTTTCGTTTTCAATTTTGCTGCGCTGTAAACAGATGCTTAAATTTTTTTCAGTATGAAAGCAAATATGAATATGAATATAATCGTTGCATTGCGCAGAATAAGAATAACGAAGAATTTTTTTTATTGTAAATGATATTAGAATATTAGTGGTAAATTCATACAAATGGAGGCTAACGATTGCTTTTCGATTTATAGGATGGAGACGTTGAATTTTGTCCATACACACTACCTCTAACTTTAAAATGTTTTAAAGTAATGGAATCAATCTTAAATGTTCAATATACATTACAATTTTATTCTAAATTAAAATGTTTTACAATGCCAATTATGCGATAGCAATGTTAATAATGATCTGATGATTTTTATTAAAACTATGGAAATGTTTAGCAAATATTACAGATAGTTCAACCTGAGAATGTAGCGCCTTGCTGAATCTTGCAATAACTGCAAAATTTCATGCGCTAGGAATTCTTTCAACCTAGCTCATTACGTGACATCATAAATTGTTATGATAGTTTTAGGGTGCCAGACCTGGATTAATATTTTACATTAAAATAATTTTGGTTTTAAGTTTACATATTCACATACAAAAATAAAGTTTTTTTTTAAGCTACAATCTTTAACTACAAAACCCTCACTAATGTGTTTTTTTATCAATATGACATCACTTAACAAAAGCAATTGTTACATATGCTATTTAAGGGTTGTGAATGCTCTCGTCATCGAGATACTAACCAGTGGTATCTCACTGCAATCTCCAGGGCTAACACACTGTATAACGAAGATCTACATACAGTACAGAAAACTGTAAGTAAAGATAGAAACATAAAATTGAAATGTTTTTTTTGGATGGAGTATATTTTCTGTTGCTAACTTTAAAGTAATTAAACGTAATATTGTACATACTGTTCACCTAAAAAAAATCCTGGAAGCCCTAAACCACGAGAAACCACTGATAATCTTATTAAATATAGCCTTATCCCATATGTAAATACCAGAACTGACAAGTTGATCTTTTCCTTGCGGATACTTAACTGATGTGAATGTATAAAAACTTAGTATATTTTAAGTAGCTTGTAGAAAATTTAAAATTTACAAATACATAACCCAAACAACTTTGAATATAAAATTTAAAAAACAATGTAAGAAGAGCGAATAAAATAGCACAGCTGAGAAGCTTAAGCTTCAGACTTAAATTTACATCATGAACACCGAATTATTCATCTTTTTTCTTATCACCACTACCACCAACTGCTGCAGTATTTCCGCTTCCTGCGCTAGATTCCTCTTCGTCCTCTTCATCCGAGTAATGACTTGGTTCTTCTCCCGGCCGCAGTAGCCGACCTACGAATTCATACTTTTCTGCAAAGAAAAAGTACTTAAACAGTGCATTTTAGTAAACCTGCAACAAAATGCAACCAATGTGTTCAGGAGATCAAAATAAACACAAACAGTCTTATAAACATAGATTCAATTCTCAATGGTTTCAATATCGAATTAAATCAATAACGTGTTTTGTATGAAAAACATCCACGTTTTGCACTTAATAATACACAAATAATTATTATGAAAAGGCTATTAGATTAAAAAAAAGTGAAATAGAAATCATAGGGCCCTCATATTTTTAGAAGGACAATCCAAGACATTTAACTGTTATAAAACTTTCGTAGAATTGTAATATATCTGTTATGTATACTCTAAACAAAGAAATCACAACTGTCTTGACACGATAATAAACAATTAAGTTGAAAAGTCATATAGCATTGAAACAGAATTTATAATAAAGAAATCTGATTGGTCAAAGCCAGGATTTGCCGATATAAATATCAGCTGATATATATTAAATAAATATCGTGCTACACATCATGACTTTTATTTCTTTTATATATACAGTGATTGAGTTCACATAAGGTGTAAATGACAATTTTTTTTTTGAGTTAGATGCTAATATTCTCGGAATCGCCCCTGCTTGTTCTCAAACAGGATTTTGAGAAAATCAATCAAATTAATTAATATACAAGGGTGTTTTTATAATTGAGTTTTAAAAAATTGTCAAGAGCAAACTACCATTATTAGAAGAGATAACAAAAAAAAGTATTAAGGAAAGTTGTTCAGAATTAAGTGTAATGGCAGACCCAATTTTCAAACAAATCGGCCTACCTTGATTATTTTTAAAAATTTTTTACATCCTCCAATATTTTTTTTTAAACATCTTCGTTCCTACACTAAACGACAATGGAGAACGAATGGAGTGAATTAAACAATATGAAAATTCTAAACGGATTCTACCAGCATAAGAACACACACAAATACACTTGGACATAGAAAACGAGAAACCTTAGATATATAATAGACTACATTATAATAAAGAGAAGAACTACAATTATTAAAGTAAAAGAGCGGCAGAGTGTGGCAGCGACCACAAATTACTAGTGGCAAAGATGGAGTTTCCATGGACTTACCTGTCCATCGGAACTCCATCTTTGCCACTAGTAATTTGTGGTCAACAACAAATAAATAAGAACGAACAGAAAAAAATACGTTTACTACAGGATGAAACAATAAAGCACTTATATCAAAGAAGACTAGACCAAAAACTAATCCAGTTTAGATATGATGAAGATGTGGATAACACTTATCAGCATATAAATGAATGCTTAAAACAAGCAGGAAAGGAAGCACTAGGAGAGATAGGCCAAACACAGAAGATATAAATAGAACCTAACCCAAGGCACTGTAGACATCATTAAAAAAAAGAAAGAACTATACCACAAATGGTTAAGCACAAGAAGAGAGGAAGATTCTGCGAACTACAGAGAAAAGACAAGGGAATCCAAAAGATTAGTAAACTGGGAAAAAATTGGCAACATGGAAAAATACATGTAGGATCATCGACCAATATATAGGTGAAACTAAAAGCTCAGAAACGTGGAAAACAATCAAATCGCTTAGAACAGATAGGAAAGAAAGAACGACCATATCTTACATACAGAACCAAGAATGGAAAAAACACTATAAAGACCTGCTGATAGAAAAAAGGGAAAATAAGGAAGAGGACATAAGAACTAGAGAAGAAGAGCAAATAACTATAACGCAAGAAAAGATAAAGAAAGCAGTAGAATCTATAAAAAACAACAAAGCAGCAGGAGTAGGCGGAGTAAGCCAGAACTTATAAAAAATGGAGTAGAGAAACTAATAAAAATCATAAAACAGATGTTTGAAAGAATAATAAATGGAGAAGATATCCCCAAGGAGTGGAAAGAAGTTGAAGTAACATCGATATTCAAAAAGGGCGAGAGAAGAAAATGTGAAAATTATCGGGGGATTAGTGTAATTCCAACAATGGCGAGACTGTATGGAAAGATATTAAGAAACAAACTAGAAATAAATATCGAAGGAAAAATTGGTGAAGAACAAGCAGGTTTCACAGCAGGAAGGTCATGCATAGACCATATATACACTATTCAAAAACTTATACAAAAGAAGAAAGGGAAAGAGATGTATAGTCTGTCCAGTAAACATAAAAACACAAAGTGGCCTTTGATTTTCAAAGATTCAAGAGTGTACTTCCAAAATTCATCTTTGTCTAGGAATGGGTTTCCAAAGAGTTACTAAAACAAATAGGTTATGGGTGCCACATTTACTTCTTCTTCTTCTTTCGGCTTCTAAATCCCGAAGGATTATAGCCCCTTCTGACGAAGGATACACGATCCTGGTTCGAGGTGGATCACTCCTCTATTTTCACGTTTTCACAGCTTGTTACTGGACTTGGCGTTCTCAGTGATTTTATTCCATACTTTCCTATCTTCACATGCACCCCTCCAGTTTCTGATCCCCATTGCCACTATATCTGCCATTACCATGTCCCACCATCTAATTCGAGGTCTGCCTCTTCTTCTGTTTCCTATGGGTTTCCACTCCGTAATTTGTTTTATGGGGTCATCAGGGCTGCTCCTCATGATGTGACCTAGCCATTTTAATCGCTGCGCTTTTATGAACCGTACTATGTCTTCCCCTTTAATTTCTTTATCTATTTCGTGGTTCATCATTTGTCTTGATTCATTATTTTGCATTTTAACTGGGCCTAGTATTATTCTCAGGATTTTCCTTTCGAAACATCTCAATTCTTCTTCTTCTTTCTTTGTTAGTGCAATTGTTTCAGCTGCATAGGTTACAATTGGTCTTATCAGTGTTTTGTACATTTTAATTTTAGTGGCCTTACTGAAGTTTTTACTTTTAAGAAGTGGTTTACTGATGAAATAAGCTTTGTTTCCCTTTTGAATGCGATCTTTCACTTTTCCTTCTCCACGTATGCTGATCATTGTGCCTAGATAGTTAAATGTGTCTGTGACTTCAAAACTGTAACTTCCTACTTGTAGTGCATTTCCTATGTTTTCTTTATTTCTTTTGAGCTGCATGTACTTGGTTTTGTTTTCGTTGATGTTTAGACCAAACTTTTTTGCCTCCTTATCTATGAGGTCGATTTTTTCTTAGTTTGTCAGGTCATTTTGGTATTTTAAATAGCCACCTAGGCTTTAGGGCAGCGTGCCCGTATGCTAAACCCTTTTAGTTACTTATTTGGCTCGATCGCCTAATTCCAGAATCATGATTTTGCACATATTTGGCCCCAAACGCAGTATTTCTCGTCGGTTGGAGCCCCCCACTGATGGTGCTTTGGCAGCCGAGCGTTATCGCTCGCAAGAATTCCGAATCTTCTAGAAAACACGCCGTTGCGGCGTGCTACCATCGTCGCCGGCATTAATTTGTTTCATCTTATCGCCTCGCGATTGGCTGCCGAGGTATAGTCACGTGGGGACGCGACCGATGTGACCTGTGGCAGCGCTTCCCTCTGGGCAGTTGATCGCAGCCCGTTGCAGAGAGCGTTCGTGTGGTGGTTGTGTGGGAGTTCCGAATTGTTTTCGGCGTAGCGTGGGTGCTTCTTGAGCCTAGTTCCTGCTCCCGTAAGTAAGGGATCGTGCCCCTTCATCTCGACCTTCGAGGATCTGTCCCGCAGAACGAAAGTGGCCCATTTTTCGTCGTCCAGTTGTACGCGTCCTGACGCGTCTCACGTCGCCATTATGGCAGATGTCCACTCATCCCTATAGCCGTCGAACATCGAATGTACCTGCCACCTAAGACTGCAGCCTGTCGCAACTCAACTGTACCAGGCTCCCCAACCGCCTACATATTAAGGTATGTGTCTTTGAACTGATTACCGCTGTGAACGCGAGTGTACCTGTCCCGCGGAGAGCATTTAAGCCCCGCGTACGAGCTGTATTGGGACGCCGCGAGCGAGCCCGTCACATCTCTTGTGCCTACAGGCACTGTCGTCATATTTGTACATTCATTCCAAATTACAGACTGTCTATGTTACAAGTGCTACTTTGTTCATTACTGTTTGCTGCATAAGGCGTCGCGCCCGCATATTTGTACATTCATTCCAAATTACAGACTGTCTATGTTACAAGTGCTACTTTGTTCATTACTGTTCAACATCTGTCGCTAGGTTTAGAGCGCGCGCCAGCTGGTGTTTTCTTAGATATAATCTATTTATAGATATAGGGCGACGCACTCCGCTGCCCCATTGTAACCCGTGAGTCAATACATGATTTGTTAGTTAAGGGAACTATTGTTTTGTTTCGACTTGTGCATGTTCTGTTTCAGATAAGCGCCCCCTTCAGTGTACTGATTATTGTGCGACGGGACGAGGGAGCTTTGAGCGTACAGGTGGGTGAGACAGCTGCGTAGTCGCGGTCGGATTGGCACCTAATTACAATCTTTGCATAAGGCAATCTCGAAATTGTTATTTGACCTTGCAACTCTTGAGTAATCCTATCGTCGGAGTATTTTGCGTGCTTCGCTCCCGTCTAACCGTCCAGGCCCGGTTAGTCGGGTTAAGACAGGCTTGGTGGCGCCCTCATGATTTTGACATACCCTATATATATATATGCCGCAACACGCTTGCCCAGAACGTATCGTGTGACTCACGCCCGACTCCCTGAGCGTTCCAACCGTGGCCTTTAGCCTATTTTTAGCCGATCTCAGGGCAAGTGTGCCAGTTTTTCAGGACTGATTCCGTGGCGCAATGCTCACCTTGGGTGGGTGTCGTAAAGTTCTTTTAATACCGTAACAAGTTCATTTCTGGACCGGGCAATTATTGTTAAATCGTCTGCATATATGCTATTGCTTGTGCTCCTCGACTAATTATTGTACCTTGTAAGTCTGCTCTTCTGACTATACCTTCAAGCACTAGGTTAAATAATGTGGCTGATACTATATCTCCTTGCTTTACCCCCATATTTATCTCGAATTTATCTGTATATGCTCCTTCTACTTGTACAACTGCTTCTGTGTTTTTCAGTGTCATTCTGACCAAATTTACTAGTTTCCTTGGGATACCAAGGTCTTCCAGCACTTCCTGCATTCTTTGCCTATCTACAGAGTCAAAGGCGGTTTTAAAATCGATAAATACGAAGTATAAGTCTATGTCGAATTCTGTTGCTTTCTCCAAAATTTGTTGCATTATGTGGATAGCATTGGTGGTTGATCGACCTGGTCTGAATCCTTGTTGGTAGTTACCTGTGATTCGTTCTGCATATAACTTGAGTCTGTTGTTCAAAATTCTTGAGAATATTTTATATGTCGTGTTCAATAAGGTTATACCTCTGTAGTTTGCGCAGTCCCCTTTGTCACCTTTTTTGTATAGAGGGATTATTACTCCGTTATTCCAATCTTTCGGCATCTCCTCTTGTTCCCATACTTCTAATATCAGGGAGTGGATCTGTTTGTGTAGTTCTTTACCTCCGTGTTTTAGTAGTTCAGCGACAATGTCGTCACTTCCTGGTGCCTTGTTGTTTTTTGTGCTGTTAATAGCGCCCTGAACTTCTTCTAGAGTTGGTTTACTTATGATTTCTTCTTCGTCATCGCCGTTTTATTTTGGGTTTACATTTTCGTTGTTTTGTTGGTTATCTGTACTTAGTAGACTGTGATAGTATTCTTTCCATATTCCTTTCACTTCGCTTTCTTCATACATCATTTTTCCTTCTGTATTTTTCATCCCTCTTGCCACATTTACTTACCATCTGTCATAACTCATAAATGCTGTAAATAACTACTTTTAAGGTAATTATACAAATACTGCATTGTATACTATTGACGTAGCGTTTATTTATAGGTATTTTTTATAAAATTTTATAAAAGGTCAGGTAAAACTTTCTAGAAAAATATCTACTTTAACACTGACAATGAGAAATAATAATTGTCATTTTTAAATTCAAATCTGCCTTTATACAGGTGTGGAAACCTTTGCATAACAAACTCAGGGCTGAAAGTGGTATTTGCATTGAAATTTATGTAAATAGTGACCAAAAATTTCAGAATTATGTACCAAATATGTACCACTTATTTTCAATGTCACCAAACTTCAATATAAAATAAAAATCAACGTATTATAAAAAAAAATATTGCAGAAAATATTCTATACAAAAGGCGATCGATAAAGTAACAAAATAAACTTTAATTTTGGCAATGCCTGTATATTAACAAAACAAATACTTTTTATAATTGTATATTATATACCGAGGTTGAAAGTGTTTCATTACTGTCGAGAGATTAAATAGTTAACCGAGACAGGAATGAAACTTTTCACCGTGGTATGTATACTATTTTACTCACAATTATTGGTTTTTGTTATTCTTCATATAACTATGTAAGTTTCAAATAATATGTATTTTTATCGCAGTTTTATAAGTCACTTTAACAAAGGAATCTGCAACGCTGTTGCTAGGTAAAATGACAAGTTCATTGATAGTGACGTAAAGTACAGTAAACAATGACTCGCTTTCCTACTGTTTTTAAGGTTAGAAATGTACCTATTATTAACCGACTGTAAGTAATAGTATATTACATACCGAGGTGAAAAGTGTTTCATTACTGTTGAGAGACTAAGTAGTTAACTCTATCTCGAGACAGGAATGAAACACTTTCCACCTTGGTATGTATACTATTTTGTTCACAACCACTTTATTCTAAACAATAATTGGAAGAATTATTATTATATTATGATTCCACAGGTTGTGACGCGCATGAGTGGATGAACGAGATTTCCAGTGTCCCTACCTACTAGACAGCGATCGGCAATTGATTACTTTCCAACCGCTGGTGCTGCCACGACAACCACTTTTCCGACCGGTTGGAAAGTTTGAAAGTTGATAATAGCTTATTTTCCAACTTTTTAAAAGTCAGTAATCACCTCAATACATATATTGTAGAATATCAAAAATGGTCGAAACGCGGGCAATATGAACTTTATGTACTTTTTTTTAAATTTATGTAATTTTATGTACCACGCTAAAAAATATGTACTTTTACATAAAATATGTACCGGCTTCGAGCCCTGCAAACTGCAAAATCCCTAGTACAAAAGTTATATTCACATGCCAACAAAAAAGTTAAAATGTTTTATGTTTACTGAATGCACGATACACCTGGTATTTATCGACTTAAAGAAGTAAAGTACCGATACAGGAGTTATGGGAAGCTATGGAAGGAATAGAAATTCCAAAAATGCTAGTAAGTGCAGTAAAAAATCTGTATTAAAGCAATCTAGTCCAGTTATTAGATAGTTTTTTAGTTGCAAAAGGTTGAGGAGTTTTGAAACTTGGCACGATTGTATGCTTGGTGGCCTTATGACCTTAAGTTTGCGATCTCATGCGACCGCGCAAGATATTGTTATCCGGTTGTACAGGCTGGTTTACTGGAGCAAATGCCTTAAACAGTGACGATTTCGTTCTGTTTCGCATGCCATCTTCATTACATAGCGATAGGGGATATAGGGCGAGGTCAAACTTCAAATAACTTTTTAATTCCTCATCGCTTTTTTTGTCGATACAATGCACATTTTCCAATAACGGCTTATTTAATAGAAATCATTACTATTATTGGAGTACAGAAAATCCCAGAAATATTAGAGAAAATCGCTTTCAAAGAAGATTTAGCGTTAATGTATGGTGTGGGATTTTAAAGGGAAGGTTGTTAGGACCTTACTTTATTGACGAAACTCTAAATTCAGTTAGATACAACCAGTTTCTACGAAACCAATTACACTAATATTTGGAACAATTGCCTCTTGCAGAATTTAATAACGTCATTTTTCAACAAGATGGTGCGTCTGTCCATAATTCTCTTGTAAACACTAATTTCCTAAACGAAAATTTTGGACAGAATTGGATTGGCACAAATGGACCAATTCAGTGGCCAGCTAGATCCCCAGACTTAACTCCCCTTGATTTCTTTTTGTGGGGACACCTTAAGGACCTTGTTTTCGTTACACCACCAGAAAATATTGATGATCTCAGAGTAAGGACTAGAAATGCTTGGCAAAGCATTCCTCAAGATATGCTTATAAACGCCGTAGGAAGTGTTAATAGATGATGTCAAATTTGTATTGTCAATAATGGTTTACATATCGAACATTTGTTATAAATGGTTAGTTTTTTGTGTTCCCTTTTGTAAATAAATAGTTTTGTTTTTCTGAGTTACACTTTTGTTTATAGTTTTGTATCGTGGCCTCCCACCGATAAAAAAGTGTATTAATTTTTCTCGAAAATTTTCTTATGTAAGGGCATAAAATATTTATATTGTTGAAAAGAGAAAAAAAACCTCTACCAGAAAATGTAAAAAAATATATACAGTGTCATTTAAAAAAATTGCATGTGACGTCACCACTCTGAAACAATTGAAGATAACAATTTGTTGATTGTGTTAAAATGTAGGTTTTTATGTGCCATTTGATTTGATATAAGGTTTATTGGGTCTAAAATAAATAATAAAGTAGCTAGAAGGCGGGGCCTTTTTTGTAGAACAGACTGTATACTAAATATATGATCCTATTTATATACAAAAATAAAGACAATTATTATTATTATTATTATTATTATTATATATCACTGTATAACAAGTACATAGTAGATTAGATTACTTTAGGTAGACTAGTTTGTGGATAATTGGTAAAAAGTAACATGCAAATGCCGCTTTTACGAGATTTTAAAAAGGACGCCCTGCTGTTCGGCCCTTTGACTCTAGAAGTATTAGCAATTTTGTAAAAATTTTTATTCTCTTCAACTTTTCATTGGATTTTTTTTTCTAAAACCTATAGGAACCGAGTTATTTTTTTTTAAAATTTAATTCGCACTCAGCCAACAACCGTTAGGCCAATTATAGGCGTCGCTGTGCAGTTATGAGGACTTCCAACCCCACTAACGACTGTCATGATGTTGTATGACCGCCGGGACCAACTTTTTTCTGTGATAGCCGTACCACGAGGCGCCGAGCGATGCAGCCGTGGAACTCCCATCCAAGTTCTGACCAGAGACGCGTTGCTTAACTCTGCTGATCGAACGTGGACGCTTGTTCAAGCTACACCACTCGGGACCCAAATATGCTAAAAACCTATTTTGGCCGCCATTTTTTCAAGATGGCGGCGCGAGCGGCGATCGAAAACTTGGTGCATGTTAAAGACCTCCAAGTCTGCACTCCTGCCAAGTTTCAAAACTCCTCAACCTTTTGCACCAAAACACCGTTATTAAGTGCCTAAAAATGACTGGACTAATAATGCTCAGATAAAAATAGGAAATAAGGTAATAACACAATACAAAACTTCCAAAGGCTTACTGTAAGGATGTCCAACCTCGCCGTCTCTATTTAAAATATTTTTAGAACATGCACTTGGGAACATTACAAAGAAATTTCCAGTTATTAGGAGTGTCGGTTAAGACGTGTCTGCAAGGGAAAGTTTCACTGTATACCCCATTGCCATAGTACAAATCTTGGTTTTTTCACTCCACCCTATGAGGCAACTATTTATTAGGTTTTACTAAAAATTTGGTTACTTTAAGGATCAAATTAATTTTACAGTTGTCTTTACTGTTCCTACATCAGAGTTAATTTTTGCCCCTGAGTTACTAACGGCTCCCATCACTTTTATGTTGAATCAAATTCATAACTTATAAAGCAATCTGCAGATCATCCTATAAAAGTACTTATACACGAGTGGATTTAGGTTGCTTATCTCTCTTAGACGATATTACGTAATTTACTCCATCACACAAAATTGCTGATAAAGCTTTTGATACTTTAACCTACATCGTTAATGTTTTCGATTATAATGTATATTATTGCATTCAGTTATAAATATCAATATTTCTGTGTTTGTAGCTATACACTTCGTACATTGTGTGCATTTCTTCTGGACCGTTTTGTAAAAGTTTAAAATTTGTAATAAGACGATATTCAAGTACATCAAAATTATTGCATTTTATCGTAACAGAAAAAGAAATCTGAAATTCAACCAATTTCTGTATTTAAAGTGTTTACAGATTTAAAAGCACAAATTTAAGTTGTTAATTGCTGTAATTGGTATTAAATTTTGGAAATTACAATTAACATCAGATTGATTGCATACAATCTCTCGCTATCTTTTTGTGAAATGTCAGAATTTTGTATTTGAAAGTGAACTAAACACATAGGTAACTTTCAAAAAATATTTGCACATGTATTATTAAGTCAGTATTATTACCTTTGTCATTTCACATCAAAGTGAAGCCAAAATAACAGGTGTTAACGAGTTTATCTGAATAGGTACATAATACAAACGATCTATGTTTGTGAAAATGTCATCTAATAGACTAATAAAATGAAAGGTAAAATGCACTAGAACTTGATACAACCATACCATGTGCAAATACAAAAATGTTTTTGTAAAAAGACATTTTAACATAAAAAATCTATCCCAGTGATATCAATTTTACTAGGATTAAATAATAAATATAATTTCAAAATAAAAAGCCATCTACTACTACACCGGGTATTGCAACTTCACATAAATTCTTCTTATTTATATCACCAATTTACGAGGTTGTAAATTAACAATCAATTGTAAACAACTAAAATAAATTTTGTTTCATTGGATTTCAACAATCTTCTATTAACGGTGTCATAAATATGATATCATCGTGCAAGTCATATCGTTAATTACTTTTAAATGTCTTATTAAAAGTAACACCACCTTGTACCCATTACAATAATAGAAGCAATTAAAAAGATAAAAACCTTTGAACTGAGCTTCCCATTCTCGTACAGACTCCATTTCCATAGAATTCAAATCGCTTAAATCATCGTACCCATCAGTCTTACAGGCAACGGAAAATGTAGCTAACCCCCTGGAAGCATCGCGGCCAGCGAAGGCCGAGTAAGGACCACCTAAAATTTAAATATCTATTGTGTACACCCATAAAAATTACGACGTCATCAGACGGCGAATTTGAATTCTCCGTTCAAAATTGCCGCATTACTCACCGGGCCCGTAAAACCTTTTGCCTCTCGTAACGTCGTATACATTGCCATTAACTGCAACTAATACGCGTCCATCCTCTTGTGTCCCGTCGAATTTTTTCAGTTCTTCTACTGTGAAGTCTCTTCTTAACTTTGGTAGTTGTGGCTCCGGAGGGTGATATGTAGGCACAGTTTGGGATCGTTTTAGAATTTTATATGCCAAAAATGCTATTGCAATTACTAATGCAATATTTAAAGGGCTCTGAATTATTTCTAACGCTATATTCGAGAGGAAACCGCCCGACTCTTCTTTTGGTACATCTTCGGCCATTTTGATTGACTTGACAACTCCGAATTTATAGTTTCGGCCGCTTGGTGGCGTCAATTAAAAAAATTGCGGGAGTTTTTAACCGGAATTGATTTTATAATTTTTCCATATAATAGTAAAACTATTGCTTTTCTTTTGGCTACAGCAATTATCAACACATATTACACTTTACCAAGTAATAATATCGTTGTACTTACTTTTATATTAACAAGACCTGAGATTTTAAAATTGAAATGACTGCACTGTAGTGATTCCACACATACTACCATTTCATTTTTATTGTTTATTAAATAATGCGATGATTAAGCAAAATTTTGTTCATTAAGACGCATATACAGCTGTCCCTCCACTTGTATAAGTGATTGCTTATCAGTTATCACTTTAAAATTGTGATTTAAACTATTATTTTCTATATTTTTACGGTGTATCTAAATAGGAATACTGGGAAATAAGGACTACACTTATACTTATACGCTGAGTTTAATAGCCAATCATCTATATGTGCGTTTGGATGATGCTTTTAACAGGTTTTAGCAAGTAAATCTCTATCAATTTTAACTGATTGTGAATATTATCAATGCCAGCGATGACATCTATATAATGAAGAGTAGTGTCATTTGTAGTGTGAAATTGATAATAAATGTGTGATATAAATACAATGACTAGGAATTTTAGAAAGCAAATGTCATTCAAACAAGTCACACTCTTCCAACAATAAGCAACCCAAAATACACATCACAGGATAGTGCTTTTTATACAGGGTGTTTCAAAATTCCTTCCCCATGAGAAACACAGTTAAAATCGACAATAAACTGAACCCAAAAATGCAAACAGGACCAATGTATGGTATTTCAGTATCAAGATATTCCAGTTTTTAATAATAAACGTGTTTCACAATTTGGCAATGTTCATATAAGCATATAAGCACGGTATGTTGATTAAATCACATTAAAATGAGCATGTGATTAACTGACGGGTTTCTTTTTATGATGTGTCAATCCTGATTAAAAATGAAAACAATATTTAAAAAAAAAATTATATTTAATTTATTTAACAGAATAACAAACGTTTAAACGTGCACTACCAGTTTCCATGCATAACCGTGTCCTTCAAATGAAATTTTCGTGGTAAGGATGTCTGGAACATGTTCGGAATTATTTCCTGGGTGGCAACAACAGTTCTTTGTTTAAGTTCTTCCTGGGTATTTACTGGCGTTTGGTAAACGTTATTTCTCACATAGCCCCACAAAAAAAATCTGAAGGGTTCATATGGGAGAATGTGGAGGTCAAACCATTCGATCTCCACTACCTATCCAGCGATTTGGGAAATTTAAGTGAAACCACTCTTAAACGTTAGCTGCAAAATGTGGTGGTGCACCATCTAATTGCAACAACAAATTTGCTAATTCATTCAACGGTAAATTTTCTAATTGCTCTTTTAAATTTTCATTTAAGAATTGCAAAACATTGTTACCTCGAATTATGTTTGCTGGCAAAATTGGTGGTAGTACCTGATTATTAAAAATACCTGCCCAAACGTTAATTGAAAATCTAGTAGGGAATCTGTCCCATCGCCTGCTTTGATTAACAAAAACTGGGTCGTTAAACGTACTAACCACGGACTTCTGGACACAAAACAATAACCAATCTTCTGGATTAGCGTGCCTGCCGGCTCTCAGCGGCCTGTTCATTTGCGACAAATAGCATTACAAAGTTGTGACTCGGCATATCCGGGGATTGAAATTCAGTGGTTTGAAACTTAGCTTTTTTCTGTCAGTTAGAAACGTCAAAATTTGTAAATTGTGCTTGCGCGCAAAAATCAAGCATTCTGTGCGTGCGAAATGATAATATTGAAAGTATTTTGTTGAATGCGCGGCGCCAGCTCAGCCTTCTGCAGTTTAAACGTTGAGCCAACGCTTCCAAATCCCCGGGCAACTAGCGCCACGCGGAGCACGCGAAAAGCTTGCAAATGAACAGGCCGCTGAGAGCCGACAGGCACGCTAATCCAGAAGGCCGTGGTACTAACATAGCCTATCAATGCAAGCGACGATCTGTCCTCTCAAAAGCCACCTCTAGGTGTGCATTCGAAGATATAGTTAAAAAAACTGTGCACTCTCTGGAATTACTTTGCATATCTAAATGTAGAGGGCTCCATTCTGTTTGCGATAGTAAAAACAGACAAAATCTTTTCCCATTTTTTTATTACCTACTGAAAATTGATGAATTGTATGCGTACATCACATTTCCAAGCTTATTTTTGAACATTTCTCAATGGTTTTTAAACTAAAGGATAACTTATTCTTTCTAGATTCAGACGATGTCAAATTAATTTCAAAATTATTTTTAACAAATACTACAAAAATTGTTTAAACAAAGCGTACCGAAAAAGAGCGGTACCTATACATTTCAGCATCGAGGTATTTTAAGAACTATTACACATAAATATATAGTTTCAGTGTATGAAATGTGTAGAAAACAATGAAGACATTTTTAGTGAAAGAATTATCTTCATTGATTATTGTTGTAAAAAATACAATTTTTTTTCAGCTGCGTGTTTTGAGTTATGCGCATGTCGCGTCGCCAATCTCTGATTTGCACCATGTAGACCAGGAAATAAAGGAATGACATTGGAAATAATTCGGAGAAAGCTGAACTTTGGCCAGTTGTTAGACCACTACAAGAGATACATTTTCCCAAAACTTCCCTTCTGTGGTTCATCCTCAGTGCCTCATTGAACTGCGCATTCGCAGACTTTAGAAAACTGCTTTATATCTCGACAACCAATGCTCGTAATAATGTATTTTTTTTGGTTTTATCCTAAAAGAATGTGCTAGAAAATATATATTTATGCGACTAGTGAATAAAGTTCAATTTTATCCATAAGGGGAAAAGTTAGCTCACGAGGCGATAGCCGCGTGAGATAATTTCCCCGAATGGATAAAAAGTCTTTATTCACGTGTCGCATACAATATTTTATCCAACACCTCGTTATAAAACATTTTCAAAAGTATTAGGTTATTTAAAATTAGGTAAGTGAATTTTTATAGTAGGCAGTCGTGAAGTTTATGGTTGCTAGGCTAGGTATGGTTAGATCACGGCCTTCTCGATTAGCGTGCCTGCCGGCTCTCCGCGGCCTATTCATTTGCGACAAATAGCATTACAAAGTTGTGACTCGGCATATCCGGGGATTGAAGTTTAGAACCACACCAGCCGGTTTGAAACTTAGCTTTTATCTGTCAGATTATTGTTCTGTGACTGAAACGTTAAATTAGGTTAGTTTTACGACATCTTTGTACGAAAAAAATACAAAATGGATTTTCACAGAAGCAACAAACTAAATTTGCAATGAACGAAAAAGCGTACGTGGAGCTCAAGAAATTTAAAAATGTTAAAATTTCACTATTATTACAATAGGGTTTCATACATATGAATTGTTCTTTGGCCTTTTTTCCACAAGTGGAAAAAATGCTTTTATCTACTCCTACTGTACAATGACCATTCATAATTCACAGTTTGCAGCCAATCATAAAATTCTATTTTCATTATTCAATAGTTTGCAAGTTGCAACCAATCAGAAAATTATATTTTCATTACTCAATAGGTTGTAGCCAATCACAAAATTCATTCTTATTATTAAACGACTTTTGAAGTTAACAGCTGTCACAAATGTCATAATTGGGAAATATGAACACAAGATTCCTATTGCATTGGAGTAGATAAAATATCGTATTATATTCGCGATTATGGCCATTATTCACTCAGATGACTTGCACCACGCGCCTTCGGCTTGTGGCGCAAATGTCATCTTCGTGAATAATGGCTGTCATAATCGCTCATATAATAATATACTATTATCTACTCCTACTGCACAATGGCCATGAATTATGATTCATAATTCACGGTTTGCAGCCAATCATAAAATTCTATTTTCATTATTCAATAGTTTGCAAAATGCAACCAATCAGAAAATTCTATTTTCATTATTCAATAGGTTGTAGCCAATCACAAAATTCATTCTTATTACTAAATGACTTTTGAAGTTAACAGCTGTCACAAATGTCATAATTCTGAAATATGAACACAAGGCTCCTATTGCATAGAAGTAGATAAAATATCGTATTATATTCGCGATTATGGCCATTATTCACTCAGATGACTTGCGCCACGCGCCTTCGGCTTGTGGCGCAAATGTCATCTTCGTGAATAATGGCTGTCATAATCACTCATATAATAATATACTAATTATCTACTCCTACTGCACAATGGCCATGAATTATAATTCATAATTCACGGTTTGCAGCTAATCATAAAATTCTATTTTCATTATTCAATAGTTTGCAAATTGCAACCAATCAGAAAATTCTATTTTCATTATTCAATAGGTTGTAGCCAATCACAAAATTCATTCTTATTATTAAATGACTTTTGGAGTTAATAGCTGTCACAAATGTCATAATTCTGAAATATGAACACAAGGCTTCTATTGCATAGGAGTAGATAAAATATCGTATTATATTCGCGATTATGGCCATTATTCACTCAGATGACTTGCGCCACGCGCCTTCGGCTTGTGGCGCAAATGTCATCTTCGTGAATATTGGCTGTCATAATCGCTCATATAATAATATACTATTATTCCACTGGTTTCCATTAGTAACAACAAGAGTAGATAAACAATAACTTTTGACGTTTCAAATTGACGTAAAAAAGTCATGTTTATTAGGTGTTGGATAAATGTTTTTATTTGTTTGCGCTAATGTTTACAGATTTTTCTTAATATTTATAAAATCGAAAACAAGTATTTTAATGTTATAATTCAAAGTTTTGTGTTATCCTTGAGCTTATTTAAAAGTGACTAAATTATTTATTTAACAATACAGTTTTAATTATTTACAGTATATACAGTCAAAATCTACAATAAATATAGTTACTCGCCAAAAGGGCAGTCATTTGCTTTTAGAAATACAGGTGAGTGTGACATGACAATCCATTGTAGTGCTCACACATTACGGAGCAATTTAAGCCTGCTTTTTTGCAACCACAATTATTTCCACATACTGACTTACAGCTGCAGAATATGAGACGTAGAAGTTCATGCGGAGCGAAAGGCATTGAACTAGCAATATGTCTCAATGCTTTCTTCTTTTGTCTATTCCTTTCTACGTATTCTATCTTCCATTTGCATCCAGTTGCTAGATGTTTGTTTTCATCACTTTGTTTTAATTTAACAGATTTTGTAAATAATTTAAACAAGTTCTCGTAACTTGTGGACCCTTAGGGTTCTTATAACCCTAGTAACTGCAAGTTCTTCATTTAAGTAGGCTCATACACACACTTTGATGAAATCAAACGCCAAAAACGCTTTATACATTTATTAAACTAATAAACCCTATACTCTCGTATATAAAACTAAATTTAAACAACCAAATTGTTCCCTTTACCTTTCTGTAGTAGGCACAGTCTAATGGGAAATGTAATACTCTTCAATTGTTGGTGTAATAATAGCAATAATGCGACTTAGTCAGTGCAAGAAAGGACTTGAGAGTTGTAAAGAAAATTTATCAGTGAAGGAAATTGCTCCCGCCGCCCTGAATCTGCTGTAGCGATGACTCGCCCGCTGATCAAATGTAGCGTCAAGTAGGCAATTAAATATAACAGTAATTACGGGCGTCTGCCCTTAATCTGCAGTAGCGATGAATCGCGCGCTGATCGAATGTAGCGACAACCGCGTAATTAGGGATCAAGTAGGGTGCCCAAACTGTTGTCCTGACTCTGTCGAGTTTTCCTTTAAATAGCAGCCCGTAGTGGATATTCCCTCTCGGAAATACCAATGGTGATTCCACCCTATAACCAATCACAACGTTTCCGCTGGGTAATTATCCATTCAATAATGTTTCCATTATGAGGCAGTATTTCTACCGCAATTTAAATCGTATTATAATATTTTCGGTGCTCTCGATCTGGGTGACTAGCACCCAGAGTCGTAAATTGCAACATTAATCCCTATTTGGCTTTCGCCGCGTGACGAATTCCCCAATTAGACTATGCCCAAATATCTTCAGTTTCCTGTAAGAAAATTGTGGATTATGTGGCCACATAATTCACTATTAAGCTGAAAGCAAAAAACTATATGGTCCAGGGCCCTGTGTGTGTAACTTAATACGCCCGCAGTCGCAGCTGTGGGTCGAACCTTAATCTATCCATTAATATGCCTGCATGTGCAATAATTCCTTACATTGGGAAAACACATTCTGCATATCGTAATTACCAAATTCAAACGAGAAACTTAAGCATCTAATATTAATTGTTCATGTTTTTGTCCATTACCATAACCTATAAGTCGCGTCCTCTCACAATATTAATTTATCAAACGTTATAGACAACTACTTAATATTCCATTATATATTTTTTTATAAAAACTTAATTTTGTGATTTTTTCAAAGTTATGCTTCCTACAAAAAAAAAACGTTTTAAACGAAAGTTCTAAAAAATTGCATAATATATGATCGTGTTTTTAGAATATAAAGTTTGTCAAACAATTATAAAGATTTTCCGGAAAACAGACAAAACATAAGAGTAAAGTACCATTTTCGGTTGGTCGATTTTACGCAAAAATCACTGGGATCTCAGAATTTATATTAAAAGTGTAGATACAGACACAGACCGACAGATTCACAGAATTGCAGACAGATATACAACCAATCATGTTTAAACGTTGACTAGTAAATGCATACATTTTCACATTTGGTTTAGTAGAAGTATACACAAAATAAAAAGCGAGACTGTAACTGAATACTTTTATTGGTAGATGTGTGCACATCCCACCGAAATTATTGGAGGCGATATACTCTAACACTTTTACTGCAACATATGCATCCTGTAATTTTAAAGCTCTATTTTTCTGAGGATTAATAAGTTCTGGTAACATTGTATTCACATAAAAATCAGTCAGTTTATAAAATTATGCTAAACTTAAGATTGATAGACTAAATGACCAGGAATTGTGTGGAAGTAGTTATTTTCAGACAATTTATTTGGGATGGCGAGACTTATGTCATCGCTTTCTCGTTGAGGTATGTTTGGTTATATGGCCCCTTGGTCTATTTCAGTTTTCAAAAATATTTCAAAAATTCGGGAAATTTAAGAATCTTTTAAAACATTGCCTATGTGGGAGATAACGGTTTCCCATGGCCATCTTGGGTAGATGAGTGATTGCTACTGGTGCCTTGTAGTAGATGTTTTTGAAGATGCACTTTGTGGATTTTAAATTATTCCAACATCTCACGATTTCCAAAGCAGCATTGATGTGTGGTACATGCAGCCACTGAAATTTATCTACCAGTGTTATTAGGATTCAAAAATATTTCAGAAAAAAACTTACTCAGGCCACCTTTCACCCTTTGGTAGGTTTGTTTTCATTGTTACTTCGTAGTCTTGAAATATTTTAGTGTGTATATTTTTGTCTTGTAGCTCTGATATTTTCCTTTGAGGACCTAGAGAGAAGATTCATTATTAGTGCGGAGTTGTTGTTTAGCTATTTTGGGCAAAACTACTACTTACGAAGGCCTTTTTCTCTTACGATCATATGGGAAAAAAGCCTTCTATTACAATCTGCAGCTTTGTTAAGGCAGTTCATCATCGGACTACGGACCAGCACGTTCTGAAGTCTTGTTTTGGGTAGTCGACAGCAAGTACTAGAGACTCTGTATATAGTTAGATAAGTCAGGTAAATGCGGGTCAATTTTTGATTAATAATTTAAAATGGAAATTTGAAGGTTGGCTATGGCAATGACAATTAAATGACGTACTGTGAAACTTGATACTATTAAGCGTTAAGTAAAATGACAGGCTCTTGCATCTTTGGATGTAAAAATCGTCAGAATAAGAATTTAAAAGCCTTCCAAAAAAATGGAACGCAGCAATATGCGACCATCAAAGTGAAATTCCACCGATAGTTCCAGAATATGAGAAATACATTTTCATAAAAATAAATAGGGAAGGCTCGGTGAAACGTAAAAAAGTAATTGAGGTAATCTGCAGTTTCTACTTGATTTACCCACAATATAACTTTCAACGTTTGTAATTAAGTTTAAATAATCATTGTCCACTTCACAGCAGTACAAGTGCAACAACATATCACGATAACAAAGCTGCTCTTTTATCGGGAGAAGGTTCACTGCTCTAGTAGGGCAGAGGTATGAAATTAACTATGTCGAATAAGTAGACGAATTATGTTTTCTTTCTAGGATACCGCAGCAGTTATAACTGATATATACATTCCTGCAAAAGAAGTTGTAAGAATCAGAATAGGTAAACGAATTGCGACAAGGGAGTAGTTTCATAGTGAAAGATGCAGCTATTATAGGACTTAACAGATTCACCTACTAAAAAAAGTTTAAAGCGTTAAATAAAAACCGTTTCTTTTTAAATGTTTTACTTTTCATACAGCTGTCTTGTTCAATCAAATGATAGGACTTGTCCTCTTCTCATAATGCAATATAATAATTATTATTGTATGTATGATTAGAAGCACCTCCACCACCAACCTCTGTTTACTGAGCGGTGTAGAGGCTGGTGCTTTGTACGCTTTAGCGTCTGAATTATTATTAATATTATTGACCGATTTGACAAGACAGTTTTTAGAGATTATGTGTTTACTACTCCACCAAAAAACCGCTTGTAAATTACTCAATCCTATCCATCTACCGCAAAATCAGCTGACTACCAATCGGTAAACGGTACATACCTACCAGTTTAGTTTTTGTAAATGCTTAAATTTATCATTTATTGACGATGTTAAACTGACAATTAATTAAATTCATCAATATGACAAATGCTAAGAAAGACAACTCTGGCCTTACACGCTATCATTTATTTTTGGATCAAATATGGCCGCTGACATTTGCGTTTGTCCGACTCTTATTTAACTATATACAGGGTCTCTATCAAGCACATGACAGGTAGAACTACTCCCTCTGCAGTTCTCATCGTACACCGATTCGAGCCATTTTGAGTACGTGGCATTGTGGGATTGAATATCATCTGTTGACTTTTGAGCCAATCATCATCTCTTAAATTTAGGACATTGGCTAATAGGACCTTCTACCATATTGACTATTTAGCGACTCGCAATTTTTGATTTGGTAAAGTGAAGTGTACTACTTGTGTCTTGTGTTCTCGCCGTGAGTGGACGTGAGTTAGTTGCACCGGCGGTAAACCCAAAATTTAGGCATTGTCTAGGGTTGCCAACACACTCATTTTGACCCGAAGACTTCGGGTTTGGCAATCATTCTTTGGGCTTGGGGTTTTCAATAGAATTCTTTGGGTTAACTAAAGGTTCATACATACATGGATTACGAAAAATGTAAAATGTAAAAGCTCCAGAGCAGAAGAAAGTGCCCAAAGAGTCAAAAAATATAATTGTAGAAAATAGTTTTTTTTTCAGAAAAATGTAGTTTCGTAGTAATTTATATAACTTCTAAGATGGATTTTAAAAATTTTATTTTATGGAACATAAAAAGTAATTTTGTTCTTTAATTCTTGATTTACAAAGGCCGAGAATTATGCTATGTGTAACGGGTTAGCTGGATCCTTAACCGATAACGTTTATTTTTATGCTTAAACATAGCAGCCAAGTTGTATTTCTTATGTTTTATTATTAGATTCAATATTGTATTTTTTTAACCAAATGTTCGCAAAGCCGGTCCTGCGCTGAATGTGTATTGTAAATTTCGGTTTTCGTGATTGCAGCAAGAAACACACGCTGTACGCGGGATGCGGTGATTCTCAACTAGTGCAAATTCAATAAAGGCGACGGCGTAGGTGGCTGTCGCACGTAGCTGCAAACTCCATGGATTTTCTCGAATAATAAGTATAGCACGCGAATTCGCCCAAGACGATATAACTTAATTCGAAGGGGTCTGGTAGGCAACGGTTACTACAAACAGTGTTAAAGTGCAGCAAGCCAGCGTTTGTAAATTCCTGAAACGCATTTTCCGAGTGTACATGTAAGTACACCAATTATGCTATATTTAAAGGCTCATTTAAAGCATCCGTTTTGAGAGACGCTAACTCAACTGTCATTATAAGGGCTGCACGCGATCGGGGGTTCCCAGCATCACGCGCGCCAGGAGCGGAGTATGCAGCAGCTAGTTCCAAGTAAAATGTTTTTATATCAGCGTGATAACGTTGCGTTTTACTGCGACTTTTTTCAAAAGCGAAGGAATGTGTTTTATCAGCGAATAATGTGTGTAGCTTGTACGTGAATTTAAACAGGGCCGTTACGTTGTTCATGTATGTTTGCAACAAGGCAGCGAGTAGCCTTAAGTTATATCGCATGTAGATTGGTTGAAAATTCAATTCTTTTCCTTTATTTCTTTTGTTTATAAACTTGTCTTTTTTGTTTCTTTTATGTGTTTTTATTTATGTTTTGAACCCAATAGATAAGGTAAACAAATCGGCTATTCTTGTGAATTGTTTAAAGTTAGGTTTTAGTACGACCAACGCTACAAGAAATAACTAGATTCCTGTTCTGGCAGATAGTGTTTTTTTATAAGCCACTAACTATTAAGAGAGTTTTCACGTTCATTGAGCTAGCTAGGGGATAAAAAGGGCAAATAATTATTTAAATATGAAGACGTACGAAACGTCTTGTTCAAATTTAATATATCTTAACTACTTAAAAAATATAAAATAATTTTTGGAATCACACCTTTATAGTGTATGAATTAGTCGGCCTATTTCCACAGTTTATATTATTAAATCGCGACGTTTCGGAAGCTAATTCTGCTTCCGTCATCAGGCGTAGTCTTGAGAAGGACTGGTTTTTGCACTTGGAGTTACTTTTTAACTGCACAAGTATTGACACACTATGTTTACAATTAAATGTCAAAACTTGACATTTGATTTTTAAATGACATCGAACCTGGAACCTTTCGATTTGTAAGTCGGATGCTTTACCACTGAGACACCGGGGGATCTGATATACGCTTCCCTTTTTGTGAGCAGTCTATTGCGCATGGTGTGTAGTTTCTTTATTGCGCAGGTGTATTGCGTCTTAGTTCTTCGCGCATTATTGGCATCCAGATGGGTTTCATTTCTATGCTGGCTTGGCTTATCGGTTCTTCTGCCAATGCTATGTAAGTGGCTTCTTTGAGCTTTCGTCGAGTTTTGTTCTCTTCCTTCGCCACTATTTGAATGTTGTCCCATTGGATTCTGTGGTCTTCATTCCAGACATGTTCGGCAATTTTGGATTTGTCTGTTTCGCCCTTTCGGATGTTGTTTTTGTGTTCCGAAGTTCTGACTCTTAGAGGTCGACTACTTTCGCCAATGTATGCTCTGCCGCATTCGCATGGTAGGTTGTATACACAATTTTTGGAACTTTGGTCTTCATTGTGTGGTTTGGTTTTAGTTAGTATTCCCCTGAGTGTTTTTGTGGATTTGAAGGTAGTGCGTATTTTGTATTTGTTGCCTGCTCTTCGTATTCTGTCCGAGGTACCTGGTATGTATGGTATTACCGCCGTATATTTAGGTTCTTCTTTGTTTTTGTTGGTTACCCTTTCCTTTCTGTTTAGGTTAGTTGTTATATCTGGATAGCCATTTTCTTTAAGTGTCTGCGCGATAGTTTTTCTTTCTTTTCTCAGGTCCTCTTGGTCTGAGCATATCATCTTAGCTCTATCGTACAAGCATCTCACCACACCTAATTTCACACTTTTGTGATGATTGGAGCCGAAGTGTAGGTACCTACCCGTGTGTGTAGGTTTCCTGTACACACTCGTACCGAATGTGTTCTCATTTCTGTGTACTAGTACATCTAGGAATGGAAGTTTGTTATCGGACTCCATTTCCATTGTGAATTTGATAGAGGGTGCGCGGCTGTTAAGATGTTCTAGGAATCCATCCAATTTGTGCCTGCCGTGTTGCCAGATTACGAAGGTATCATCGACATATCGAAGCCATATCCTTGGTTTGTCTGTGAATTCGGATATCGCTTGATCTTCAAAATCTTCCATGTATACAGGGTGATTTTAAAATGTTTCGCCAAACTTCGGGGTATTGTTCTACACACCAAGGCAAGTAAAAAAGTCCATATAAACATGTGTCCGAAAATCGCGCGTTTCCGAGTTACAAGCAATTTCTGAACTTGTGAAGTAGTCCAGTCAATTGGTGCTCAAAAAGGGCGAATAGGGGAGAGTTTTGGTGGAGTTCTGATATTTGGTTCCTATATGTTTTTTGGGTCGCTGTGCACGAATATCAGGTTTTTCAATAAAATTTTAGACCGGAAACAAGTTTTTTTAAGCAAAAACCTTGTAAAAACCGATTTTTTTTAGTTTTTCTAAAAGTACCCAAAAGATATCCATCATTTATAACTATTGAACCTATACGAAATAAAAGAGAACACAGTTTCCTACACTTTATGTATGTGAGGTTTTTTTCTCCGATCAATCGTTCAGCCGCGAGAGCGCCGCAAAATTATAGTCCAGTCAAATGGTAGAAAATAAGGGAAAGTTTTGGAGTTTTTATATTTGGTTCCTATATGTTTTTTAGGTCGCTGTACGCGAGTATCGGGTTTGCCAACATTTCAATTATGAAGATTCATTTCATATACCATTGTTGATTTACGAAAAATTTATAGTTTTCGAGTTACTTTGAAATAAACTGTCATAATTCCCTTTTAACACCTAACTTCGCGGCGCTCTCGCGGCTGAACGATTGATCGGAGAAAAAACCGCTAGTACATAAAATGTAAGAAATTTTACTCTCTTTTATTTCATATAGGTTCAATATTTACGAAATTGGATAGTTTTCGAGTAATTTTAGAAAAACTAAAAAAACGATTTATTACACGGTTTTTGCTTAAAAAACGTGTTTCCGGTCAAAATTCTTGTTGGAAAACCTGATATTCGTGTACAGCGACCCAAAAAACATATAGGAACCAAATATCAGAACTCCACCCAACATCTCCCCTATTCGCCCTTTTTTGAGCACCATTTGACTGGACTACTTCCCAAGTTCAAAAATTGCTCGTAACTCGGAAACGCGCGATTTTCGGACACATGTTTACATGGACTTTTTTACTTGCCTTGGTGTGTAGAACAATACCCCGAAGTTTGGCGAAACATTTTAAAATCACCCTGTATATTGCTCACTATAGGGGATAGTGGGGAACCCATAGCCATTCCAAACTCCTGTAAGTAGAATTTATCTTCTACTTGGAAGTATGTTGTTTTGATACACATCGTCAGTAGTTCCATGATCGTGTTTACCGAGAGTTGCGTGCGTTCGTCTAACGTTTCATCATTTTCCAGTCTGCGTCTTATGATAGTTAGTGCCGCGTCTGTGGGCACATTTGTGAATAAGCTCACAATGTCGAAGCTTACCAGGATTTCTTCGTGGTTAGGTTGGATGTTTTTGATGGTTTCCACGAAGTGCTTTGTATTCTTGACCATGGATTGTGTTTTTCAGGTTAAGGGAGTCAATATTTTAAGCAGGAAGTGGGCTAGCGGGTGACAAGGAGAATTCCTTGAGCTCACAATTGGTCTCAGAGGGATACCTTCCTTGTGTATTTTTGGTAGACCGTATAGATGTGGTGGTTTGCTGTAGTGAGGAGTAAGACTAGTTCTCTGGTAATCGGAGAATTCCTCTTTGTGTTTGAATAGCGCTTTGTATATCTGCCGTTCGATTGATGGCGTGGGGTCTTTGTTGATTATTTTGTATTCGCCCCCATCGATTAGTTCTTGGAGCTTACTAATGTAAGTTTCCATATCCATTACTATAGTTGCATTTCCTTTGTCTGCCGGAAGAATCTTGATGGATGTGTCCCTTTTCAGGGAAGCGATTGCTCTCCTTTCGGAGTTTGAAATGTTAGGTCTTGATCTTCTAGAAGAATCTAGGATTAACCTGACCTTACTTCTATATTCTTCGGCTTCTTCAGGATCTAATTTTATAGCTGTTTCTTCGACTGCAGTTATTATATCGACTTTCGGGATATACTTTGGTGTTACGGCAAAGTTTAGGCCTTTATCCAGAATCTTTATTTCATTTTCGTCCAACTGTCTTTTAGAGATGTTAATGACAGTGTTCTTTCTGTAGTTAGTAGTGTTTGGTTCTTTCTTTTTAATTAGCTTTTCCAATTTCTTCCTGTGAATTTCGTTATGATGTTCCTTGGTCTTGGAATAACTGTTTCTGGTAGCAGCATTTATTCTATCAAAGTCTTGTTCGCTCACTCTATTACGAATGGTTTCTCTAATCTTGTTAGATTCTGGTTTTTGCACTTGGAGTTACTCGTATATCAGATCCTCCGGTGTCTCAGTGGTAAAGCATCCGACTTACAAATCGAAAGGTTCCAGGTTCGATGTCATTTAAAAATCAAATGTCAAGTTTTGACATTTAATTGTAAACATAGTGTGTCAATACTTGTGCAGTTAAAAAGTAACTCCAAGTGCAAAAACCAGTCCTTCTCAAGACTACGCCTGATGACGGAAGCAGAATTAGCTTCCGAAACGTCGCGATTTAATAATATAAACTGTGGAAATAGGCCGACTAATTCATACACAATGAGACCACAGTTACAAAATACTTTCAGATCAAATTTAGATACTCGGTACGGCCCCGAAGTCAAACAACTATTCAGAAAGCTTGAAACATCTATGAACAAGTTAGCACTTGAGGAAAACCATCTAACCTTCCTCTGCAAAGCCCGTGAGTACAATGTGATTCCAACAGGGCTTAACATCAAAATTCCAATACACAGCCGAAGAACATCTCAGATCGGAAAGAGAGCTAGCGAAGCGTTAGTCAAAGAACGAATTAAACATCACCGTTTCAGAAAGCACCAGCTAAAACAAGAATCTAACAAGATTAGAGAAACCATTCGTAATAGAGTGAGCGAACAAGACTTTGATAGAATAAATGCTGCTACCAGAAACAGTTATTCCAAGACCAAGGAACATCATAACGAAATTCACAGGAAGAAATTGGAAAAGCTAATTAAAAAGAAAGAACCAAACACTACTAACTACAGAAAGAACACTGTCATTAACATCTCTAAAAGACAGTTGGACGAAAATGAAATAAAGATTCTGGATAAAGGCCTAAACTTTGCCGTAACACCAAAGTATATCCCGAAAGTCGATATAATAACTGCAGTCGAAGAAACAGCTATAAAATTAGATCCTGAAGAAGCCGAAGAATATAGAAGTAAGGTCAGGTTAATCCTAGATTCTTCTAGAAGATCAAGACCTAACATTTCAAACTCCGAAAGGAGAGCAATCGCTTCCCTGAAAAGGGACACATCCATCAAGATTCTTCCGGCAGACAAAGGAAATGCAACTATAGTAATGGATATGGAAACTTACATTAGTAAGCTCCAAGAACTAATCGATGGGGGCGAATACAAAATAATCAACAAAGACCCCACGCCATCAATCGAACGGCAGATATACAAAGCGCTATTCAAACACAAAGAGGAATTCTCCGATTACCAGAGAACTAGTCTTACTCCTCACTACAGCAAACCACCACATCTATACGGTCTACCAAAAATACACAAGGAAGGTATCCCTCTGAGACCAATTGTGAGCTCAAGGAATTCTCCTTGTCACCCGCTAGCCCACTTCCTGCTTAAAATATTGACTCCCTTAACCTGAAAAACACAATCCATGGTCAAGAATACAAAGCACTTCGTGGAAACCATCAAAAACATCCAACCTAACCACGAAGAAATCCTGGTAAGCTTCGACATTGTGAGCTTATTCACAAATGTGCCCACAGACGCGGCACTAACTATCATAAGACGCAGACTGGAAAATGATGAAACGTTAGACGAACGCACGCAACTCTCGGTAAACACGATCATGGAACTACTGACGATGTGTATCAAAACAACATACTTCCAAGTAGAAGATAAATTCTACTTACAGGAGTTTGGAATGGCTATGGGTTCCCCACTATCCCCTATAGTGAGCAATATACAGGGTGATTTTAAAATGTTTCGCCAAACTTCGGGGTATTGTTCTACACACCAAGGCAAGTAAAAAAGTCCATGTAAACATGTGTCCGAAAATCGCGCGTTTCCGAGTTACGAGCAATTTTTGAACTTGGGAAGTAGTCCAGTCAAATGGTGCTCAAAAAAGGGCGAATAGGGGAGATGTTGGGTGGAGTTCTGATATTTGGTTCCTATATGTTTTTTGGGTCGCTGTACACGAATATCAGGTTTTCCAACAAGAATTTTGACCGGAAACACGTTTTTTAAGCAAAAACCGTGTAATAAATCGTTTTTTTAGTTTTTCTAAAATTACTCGAAAACTATCCAATTTCGTAAATATTGAACCTATATGAAATAAAAGAGAGTAAAATTTCTTACATTTTATGTACTAGCGGTTTTTTCTCCGATCAATCGTTCAGCCGCGAGAGCGCCGCGAAGTTAGGTGTTAAAAGGGAATTATGACAGTTTATTTCAAAGTAACTCGAAAACTATAAATTTTTCGTAAATCAACAATGGTATATGAAATGAATCTTCATAATTGAAATGTTGGCAAACCCGATACTCGCGTACAGCGACCTAAAAAACATATAGGAACCAAATATAAGAACTCCAAAACTTTCCCCTATTTTCTACCATTTGACTGGACTATAATTTTGCGGCGCTCTCGCGGCTGAACGATTGATCGGAGAAAAAAACCTCACATACATAAAGTGTAGGAAACTGTGTTCTCTTTTATTTCGTATAGGTTCAATAGTTATAAATGATGGATATCTTTTGGGTACTTTTAGAAAAACTAAAAAAAATCGGTTTTTACAAGGTTTTTGCTTAAAAAAACTTGTTTCCGGTCTAAAATTTTATTGAAAAACCTGATATTCGTGCACAGCGACCCAAAAAACATATAGGAACCAAATATCAGAACTCCACCAAAACTCTCCCCTATTCGCCCTTTTTGAGCACCAATTGACTGGACTACTTCACAAGTTCAGAAATTGCTTGTAACTCGGAAACGCGCGATTTTCGGACACATGTTTATATGGACTTTTTTACTTGCCTTGGTGTGTAGAACAATACCCCGAAGTTTGGCGAAACATTTTAAAATCACCCTGTATACATGGAAGATTTTGAAGATCAAGCGATATCCGAATTCACAGACAAACCAAGGATATGGCTTCGATATGTCGATGATACCTTCGTAATCTGGCAACACGGCAGGCACAAATTGGATGGATTCCTAGAACATCTTAACAGCCGCGCACCCTCTATCAAATTCACAATGGAAATGGAGTCCGATAACAAACTTCCATTCCTAGATGTACTAGTACACAGAAATGAGAACACATTCGGTACGAGTGTGTACAGGAAACCTACACACACGGGTAGGTACCTACACTTCGGCTCCAATCATCACAAAAGTGTGAAATTAGGTGTGGTGAGATGCTTGTACGATAGAGCTAAGATGATATGCTCAGACCAAGAGGACCTGAGAAAAGAAAGAAAAACTATCGCGCAGACACTTAAAGAAAATGGCTATCCAGATATAACAACTAACCTAAACAGAAAGGAAAGGGTAACCAACAAAAACAAAGAAGAACCTAAATATACGGCGGTAATACCATACATACCAGGTACCTCGGACAGAATACGAAGAGCAGGCAACAAATACAAAATACGCACTACCTTCAAATCCACAAAAACACTCAGGGGAATACTAACTAAAACCAAACCACACAATGAAGACCAAAGTTCCAAAAATTGTGTATACAACCTACCATGCGAATGCGGCAGAGCATACATTGGCGAAAGTAGTCGACCTCTAAGAGTCAGAACTTCGGAACACAAAAACAACATCCGAAAGGGCGAAACAGACAAATCCAAAATTGCCGAACATGTCTGGAATGAAGACCACAGAATCCAATGGGACAACATTCAAATAGTGGCGAAGGAAGAGAACAAAACTCGACGAAAGCTCAAAGAAGCCACTTACATAGCATTGGCAGAAGAACCGATAAGCCAAGCCAGCATAGAAATGAAACCCATCTGGATGCCAATAATGCGCGAAGAACTAAGACGCAATACACCTGCGCAATAAAGAAACTACACACCATGCGCAATAGACTGCTCACAAAAAGGGAAGCGTATATCAGATCCCCCGGTGTCTCAGTGGTAAAGCATCCGACTTACAAATCGAAAGGTTCCAGGTTCGATGTCATTTAAAAATCAAATGTCAAGTTTTGACATTTAATTGTAAACATAGTGTGTCAATACTTGTGCAGTTAAAAAGTAACTCCAAGTGCAAAAACCAGTCCTTCTCAAGACTACGCCTGATGACGGAAGCAGAATTAGCTTCCGAAACGTCGCGATTTAATAATATAAACTGTGGAAATAGGCCGACTAATTCATACACAATGAGACCACAGTTACAAAATACTTTCAGATCAAACACCTTTATAGTATAAACAAAGTATTTGACCTGATCTTTTTTATTAATTTTATCACTCACTTTTCTTCGTCGAAATTATTTTCTTCGGGTCAGCATCGATTCAATGTTGGCAACCCTAGCATTGTCGTGTTAACTAATTCGTGGTAATCGTGGTAACCGAATAAAAAATAAAGTGGCATTAAAATAACGGATCATAGGAAGGAATTTGAAAAGTGCGAAACGCCAAGTTAGCGAAATATAGCGGTAACGGTAAATTAGCGAGCACAAGCCGCATACAAAGCCGTGCGAAGGTCAAGCGGGCCGACATAATACACGTGAGGTCAAGGGCCGCGCGCGGAGATACGATAACAAGCAGGTCATCAAGGTGGCCGTGTTTACCCAAACAAAAGTCAAGATAGGCGGTAGCGACATAAATAAATAAACAAAGCGCCGCGAATGGACAGTAACAAAGTGAGTGAAAAGAAAAACAGCGTGAGCTCAGTGGAAGATTATTTTAAAAGGAAAAGGGGCGTAACAACAAACCAAGATAACAGAACAAAGGAACCTCAAGAGGAAAAAACATTTAAAAGAAGTAAAAGAACGCCCAGGGCGCCTACAAAAAGAAAATAAAAGCAATCCAGAAGCAAATACGGAAATAGACATGGAGAAGCTATGGAAATTAATGGAGGAAACGAATAACCAAATGAAAGAAAACAAGAACGATATGCAGAATATTATAATGGTGAGGCACTAACACCCCATGAAGGAGCTTGGCCTGCAAGGCAGAATATTAGAGACGAATTAAAATCAAACAACAACGTAATTATTAAAGAAGTGAGAGCCAACAACGATGAATTGAAAAAATTTAAAGAAGAAGTGAGAGCCATTAAACAGGAATTAATCAAAAGGGAGGTAGAATGGGAGAGAGAAAGGAAATATATGGAAAGTAAAATAGAGAGCCTTGAAAGAATAGTTGAGTTACAGGAGAAGGCAAACAGAAGGAACAATATAGTCATCAAGAGAATGCATAAATACAAGAGGGAAATTTAAAAGAGGAGTTGGAGATGGCAATATAACGAGAAATAGGAGCCACGGCGGCAGTAGAAACAGCGTACAAAATAGGCAAACAGAAAAACAACAATAATAGTCGCGAAATTGAAACATTTTGAAGAGAAAATAACCATACTGAAGAATAAACACAAACTAGGAGCTAAGAAAGTCTTCAAAGACAGCGATTTAACATTAGAAAAACAGAAGGTACAGGCCGAGATCCGAAAAAGAGCGAAAGCAGAAAGAGATAAGGGAAACAGCATGAAAGTAAGTTACAGGAAGCTAGAGATAAACGGGATTCAATATGAATGGTGTGGGGATCTGGAAGGGCTGACAAGGAGCCAAATAGCTTCAAAAAAGTAAAACCTAACCACCTAGCCGAACCCTTGGAGACGACAGCCGCAAGTACATTAAAACAACTGATACGGAAATCAAAGATTGAGAATATTGAAAAAAAGTTAACCAAACTGAATATAAAAGCTAATCCAAAATAAGACGAAACGGACGTAAGAAATAAAGCCAGAAAACGAAATTTATATAGCAACCTGGAACATAAGAGGGGAAAACAGCGAAGGAGCATTAAAACATTTGATACAGGAAGCAGATAGATATCGAATTCACCTAGTATTAGCAATACAAGAAACAAATATAAAAGGACACCAACTAACAGAGAAAGATAAGCACATATTCATAAATTGCGGAGGTGAACAAAATGGATTGGGAGCTGGCTTTATAATACAAGAAAACCTAAAAAACTCAGTTATAGAATACAAAGGAATAACCGAAAGATTAAGCTACATAAGGCTACGAGGGAAATACAGAAAAATCAGCATCGTTAATGCACACGCCCCCACAGAAGAAGACAAATTACAGTATTATGAAAAACTAGAAGCACTGTATGAAGATATACCAAAATATGATATCAAGTTTGTACTAGGAGATATAAACGCCAAGGTTGGTAGAGAAGACAGATATAAACCTGTTATTGGAGAATATAGCAAGCATAAGAAAAGTAATGAGGACATTCCTAAATCACAAAGAAATTTATAGAGACATGGACCAGTTTAGATGGGAAGACTGTGAACCAGAATCCATGCAGCTGCAATGAAAAATGTATGCTCATACAGAGGTGCGGACGCAGATAGTGATCACTTTATTGTACGAGCAACAGTACAACAACATATGACAAAGAGAACAAAAAGGTCAGAAAAACAAAATATTAAATGGGATGTTGGGAGGATTAACAAAGGAGGAAACACAAAAATCATATGAACAAAAACTAGAAAAGGAATGGGAAATGAAAGAAAAAGGAGGAGGAATAGAAGTGGAGTGGAATCAGGTAAAGGAAGCGATAAATAAAATGAGTAAGCAGGTGCTCAAAGCACAAAGAAACACAAGAACAAAGGATTGGAGTAATAGAATCTAGAAGAAAAGCGAAACTGAAGTTATCAAGTAACACCGAAGAAAATAAAAACAAGCATAAAAAAGCTAGAAGAACAGCAAGCCAAACATGTAGGAGGAAGAAAAGAGAGGCTTTGGAAAAGAAAATACGGGAGATAGAAGATTCTTTCAGTACACAAGAGATAAGAAAATATTACAAGAAGGCTGAAGAAATAAGTAAAGAATACTGCCAAAAAACACCATGGTACCAAAACAAACAAGGCAAAATAGTGGGAGATGAGGAACAACAAAGGGAAAGATGGATGGAACACTACAAGGAAATACTAACGGACCAAAACGAAGAACAAGAAGAAACAGCAGCAATAGGACAAGAAATGCAGGAAGTAGCACCCCCGACAAAAGATGAACTCAAAGAGATTGTTGCCAAAATGAAAAACAACAAGAGCCCAGGCAAAGACAAACTAAAGGAAGAATTAATTAAGTACGGAGGTAGTAGACTACATGGAAAAATATTCAATTTATTGAAAGAAGTGTGGAGAGAAAGAGAAATGCCAAAAGAAGGGCAGATGGGATAATAGTACCAATCTATAAAAAAGGGAATAAACAAAGGTGTGAAAATTGTAGGTCTATCTCACCTTATAAGGTATTAGCGAGAATGATAAACAAGAGACTGAAAGACTTTGCCGAGAGCGAATTGGGAGACTACCAAGGTGGTTTTAGAACAAACCCCTTAACAATGGATCAGATCTCCACAATAAGGATGATTCAGGAAAAATGCGAAAGAAAGAAAATCAAACTATACGCCATATTTATAGACTTCAAACAGGCATACGATCAGGTGAAAAGGAACGAAATAATAAGAAGTCTGAGAAGCATGGACTGTCCAAGTAAACTGATACAGTTAGTAGAAATGACACTTACGGAGACATACTCGCACGTCAAAATTGATTGAAAATTAACTGAAAAATTTGAGACAAGTATTGAACTGAAACAAAGAGATCCCATGTCCATGACACTATCTAACATCGTATTAGAATTGGTTATCAGAAAAAGTGGGCTAAGAAAACAAGGTAATATTTTTAAAAACCCAAGAAGCAAATAAAGTAGGTTTGCAAATTAACGAAGAGAAATCAAAATATGTTATCTTGGGAAAAACAAAGCAACAAGAGAATACAAAATTAGATGTCCGAATAGGAGAAAAGAAATACAGTTTTGAAAGGGTGGAAAATGTAATATACCTTGGAACGGAAATAGATGGAGAAGGGGGCACAGCTAAAGAGATCGAAAGAAGAATAGAATTAGGAACAAGAAGCCTAGGTTCACTGAATAAGATCATAAGAGCAAAAAACATATCAAGAAGGATTAAAATAAGGTTATACAAAACAGTAATACACCCAGTAGTGACATACGGACGTGAAACGTGGATACTAAGGAACGAGGGTATAAAGAAACTAGAAACATGTGAAAGAAAAGTGCTTAGAAGAATATATAGCGGAGGGAAATACGAAGACACATGGAGAACAAGAACGAACAGAGAACTGGTGCAGTTATACAGTGATCCGGGAATAATAAGTGTAGTGAAACAAAGCAGAGTAAAGTGGTTAGGGCATTTAGCCAGAATGGACAGTGAAAGAGGTACAAAGAAAATACTGCTAGAAGAACCAGAAGGAAGTGACCGCAGAGGGAGACCGAGAAGACAGTGGCTGCAGTGTGTAGAAGAACACTTAAGAAAACTGGGAGTCATAGACTGGAAAAACCTGGCGGCTGCAAGAGAAAAATGGAAAGAAGTCGTAAAGAGAGCCATAGGCCTTAAAGGCCTCTCGTGCTGATTTATATATATACTCTGTTCACTATGGTCCCGGATTGTCAAAAATGACGTTTTATGGTAGCACTGTTGAATTTCTATTGGTTTTTTTGTTACTACTAGGTTGGACAACGCAAAAACATAATATTGAAAATTTGGGTATTTGTTACCTGGCAACTTTTATTTATTTTTGCTTAAGTCAGTTCGAAATATAACCTATAATTTACCTACAGTTTTGACATTAGCAGCTTTATTAATTGTTTCTAGTTACCTATAGCTTGACTTAAAAATATTAACCATGATATAAAGGATTGTTTTTAATTGGATTTTGACATTGACAATCCGGGACTATAGTGAATAGAGTATATATAAAGTGCGTTAAAAAAAACCCTTACCAAGTAGCCTTGTGTCGAACAGTAATTTAGGGATTGCGTATGAACACCACCTCACTTTGACAACTGACAACTCAACTGACTCAGCACACTGAATTCTGGGGAGAGCGATGTAATAATCACCGACATGCAGTCGTAAGACAAAATCTAGTTCAAAGCCCTCTCGATAACTTTTTTTGACGCACACTACGAGCTAACTTGGTTTTGTTTCACGTGTCAAATGAACTAATTTAGAAATGTCAATTGATTTTTCTAGGTTAGGTCGTGCGTTTTAGCATAAAAAACAACAAAAAATGTGTTTGGGACAATCGTTGATCATTAGCATTACACTCTCTCTGGTATACTAGGATATTGCAAGAACTTATACTGCCGTTAGTTCGTGGCGAGGATGGTGAGGATTTTATTTTCCAACAGGTGAACTCGAGGCAGAATCTCTTCAATTCCCAACGACTGCAAAAACTAATCGACTGCACTGGTGTGGCGAAGAAATATTTGATCATAGCTTCCTCAATGAAAAGCCTGATCACTTGGAAATCAGAGGCATATAATCCATTCACGATGTTTCCTCCTCCCAGCAGGATCTGTTAGGGTCGAGGCTGTAGGCCGTGTGAACTAATTTTCTCATGTGGGTAATACCTCGTAACACTACCTATACAGTACAATATTTTATCCACACCTCTCAATAAACTCAGAAGAAGCATGAAAACCAAAATATGAAATCACAGTATCTGTTTGCTTTAACGTCTCGTTTGCCAGGTGACATCAGAACCAGGGTTTCCGAGTCCCGGGGTAAAAGTGTTTTCGGGACTTACGAGCTAAATTTCAAGTCCCGGGACTAGTCCCAAAGATCCCAGAAGGGAAATAGTGTTCAGGTGAAATTTCTCAATGCAATTTTTTTTTTTTTTGTAGAAAGAAGGTAGCTTGCGAATCTGAATTCATTCTAATTGTAACGCTTTAGCAAACAAATAACAAAAACATTTAAAACCCAAAAATATAAATTATTTAGCTTCTTCGTACAAATTAGTTACCCCACTGTTGCTACGTACGCACACGACTATGCGTAAAATATATCAAATTCCAACAAAAGAAACAGATAAATATATAAACAGAAGAAGATATGCAAATGTGGCTGAAACAACACATAGGTTTAATCCTAACCTACCGAAAACAATACCTCTCCTGCCTACACAAATAATGCAGAATGTGAAAGAGGCACGAGTAATACGCCGGATGCCAGTGAATACCCGTCTTAATTCTCTGATATCGAGTATACGCACGCATGTTGACATGGGCCCGGGACTTCGCCTGGGCCGGCTGTGGTCCCGGAACTCGGTTTTTGTGGCAGAATCCCGGGACTGGAAACCCTAATCAGAACAGAGATAGCATTAATAGTATATTACATACCGAGGTGGGAAGTGTTTCATTACTGTCGAGAGATATGTTAGTTTACCGAGACGCGTAACGTCGAGGTTAACTTTATCTCGAGACAGGGATGAAACTTTCCACCGTGGTATGTATACTATTTTATTTGCAATCATCTAATTTTAAAAATAACTACAATTGAATTCTGAATAATAGATATCTTGATGTAGCTAATATTTTTGTTACCATGAAAACAACCCACTCAATGTTTTGTTACCATGGAAACACCCCACTCTTCAGGTATGTTATATTTTTCGGGGTATGTAATAATTTCCTGGCTAGCCTCAAGTAATCATCTAGTTCCCAGCTGTTGTCATGTCATGAAATTGACACATTACAATGTGATTGCGAATAATAGTATATTACATACCGAGGTGGAAAATGTTTCATTACTGTCGAGAGATTAAATAGTTCACCGAGACGCAAAGCGTAGAGGTCAACTTTATCTCGAGACAGGAATGAAACTTTTCACCGTGGTATGTATACTATTCTATTCACAACCACTTTTTTTCTAAACAATAATTGGAAAAATTATTATATTATGATTAGACAGGTTGTGACGCGCATGAATGGATGAACGAGATTTCCAGCGTCCCTACCTAGACAGCGGTCGGCAATTGATTACTTTCCAACCGCTGCCACAGCAACCACTTTTTCGACCGGTTGGAAAGTTTAAAAGTTGGTAATAGCTCACTTTCCAACTTTTTAAAATTGAGTAATCGCCTTATTACATACGTATATGGTTGTGAATAAACATTATTGGGTACACTAATAGTAATTTACAATACAAGTGAGTAAAGCTAATCTTTAGTCACGAGTGGGGCAGAGTTAAAATGCGAGTGACTAACGATGCTTTACACAGGTGTATCGTACAATATTTTATCTACGATAGAATCTAGAAAACACGGTCAATATAAAAAAACTATTTAAATGTAAATTAGGATTACTAGCAAACGGTCATAAATTTGTGTGGTTAAAAATTTTAAAACATGTTGCAACTGACGACGTGTCTAATTAAATCTCTTTTTCGTTGATCGTTTATGGGTTTCATTAATGTATAGAAAATCGCCTATTAATGACCCTTATTAATGAACGATTTTTTATTAATAAACAATTTAAAAAAATCGTTTATTAATAACCCCTATTAATGAATGATTTTTTATTAATAGACGATTTTGGTATAGGTAATCAATGATACTATTAATGTCGAAACTTTAAGTGTCAAATTCTTTTCATGGAATAAAATTAATTTTCTTCAAATTAATAAGATACGATCAACTGAAAAATATTGTAACTAACTCGTGTGTTAATCGGCGATTAATAATCTCCACAATTAACGCGTCTCGACTATTAATCGCGCTCATTAACATACTTGTTTGTTAAATAATTATAAACACATTGCTACTGACTACGACGTAAACTAATGAAAACATGTTATTAAACATCACTCCTGATCAGTGTAGTCGTGTTGGACTGTTTATCATTCGCGGTCAGCAGCGCATTGATCTGGATTTAGGGCCATATACAAAGAACACCAGCATCTCAAGTTGTTGAATCATTGCCAGTCTGGTCCAATATAGTTTTCTAAGTTGATCATAATTAGGGTGGTTTAGTTATACCTTTGTTCTAATTGGCTCGAGTCATGAAGTTGAAGTTTTATGGGACCGCGTGTTGTAGTTGGGCTGTCATGGTTGTATCTGTTTGTTGGATGCCGTAGCTTTGTACGGGAAATAGCCTATTTGGATTGTGGGATTTCTCTCACTCATTGGGCGCATTCAGATGACATAACCGTTGAGTGAGCGCTGAGCAAGCGCTCAGTTTGAGCGATGTAGGTTTGCTGAATGGTCTTTTTCAATTTACGTTGAGCTAACTGTTAAAGTTGTTTATTTTAACCTATAAATACAGCTGAATGTTGTGTTTTTGTGTTAAGAGTTACAAATCAACTCAACAAAGAAGGTTATGTCGTTCTTGAGATACAATGTTTACATCCATTCTCCAAACACCTTCACTAAATTTAATTTTCCGTTAACACAAAAGCGGTTGCTGTCTGCACAACAATATTGTGCACTTTCATGAAACGTTTCATATAATTCTGGTTTGGTCAGGATTGACTAAGCGGTTGCGGCAAAAATTGCATATTAATAAAACTGGTGTAGTCAAAATGTGATAATTGATATCCAATTATACAGTAATAAAATGTTATTTTAGATTTTTTAAAGACGAATTTTAGTTAATTATTTCTAAAGCATCTGGGGGGTGATCCAACACCCACATCAACCCCCATAGTTACGCCACTGTAATCATCAGTAACTTTTAATATTTTACAGAACGTTATGCCAGCCCACAAGTGAGGCCTGTCAGTGCACCATAAAAATTTATACAAAAATAAAAAATGTAATGAACACATAGATAACATGAAAACATTTCCTTCAATGTCCATGACTGATGCTTGGAAGCATGAATAGGCAAATAAATTATTTTTTAAATAGTAGAGATTGATATCTTACCTCATATCTTTAAATTTAACTGTTTTTCAGATATGGTAGTTTGAACATAAACCAATTTTTTTAACCCTCCAAGCAACACATACAAAGCTCATTAAGAGAACTTTTTAAAAATATACAGAGTGTTCCATTTAAGGAAAATCCGAAATTATTAAATTTTGAGCACCTTCTATAGCACTAATACCTAGAACCACTATTTTACACTTAAAAGGTAATTCATAAAAAATCTGGTGTGATACACTCACACAACTTCCTTTTACAGTGATCTTATAATTAGTCAAAAATTTCATTTTTAATTTTTAACCATTTGTTAAAAATTTTCAAAAATTACAAATTCTACAAAAACGGTACAAAATCGAGTGTTAGTTGAAGAGACAAATTTTCTCTAGAATTTTAAGGTGAATTCAAAAATGTAATAATATACCGGGTGTTTTATTTAAAATAGGAGTTAATGAAAAAAATGGGAAAAAAAAACAAAAGAAACCCACTTTAGAAATATTCAACTGGAAAATCACCTATCTCACATCAATACACATTAAAAATGTAAGAAAAATGTAAAGTTTAAAAAAAATCGTTAGAGCCGTTTTTGAAAAAATCGAAAAAAACTGAAAAATCACAAGAGTAAACACCTACTTCCGGTTATGCGATTTTCTTCAAAAGCTTGCTGTCTCATCTACATAGTACACAAAACTTATATATAAAGTTTCAACGCCATACCTCTTTTCATTTTTGAGATATTCTGTTCACAGACACACAGACACACACATAGACAGACAGACCAATGAAAAAAATCTGGTGTGATACACTCACACAACTTCCTTTTACAGTGATCTTATAATTAGTCAAAAATTTCATTTTTAATTTTTAACAATTTGTTAAAAATTTTCAAAAATTACAAATTCTACAAAAACGGTACAAAATCGAGTGTTAGTTGAAGAGACAAATTTTCTCTAGAATTTTAAGGTGAATTCAAAAATGTAATAATATACGGGGTGTTTTATTTAAAATAGGAGTTAATAAAAAAAATAGAAAAAAAAACAAAAGAAACCCACTTTAGAAGTATTCAACTGGAAAATCACCTATCTCACATCAATACACATTAAAAATGTAAAGTTTAAAAAAAATCGTTAGAGCCGTTTTTGAAAAAATCGGACAAAACTGAAAAATCACAAGAGTAAACACCTACTTCCGGTTATGCGATTTTCTTCAAAAGCTTGCTGTCTCATCTACATAGTACACAAAACTTATATATGAAGTTTCAATGTCATACCCCTTTTCGTTTTTGAGATATTCTGTTCACAGACACACACAGACAGACAGACACACAGACAGACCAATGAAAAAAAATATGTTTTTTGGGATCAGGGGACTCTAAAACGTGAAGATCTGTTGAAAACTCAATTTCGAATTTTTGGGGTGAATCCAATACTTCCTTTATAGTAGTAAAAGGAAGTAAAAAAAAATCTGGTGTGATACACTCACACAACTTCCTTTTACAGTGATCTTATAATTAGTCAAAAATTTCATTTTTAATTTTTAACAATTTGTTAAAAATTTTCAAAAATTACAAATTCTACAAAAACGGTACAAAATCGAGTGTTAGTTGAAGAGACAAATTTTCTCTAGAATTTTAAGGTGAATTCAAAAATGTAATAATATACCGAGTGTTTTATTTAAAATAGGAGTTAATAAAAAAAATAGAAAAAAAAAACAAAAGAAACCCACTTTAGAAGTATTCAACTGGAAAATCATCTATCTCACATCAATACACATTAAAAATGTAAGAAAAATGTCAAGTTTAAAAAAAATCGTTAGAGCCGTTTTTGAAAAAATCGAAAAAAACTGAAAAATCACAAGAGTAAACACCTACTTCCGGTTATGCGATTTTCTTCAAAAGCTTGCTGTCTCATCTACATAGTACACAAAACTTATATATGAAGTTTCAACGCCATACCTCTTTTCGTTTTTGAGATATTCTGTTCACAGACAGACACACACACAGACACACACACACACACAGACAGACCAATAAAAAAAAATATGTTTTTTGGGATCAGGGGACTCTAAAACGTGAAGATCCGTTGAAAACTCAATTTCGAATTTTTGGGGTGAATCCAATACTTCCTTTATAGTAAAAGGAAGTAATATGTTTTTTGGGATCAGGGGACTCTAAAACGCGAAGATCCGTTGAAAACTCAATTTCGAATTTTTGGGGTGAATCCAATACTTCCTTTATAGTAAAAGGAAGTAAAAAGGATAAGTAAGCGAAACATGCAGTACCATGGACCACTCTAAGAGACCTTGAAATTATTTGCGCAGTTCTCTTTCCAACAGTAGTAATTTGAACTGCCATTCCTGGAGCTAGTAATATAGGTGGGGACTAAGTACACACAAATTTTAAACTGCATCTAACCTTAAATGATAGCTCCAGCGCATGAGGCAGAAGTGGTCTATGATACTGCATTTTAGCCAAAGATACATTTTTTGTAGCATTTAAATTCTTTCAATGGTTTTCTTTTAAGCTACCTAAATATAGGGTGCTCTATTATAAAAAAAGTATGTTTATTTTTTCACAACCAGGAAGCTTTTAACAAAAATGGCAATTTATATAGAAAGTCAATTCGAAATAAGGCATTCTTGTTTTCTTGACTAGTTTATTACATTTTAACTACAATTTTAACAAAATTAATAAAACATGCTCCTGTGAAAGTCTCCAGACAATGTCCAGTAGTATCCTGATGAATCTCGCAACTGCATGTTACAAATGATTTAACACATACGGCGCTGAAATGAATTGTAATCACATAACGGATAACTGAATACGCTAAGTCTTACTTGCTCGGATAATTGCTACGATTACACCAAACATTACTACGTTAGAGATCACATTCTCTCGCGTCCTTCTCCTCTCTTCTTCAGTATCTCTCGAACCGAAATTGCCTTGAATTCGTCGCATATTTTGTTTCTGTTTTATGTTATAACGTTACGATTTCTTTACAAAATGACAATAATTAAATTAACTATTTTGACACTAATGCATGTTCGCTTTTGTTTGGTTAGAATCACAAAACATAAAATCACTGCCGCCAACGTCCTAAAACTATCCTCGTACAAACCAGCGGTATTAAAAATATCACTGAGAAGAGCCAACGAATTCTTGAATGAATTTGTTGGAAAATAATTTTCAAGAGACTACATCTATAAAAAAATATTATGAAAGTTTACTAATATTATCTACATTTTTAATTTAAGGTCTTTTTATATTTTTACTGAAAAGCATGATAATGAAAGGTTCAGATTATTAATTTTTTAGTATGTATTTTACAATTTCGTTATAGCATTTGCGTTTACTATTTAATTCGTTGTGTTCTAAACCCATAATACGTAATTTTTCATAGTTACCAAGTATAATAGCAGTTATTATTGTAACTAAGTATAATACCATGGCGGACAATAAATTTTGGCCGGCCTGTCATTCGCTTGACATCCACTACTACTACTACCTACTACTTCTTATGTCCAATTTCCTATGTCCAACTAACCTCAATTTCGAATTTTGGGTCAAATTCAGTATACAGTCCGGTCTATTGCGAATGCGCTGAGAGCGGAGTATTTAAAAATGTTGTGGGTGCCGCTATCGTCTCGTAATGTTTAAAGCAATGTTGTTGAGCTCTCGGCGGTTCAGGTTAGCGGTTTAGGTTAGTAGTTAGGTCTTGCTTTTTTTTAGACAAAAATACGACCGGACAGTATACTGAATTTTTACCTCGATTTTTCCTAAATTTATTGTCCACCATGGTATGTATAATACCATCACACATAGAAAACTGGTACAGTAAAAATAGTATATTACATACCGAGGTGGAAAGTCGAGGTTAACTTTATCTCGAGACAGGAATGAAACTTTTCACCGTGGTATCTACACTATTTTATTCGCAATCATCTAATTTTAAAAATAACTACAATTGAATTTTGAATAATAGATATTTTGATATAGCAAATATTTTTGTTACCATAAAAACAACCCACTCAATATTTTTGTTACCATGAAAACAACCCAGTCTTCAGGTATGTAATATTTTTCGGGGTATGTAATAATTTCCCGGCTAGTTTCAGTAATCATCTAGTACCCAGCTGTTGACATGTCATGAAATTGACACATTACAATGTGATTGCGAATAAAATCTATTTACCCGAATATTTGAAAATTTTGTTGGCAAGTCTATGTCAAATTTGAGGTTAGCAGGTTAGGTTTTGCATCAGTTTTGACACAACATACAGAGATTGGAATTTTTAGTAGTAGATGACAAGCGACAGGTCGGCCTAAATTTCTTGTCCGCTATTGTACCACAAGTAGTGGATACATTTTTGACAAATATTTTGCTGTTATTCATGTAAATTATGACGTTTAAAATTTAAGAAACAAAATCATATAGGTAAAAAATGTCACGAGCCGAAGGCGCGAGTGACATTTAAATGTGGTTTTTTTAAATGGAATTTGCAATAATTTCTATGGAAATGGCAAAATATTTAAAAAAATATATTTATTTCAAGTGGTACTTGGGACGACTACTTAACAATATTAATACATAACGATTAACTTTATTGAAAAATAATGCAATAACTTAATATGAATCGGTTAAACAGAGCAATCAACAAAGGAAGTTTGAGTCGCCAAGCAGGCGGCAACAAACAAAGAACAAAACGCATCTGTTTAACAATACGCTCCGATACTACACAAATTTTCAAATAAAAACCTCTGCCAAAAATAAAACAATAAATTACGGCATGCCAGTTTCTAAAAGTACACAAATAAAACTCTGCAAGAAAATAAAGCAATAAATTGCAAACAGCCTGCCAGTTTATAAGATGCAGCAGAACACCCCCATAAAACTCCAGGGCAAGCCCCGAGCGGAAGCCTCTACAAACAGCCGAAACTCACGCCGAATTAAAATCTAATTTTAATTAACTAAGGCACTCCTAATCAATAGTCCGCCCAATAGAAACCACACATGCATAGGAAAAATTTGCCGCTACCTAATCAAATTATCCTCGAATAGCTAACAAACATACAGGCCGATTAAAAACGATTTGTTCCCCCAGCAGGCGAAATCATCGCAGTACGGCATGCGGGCGAATTTGCCCAGAAATTCGAAACAAGCGGAGACCTAACCAAAGACGCACTCTCTAGCGGCTAAAATCGGGACAAAGGAAAACAGCAGGCGAATGCACAAATATTACAAATTGAATTTTAATTAGCGCTGAGAAGAATCAAACGCAGGGGTATTGGGTATCAAAGAGCAGATAAAATCAGCGCGCAAATAATAAAAACAAGGAGAACGTTTTAACCTTAGAACAGAAAATAAACAGGAAGCCGCATTTGTAAGAAATCCGTGCGACCGCGATGGGTTTTCAAAATGGCGGATGGTTGTTTCCTTTTGGCAGTGGCGTATCATATCGAGAGGGTGCATGTGCAGCAAACAATTTCAACAGTTTTATTAAGTACACTTTACACTATGTGATTTATGACTACATGTGAGTTTGTGTGACTTCAGTCCCTGTCTATAATTTAAATTGCTTCCTCAGATTGTGTGATTACAAATAATGACCCCATTATACGTTCCCTTCTATGCCCATGACTATTGTTGTGTACAAGTACGTATGACAAGTGACATGTTCAGAGAAATTATCTCTCTATTTGAAGTGAAAAGTAATATTAATACTTACTGATGGAATATAATGCCCAAAGTCCTGGTATTTGGGGTCTGAGAACAGACAAAATTAGTCTCAAACTAACTAAAACCCACAACTGTCAAACCGGTATCACACCTCATTAGTCATACATGGGTTTTCAAAATGGCCGTTTCCGTCGCCTAGATGTTACAGCCAAGTCAAATGAAATGCGCCTTCCTGTCTATTTTCTGTTCTAAGGTTTTAACACACTCAGTAACAATAATGAGTAAGCAATTTTATACGCAGAGCTCGAGGGAAACAAAACCTTATTTTGATTAAAACTAACAAAACACAGCAAATGGGGTATCATTAGAATCGGAATTTCGACGGCCATCCATTGAGACACCCCTCAACACGCTAATATGTCGCGCTGCGAAAAAAACCGCGGAATTATTAAATGCGAGGAAAATAAGCAGTCCTCCCTTCTCCTCGGACCAATGAGCGGCCAAGAAGCTCAACACAAAGGACGGGGCTCTTTTAAATAGACAAATCCAGGCCAGAAGAAATCACTCAACCCAAGAGAGTCCACCAGGAACCATCCAGCCTTCCAAGGATCAGCCTCTTCAGGACCATCCAGCTTTCCAAGGACCAGCCTCTTCAGGACCATTCAGCCTTCCAAGAATCAGCCTCATCAGGACCACCCAGCCGCCTCCAGCCTTCCAGGAGTTCCAGGACTCCAGTCCGAAGGAAGCCACCAAGGGTCCGTTACTCAGCCCCGAATCCAACTAGCCGCCGTCCGCTCCGCTTTAGGGACTTCAAACGCCGAGGAGGCCGAGCTCGAAGCTCTGTGGCGAGCCTCCTGCCCCGACAGCAGTCCACGTCGCGCCCCCCGCTGGCGACGGACCACCCGTCCCACTTCTACACCCCTCCTTCAGCTGACGCCATTGTAGAACCTACCGACTGAGCAAAGAACGAGGCGTGTTAAACTAATATAATTATTCATTCTCAATTAAATTCAGAGGAATACTTCCAAACCCCAACATTTTAAATTTTTTAGCGTAAACCAAACTTTGTTTATACAGTTTGTTGATGTTTATTTTTACGTAACCTAGCGACATCACTAAGGGCAAAACATCATTGCTAAGCGATATTTTATAACAAGGCTACTTAGTTTTTTTAATAGGTACAATGTTACTTCCTTCTACAATAAAGGAAGTATTGGATTCACCCCAAAAAATCGAAATTGAGTTTTCACCAGATCTTCACGTTTTCGAGTCCCCTGAACCCTGGTAGCGGGTAGGTATTCCTCTACGGTCCCGGTAGAGGATAGACCTATCACAGGATTAGCAACGCTGTCTACGCGAGCTCATGATTTCACCCACCTCATATCTCTCGGGGAGAGTCATGCCCCAAGCCTATTTCCTACGTATATCACAACTTCCCTTCCTTACATCCTATCCTTGGTAAAGGGCAGCAGCTTTATCAGAACTGGCCTAAAGCCGAAGTCAAATGATGGCGAATGGGTTTGAACCCAGACATTCACAGGCAGAACTGTAGCAGTGGTATGGCTGTAAAACTGCGATGTGGAAGGCCTTGGAATGACCACCACATATTATCCCTTCCTAGTCAATAAAAATGGTTACTAACAATGAAATAATAGTAAATACTGATCATGGTCTTCGGATGCCAAGATCTGGCAGGGGAAGAAGATGTAAGGCTTCTCAGGTCATCACCCAGCGAAACCCCTGCAATGTAAAATCTATAAAAATAAACAAATCAGAAATAAAGATTGCTACATGGAATGTCAACAGCATGTATGAACCGGGTAAAGCCCACAATATCGAACAAGAAATGGCAAGGCTAAAAATAAACATTCTAGGAATCTGTGAAACCAGATGGCCAAATTCAGGAGAATATACCACAAGAACTGGAAAGATGTATTACTCAGGAAGCACAGATACACAACACAGACATGGAGTTGCAATTATGCTCGATAAAGAGATAAGTAAATCAGTAATAGGCTTTGTAAAATCTCAGATAGAATGCTTATGTTACAACTTCTAACTGAACATGGCAAACTCAATTTAATTCAAATCTACGCACCCACGGCAGACAAAAAAGAAGAGGAAATTGAGAGCTTCTATGCAGACATAAAAACATATTAAGGGCTACAACAACACGGGATATAACAGTAATTATGGGAATATGGGCGACCTTAACGCAAAAGTAGGTCAAGGAAGATAATACTTGGAGAACGATACAGCATACTACAACTTGTAATACAGGGAGAGATTGTGGGTAGGAGAAGTGTTGGCAGAAGAAGAATATTTTGGCTGCGCAATCTGATTGCAGTTCCAGTCAATTATTCAGAACAGCTGCATCTAAAATCCGAATAGCCATTATGATAACCAATCTCCGTAACGGAGACGGTACTTAAGGAAGAAGAAAGATCCCAAAAAACATTTTTTTTCATTGGTCGGTCTGTGTGTGTGTCTGCCTGTGAACAGAATATCTCAAAAACGAAAAGAAGTATGGCGTTGAAACTTCATATATAAGTTTTGTATACTATGTGGATGAGACAGCAAGCTGTGGAAGAAAATCGGAAGTAGGTGTTTACTCTTGTGATTGTTCAGTTTTTTTCGATTTTGTCAAAAGCGGCTCTAAAATTTTTTTTCAAACTTTACATTTTTATTACATTTTTAATGTGTATTGTTGTGAGTTGAATACTTCTAAAATGGGTTTATTTTGTTTTTTTCAATTTTTTTTAATAATTCCTATTTTAAATAGAACACCCGGTATATTATTGCATTTTTGAATTCAGATTGAAATTCTAGAAAAAAATTGTCTTTTCAACTAACTCTCTATTTTGTACAGTTCTTGTAGAATTTGTAATTTTTGAAAAATTTTGACAAATGCTTAAAAAATAAAAATCCAATTTTTGGCTAATTATAAGATCGCTGTGAAAGGAAGTTGTGTGAGTGTATCACACCAGGTTTTTAATGTTAAGGGCCTGTTCTTACTGGTTAAAATTTTAATTGGAGAATATGTAATGGGTATACTACTTTTCATTTCATTGAAAGTAGGATAAATTTTCCCGCGAAATATGTAATTTTTTTGGTGAAGCGAAATTCTCAAAGAAATAGCATGGAGCACTTTTAATTATTCATCAAAGTGTGGGTAGGTACAGCAACAGTTTTTCTCTGGAAGAATTCAACGTTTCCTTTGATTTTATTTGATATTATGGATAACTGCAGGCAGTTTAACTTATCACCTTTTTGAATATGTAACTGTAATAACATAGTGATAAGCAATAAAAAATTGACTTTAAAAGACTAATAAAGATTTAAAATCAATATTCCAATGAACGAAAGCAATATAGTAAAATCCATTGTAAATTTTCTTATTGAATGACAAATATACAATTTACAAATATGCTGAAAAGGGTTAAAGGGGAATCTAACGGTTGCGTCAACAATTATCTTTTTGCACTCCCGGGACCAAACAACTTACTTTAGGCGTCATTTTGAGGGACTAAATGCCACTTTTAATCCCTAGGGATTAAATCCATATATATAATAGGCTTGTCTGGGAAGCTGTTTTGTGTGTCCGGGACGCTGTTTCAGCAGCCAAACCGTAAGAGATAGAGAAAAAAGTTATGAAAGTTATATGTTTGGAATGGTCATGTCAGGTCAGGAACCGAATTTTAGTCACGTGACACTTCCGGTTTTCGAGAAATCACGTGATTTCCGTCCGTCCGGGACGCTGGTCCGTCCGGGACGCTGTTTCAGCAGCCAAACCGTAAGAGATAGAGAAAAAAGTTATTAAAGTTATTTGTTTGGAATGGTCATTTCAGGTCAGAAACCGAATTTCAATCACGTGACAATTTCGGTTTTCGAGAAATCACGTGATTTCTCGAAAACGCGTTCTATTTGAAAAACGGTCTTTTTTGTTTTATTAAATGAGACATTTGTCTCACTGGTTGCTAGTTTTTATTTAATCCCCCGAGAATGTATCCAAAAATCTACTCCGCCCCTCTTCAAGGGGGCCCTCAGAACTCCTCCCCTTTCTAAGGGGGCCCTCGGGGCTCTCCCCTCTCCAAGGGGGCCCTCGGGGCTCCGCCCCGGTCGCAAAATCGAGGCGACGGCGAAATGCATGCAAACGCAAATGCCCTCTCTAATGGGGCCACGTGGCTTCGTCTCTCTCCAAGGGGCCCTCGGGGCTCCGCCCTTTTCTGTGGGGGCTCTCGGGGCTCCGCTTCGATCGCGAAATCGAGGCGACGGCGAAATGCATGCAAACGCAAATGCGGCCGCTACTGTAACCCGAGTCTGGATTGTTCTCCTTTATTATATAGAGGATTGGTTATCCGCCAGTGCAAAAAAATAGCGTATATACCTGGGGACCAAAATGCCTTTGATACCTTGAGTGGTTGTTGCCCTCGGGCTTCGCTCTCGAGGCAACAAACTCCACTCGCGGGATTAAAAGGTGCACTTTAGTCCCTCATGATATAATATACGATTTATTATGAAAGAAGGAAAGTTGAGAGCTACTTTTCTGAGCAGGATTTGATTATTCTCATATCAGCTAGCAAATTATAGCTATTTATACCTACAAGCTTTAATCATTCATAAAATCCATAGAAAAATACAAGAACTATTTTAATTAAGATAATTGTTAGTGTAAATAAATGTAATATATTAGGTAATGATTCAATAAAATAATTGCAGGCAAATATTTAAATATTTGTTAAGGTTAAAAAAAATGGTTATTAAAAATTTTTATTTGTTAATTTTAATATCTCAGTTGTAAGTCATATTTCTAAATTTAAAAATTACTACTGAGAGTGAAATGTTGATGTAGTTTTCTAAAAATAAGTCCCCCGCTATGACAGTTTCACTTTCACGATTTTTCAATCTTAAAATAGCTGCAGCTAAAGAAATTAATATAAAATTGTAGTTCTAACTTTAATATCATATTTTTTTTCTTATTGAACTTGTTTTGCATAATATTTTCTATTAATTTATTTAAATTGGGAAAGTAGTCGATTTATATCTTATTCTGTCGTTTATCCAAACAGGTGGAGAACCACTGATCAACGTAAAAGGGATCCTAACCTAGAAATAGCTTGACGTTTATTGTAGCAAATCAGTTAGGTTATGCTTATGTTTAATAAACTATTAGGAAAGGATAAACTTTGTTGTTGTTTATAATGGATCAAGATAAATCCCAAGCAGGTAGAGTATTTATTTTGCTATTCAACACTGTTTTTATGTGTGTGCAATATTGCATCATCTTTTCATCCATAGGTAAAAAAGTAGGAACAGATGGTTTGACAAAGAAAGAGAGAAGAGCTTTACGAGTTGCCGCAACGGGGCCAACAGGTAATAATCCTAATGCAAAAAACAAGCAGGCCGATGCGAAAGATTTGACAAGCACCTCTGCACCTACGAAAGCAGTACCAACAAAAGGTGATACACCGGCTCCTGCAAAGTCACCGCGTCCAAAAGTTTGTGCAATTCCAACTATCCGAGACCACGGGAAAGAATTAAAATTACCCCCGAAATTAAACGCTGAAGAGGTAAAATCAAACGAGGTCGGTAATAAAGAGTTGAGTAAAGCAGATTTGAAAGCACAACGTCGAGCCGTTCAGGAAGCACAAAGACTAACAAATTTAAAGAATGTCGACCAGCGTCCAGTACAGGAAGGAAAACAAAAGGAAGAGATGCATCAAGCGGAAAAAAAAAATGAAAGCGGAAGTGCGCTTAGTAAGGCAGAATTGAAAGCCCAGCGGAGAGCAGTTCAAGAAGCACAAAGGTTGGCGAAAGCCAATGTAAAGATTGATACTGTGGTGAAGAAACCTTCAAATGATAAAGCCGAACAACAAAAAACTGTGGAACGGAAGGCATCTCCAAAAAAAGATGTAGTGAAAAGTGTAAATAAGCATAAAGTACCGTTATTTAATCATCTGTATTTCCAAAAAATGGAAGTTAGTGATTTAAAGAGTGATATGTTAAATATTACAGGCGTCCATTCTGCGTTTTTAAGATTAGGTGCTCAGTATTCATTTAAAACCATATTGGGTTCAAATGCTCGTTGTTTAGCGTTGCTCTCTGCACTTAAATGTTTAATATCCCATTTTACTACACCCCCTAAACAAGAATTTTGCCGTTCCCTGGAATCTACATTGCAGACTTGCGTAACTCATTTGCAGAATTGCAGACCGCTAGCTGTTTCAATGACTAATGCTCTAAGACACTTTAAGTTGTATTTAACTCAAATTAATACTAATATTCCTGATGATGAGAAGAGGGTACAACTTATAAATTGTGTTGATACGTATATTTATGATGAAATTGAGAAAGCTGGTGAGGCAATTAGTATACAAGTGAGAGAAAAAATATCCAACGATGATGTTATATTAACTTACGGATGGTAAGAAAATGTATTGCAATGAAATGTGTAGCAGTAATCCAAAACTAATTTAAATGTGTTGCAGCTCATCTTTAATCAGAAAAATTCTTTTGGATGCTCACAAAGAAGGAAAAACATTTAAAGTCATCGTGGTAGATGCACGGCCATTACTAGAAGGAAAAGAGATGTTACGAAAGCTTGTGTGTGCTGGCATTCAGTGCAGTTATATTCTGATCAATGCAGCTAGTTTTATTATGAGCAGAGTTACTAAGGTGTTGTTGGGAGCTCATGCATTATTGGCTAATGGTTACGTAATGTCCAGAACTGGTACAGCACAGATAGCGTTAATTGCAAATGCTTACAAAAAGCCAGTTCTCGTTTGCTGCGAAACGTATAAGTTTTCTGAACGCGTTCAAACAGACTCGTTTGTTTATAATGAAATAGGTAAGTTTTACAGAATTATTATTTTACTGGAAATTTTTGTAGAAAGATTATTAGTATTGCATATGTGCTTATGTTCTTGATAAATGTACAAAAAATATTTCATAGCTTGAACAATTTTTCATGCAAAAGCAAATGAAGATTGGTATTTCTGTAGCACCTTTTGTTTGGTGAGTTACGAACGCACAAGCATTTTTAACATTGAAAATAGCAAAGTTCTCTTGTATTTTTCAAAAGCAAGTAACACTGCAAAGTTGAAGGATAAACGTATTTACAGTTTAATTTAGTTTTTGTATATTCTAAAACACCATTTCATTACAAAAATCTTAAAAAAAATTGGCTTTGCTGTATAATAAGTAGTTTGCAATTATACAATATTCAGTTCTAAAATTTGATTGCTGTTATTGCATGTTTAATTTTAATGTAAATACTAAACATCGCAGTCATGCAGTTCTTATAACATCATCTAATATATTTCTGTTATTGTTATGGCAGCTAAGTAATCAGAGACGAAACTCCTCACAAACCGCAATGTTTAATACTAAAGTAAACTCTTGGTTTTCCATACTCTTCTTTGTCACTAACAGCGCCTACTGTTAACAATAATTTTAAGATAATTAATTTCATAGCTTTTTATAAAAATATAAAAATATGTTTTTAATATTTCAAGCTAGTTTAAATTAATTTCGAATCGTTTTGGTAGACTTGTATTATTTAGAGAAGAGCATGTCACGTGATCGGGGCAGTTTACTAAAACACGTTCGGACGGGTCAAGCACAGGTTTGTTTGGGGTCAAATAACAAATACATAGCTACGTCTGATAATGGAATGATAATAGAGTGGTCCGAACTCTCGTAAGTCAGCAAGTTACCTGTCTAAACGCGTTTTAGTAGACTGCCCCGACCGCATATCTGTATCGGACGTCGCGTATCGCAGATTGACAAATGCCGAACTCAATCTCGTATCGGACGACCATGGTCGCAGAAGATGTGTGATATCAGTCGTCCGATATGCTTTGCGCTTCGCATGATTTGATTATTAGTGCATTTAAAAAATTGAATTCGGTCTATATTCATTTTCGTCCAATTTTTATTTTTTAATTTTTCTGAACCCCTGAAATACTCGAGCAAATTTAAATTCAATAGTGGGCTATGTGCTTAAAAAATGTATTCAAAATTGTCCGGAGTTTTATAAAAGATAAAACCTATCGGTTTTAAACTTCCCTTTCAAGTTTTTTTTCTCTGTGAATCGAATTCATATTGGATCGAGAGTGGCTAGTTTTGAAATGATAGAACTGTACTGTCGTGAGCAAAAAAATAGGACAACTATTTTCTTCTAATGTAAATCTGTCTCTATTTGAATATGAATTTTGACAACTATCTGAAAATGTCACAAAAATTCAAGTTAGATGTACACAATTAGATTTTAGCAAAAATACGTTATAAGACTTGTCCTATTTTTTTTGCTCACACAGTACAAACGGCTGCAATTTTTGAAAATTTTAATTTCGATTGAATTTTAAACAGATTATTTTGGTAGGTCAAGTTCTGAATTACTTTTAGCATAAAGGATATCTTTAAACAATCGATAATGTGTTTGTCTAGACTCTTTAGGTATGTTGTTTTTTGACATATTGAGCCATTTCCAGACACTCTTTAAGAACATGGAATATGCACAAGAGCATTTTTGAAGAAGGCCAATATTTTTGAAGTACTTTCCGTTCAGTCATATCGTCATCAGTGATAATAACTTTCGGGGTAATTTTTATTGGACAAAGGTTAATGAAATTTTGAACGGCGATGTCAAATACTTCTTCCTTTTGGCTGGTTGAAATAATACATCCCAAGGGTATTCTTCCAGCTACTACAGTGGCGAAAAAATAAAGTTTGTGGTTTTGGACATCGCAGTTACTAGTTGCGTCGACAAACATGACTTCATTTGATTGCCAGATTTTCGTAGCTGCTGGCTTCATTATTGCTGTAGAGAATGTCACTGCATAATGATCTCCTATGTGACTGATTCGATAAGATACATGCAGTGGTCGGAATGTAAACTTTGACGAACCGGAATGCTGTCAGGGGGGACCGGGGGGTATGCCTCCCGTGTGCGCCGCAGGCGAAAATTTTCGCGGAAAATAATAATAATGTTGATAATAATAAGTGGTTTTTCCGCCAATAGTCGACACAAACCAGTTTAATTTAATATTTTATTTCAAAGTGAAAAGACCATAATTTCAAAAACAAAATCGGTATAAATACAACAAAATAAAGTTTATTCATTTCCTTCTAGGATAACTCAATAATAGACAATAAAATCAAAATAATTCAACAAAATTCGAAACTCTAAATATTGTAAGGTAACTTAACAGATAATACATTTCGCTCAATTCATCGAAAGCATCAGACTATTGCGCTAAGGTTGCTGACAAATTGTACCGATGCAATCATTTTGTGAACGCCGCTATATTTGCCTCTTTCTTTTCCATCTCTTTTTGGAAAATTTTTTACGAAACGGAACGGATTTTGATGAAATTTCACGAGACGGAACGACTCTTGATAATATTTCACGAACCGGAACGCCGTTCCGGTCCGTTCCGGTACATTCCGACCACTGGATACATCTTCTCTTTTAATGAAATTCTGTTCTAACTTAGAAAACATATTTTGTCCAACTTTTTCACCATAATGTTCTTTGAAGTGCTGTCTTCATATGTTCTGAAAATCTGATTTTTTAGGAAAAAAGCGACGATCTGAAGTCAAAATATCATATCTTTCGCCAAACTCTTCCATCTTTTTGAAACAATAACTGTGGTAAGCAGAAGTTACCGAGTGTCCCCTTTCATAATATTCAATTATCTCTGCCTTAGTTTCTTCACTTATAGGTCTTTTCGTAAGTGCTGCAGCACTTTCAGTGGTGTGATTATGAGTTGATTTGAATTCAATCACACAGGGCCAATCGACCCCTAGTACATCAGAACATTTTGCCCGGCACTTGGTTTTTGGCACATATATAATAGATATTATTAATTTAGCTGGACATTCTATGTTGCCTTTTTCTGGGATTGTTTAATTTATGAACAGTAGTTTTAAAATGGCAATGGGATTCCTTTTTGAAAATATGCTTTTTAGCTTTAACCGTTGGAGTTCTTAATGTTCTTGTTATGGACCAACTTACTTTGCTTAACTCTGATAGTTTACAAACCCAGTCCTATAAATAAAACTTAATTTAAAATAAAATAGGTACAGATTGAGTTTTAAATATTATATTGCAATATGTACTACTACCTGGTAACAATTAGCACAACCAAATTATTAGAATACAAAAAATTATAATTAACAAATAAGTCATTTTTTCATATTAAATATTGATATATATATAAAAAAAAATATTATACATTTGCAGCTTCAGAAAATTCCTTTCCTATTGTCATCAAATTTAAATTCTCAATTTCATTATATTACAAATTTTATTTTTTAATATTCAAAGTAAAAAAAACTCAACGAAAACATATTTTTCTGGAAAACATTAAAAAGCGCATAATTAATTCGTAATGTACACCCTCGAAAACCTATTTAATGATACGTTTGATGCTCATAAATATTCAAACCTCTGAAAACTATATAAAATTTTCCAAGAATTTCCCGCAATTTTCTTTTCTCAGATTCACTTTTGTTAGTTAAAAATTAATTGACCATTATTTCGGCTTCAAAACATTAATTTTCAAATAATCTGTTGTTCATTTAAAAAATATGTACAGTGAAATCTCCCATAAGCGGACACGCACGGTGCCAAAGTTTTTATCCGGTTATTAGAGGCGTCCGCTTAAGGGAAAAATCAATTTTTATGTTTAAAAAAGTCGTATTATGCAAAGGTATACACGCTAACAATTAATAAGAATAATAAAATAATTGAAACAAAGTTATGTAATAGTTGTTACAAAATCTAAAATACTCGTTTGACGTAAGGGTTTTTTCTGACTGCTTATTATACTTTCCGCATGTATTTCTAAATATTTTGACAGTTTGAATACTTTAAAGTCGTTACGTTCTTTAGCAAAGCATTTAAAATTATTCACTGTTAATGCTTCCGTGTAGGTCTTGATTACATTCTCACAAATTTCTAAGTCGCCATCGTTTTTTAATTCTGCCAACTGCATATCAACGGCAGCTGATTCACCTGAAATTTCGGTTACATCATCTTCCAGGATTATTTCTTTGTCAGTGTTTATAAATTCGTCAGGGTAGACATTTTCGATTTCTGGGATATTCCCATACAGTTCAGCCGTTATTGATAAGGGTAAATCGTCCTCTGGTTTGAATTTATTACAGTGGCGTAACTTGATGCCCGCAGGCTCCGCGATCGCGGGACGGCCCTGGGCTTAGTTTTCTTGTTCTGTCTTTCCATAAAAGCAAGCAGGAAACGTTTTTCCTATTTTTATTTTTATTATAATGGGCTGCCCATGCAAAAGGCAAAGTAGTTTTGAATTATTGCAGGCCTCTAAAATTGGGCGACATGGACTGTTTTGTAATATCGTGCATCGGGTAATGAAAGTGTCGAATTTCCTGCGGTCATAATGCTGATTTGAGTTGACTTAATACCGCCCGTATTGCAAAAGAATTCGATAATTTAACAACATGATCATTAAATGTTGGATTTATGGATTGTTTTGATGCCATTAGCTGGGCCTGCATTTTGAAGTGTCCGTACAAGAGAGATTCACAGTCTAAAAATACAAAAAATAGTTTGTTATTAATTAAAAAGGTGGAATTCTAAATGCGTTTAGTTTTTATATTATGATTTGTTAATTAGAAAATTTGACTCTTTTCAATTAAACTATTTTCTTAATATTAATGTGTACCTATTACTTTTAGACACAAACTACGTTTTCAAAAATAGTTATTTATGCCAAAGTCAAATTTCGAATAAAGCTATTAATAAAAAAAATCCCATATGATGGGGACTTTACTGGTCACACTGTATATGTATATATCTCAAAACGCTTATATTGCTGGTGGTTGCGTGTGTGACATATGTTTTCTGACCTCAAAATCTACACTTTTCTATAAAAACATCTTAGAGTAAAAAAGTTCCCTCTTTTTCTTCTTATTTTCCTGGACTAAAATGGCATATGCCACCTAGGGCTAAAACATATGTGAAAAGAATAGAAATTCTTGGAACCAGGTTTTACGTGTAAAAAGTACCAGGTAAATATTGAAATTACTTTTGGTTTACTTTACCAGCAAAAAATAACGCAAACTAACCACTGGGAATGAGTATCGCGCGCTGTCTGCATCAGCTTTCAAAAAACGACTGCTAAATTTTAACCTAACTTTCAGTTACAAGTCAGATATCAAGCACTTACCTCGATTTCTTCCTTGGATCTAAATTTGGTTCTCAATTTAGTTTGTATTCATAATTCTGGGGATAAATATCCATTTTGCAAAGCCAATTAATTGCACACCAAAATTAAAGGCACTTGATCGTTGGGATATCAAGTTGGAATTTCGTTCATGCTTAAATAACTTTTTGGAGTATGCTTTGGGCGTTGAGAATGCCTATTTGTGTTGTCGGGTTACTTTGATGTGACACGTTAACTTTTCTAAACTTTGAAGGGCCATACCTTAATTTCTTCAAATGGCACCCCCTATATTTTATTACATAGTCGTATTTAGCGTCTCATTTACATCTTTTATACTAGATATGACCTTTACTAAAGTTTGATAGTTTAGGAGGCAATCAGGATTTTTTTTAAATGCACACATCTCCTTGATACCTACCCAGTCTGCCATGTAAAACAAAAGTTCTTGAAACACACCACAATCAATTATTGCTTGACACATGTCACAATTGCACTCGTTTTAAGACGCTTTTAATTTGTCAGGAAAAAAGACACTTCCGAAAAGTGCAAAACAAATTTTTATAATATCCACAAGTATACGTAAGTAGCCAAAAATGTACAAGAATAAGGAACTTAGAATTATTTATTCATAACAAATAGTGTATAACATATTGAAACCCTTATGGGTTTTATATTTATCAATTCCTCTTAAAAACTACTCATTCACGGCTTCAAGTGTGGCAGGGTCAGTGCTATAAAAAGCCTTTGTCAATAATTCTTTGCTGCATATTTTCCTTGGTAGTGACTTCGACTTCTTACACCCGATTGTGGACGGAAAAAAATTCGGTCAGTCCAATCCAGTGTCCTTCAAATTTGCCATCCAAATATTGCCTTACAATACGACTATTATGTGATAGGGATTGTATGTTGAAACTACAGTCGTTTTCTCACATCTAAAGGCAAATCATCCAGGTACAATTGAAAATTAGTTTGAAAGAAAGTGCAATTATGATTCTCCATTTTGTGGACCATCGAAGAAAGTCGAATGAAGTGGGGGTTCGAGTGTCATCTGTAAGTAGCACCCATAGATAAAAATTTTGTCACACAATATAGTCGTTCTCATTTAAGTGCTCTAGTAATTGGATATGGTACGAATGGAATTTGTTTTTGCGGATAATCCTGAAGACACTGGTTTGGGAAATTCGCGCTTGTTGACTTAAGGCCTGGGAACTTGTGTAGGGGTTTTCTACAACACTTTGCACAACGAGATCTTTATTTTCACCCTCGTTCGCTGGATTTCTCCTTGTTTGCACATTTCTAAAGTCTCTTGCCTTCTATCGGGCTATCTTTACGCATAAATTCTGGATGCTAGGAACGGGTTTTGCTCACTTTGACACAACACATAAACCATATCCACCATTTCATCTTTTGTTAATTTAATTTTCCCAACAAGTTAAAAACATGAGGTAAAACAAGTGCGATTTTGATGTGTGTCAAACAATAACTCAACTTGTTTTTCATGACACACCGGGTAGGTGAGATGAGATATGTGTGCGGAATATATGCGTCCCATTCTTACCAAAATATGCGCATATATATGTACCTTAATTTGTAAAAATATGCAAAAAATATGTAGACAATTTTAGAAATATGCATAGTTTTAGCTGGTGAATTAATCATAGATCTATAATAAAATTAAAAAGAGAGAATACATATTTAATGTTTTGTTTTACTCATTTTAATCGTTTCTACAATGAATTAAATCAGAATTAAGCAATTATTTCAATAAAAAACATAGGCAATGTAAACAAAATTCGTAAATTAATCATCGCCATAAAAACATCTAACAAATGTTTTCGAAATTTTCAAGTAGAAACTTTTGTCGTCTGTCTAAAAACATGTACTTAAAATATTGAAAACAATCTTTCATTGCTTACAGATCTACAAGGAGCATTTATAAATCTTTCAATAACATTAGGAGCTACATCAAGGTAAAAAAATTCACCATTCAAAAAGTAGCTTATATTATTTAAGCCAGGATAACTTCCTTACTGAATGAAATTTTTCTAAAATTTGAGCATTTACTTCTTACTTTACCTTTTACACGAATTCTCGAAACTATTAATTAATGCCAAAGATTTATCAAGAGTCATTCCTTGTGTTTCAATTAGCGTTAGCGTAACCCGTGTTGAAAGTAAAAACTTGTAATTTGTCGTATGTATGTAATTCAGATTATATTAGACACAGTTTGGTCACCTTTTCTGAAAAAACAGGTATTGTCTTCTTCGAATATTGTCAACAGATACCATTTTCACGTTAGTTTTTTACATTCCGAATGTACTAAAGCAATTCCAGGAAATTGTTGCCAAAAACTTGTAGATGTATGCAATAATATGCAGCCAACTGCTAAAATATACAAGAAATGCTTAAATATGCAAAATATGCATTACTTAATTAGTGTCAATTAATTGTAAAAGTTTAAATTCGTAGTTACTTTTTTGACATCACTAATAGGAAGTACATTTCTGGTCGACTGTATCAACGCCATATTCTGTTTTATTGTAGTTCAGTATGATGTCTGTTTTATTAGTAGTTTTGTCAATTTCGTGGATGGTGGATAGTAAAAGCACTGAGAGAGTTATTTCATCGTGAAATCTGAATATGCTGGAACCAACTTCACTTGGTTTATTAGGTAGAAATTCAGGTGGAGTTCCTTTTTTGTTTTTTTTTTAATGTTTCCGTCAGGATAAGACCATTTTTCATAAGATATTCAGCCAAAGGATAACTGGTATAATAATTGCTGGTAGAAGGTTTCTGTTAGATTGCTTTAGAGCAGGGATGAGCTACCCGCGGCCCGCCACACTTTCTCGTGTGGCCCTTCAAAGGTTTTACACTTTGACATTGTATGCTAGGCGTGTTAACTTAACTTTTGGAAATGATGCCAACATCAAAGATAGGCACTGATGCTATTCATTTCCCAAAATTAAGCATCAGCGTTTCTTGGTATGAAATGTTACGCCGGGCGGCTTCGTTTGATGCTACGCATATGTGCTGCAAATGCTGCATCGGCAAGCGACGTAAAGTCAAAGCTCAAAGGGTATTTCAACTCCTTCAGAAACCTGAAAATATGCCCAGCATTTACAAAAATTAATGACGAAATTTGAATCGCTATTAAAATATGGAGAATTATCTTCCTGCACGCAGCGATAATTATACGCAAAGGTAAACAACGAACAGAACCAGGCTTAGGAAATTTTCTTAGGAAACTTTGGAAGGAAATTACGGGTTGAAGGAGGAAATTAAGAGAATAATAAAATGGAGGAAATGTTAAGAGAAATAAAAGAGAAGCTAGACAGAATGGAGAAAGAGATCAGCGTATGGAACACAAACTAAATGGGCTCCAAGGAAATACAAGCAATCAAAGTAGAAAATGAGCAACTCACAGAAGAAAACTGAAACCTGAAACTAAAGAATGCACAACACGAGAGGCTGATAGAAGAAATGAATAGAGAAATCAAGAAAAGGAACATAATAATACACAGAGTAGAAGACCAAGAAGAGGAGAGTGAACTACAATTATTAGAAAATTTACGGGTGGTCAGTAGGGACATGGGTATAAAAATTGAAATGGAAAACGAGATAGTAGAAGCAAGAAGATTGGGTAAATACCGTACAAAAACTAGATCGATACAAGTGGAATGTGGAAAATGGACAAAGAAGATGGAAATTTTGAAAGGAACTAAAAACCTGAGAGGAAAGAATATATACATAGAGGAAGACTACTCCAAAGCAACGCAGGAAATCAGAAAACAATTATTTAAACACAGAAATAAAATAAGAACACAAGGCGACCATGTACTCCTGAGATACAACAAACTAATAATTAATGGAGAAGACTACTACCTAGAACAACTGGAGGCAATAGAAACAGTACCCGAATTAGAAAGCGGAAAGGAAGAAACATCAAAAGAAAAATAAGGAGGAAGAACGGTCCTGATGAAGAACTACAGGAAAGGCTTTGCAAAATAACCAAAACGAACAGAGGCACAGGTGCAATTCCAAAAAAACTCAAAAAGAAAGTAACCAGAAAGCAAGTTACTACCAGGACACAGGCAACGGAACACGGCATGAATAAGGACACGAATAAAACCTCACATAATCAAAAATCTAAAATGTTACAAGCAAAGAAACAGGCTATGAAAGAGGACACGAAAAAAGGAAAAGAAATAGGAAATGAAGAGATAGGGATAGGAATTTGGAACCTAAACACACTAACAGGGAAGGAGATAGAAATAACGGAAGAAATGGACAGTAATAACATACAAATCTTAGGGCTGAGTGAAACTAAGAAAATGGGCGAGGGAAGTACGTACTTATCAAACAAACACATAATATACTACTTGGGGGTGAAACCGGAACAAAGGGCAAATGAGGGAGTAGGAATAATAGTCACAGAGGAAATAAACAAAAGAATAACAGATTTCAAGGCAATCAACTCGAGAATAATAGCAATTAGTATAAAAATGGAAGAAACAATTAACATCATACAAATCTATGGGCCAGTAGAAGGAACAGCAGAGGAAGAAATGATAGAGTTCTACACAAATCTACAACAATTACTAGACGAAATGAAAGAAGAAAATGAGAAGACAATAATAATGGGAGACTGGAACAGTAGAGTAGGGAAGGACTATAACAGAGGAATGGGATGTATGGGAATACATGGGGAAGATACACTAAATAGAAATGGAATAAAAATGATAGACTTCTGTAAAGGGAACGACCTAATAATAGGAAACACAATGTGGGAACAACCAATAGAAGACAAATACACGTTTGTGGCAGAAGAACGAAACGCTAAAAGCCTGATAGACTATATAACATATACACAAGAATTAACAGAGACAATACAAAAAATTAAAACGATAAAAGAAGCGGAGTTAGGAACACAACACAGATTAGTATGAGCAAGTTACCAAGTAAGATTAAGCAACAACAAAGAAATAAGGAAATATAGTAGTTTAGCGATATATAAGCTAAAAAATATGGAAAACAAAGAAAAATACCAGAAGGAGACAGACTTAGAATTCCAAAAACTGGAGAACGGAAAAGCAGACTGGACTTTAGAAGAAAGATGGATAACTTTCAAAGAGACACTGGTGAAGATACATAGAATATATGTGGGAAGAGAAAATATAATATACACGTCAAAAGGACGAGGTGGTGGAATAGCGACATACAAAGACTGACAAAAGAAAAGAAAACAGCATGGAAGCAATATATACAAACAAAAACACAGAAGGACAAAGAGGAATATAATCGAAAGAGAAACATAGTGAAAAACGCAATCAAAAGAGCAAAAAAAGAATCCTGGAAGGAGTTTGGAGAAGACATAACAGAAGTACACAAAACAGACTATAGAAAATTCTGGACGAGAATAAAAAGATTAAGGGGAGATAAAAGGAAAGAAATAAAAGCAATTAAAAATAAGCAGGGGCAAACACTAACAGATACAAAAGAAATACTTGAAACATGGAAAGAACACTACAGAAATAAGTATAACACGAAAGTGCCAGATGATAAAATAACAAGAGTAGAACAAGCGGAACAGCAACAAACAGTCAAAAGAGAAGAAGTCGAAGAGGCAATACAAAAAATCAAAATTGGAAAAGCAAGTGGAGAAGACGGCATAGCACCGGAGATGATTAAATGGCTGGGGGAAAAAGGAATAGACTGGATATGGGATATCTGTAAAGAAGCATGGGAAAAACAAAAAAAATCCCGAGGGATTGGGAAAATAACCTTTTAATTCCGATATATAAGAAAGGAATACAGACGCAGTGTGAAAACTACAGACCAATCTGCTTAGCCCAAACCAGCTACAAGCTATATACAAAAATCTTGGAAAAACGATTAAGAGAACATGTGGAATCAAAATTGGGAGAGGAACAGGCAGCATTCAGACCAAACAGACAGACAAACGACAACATATATATATTAAGAAATATAATAGAGAGAAAAATAGAAGGAGAGGAAGTATACCTAACATCTAAAGGCAGCGTTCGATACGGTAGATAGGAGGGAAATATGGAAAACCCTGGGAGAACTAGAAATACCTAGCATGTTGATCAACGCAGTAAGAAGTACAATGAAACTGTAAGAGCAAGAGTGTAAATGGCGGGACAAAGATCAGATGAATTCAAAATGAGCAAAGGAATAAAACAAGGAGACAGCATATGCCCTCTACTATTTATCATTATTATGGACAAAATTACTAAACAAATTAAAGAAAAATAATTATAACCGAATGGATACAGTCATAGGGTACAGGAACTTAGAAGCAGTTAAAGTGAGCAGCCTGTTATACGCAGACGATGTGATATTAATAGCAAATATGAAGAACAAAATGCAAAATTTAGTAAACGCCTGGACTAGAGAAATTGAAAACATGAAAATGGAAATAAATACAAACAAAACAAAAACAATGATTGTAAATGAAAAAGAAACAGACACCCAGACCGACAAAGAAATCAAATGCAAGAATAAATTATTGGAAAGAGTAACAACATATGAATTTTTAGGAAGGATAATAACTGAGGATGGGAAGATAGAGGCTGAGTTAACAAACAGAGCTAATAAATCAACAAGATTATATTACTCAATAAACAAAACAATACTAGGGCATAAAGATATTGACATAGAGGTGAAAAGAAAAATACACAATGTAATAACAATACCAACAATTACATACGCCTGTGAAAACTGGACTCGAAGAAAAAAAGACGAAAGTAAAGTAAATGCTATAGAAATGAAACACCTCAGAAAAATTGCTGGAAAAACTAAATGGACAGGGTAAGAAATGACATGATCAGAGAAATAACAGAACAAGAGCCAATAATGGAAACAATTAAAAAGAAACAACTGAACTGGTATGCGCGTATAGTAAGGATGGAAAAATAATGGAGATGGGAAAACCAAGGAAGAGGCAAAGGGGAAGACCAAGAAGAAAATGGATGGACCAAATCCGAGAAATAGGAATGGAAAGTGGAAAGACGGTAGAGGAAATTAAAATCCTAGCAAGAGACAGGAAAGAATGGAGGAAATGGATACAGGACAAGGAACCCACATCCGACGCCTGAAAGGGCATAAGGATTAGCGAAGAAGAAGAAGAAGATTAAAATATCTATATCTGAAAAAACCGTTCTTAGTTTTAACATTTTTTCTTCACCATTTAATATAGAAGTGGAAACAGTTCCAGATGAGTTACAAATGGAATTAATAGATTTACAAAATGACACGGATTTGAGAAATAAATTTCAAAATGTTGACATACATGCAAAGTAAATAATGACACTTTTTGGAAGCACCTATGTTCGCGAACAATTATTTTCCGCAATGAACATAATTAAAAGTGATCACCGATCGAGATTAAATGATGTACGGTTAGAAAGCTGCGTGCGAGTCATGGTGTCGTCTATATCTGCAAATATTGATGACAAAGCAGCAATGTCAAATTTCTCATTAAATAATCTTTTTCCACATACAGTGTGTTTCACTTTACATGGAAGCACCCCTGTATTTTCTTTGTTTTTGTATGAATCGATTTAAATTTTTTACCTTTTGTACAACTCACCAAGAGGCATCTATTCATGTCCTTGAGCGCAAATGATGTTATTAGCCTGGCCTACTACGATGAAGAACATGAGTCGTATTGTCAATATTTTGTATCGCGTTAGAGTTACAGCAAAAAGTGATTAAGAAAAGTTGTTTAGAATCAAAAGAGTACCCCAGATACCAAGTTTCGTTTAATAATTCGAATTTTTAATTTTTATCCATAAATTTGCTCAAGTCCCAAATTTCAACTTTTAATTTTGGTATCAAATGGTGCCATGGAGAAACAACATTTTTATTATTGTTGCAAACGTCATTAGCTATTAATAATGGCTGAATTACGTTTAACTGTAGCTGAGAAATTAGAAATAATTAGAATTACTGGTGAAAATGCAAGATCCAATAGAGAAGTAGCTAGAATATTTAATGGAAGGCATCCAGGGCGTGCACCTATTTATCCTGACACAAATTAAAAAGTTGATTAATTTTCTAAACAGTTCCAGGTTAAATAGATGCACGCCCTGGATCAAAGAATATTTACATAACTGAACAGTTATGTAAATATTCTTTGCCCTGGATGCCTTCCATTAAATATTCTAGCTACTTCTCTATTGGATCTTGCATTTTCACCAGTAATTCTAATTATTTCTACTTTCTCAGCTACAGTTAAACGTAATTCAGCCATTATTAATAGCTACTGACGTTTGCAACAATAATAAAAATGCTGTTTCTCCATGGCACCATTTGATACCAAATTAAAAGTTGAAATTTGGGACTTTGACAAATTTATGAATAAAAATTTAAAATTCGAATTATTAAACGAAAATCGGTATTTGGGGTATTCTTTTGATTCTAAACAACTTTTCTTAATAACTTTTTGCTGTAACTCTAACGCGATGCAAAATACTGACAATACGACTCATGTTCTTCATCGTAGTAGGCCAGGCTAATAACGTCATTTGCGCTCAAGGACATGAATAGATGCCCCTTGGTGAGTTGTACAACTGGTAAAAAATTCAAAGCGATTCATACAAAAACAAATAAAATACAGGGGTGCTTCCATGTAAAGTGAAACACACTGTATATCTCACTGTTTTTTTTAATAGTATTTCTATTAATGAGTGTTTTATTTCTATAATTTTTTATATTAGGTTTATTTTGTTATTAAAGTAATAATTTGGGTTCATCATTCAGTGTTTGTATTATTATAAGTTTCGCACAAAATTTTTAAATTTTTAGCTGACGCGTTGTAAAAAAAGGTTGCTCATCCCTGCTTTAGAGAATCTACTAATCTCTACTGTGTCAAAGGGTTTATTAGGAAATTTGTAGGGTCTATCGCGCTGTGTTCCACAATATATCTTGAAAATCTACGTGTACTAAGTGTTACTGTCACAAAGAGCATACATTTTTAAGCTGTATTTAGCTGGTTTTTATGGCATGTATTGTACAAAGCCACATCGACCCCTAAATTTGTGAAGCGTTTTATCGATAGTTATATTTTCTCCTAAGTTATAATTATTTATGCAGTTAGTAACGAAATTGGTGTGAATATCTCTAATAGCAGCTAACTTGTCAGTGATTTCCCTATCTTTTCTAGTTGTAATGTGGTCAAACCGCAAAGCACGAAGTATAAATAAAAATCTTCTGTAGCTAAACACCGTCCTCAGTAAAATCATTGCAGTGCCATCTTTGCTCCACAACTCTTCAATGTTGGTATGGCTCCCTTTTTTTACCGAAATTCTAAAAAGAATTCCAAATAAAGCCAATTTGCAGTCTCTTGCTCTTCCGTAATTTGTGGTTGGTTTATTTTGAATGTAGGACTTAAGATTAACTACCAAGTTGGTAATTTAACAACTATAATCATCACATAAAAGAGTTAGGTTAGGTTTTAATACATTTGGTACTTTCTAAAATTTAGATTCATTTATGAATAGCTTTACTTACTTCACGAACTGCAGTTAGTGGTAATAGCGGTCCAACATTTACTTTCTCTACTTCAAAGTATTCTAAAAGCGAAAGAACCATTACTTGTACCTGAGAATTTAAACGTTTGCCAGGCATTGCTCTCTGGAAGTTTGAAACAAATAGGCTGGTAACACAAACGGACATAACCTAACCGTGAAATTTACGAAGCCGACTTCATACCTAATACGAATAGTTCTGAAAAGAACTGTTTATAATTCTAATGAAGGTCAGGAAAACTGCACTTGAAACCAGAAAATAAACAATCGGAATAATTTGATACAAGCACGAAGTCAGATTAGAAACCAAATTCATAAGGCATTGCCTGGCAGATCAAAGTTTGACAGTGCTGTACTATTTCTGTTTCACTCGTATTTACTGCCGGCCCTATTGGACATACGTCGTAACTTAATGGGCGCGATAGCAGAAATCGGTTACTCTTGCTTTCTTTGTCTATAAAACGGCAACAAATGTAAAAGTGCTAGTCAGAATGAACAGAGGCATGCTGTGACTATTTTAAATAAAATTTGCAAAAAAACGAAAAAGCGGCATAGAATTCCATTACGCAACCGCCAAATAGTTAACTGTACTAAAACACATGAAAAGTCATTCATAACAACCGCCTGCTGTTAAAAATGATAACAACCGCCAGTCGTTAAGGAGGACTTCATTTTTAAAAAATGATGTTATTGATAACGGCTCCTCATTTTTAATAGTATATTACAGAACAAGTTGTGAAAGTGACATATATCGTGCGAGTATACTTGAGAAACGAGGCAAAGCGTAGCGAAGCCGAGTGACTTAAAACACGAGTGTACGATACACTTTCTGCATTTTAATGAGTGACAGCTTTATTGTGATAATTGACAATGTCAATAGTATCAGTAGTTTTTAGGTTAATGTGACATTTAGCCTACTGTATAACTGTGAATTGTTCAGTACTTCCATAACAAACAAGCAAATGATATTGCCATATTTTGTGGCCACTTGATTGTATAGCAACTACCACTTTCATATGTGGCGTGGAAAATAGTATATTACATAACAAGCTGCGAAAGTGGATATATTTGGGAGTATATTTGAGAAACGACTAGTTTTTAGGTTATAATTACATATTGTCAGCAGTTTTTAGGCTAAAATGACATTTAACCAACTATATAACTGTGCATTGTGCATTTTGTATGGAAACTGCCACTTTCGTATCTCAGCCTCGGAAAATTATGTTTAATAAATTGTTCTTAAAATGTATACATTTTTATGATGCAAAATCTTGAATGAGACACGGCCGATACACAAATAACGGATTTGGTTGGTTGATTATAAACCTCGTCATCGCCTCGGCTTGTCTGTTATTCGCTATATATCAGTCTAACGACGTTAACAACTACAATGTTTTATTAACTAATGTATATGTTGCAGGTGATCCGGATAAATTGGTTACAGTTGACACTTTGCAAGAAAAAAGTTCACTAGTAAATTGGCAAAGCAGCAATTACTTAACCCTCTTAAATCTGATGTACGATGTTACTCCACCGGATTTAGTAACAGCTGTTGTTACTGAATTAGCCTTTCTTCCTTGTACAAGTGTTCCAGTTATCTTACGTATACGCCCAACTGAAATAATAACTTAGCTGTTTTACTGTATTCGGTGTGTTGATTATATCCTGTACTAATATATTATTGAAAGAGAAGAATTAAAATAAAAGATTAATTTTTATTTATTCTGTATTTTAAAAATAGTTTTTATCGATTGTCATAGTTATACTTTGAGTACAGCTCTTTGGCTTTCTGCACTTTGGACTTACGGTACATTCAGAAAGCAAGTGGGTTGCCCGCTTTCTGATTTCCGGCGCTGATAGGTGTCAAAACTCGCCGCTTGGAATGTATATAAAGAACACGGATGAAAGCCAAATACCTGCTAGCTATTATGTGTGGAGAAGTGCCATAATGAACATGTGTAGTTCGTTTTCTGATTAAGAATTTGTTCTTTTGAAACTGTTAATTCAAAATTGAAAAGAAAACAAAACTGAATTCTTCCAATAAATCATAGTAGAGAAGAGTAGCATTTATTCATTGAACTGAAGGAACACAAACAAAGATTCGTTAAATATATGAGAACTGGTGAATCACCCGAGCTACGCTTCACTTCGCTAATTTAAGAAAGATTCATTAGTATAAATTAAAAAAATCTGTAAAAGGTTTTACCCAGACTCGTCGATATTGTGACACTAAATAATTTTAAAAATCAAATTAAGTTAGGAGTAAAAATATCTTCACGTTTCTAATAAATTAAATAAATTTCCAAATAAAAAACACGTTACTGGTGGTCGAATTTGAAGGGCAGGCGGACCGCGTATGCAGTCCCCTGCAGTTCCTTCATCTTTTAGACGAGGGAAGTAAAAAGGATGCATCGGCCGGGAATCGATCTCGGGCCGCCCGCGTTGCATTCTACCACTGAACCAACGATGCTTCGCTGAATAAGGCGCTGCTATGATGGTATATAGTGAATCACCTGAGCTACGCTTAGCTTGGCTAATTATACGATTTAATTAAAACTTTACTTTTTCATACTTTTTTGAAAATAAAAACTGGCCTACGATCTAAGTCTAGAAATTAGCAAAATTTTAAGCTATCATACAATTTAATCGCTGCAGTATCTTCGGAGAAGATAGCGAACAAGGATACATATAAAAAAATCTGGTGTGATACACTCACACAACTTCCTTTTACAGTGATCTTATAATTAGTCAAAAATTTCATTTTTAATTTTTAACCATTTGTTAAAAATTTTCAATAATTACAAATTCTACAAAAACGGTACAAAATCGAGTGTTAGTTGAAGAGACAAATTTTCTCTAGAATTTTAAGGTGAATTCAAAAATGTAATAATATACCGGGTGTTTTATTTAAAATAGGAGTTAATAAAAAAAATTGAAAAAAAACAAAAGAAACCCACTTTAGAAGTATTCAACTGGAAAATCACCTATCTCACATCAATACACATTAAAAATGTAAGAAAAATGTAAAGTTTAAAAAAAATCGTTAGAGCCGTTTTTGAAAAAATCGAAAAAACTGAAAAATCACAAGAGTAAACACCTACTTGCGGTTATGCGATTTTCTTCAAAAGCTTGCTGTCTCATCTACATAGTACACAAAACTTATATATGAAGTTTCAACGCCATACCTCTTTTCGTTTTTGAGATATTCTGTTCACAGACAGACACACACACACCAATGAAAAAAAATATGTTTTTTGGGATCAGGGGACTCTAAAACGTGAAGATCCGTTGAAAACTCAATTTCGAATTTTTGGGGTGAATCCAATACTTCCTTTATAGTAAAAGGAAGTAAAAAGAGACCACCGCTTTTATGGTATAGGACGATGTGGGAAACTTCAGTATATTTTGAAAAAGGTTGAACATCGTTTGACAAAAACATGGTGCAACTGGCATGAACAGCCTATTCTACCAGAAGAAAGACTTGTTATTACCTCGAAGTAAGTCAGGCTGCTTGCAAGGCTGAATATAAATAAACATCCCTCTGAAAAGCTGCACAAACATGGAAAAAATATTAGAAGACAAATAAAAAACTCGATAAGCTAGATAGGATTGAAGGAGAAAAGCGCATCGAAAGAAAATTAGATAACATACAAGCAGAAATAAACAGCTTAAAGAAAGAGAATCAAGAACTGAAAGAAAAATATAACAAATTAGAAAAACACATTGCGGAACAGGAAAAAAACTAGGAGACCTAGGTAAAGAACTACGGAAAAAGAAATTAATAATATTTGGATTAAAAGAAGTAGGTAAAGAAGAAGGGGAATTAGAAATAAAGGAAAAGGTCAGGGTATTACTAAGAGAAATGGGAGTAAACATAGATATGGAAACAGAAGTACAGGAAATCAGAAGAATGGGAAAACCAAATGATAAAAATCAACAAAGAGGCAAAAATATCAATAGTAGAGAATTATCCCAAGGAAGTACAGCAACAAAGAAAAGAGCTAATGGTACACATGAAAAAAGCAAGAGAACTGGGACATAGAGCATACCTAAAACATAACAAATTGATAGTAAACGGCCAAACATACTACCTGCAACAATTAAAGGAGCATGAGAAAACATCACACAACGAGGAAGGAGAGAAACAAGAAGGAAATACTGAAAGTAAGAAGAGAAACCGATCAGAAGAAAATGAATGCCCTGAGGGTGGGAGTGGAAGAGATCCCAAAAAACAAAGCCGTCAAACAGATGAAAAGTCAAAAAACGAGAAAGATGTGAAATGGCAGCATACACTCCTAGCAATCATACCACAAAAAACAAATCAAACCAAAAACAAGGGAAATTCAGAGACAAAAAACTACTACTAAACAACCTAAAACACAATAAAGATACTGATAACAAAACAAGCAACACACATGGTAACAATCTGGAAAAAACTCGAATAAACATAAACAAAACAAACAAAAACATAACCCCTCCACTAAGGAGGTTGGGCAAGGGGCTAACCACCCCCTCCTCGAAAACACAATTGGTTGTGAAGGCTCGACAAAAGATGAACAAAAGGTCAGACCTAAAAATATACTCGTGGAATGTAAGAACACTTTATAAACCTGGAGCACTCCAAACACTTACTGAAATCTTAAATAAATATCCTAGCGATACAAGAAATGAGATGGGATGGAAGTGGAATCCTAGACACCAAAGATTACACCATATTTTACAGCGGTCATGAATCAAAACATATAAATGGAACCGGATTTATAATAAATAACAAAATAAAACACATGATACTTGACTACAAGGCAATAAATGATAGAATAAGTGTGATTAGAATAAAAAACAAATTCTTTAACTATAGCCTCATAAACTCATATGCACCCACAGAAGAAAACACCGGCGAAACTAAGGACGAATTCCATGAACAGCTCGAAACAGTCTACAGAAAGTGCCCCCCACATGACATAAAGATAATACTGGGTGATTTAAACGCAAAAGTAGGCCAAGAAGAAATATATTACCCGACAATAGGAAAGTATAGTCCGCACCCAATAAGTAATGATAATGGGAAAAGGTTCATACAACTGGCAGCCTCACTTAACATGGTAATAGCAGACACAAAATTCCAACACACGTTGATTCACTAGTACACCTGGAAATCACCTGGTGGGAACACTCTTAACGCAATAGACCATTGCATTATCGACGCAAGACATAGCACAAACGTGCAGGATGTAAGAACACTCAGAGAATGCAATATTGACTCGGACCATTTTATGATAATGATTAAAACACGAGCAAAGATATCCATTATAAAGGAGGAACAGGGAAAACGTAATAAAAAATATGACGTCCAAAAACTGGATAACCCAGAAATAGCCCAGGAATTTAAAACAAAAATAGAGAACACCTTTAAACAAGTAGAAATACAAGGAACAATACAAGATAGATGGCAACAATGTGCAAAGCTAATAGCTGAAACTGCAGAAAGCACACCGCAGTTGACATTGTGACACTAAATAATTTTAAAAATGAAATTAAGTTAGGAGTAAAAATATCTTCACGTTTCTAATAAATTAAATACATTTTCAAATAAAAAAAAAGTTACCGGTGGTCAAATTCGAAGGGCAGGCGGACTGCATAAGCAGTACCAACGTTTTGTGGGATATTGCAAGGAAACGCCCTATTTCTACCTGAGATACGGAGTACCAACCCTTATAGCGGAGACATGTGGCATTTCCGTTGGGAGCGTTGAGAAAATTTTGCAAGATGAATTGCGTCTCCAAAAATCTCAGCACGTTGGGTATCAAAGATGTTAACGGCAGATCAAAAGAGCATCCACCGAATCACCGCATAGACAAATTTGGCGATCATTATCAAAGACTCCGATGAATTTTTGGAAAAATTCATTACCGTGGATGAGACTTGGGTTCATCACCTTGATCCAGAGTCAAAAGGCCAAAGCATAGAGTGGCAACATAAGGGTTTACCACTTCCTCGAAAATTTCGTGTTGTTTTGTCTGCAGGCAAAATCATGGCAACCATCTTTTGGGATTTTGAAGGAGTTATTTTCGTAGATTATTTACCACGTGGGCACACAATAAGAGCTGAATATTACGCAAAGTTAATGGCAAAAGTTCGCGACGCAATTAAGGAAAAGAAGAGGAAAATTGAGACGAGGTGTGCTCTTCCATCAAGACAACGTTTCAGCCCACAAAAGCTGTGTTCCAATGGCTGCCATTCACAATGCCGGCTTTGAAATTTTTGAAAAATCCCCTTATTCTCCAGATCTGGCCCCCAGTGACTACTATCTATTCCCAAAATTAAAAGAATATCTTCGGGAAACCCATTTCTCAATGACGAAAAAGTTATGACGGCAGTAAATGAGTGGTTGGCAGAACAAAAGCAGATTTTTTTCCAAAGGCATTGAAGCACTTCAGCACTATTATACAAATTGTAGATATTAACCTTTCAGGCGACTATGTTGAAAAATAAAATTGTTTCATTCTTCTCAGGCGTTTGCTTCTATGTTAGGGACAATAATTAGTGAACCGCCCTCGTAGGTTAGGTTTTGTTTGATATTTAACACAGACTGATGCAAAACTTAACCTGCAAATCTCGAATTTGACATAGCTTGACAATACAGAATACACTTCAGTACTGCCAAACGTATAACACAAATCACAGGCAACTCTAATTATAAATTTAAATGAACACCCGTTACTTTTTAGTAGGCAAAATATGTCGACTGTGATGCCACATTAGTAGTTTAAGGCTGGCGTTTGGCTTAAGTTGAAATAATAGGGACATATTGATACATAGGAATCACTTACTATCGATTCACACGCGTCGTATGAAGTTAAACAAGGCTTCATTTCAAAGACGAATGTTGGCTAATCAGGGTAAGCAATTTTATAAATGGTAACAGATTCGCTTGCGCTGTAAAATTGTGTTTAAAATATCGACGCTTTTGTAGACATTTTTCATTTGTATTTCTGTCATCCAACAGTAAAATTTACTTGTGAAAATTAGAAAACGGAAACTGTAAAATGGCTTTTAGGAAGATACGATTTTTGATCTTTCATTTAAGACCCCATTGAACTATTTCTGACGTTTAGTTTTTGATAATAAGTGATTCCTAAAAAATTTGAAGCGGTTGTCATTTAGGGCGAATATTTCATTGGAATCGTCGGAAATTCGTGCCGGTTTTGTAAACACCTGATAAAATTTCCACAAAAATAGCACACATATAGTTCAGCCATTGTAAGACAGATGTCGCTTCAAAATCAAGGTTGTGACATTGCACGAATACCGGGAAATTTCTACTTGCAGTATAGTGGCTAATCCGAAATTTACAATACGGGAAATAACGAATCCAAATGATAGTGGATGGTTATTATTAGAGCGTAGATTTCTAACTATTTTACTATACGTAATAATTAATAGCTGAACAGAAACGCTTAGAATGAAATACGAATTATAGATACAAAATATGGAAAGCTACTCATAACCCCCAAGGGATTTTTGAAATTATTTCTCCCTCAAATTCGTAGTAACCATGCAACTATAGGCAACGTCTTAGCAACCATACAATGAGGCAATCTTTGATGTTACTTACATATTCTAATTTTAAATGTCATTATGACATTTTGAAATTTCATACTATTTTTACTAATATAAATTAGTAATTTGGAGATGAAATCAGCTAGGTTGGTATTGTATTAGCTTAGCTACTTGAAATTTCTACATGAAAAATAAGTTTCAATCAGAACTCTGTATTGTCAAAAACACATTAAAATTTTATTTAAAAGTTAATTATAACGTTTCGCTGGTTATACCAGCTTCATCAGATAAAATTAATTTAAAATACAAGCCTTTTGCAGTAGTTAATCTGAAAGTGTAAACAAGCAAGCAATTAGAGAATAAGTGAAAGAATAAAACCTCACATTTAATACATACCAAGAAAAAACATCGTATCTTAATGATTAGGATAAAAAAGAATACACTTTAAAAGAAAACGACAAAAACTACAAAGGTGATTACTATTCTTTTAACAAAAACTGTTCTCTATTAACTATTAATATCTGTCTTTTAGCAAAATAATTTTTAAGAAAACGTACGGAAAAAACAGAAAATAATCACAACCCTATCCTGTTTTTCAATACTTATTGGCAAAAGTTGGAGTTTTGAAGGAATAAGAAAAATTATATTTCAATTTTAAACAAGATGTAATGAATTCTAATTATTAAGATACGATATGTTTTTTCTTGGTATGTATTAAATGTGAGGTTTTATTCTTTCACTTATTCTCTAATTACTTGCTTGTTTAAACTTTCAGAATAACTACTGCAAAAGGCTTGTATTTTAAATTTATTTTATATGATGAAGCTGGTATAACCATCGAAACGTTATAATAACCTTTTAAATAAAATTTTAATGTGTTTTTGACAGTACAGAGTTCTGATTGAAACTTATTTTTCATGTAGAAATTTCAAGAAGCTAAGCTTATACAATGCCAACATAGATGATTTCATCTCCAAATTACTAATTTATATACAAAAACAGCTGTAACCCCAAAATTTAATTTTTACTAATATTGCTAGTAAATAAAATATTGTATGCACCATGGGAGATATTCATGTTCTTTATCTTCGGTTGACTTACAGACCTTAGACTAGAAGCCACCGGTCTGTAACACATGTCAACCTAAGGGAAAAACATATTTATATCTCCGTTAATGCATAAGTATCTATTATTTTTAGGTTGAAAAAGAATGTTTTTCGGCAACCGGTTTTGAAGTGATTACTACCAAAACTGTCATTGAAGTAGACGTTTCTCTTACTGACACAAAAAGTGTATTTTGCAATGCAACACTTTTAGTTCCTAGAATTAATAGTATATTGTTTTATTGGAATTAAAAGTGGCACTTTGTTTGACGAGCAATTATGTTTGCATTTGCAAGACAAAGCGCACCGTAGCCGAGCAAATGCAAAAATTGCAAGTCAAACAGGGTAACTTTTAATCCAAATAATACATACTATTTTTTCTGCAACCTAGAAAAGTACAAAATATTCAAAATTTTAGATGATTGATTACTTTTGACGTTTCTCATTTAAAAATCATTATAACAACTACATTCACAGACGACCAAATGGAAGTTACTTTTAGTTCCATGGAAGTAAAAGTATTTCCTAGGAACTAAAAGTGTTACATAGCAACATACACTTTTTGTGTCAGTAAGAGAAACGTCAACTTCAATGACAGATTTTGGTATTAAAAGTAATTACTTTTGGTTGCGGGAAATACTATTTTATTTTACAAGCATATAATGTAGGGTCTAGGACAACTCGGCGCCGCCATCTCGGCGCCGCCACTTCGGCGCCGCCATCTCGGCGCGGGGCCAGCTCGGCGCCGGGACAACTCGGCCCGGAGCCATCTCGGCGCCAGCCAACTCGGCGCGAGGCCATCTCGGCGCCGAATTTAAATTAGCAAACTACAGTGTGCACTACGTAAAAAAATTATTATAAACAAATAATATATAAAGGGATCGCCAAAAAGCTGGCATCAAATGAAAAAAAATTATTTAGAATTTCTTGGAAAATCAAACACTAACGACCAGGTGATTACAAATGGGCCAAACAAAAGTTGTCACGTGACTTCCGTTATCAGTAAAATTCAACATTTTTTAAAAATAATAGATAGGGATAACATTTACGAAACAAAGTTGTTTTCTGGCCTTGACATTGTTGAGTTAGCTAAAACTAACACATAATAAAAATCGTATGGAAATCTTGCTTAATTTCCGAAAAATTGTACTTTTTGGATTTACACAACTTCGAAAAACGCAATTTTTAACTAAGTAAAAATTACTCAATATATCTAATACGGGCTAAATAGGTTTTCGGACAAGCTGTCATCCTGTATAAAGTGAAATGTAAACATTACCAATATTTTTTTAAGTTGATTCTTTCCGTTTACCAGGAAATAAAGCTAAAAAAATAAGTATTTTTTTATTTACCACTTTTCCGAAATATCAAAACTAAAGGAGGTACGGGGTGTCAAAGTTTCAAATTAAAAAGTAAACTTTGGCGCAAAGGCGGCTGGACAATTTTATTTTTGTTTATCTCTGTTGTCAAGCAATGATCTGTCAACTAGTTTCCATTGTAATTTTCTTAATGTTATTGCTGCAATAATGGCTCATGTTTATGAAAATAATGAATGAGTGAATATGCTTATTATTTACTGGGAGTGTCATCAAAATGCCGCTGCCCCATCGCTTTTATACGCGGAATGTGTGTGTAGAAGCGAATGCTGATAATTTTGATCATTTAAGTTAGATTAAGTTTAGTTTAATTTTTGTTAAGTAATTTTAGTTCATACTTTGAAAATTTAACACCTTGTACCTCCGTTAGTTTTAATATTTCGCAAAAGTGGTAAACGGCTTACTTTTTTTAGCTTTATATCCTGGCAAAAGAAAAAAATCAACTTAAAAATCACCCTGTATATACAGTGTGTCCCCGGATAGGTGGAACGACTCTTGTAAAAGGTAAAAAATTCTCGATTTAAATTTTCATTTGTTGGGGTTCAGCCCTGCTTGGTTAAAGGCGAATTTCTAACAGCATTTCAGTTTTGAAAACTCAAGTATGCCTTGAAAGTTTTCAAAAAAACTATTTTATTCGCAATCACATTGTAATGTGTCAATTTCATGACATGACAACAGCTGGGAACTAGATGATTACTTGAAACTAGCCAGGAAATTATTACATACCCCGAAAAATATTACATACCTGAAGAGTGGGGTGTTTCCATGGTAACAAAACATTGAGTGGGTTGTTTTCATGGCAACAAAAATATTAGCTACATCAAGATATCTATTATTCAGAATTCAATTGTAGTTATTTGTAAAATTAGATGATTGCAAATAAAATAGTATACATACCACGGTGGAAAGTTTCATCCCTGTCTCGAGATAAAGTTAACCTCGACGCTACGCGTCTCGGTAAACTACCTAATCTCTCGACAGTAATGAAACACTTCCCACCTCGGTATGTAATATACTATTTTGTACTCATGACTTCAAAATTCATATTTCCCGGTCATTGCCCATACGCCGAAAGTTACATTTCCCGCACTGCGGTGTTTTTTACTTTTCAACAAAAACTAGGGGAATTGTGTTTGTTGTAAATTTTCACAACAAACGGGGCTGCGCGCGCTATTGCGCGGTCTATTGTATTCAATTTACCACCATTTTTAGGCCTATTACGTTGGCCCATCTCCAAGGGGGCTTTGGGGTTCCGCCCATCTTCAAAGGGGCCCTTGGAGCTTCGCCCCTCTCCAAGCGGCCCTCGGGGCTCCGCCCCTCTCCAAGGGGTCCTTCAGGGGTCCGCTCTTCTCCAAGGGAGCCCTCGGGGATCTGCTCCTCTTCAAGGAGGCACTAAGAGCTTCGCTCCTCTCCAAAGCGGCCCTCGGGGCTCCGCCAATCTCTAAGGGGACCTTCAGGGCTTCGCCCCTCTCCAAGGGAGCCCTCGGGGCTCCGCTCATTTTCAAGCGGGCCGTTGGGGCTCCGCCCCTCTCCAAGGGATCCGTCAGGGCCCCGCTCCTCTCCAAGGGGGCCCTCGGGGCACCGCCCCTCTCCAAGGGGGCCCTAGGGCTTTGCCTCTCTCCAAGGCGACCCTCGAGGCTCCGCCCATCTCTAAGGGGGCCCTCGGGGTTCTGCCCCTCTCCAAGGGGGCCCTCGGGACACACACGTCTGGATCGTTCTCCTTTATTATACAGGGTGTCCAAAAAATGGCGGATTAACTCTACAGTGCGTTACTTGGGGATGCCTAATAAACCATGGAAAAATATGAAAAAAATTCCCTGGGCCGTATTTTTCGAAATATTTCTGGTCAAAGGTGGGTAATGAAATCCATTTATTTAAATAACTAGTGTATAATTATAGTGTCAAATATATCTGGGACTTATTAAAATATCTGTTTTTTTAATATTCTTGGGATTTAACTAAATTGTTTTCAATATTTAAGTATTTTAAAAAACTGATTTCCTGTTGAGTTTGTCAATTACTAAATATGGCAAACAGGCTTTGTACAATAATAATATACGAAATCAAGCTTGGTATTGAAATATTTGTTGTATGAATAATATGTTGGTGGCACTGTAAGTTCATGTCAAATTCGATGTTAGCAGGTTAGGTTTTGCGACAGTTTGTGTCAAAACTGACGCAAAACCTAACCTACTAACCTCGAATTTGACATAGACTTACAGTGTCACCAACATATTAACAACTTACTATGGATACATTTTTGATTGAGAAATTGTTGCAGTATCAATGTTGCCAGATTTATTTTTATTAATTTCGAAATATTTCGAAAAATACGGTCCAGGGTGCTGTAAATGTCGACAAAAACTAACAGGTGCGTAGGATAGGTATAAAAGTTTAGTGATTTGTGCTGTCAACTCAGTAAATTAGTAAAACACTAAATAATAATTTTTCCTACGACTGTTTCTAAAATCAAGCTTTCCGCCTTGTTGACGTACGTCAAAAAATGATTGTTTTGAATCAGTTCATCGCGGCAGCCGTCATACGTAAGTATATAATCGTGAATCGTAATACATAGCAACATACATAAATTTTATATAAGCTTTCATGATTATATACCTAAGTCAGCTAGTGGTCAGCTATTTGAAAACGTCAAAGTTGACAGCTGTCACTGTGAATTTGATTTAAACCTTTTTTCGCGATTTAAAGTTACTTGTGCTTTATTTTGTGTATTGTCGGTGTTTAAGTGTCAAGAAAAATAAGAAATGGGCGATAAAATTCCAATTCTGATGTAAAAATGTGCACGTCGCTGGAAATTTTAGAAATGGCAAAAAACACCAGTTTAAACCTATTTTCAAAAATTTTACAGTAGTAGGAAAAATTTTGTATGCAACACGAGCGAAAAATGCATTAGGCGTTCGTTCGAGTTTTTTCGGACCTCGCTTCGCTCGGCCCGAAACTTTCGAACTCACGCCTAATGCATCATTTTTCGCTCTAGGTACATAAATAACTATTTTAATTTTTTTAAATATTTTCAGTTATTCGTTACAAAAAACATTGTACCTAACTCCTTTGGGAAGAACAAAGTGTTCATTCGGGAAAATTACGAACTTGTTAGGTAAATAACTATTACTGTAGAGTAGCGTGTCTTTTATGTAGCAAATAGGACAAAAAGTTATTAAGAGAAGTTGTTTAGAATCAATATCTACGTTCCTACACCAAATTTCAAAATCCTCTGCCAACTTTGATCTCTCACATTATCTTTTATGTTTAGGTCCCATATCAAAGAATTTTACTTTTAACAAAGACGGCTATGGAAAAACAAACATTTTTCAAAAAGGTTTTTTATTTCATAATAAAAAAATGTTAAAAACAAAATGTTTTGATTTGGAAAATAATTAAAGAAATCTTTGTCATATAAAAACCACTTTACTTAGAAAATGGCGTTTTTCAAAATTGTGTAAATCCAAAAAGTGCTATTTTTCGGAATTTAAGCAAGATTTTAATGAGCTTTTGTATTGTGTGGTAGTTTTAGCTAACTGAACAATCTCAAGGCCAGAAAACTTTTTTTTGTAAGGTTTGTTTCTATCTTGACTAGTAAATGCATGCTTCGTAGTTATTTAAAAAAAAAAACCTAAAATTTTACTGATAACGGAAGTCATGTGACAACTTTTGTTTGGCTCATTTGTAATCACTTTGCAACCGCCTCTGGTCGTCAGTGTTTGATTTTCCAAGAAATTCTCAATATTTTTTTTTCATTTGATGACAGTTTTTTTGCGATCACTTTATTTATTCATTTTTGATAATAATTTTTTTACGTAGTGCACAATGTAGTTTGCAAATTTGAATTCGGCGCCGAGATGGCCTCGCGCCGAGTTGGCTGGCGCCGAGATGGTTTCGCGCCGAGTTGTCCCGGCGCCGAGCTGGCCCCGCGCCGAGATGGCGGCGCCAAAGTGGCGGCGCCGAGATGGCGGCGCCGAGTTGTCCGGCTTCGTATAATGTAGGCTATATTACGCGAAGATGAAATCATCCAAGTGTAATACAGCGATTATATGCAAGTCAAGTGCAATAATTTATCTACAACTACATAGTTTTTGATAATAACTAGGTACCTAATTAATCAACTTGATAATATATTTCAAATTTATCAATCGATATTTACCTTCAAAACCTTTCTGCCATTTAACAGCACACCCGAATCACTTTGCAACACCTTACAAGAAAACAGATACAGTTACCAAATTTTACTGCGATGTATTGGTAAATGTTATACGTTTACAACTCAATTTATACTTCCTATAATGCTGCCTAAACAGATATAAAAAACTTTAAATATTGACAAATAATAGTAATTTATTATACAAGACGATAAAGTTAAATTTTATCCAGATGTGAATTTTTAACGTCGAGACGAAGTCGAGACGTTAATGATTCAAGAGTGGATAGAAATAACTTTATCGTCGTGTATAATACAATATTTTTTTCTATAGCAAGAACTTTAACAATTTCAAAAGAAAATAATGACAGTCAATCACATTTCAAAATGTCAGTAGCTAGATTGGGTTGCTACGATAATACGAATCTGTCATATTTAATTTAAACAAAAGTTAGAAAATTAAATTACTTTATCTATCCTTGATGTTAAAGTGCTACTTTATCTACCCTTGCTGTTAAAGTAAAACTTGACCTTTTGTTTTGAGTTGATAAAAGCACACTTTAACATGTGCTATAGAAAAAAAAAAGTATTTTCTATTACACTACTTTATTTTCAATACAAGATTAATAGCAGATACACTGTGATTGAGGTCACCGCCCTGGGCCGAAGTGGTTTAAAATTTCGTCTTGAGGTCTTGCTTTCGGTCGTACTCGTCGTCTCTATTGAACGAAGATAGTAATTAATAATAAGTACAAAAAATTGCTAAAAATTTTAACATAGGTTATTACTTCTAAAGAAAAATTGCTCAATGTATTTATGGTAGTTTCTGATGATATTGTTTGTATTCGCAGAGTAGCACAATTCAAAGGCTTCTAAATATTGCAGCATAATTCTAATTTGCAGTAATACTCGTTTCTTGTTGTTCTGATCCCGGTCATGGAAAAAATTGTATATAAGCAGGAGAGAACGCCATTTTTTCTTCTATGTATTTGTAGTCCTCGCGTTTCGCACTTGCTCCTCAAACTCACACTTTGGAAAAACGTATGCCTTTCTCTTCCGTGTTGGAAAGTACTATTCATTCATATTACCATCGATATCTTTCAGTTATTTTAACACCCCGCCCTCCTCAATTTTTTTCGTCGGGGATTGGCACAATGTTGGCAACCCTATGCAGAAAGACATTTTTGCGTATGATGAATGTAGATTTCGTGAAGTTATTAGAATTTTGAATTAAACTACAAAAATATAAACAAGAAAGCTTAATAAACTTTTTTATGCAAGGTACAGTTACTGAATAAATTGAAATTGAAAATGAAAAACTTAATTTTTAACCTGACTTGTTCAGCTGCTGTACGTATTAATCTTCTTACTTTTGGTTGTTTAGTTACAAAATCGTATTTTTTTAAAGAAATAAAATATTTTATAAGATTACATTTAATAAAAATTACTATTTGTTTCTAACTTTGATACGGCCCTGTCTCTAGACTCGCACCTCTAAAAAGCATTAAATAGCATAAAAATGTATTAAAACTAGATTGAATTGTTTATAAAAAAAAGTACACATGTATTTACCAAACATAAACTGAATTGTTAATAAAACAGTACAAATTTACAAAAAATAAACCGAATTGTTAATAAAAAACTGCATACATATTTACCAAAGATTTTTTATTAGCAGAGTAGTTTATTTTGTGTAAATACATTTCTACGTTTTTATAAAGCATTTAATATATTTTTTTAAATACATATGCACTTTTGTATTAACAATTAAGTTTATTTTTGATAAGTACATGTTGACTTTTTATAAACAATTTAATTTCTTTTTCGTAGTTCTTTTTATATTCAATTAACTTAAAAATACAGTATATTTCATTTCTTCACTACACACCCCTGCATTTTTCTTACCCATTTTCTGACAAATTTAATTTTATTTCAATTATACTCGGGGTTATTATTGCAATTTTTAAATAATTTACTGCACGCCAGTAGTCTACTGCCATCAAAAATAAATGGAGGAAATTGAAAAATTGTAGTAGGCTTATTTTTATTAAAGAAATTATTAAAGAAATTATTAAAGAAGTTACTCAGAATCAGAAAAATAGTAGAATTTCAATTGCAATTGAAACAGTTTTATTGGTAATAATTGATTTGTAATATAATGTAAATGAATTAAAATTGATTTGTCTTGTTAATTTGCATTTATCTAGTTTTTGCAATTTCTTTTTCAAAATGAGCTGCTTCTAAACGGTAGTACCTAGGTATAATCGACCCACAGCGTGGTTTTAAAAATAACATCACTCAAACTCAAACTTCATTTTCACACTAATACAGATTAACCTAATCTTTAATTTGATTAAATTCATCTAGTTGGGCCTATCAGACAGAACTCTTCACCGTATTTTAAAGGATTTAAAATTGCATCCTTACAAAGTTCAAGTCGTGCACCAATTACTAGGTACCACGAGATTTAGAAGTTCGGATTACGTTTTGTGAACAATTCCTTCAACTACTGAATAATAATAACCAAATTAATTTGGAGCAAGTGCTAATATTTTTAATAAATAAATTATATTGTAACTAAAATTGGCAAGTTTTTACTTTACATTTTTGAAAAAAAATAAAATATTGTAAACTTTGAAACAGTTATTAACAATTTAAATAGGGTCGGTCATTCTGCCGGCCCTGTACTACTTACTCTTCGTATTCTTGCACAGACCCCCATGTAAAGTCATACTCATTTTCTTCAATGATTTATGCAGGAATATCGGATGTTTCTTGTTTACTTGAAACTGGAGATTCGCTACGGCTACAATCTTCGACAATTTCCTTTAAAATACCCCTACAAAATTGGCCTATTTCTGTGAAAAAACATTAGAAGGTTGCACCATTTCATTATTGAATGAAAACATACGTGTCAGCAAAGGTATTTTCTCAATGATGCTGTTAAAAAGAATTTCCACGTCTTTTCTTATACGGTTTTCAAAGTTAAGTCGGCACTATTGCTAACTTCGTTATTATTGGAGCTACAAAGTCAGTTAAATAGTAGTATTTTTTTCGCCAATTACGATGGTGAAAATGAAAACGGAATCAAAATCGAACATCGCGTTCGCGAGTTATGTCATTGCCAAGGCCACTAGAAGCGTTTACAAGCGGGCTCAAGAATGCTTGGAGCAAGATGGTGATGTTTTTGATCATCTAATTTGAGTTTTGTTTTTAGAAGTTCATAGAATAATTTGAAATAAACGATATTATTTCACTTCATTGATATTCTTTTTAATTTCTATTTTATGATAAGGCAAAATTGCCACTAACACAGCCACCTTGACGAAGGACATAGGACACTTTTTGTTCAGAATTCAATTTCCTATCGATTGTGAATATTGTATACTGAGTGACCCATTTGAAAAAATTTAACTTTTTGATATAACTCGCGAACGCCTTGTTCGATTTTGATTCCGTTTTCACCATCGTAATTGGCAAAAAAAATACTACTAGTTTGCCTATTTAACTGACTTTATAGCTCCAATAATAACGAAGTTAGCAATAGTGCCGACTTAACTTTCGATGTGCGAAATTATGTGTAACCATTGTTATATTTGTATAACTAACGTCAAATTCTTCGTATTTATTGATATCGCACATGCACAAAGTTGCCAGGTCAAAGAAATACAATACACGAGATTGGAGTTACAAATATTACCAGATAACTTTTTATGTCTTGTCATTTTTATAATCTATTTGCACCTGTTGTCTCGGCATGACAAAACACAAACACCTGACATCCATATATCTAATACTTACTATATAGGTCATTCAGTAAACACAAAAACATTTAAATTTTTTTGAAGTTGGCATATACGTAAAATTTTTGTGCTAGGGATTCTGTATTTTGTTTTGCAAAGGTTTTCACACCTGCATAAAGAAGACTTTGAATTTATAAATAACAATTAATAAATCTCATAACTTCAGCGTCAAAGTACATATTACTCTGGAAATTCTTGCCTGAACTTTTATAAAATCTAATAAAAAACCTATTAATAAATGCTCCACCAATAGTATCCAACACAGTATTTGTTTAACATCCTTAAAAGTAGTTATGACAGATGCTAATTAAATGTCACACTCTTAACCTATTTGTTTTAGTAACTTTCTGCAAGTACATTCCTAGACAAAAGATGAATTTTGGAAGTACACTCATGAAATTTTAGAAATCAAAGGCCACTTTGTGTTTCTATGTTTAGTGAACAGACTATATTGCTAGCGGCTATGAGTAGGAAACTGACCAAGGAAGTGAGACAGACAACCAACTCTTCAATGTATAACCGTGAGCTGTGTGCAGGCGCGGCGGCGTCGTCCGGCCAATGGGGAAGTGGTCAAGGCGGAGTTCGAATCCTCACGCATGCGCACGATACGCGTTATACTCTAAGTGAGACTATGTCGGCGCCGTAATGTTTTCTGACGTTTCCACGCCCTACTAGCAATATATGTGTATTATATATATGCTGACATCTGTTCAGCAGAGAACACCACCTTAGTTAGTCGTATACTTACCTACAGTAGAAATGTTTATAACTAGTTTGACTATAAATTTCCAGGTGGTAGCACTCTGCAATACAATAAAGCGAGAGGGAAGATTGGAGCATTTTCTTCGTTCCAATCCCCAACCTTAAATCAGCTTCCACTTCTTCTCCATCTTGTTCTTTTTCGTCTTCTCGTTGACCAGGAGAATTCTTGGTTGCATCACCGTATTTTTCTAAATTTTTTGCTTGAACTGATTCTGCAAATGTGGAAGTCTGAGATTGAGTAGCAACTTTAGATACATTTCTAGTCGAGGGTCTGGGTTTTACTACCTACATCTTTTAATAACAGCAAACTGGAAATGGATCCATTTTGAAATATATTTTTTCGCAAGATCTCCAGATCGCTGACTTAGTATTTTTCCAAACTCGGCAGCAAACTGCTCTCGTAAATAATTCCATTGCTGAAAATAAATCTTTCAATATTTATTACTTTTTTAGGTATCTAGCTACTGGGTCTCCATTTGCTTTTAAAATGGGCATGTCTACCATAGCAACAATTATTGTTGTGCTGTGGAAAAGTTACAACCAGCACACATGCCAGTGCTAACGAAGGACAGTTTTACATTAGTAGCCCAAGATTTTTACAATATTTGAAATTTTCTTAACACAATTCAGAGTCGATGTTTTTTAATTACAAAAAAGCTTTTTTGTCGTTCTCAAGCTGTTGCAGATGCAAATTATAAGTTTATAATGCTAGATGTCGTAGGGTATGGTAAGTAATGCGATGAAGATACTATCCAAGCTACTGACTGACTTATACAAATTATTAAATGATAAACAACTGGACATTCCTGAAACCACTTATTTTCCTGGGCGTAAAACAGACGTTTTTGACCAGCGGCATGAAAGTTATAGTACGAGGTGCAGAGCACCGAGGACTATAACACGATAAGGGCCAAAGACGCTGGTTACGCCTGAGGTGCATGCAAAACTTTATGTACGATTGAAATTTTGAAAAGGCAGATTCAGATTATATACAACGTGAAATGAAAACAGGGCAATTTGTACAATTATTTTAGCTGAATAGTACCTTTGTAACTAGGTATGGTTTTCATTAATACGTGTTTGTAAATAATAACTAAAATAACGTTAGCGGTAAAATCTTATTTTTGTCCGCTAAAATGGCGGCAGCGACAAAAAAGACTTATCGCCCGAGGGCGAAAAAGACTAGCTATACGCCTTAAAATGAGGTCTAAAAAAGTCCTATTATTGATCGCTCGTACAAAAATTGCTCAAATTTCACTCGACCTGCGGTCTTGCGGAATTTTTAACGCAGTTTTGGTTTCGCGAAATTTAAACGCAATAATTTGCATGTGAACGAAAAAAATCCCTTAAAAAATTTAACCTTGAGTGGTATTTGGAAAGGTTATTCAACAATATGGGTATATAACTTTTAGCGTGTTCGACAGCACACATTTTTAACGTTTTCCACTATTAAATTCAATACTGGAGCTTCCAACCCGATTATTATGAGTTTTTAGCACGACGCCGATTTGAAAACTTCACTTTGACGTTTTGGCGAAATGTCAGTCAAAGGCTACCCACTAAATTGAAATCGTTGAAACCAATCGGGCTCGCGTGAAAACACTGCGACATTAGAGGTGTTTTCAAATACAGTCAATTTTGATTGGCATTCAACGATATGGGTAGCCGACTTTTACAGTGTTCGATACCACACATTTTTAACGTTTTCCACTATTAATTCAATACTGGAGCTTCCAACAAGATTATTACGGGTTTTTAGAACGACGCCGATTTGAAAACTTCACTTTGACGTTTTGGCCATGCTATGCGCACTGCTATACAACTAAATGTTTTATTTAGTTTAGTTGCCGCACATCTCAGCAGATGACGCTTCTAAGAAAATTCGATTAAGGTCACTAAATCACGTTAGCTACGCTAACACAGGTAGGGAAACACCATTTGACAAGTTTAAAAAACGAGTTTGTCAGTGTCAAACTATGGTCAAAGGCTACTCACTAAATTGAAATCGTTAAAACCAATCGGGCTCGCGTGAAAACACTGCGACATTAGAGGTGTTTTCAAATACAGTCAATTTTGATTGGCATTCAACGATATGGGTAGATGACTTTTACAGTGTTCGATACCACACATTTTTAACGTTTTCCACTATTAATTCAATACTGGAGCTTCCAACAAGGTTATTATGAGTTTTTAGAACGACGCCGATTTGCAAACTTCACTCTGACGTTTTGGTGAAATGTCCAATCGGGCTCGCGTGAAAACACTGCGACATTAGGGGCCGGTTGCAGAAAGCAATGTTAAGTCTGGTGTTAGCTAACGCGACGTCAAAGTGAACAAAAACGAATTAAATCTCAAATGCTTATGGCAACTAATACATTAGTAAACAAAATTTGATGCGATTTTGTTCACTTTGACGCGATGTTAGCTAACACCAGACTTAACATTGCTTTCTGCAACCGGCCCTAGGTGTTTTCAAACACAGTCAATTTTGATTGACAGTTTCTGACAAATTGAAGAATTTTCATTGCTTCGTTCATTGTAGTGTTAAATAATCAGTTGAATTTACTCAAGAGAAACAAACGACAACCCTTTGGAAAACCAGCCAATTTAGCTAAGAATGTTAAGAGGTATTTTTTGTACATTTATTGCTAATAATGTATATGAGTTACGTTACAATAACTTCTAGACGACGTTTTAACATCAAAGATACAGAACTTTGAAGCTAACATTTCTTAGAGAGTGTTTTTAGCACACAAAGATGCCACTAATTCCAGGACGCTACAATAACTTCTAGACGACTTTAACATCAAACGTACAGAACTTTCAAGCTAAAGTTTTTTAGAGAGTGTTATCTCATAAAGATACCACAGAAAGTAGTAGAGGCTGAGGATCGTTTTCGATGAATTTTCCATCCGCCATTACATATCCTTATACTAGGTGAGTTTTTAAAAATGTTACAACGCAATATCTCGAAAACGCTTTCGAATATTTTCATTAAATTTTGGTGAGGTAATAGGGAAATGGGGGGAACCCTACTTAAAATTACAAAGTTACCCCCCACCCTTCAAAATAGAGAGAAGAGGTAAATGTCAAAAGTATGTTTTTATATGTCCCTCGATCTTCCTATTACCGCACCAAAATTTCATCAAAATATTTTATACCATTTTTGAGATATCGTCTTGTAACACTTTAAAAAACTCACCTAGTATAAATACCAATCATCGAAGAATTGCTACAGCTGCTTTCCTGTAGTTAGTACCACTAATTTCCCCAAGCACCAATTACAATTTGTTAGGTATAAATGCAAATTTCGGGATGCTACAATAATTTCCAGATGACGTTTTACCATTAAAAATACATAACTTTGAAGCTAAAGTCTCTTAGAGAGTGTTTTTAGCACATAAAAAAACCACAAATTCCGGGAAGCTGGAACAACTTCTAGACAACGTTTTAATATCAAAGATACAGAATTTTAAAGCTAAAGTTTGTTAGTGTGTTATTAGCGCATAAAGATACCACAGAAAGCAATAGGAATAGACGTTAGCTTGAGGTTCTTCAGCGATGAATTTTCTATTCGCTATTATATATTCTTCTGGTATCATCCCCAGACAACGAAGAATTGCTAGAACTGCTTCCTGGGAGAGTTGTAAATTAGCATCACTAATTGTCCCAGGCGCCGAGTCACAATTTCTTAGGTTGATATCAAATATTCAGCATTGGCATTAAATTCTGGACACCCAGTAACAAAAGGGGTGGTGGATAAACATAAAGTGTGCAGAACAGCACGGCGGTTATTGCCCAAATAACCAATGTATCCCTAAGTGAAATTTCAAAGGCCGACTCAGTTTTCTCGGAGAGTGGGTGGATTCAATTATTACAATTAAACAAACCACTAATATGCAAAAGGTCTTATTTTAGGCGCCAGGTTTGGCAAAGCCCCTAAGAAATACAATTTACTACGATTCAGTATATCAAACCTTATGACTGGAATCGCACGGGATGCGTTGCAATATAACCTAACTGCTGCTATTTAATCTGCTGTGGCGAACTAAAATTATTACCACCTGTAACGTTGCTTCAAGAGCACAACCAATAACATAACATTAAAAACGGTCAGAATATATTTGGTTTATTTCGTATCAAATTCATTATAGACACAAAATTTATAATAAATCATGCCCATCACCCACATTATAAAAATATTAAATTTTACATGCAATAATTTTAGTAAATGCAAGGTATGAATTACAGTACGAAGGAAATTAAATTCGAACATTAAAGTCGCGAACAGTAATAAAGTGAAATGACCCCAAAAACAATAATTTAAGCAAGCAACATTTCAAACATCGCGAAGCGAGTAGGTTACACAAACAGTAAATATGTATCTCTAACGGCACTACACCTTAATTTTGTAAAACGAAGGATGTAATCATATTAATGACTAGCAGCTCATTCTACGTACATTCAACCTTTCACACATTTAGTCAAATAATACTCTTACCATCGAAGCAAAACTCTGCCATCTCTTGTAAAATCAAACAGTATTTATATCTACCATTTGCGAAACCGGTACCTCATCGCTTGCAGTATGGAAATTGCCATTTACAAAAGTAAGCAAAGCAAATGCTAAATTCGCTGCTTCTATTCTTGATTACAATAGTTCGTAGATTCCCTAGCAGGTCAATAATGATGTAATAACGTCATTTCTCGACGGTGTGCTGCTCTCTTGAGAATGTGGTCACGGCTCTGCTCACGTGGACCGGTGCGATCCAACCAAACAACAGGTGAGCGACTTCAAACGGAGTGCATGTAGAATTCTATCAAATGTGGCCCAGAATTTTGCGGCTTTACTAGGAGTGCTAATTAAGAACGAATACCCACGCATTAGCGAGCTATTTAAAACAAATATAACGTGCTTACCTTCACAACAAAAGCGCCGCAATTTTACAACTGTGTCACGTTGTTCCTCGACCCATTAAATCCCATATTACAGCGGTTTTATAAACGAGCGACAATTTGTCCCCATGAAATAAACATCAAACTAAACTGATAAATCCGTAATCTGCCACGTGCAGAATTATAACCTCAGCATTGGCATTCGGGTCTGGAAAAACACGACCTCTTCAAGGGCGTTCTGGATGCAGAAGACCGATTTGCGTCACCCGATATGGCCTTTTGCGCAGCTAAGGTGCGTTCGCATAATGAAATCACTAACTACGAGCGTTCGGGAATCAGAAAATAATAGCAATTCAACTAACGCGAAAGTAAACCGTAACAAGGTATAACTACAAATTTCCGGACGTTACAATAACTTCTAGACCAGGGATGAGCAACCTTTTTTTACAACGGGCCAGCTACAAATATAAAAATTTTGTGCGGGCCGTATGTAAATAACTTATGATAATACAAACACTGAATGATGAACTCAAATGATCTCTTTATTAACAAAATAAACCTACCGGGTGGCCATAAATATCTGAGATCCCGGTAGCCATGGAATTAGCTACTTATAAATGTTGGTTAGCATTATATTTCAATTACTATAAGTATTGGTACCTATGTAATGCAATAAAATGCAATAAGAGGAGGGGAATGTGCCCCGGATTCTGCAGTTTAGCCTACGACTCGATTATAAAAATCTCCTATTCTAACTCCATTACTTATTGCAATCTCTAATAATTTTTGACAGATAGGAATATTAGTTGTGATGACATTAGTGACATTTAGCTTAGTTGGATTCATCACTTTCATAAAGCGGTGTTGATTCCAAAGATAATGTGATATCAGATGTTTATGGCCACCCGTAGTATAAAAAAATTACAGAAATAAAACTCTCATTAATAGAAATACTATTAAAAACGGCGAAAGATATATGTGGAAAAAGATTATTT
>OW679197.1:129698748-130012143 GCA_940337035.1 Agriotes lineatus | reverse complement strand
AAACGTGCATTTCAGACGTTATAAAGTGTTAGAACACTAAACTAAAATATTTGAATTTTTAGGAAGCATTACAAATTATTGTAGTAGTAAAGTATACCTCCGTGTGCTCCAAACGTGTTATTAGAGGGTTTGTTACAACTCCAATCCACTCAAAAAGTGTCATTCTGTACCTGTTAATAATGCCAAGCTTACTCGAGTTAAAATTGTTATATTATCAGCCGCACTAACAGTTTTATTAGTCAAGTAATATCTTCTGTAACTAATATGTACTGCAAAACGAGCATTTCAGAGGTTATAAAGTGTTAGAACACTTAACAAAATACTTGAATTTTTAGGAAGCATTGCAAATTATTGTAGTAGTAAAGTATACCTCCGTGTGCTCCAAACTTGTCATTATAGGTTTTGCTACAACTCCGGTCCACTCTGAGGGTGTCATTCTGAACCTGTTAATGATGCCAAGCTTACTCGGGCTAAAATTGTTATATTATGAGCCGCACTAACAGTTTTATTAGTCTAGTAATTTTCTCTGTAACTAACATGTACTGCAAAACGTGATTTCAGAGGTTATAAACTGTTAGAACACTAAACTAAAATATTTGAATTTTTGGAAGCCTTACAAATTATTGTAGTAGTAAAGTATAGCTCCGTGTGTTCCAAACTTGTCATTATAGGTATTGCTACAGCTCCGGTCCACTCTGAGGGTGTCATTCTGAACCTGTTAATAATGCCAAGCTTACTCGGGCTAAAATTGATATATTATGAGCCGCACTAACAGTTTTATTAGCCTAGTAATGTTCTCTGTAACTAATGTGTACTGCAAAACGTGCATTTCAGACGTTATAAAGTGTTAGAACACTAAACTAAAGTATTTGAATTTTTAGGAAGCCTTACAAATTATTGAGGTAGTAAAGTATGGCTCCGTGTATTCCAAACGTGTCAGTAGAGGATTTGCTACAACTCCAGTCCACTCTAAGGGTGTCATTCTGTACCTGTTAATGATGCCAAGCTTACTCGAGCTAAAATTGATATATCATGAGCCGCACTAACAGTTTTATTAGCCTAGTAATATTCTCTGTAACTAATATGTACTGCAAAATGTTCATTTCAGAGGTTATAAAATGTTAAACTAAAATATTTGAATTTTTAGGAAGCCTTACAAATTACTGTGGTAGTAAAGTTTGGCTCCGTGTATTCCAAACGTGTCAGTAGAGGATTTGCTACAACTCCAGTCCACTCTAAGGGTGTCATTCTGTACCTGTTAATGATGCCAAGCTTACTCGAGCTAAAATTGATATATTATGAGCCGCACTAACAGTTTTATTAGCCTAGTAATATTCTCTGTAATTAATGTATACTGCAAAACGTGCATTTCAGACGTTATAAAGTGTTAGAACACTAAACTAAAGTATTTGAATTTTTAGGAAGCATTACAAAATATTGTAGTAGTAAAGTATTCATCCGTGTGCTGCAAACGTGTTATTAAAGGGTTTGTTACAACTCCAGTCTACTCTAGGGGTGTCATTCTGTACCTGTTAATAATGCCAAGCTTACTCGAGCTAAAATTGTTATATTATGAGCCGCACTAACAGTTTTATTAGTCAAGTAATATTTTCTGTAACTAATATGTACCGCAAAACGAGCATTTCAGAGGTTATAAAGTGTTAGAACACTAAACTAAGATACTTGAATTTTTAGGAAGCATTGCAAATAATTGTAGTAGTAAAGTATGCCTCCGTGTGCTCCAAACTTGTCATTATAGGTTTTGCTACAACTCCGGTCCACTCTGAGGGTGTCATTCCGAACCTGTTAATGATGCCAAGCTTACTCGGGCTAAAATTGATATATAATGAGCCGCACTAACAGTTTTATTAGCCTAGTAATATTCTCTGTAACTAATGTTTACTGCAAAACGTGCATTTCAGACGTTATAAAGTGATACAACACTAAACTAAAGTATTTGAATTTTTAGGAAGCATTACAAATTATTGAGGTAGTAAAGTATGCCTCCGTGTATTCCAAACGTGTCAGTAGAGGATTTGCTACAACTCCAGTCCACTCTAAGGGTGTCATTCTGTACCTGTTAATGATGCCAAGCTTACTCGAGCTAAAATTGATATATCATGAGCCGCACTAACAGTTTTATTAGCCTAGTAATATTCTCTGTAACTAATATGTACTGCAAAATGTGCATTTCAGAGGTTATAAAATGTTAAACTAAAATATTTGAATTTTTAGGAAGCCTTACAAATTACTGTGGTAGTAAAGTATGGCTCCGTGTATTCCAAACGTGTCAGTAGAGGATTTGCTACAACTCCAGTCCACTTTAAGGGTGTCATTCTGTACCTGTTAATGATGCCAAGCATACTCGAGGTAAAATAGATATACTATGAGCCGCACTAACAGTTTTATTAGCCTAGTAATATTCTCTGTAATTAATGTATTCTGCAAAACGTGCATTTCAGACGTTATAAAGTGTTAGAACACTAAACTAAAATACTTGAATTTTTAGGAAGCATTGCAAGTTATTGTAGTAGTAAAGTATACCTCCGTGTGCTCCAAACTTGTCATTATAGGTTTTGCTACAACTCCGGTCCACTCTGAGGGTGTCATTCCGAACCTGTTAATGATGCCAAGCTTACTCGGGCTAAAATTGTTATATTATGAGCCGCACTAACAGTTTTATTAGTCTAGTAATTTTCTCTGTAACTAACATGTACTGCAAAATGTGATTTCAGAGGTTATAAACTTTAAGAACACTAAACTAAAATAATTGAATTTTTGGAAGCCTTACAAATTATTGTAGTAGTAAAGTATAGCTCCGTGTGTTCCAAACTTGTCATTATAGGTTTTGCTACAGCTCCGGTCCACTCTGAGGGTGTCATTCTGAACCTGTTAATGATGCCAAGCTTCCTCGGGCTAAAATTGATATATTATGAGCCGCACTAACAGTTTTATTAGCCTAGTAATATTCTCTGTAACTAATGTGTACTGCAAAACGTGCATTTCAGACGTTATAAAGTGTTACAACACTAAACTAAAGTATTTGAATTTTTAGGAAGCATTACAAATTATTGAGGTAGTAAAGTATGGCTCCGTGTATTCCAAACGTGTCAGTAGAGGATTTGCTACAACTCCAGTCCACTCTAAGGGTGTCATTCTGTACCTGTTAATGATGCCAAGCTTACTCGAGCTAAAATTGATATATCATGAGCCGCACTAACAGTTTTATTAACCTAGTAATATTCTCTGTAATTAATGTGTACTGCAAAACGTTCATTTCAGACGTTATAAAGTGTTAGAACACTAAACTAAAGTATTTGAATTTTTAGGAAGCATTACAAATTATTGTAGTAGTAAAGTATTCATCCGTTGCTGCAAACGTGTTATTAAAGGGTTTGTTACAACTCCAGTCTACTCTAGGGGTGTCATTCTGTACCTGTTAATAATGCCAAGCTTACTCGAGCTAAAATTGTTATATTATGAGCCGCACTAACAGTTTTATTAGTCAAGTAATATTTTCTGTAACTAATATGTACCGCAAAACGAGCATTTCAGAGGTTATAAAGTGTTAGAACACTAAACTAAAATACTTGAATTTTTGGAAGCATTGCAAGTTATTGTAGTAGTAAAGTATACCTCCGTGTGCTCCAAACTTGTCATTATAGGTTTTGCTACAACTCCGGTCCACTCTGAGGGTGTCATTCTGAACCTGTTAATGATGCCAAGCTTACTCGGGCTAAAATTGATATATTATGAGCCGCACTAAGTTTTATTAGCCTAGTAATATTCTCTGTAACCAATGTGTACTGCAAAACGTGCATTTCAGACGTTATAAAGTGTTACAACACTAAACTAAAGTATTTGAATTTTTGGAAGCCTTACAAATTATTGTAGTAGTAAAGTATAGCTCCATGTGTTCCAAACGTGTAATTAGAGGGTTTGTTACTACTCCAGTCACCCTAAGGGTGTCATTCTGTACCTGTTAATGATGCGCCAAGCTTACTCGAGCTAAAATTGTTATATTATGAGCCGCACTAACAGATTTATTAGCCTAGCAATATTCTCTGTAACTAACATGTACTGCAAAACGTGATTTCAGAGGTTATAAAGTGTTAGAACGCTAAACTAAAATACGTGAATTTTTAGGAAGCAGAACTAATTATTCTAGTAGTAAAGTGTAGCTCCGTGTATTCGAAACGTGTCAGTAGAGGGTGTGCTACAACTCCAGTCCACTCTAAGGGTGTCATTCTGTACCTGTTAATGATGCCAAGCTTACTCGAGCTAAAATTGATATATTATGAGCCGCACTAACAGTTTTATTAGCATAGTAATATTCTCTGTAATTAATGTGTACTGCAAAACGTGCATTTCAGACGTTATAAAGTGTTAGAACACTAAACTAAAGTATTTGAATTTTTAGGAAGCATTACAAATTATTGTAGTAGTAAAGTATTCATCCGTGTGCTCCAAACGTGTTATTAAAGGGTTTGCTACAACTCCAGTCCACTCTAGGGGTGTCATTCTGTACCAGTTAATGATGCCAAGCTTACTCGGGCTAAAATTTTTATATTATAAGCCGCAATAACAGTTTTATTAGTCTAGTAATTTTCTCTGTAACTAACATGTACTGTAAAACCTGATTTCAGAGGTTATAAACTGTTAGAACACTAAACTAAAATATTTGAATTTTTAGCAAGCTTTACAAATTATTGTAGTAGTAAAGTATAGCTCCATGTGTTCCAAACGTGTAATTAGAGGGTTTGTTACTACTCCAGTCACTCTAAGGGTGTCATTCTGTACCAGTTAATGATGCGCCAAGCTTACTCGAGCTAAACTTGTTATATTACGAGCCGCACTAACAGATTTATTAGCCTAGTAATATTCTCTGTAACTAACATGTACTGAAAAAAGTGATTTCAGAGGTTATAAACTGTTAGAACACTAAACTAAAATATTTGAATTTTTGGAAGCCTTACAAATTATTGTAGTAGTAAAGTATAGCTCCGTGTCTTCCAAACTTGTCATTATAGGTTTTGCTACAGCTCCGGTCAACTCTGAGGGTGTCATTCTGAACCTGTTAATGATGCCAAGCTTACTCGGGCTAAAATTGTTATATTATGAGTAGCACTAACAGTTTTATTAGTCTAGTAATTTTTTCTATAACTAACATGTACTGTAAAATGTGATTTCAGAGGTTATAAACTGTTAGAACACTAAACTAAAATATTTGAATTTTTGGAAGCCTTACAAATTACTGTAGTAGTAAAGTGTAGCTCCGAGTGTTCCAAACTTGTCATTATAGGTTTTGCTACAACTCCGGTCCACTCTGAGGGTGTCATTCTGAACCTGTTAATGATGCCAAGCTTACTCGGGCTAAAATTGATATATTATGAGCCGCACTAACAGTTTTATTAGCCTAGTAATATTCTCTGTAACTAATGTGTACTGAAAACGTGCATTTCAGACGTTATAAAGTGTTAGAACACTAAACTAAAGTATTTGAATTTTTAGGAAGCCTTACAAATTATTGAGGTAGTAAAGTATGGCTCCGTGTATTCCAAACGTGTCAGTGGAGGATTTGCTACAACTCCAGTCCACTCTAAGGGTGTCATTCTGTACCTGTTAATGATGCCAAGCTTACTCGAGCTAAAATTGATATATCATGAGCCGCACTAACAGTTTTATTAGCCTAGTAATATTCTCTGTAACTAATATTTACTGCAAAATGTGCACTTCAGAGGTTATAAAATGTTAAACTAAAATATTTGAATTTTTAGGAAGCCTTACAAATTATTGTGGTAGTAAAGTATGGCTCCGTGTATACCAAACGTGTCAGAAGAGGATTTGCTACAACTCCAGTCCACTCTAGGGGTGTCATTCTGTACCTGTTAATAATGCCAAGCTTACTCGAGCTAAAATTGTTATATTATGAGCCGCACTAACAGTTTTATTAGCCTAGTAATATTTTCTGTAACTAACATGTACTGCAAAACGAGCATTTCAGAGGTTATAAAGTGTTAGAACACTAAACTAAAATACTTGAATTTTTAGGAAGCATTGCAAATTATTGTAGTAGTAAAGTATTCATCCGTGTGCTCCAAACGTGTTATTAAAGGGTTTGCTACAACTCCAGTCCACTCTAGGGGTGTCATTCTGTACCTGTTAATAATGCCAAGCTTACTCGAGCTAAAATTGTTATATTATGAGCCGCACTAACAGTTTTATTAGCCTAGTAATATTTTCTGTAACTAACATGTACTGCAAAACGAGCATTTCAGAGGTTATAAAGTGTTAGAACACCAAACTAAGATACTTGAATTTTTAGGAAGCATTGCAAATTATTGTAGTAGTAAAGTATACCTCCGTGTGCTCCAAACTTGTCATTATAGGTTTTGCTACAACTCCTGTCCACTCTGAGGGTGTCATTCTGAACCTGTTAATGATGCCAAGCTTACTCGGGCTAAAATTGTTATATTATGAGTAGCACTAACAGTTTTATTAGTCTAGTAATTTTCTCTGTAACTAACATGTACTGTAAAACCTGATTTTAGAGGTTATAAAGTGTTAGAACACTAACTAAAATATTTGAATTTTTAGCAAGCTTTACAAATTATTGTAGTAGTAAAGTATAGCTCCATGTGTTCCAAACGTGTAATTAGAGGGTTTGTTACTACTCCAGTCACTCTAAGGGTGTCATTCGGTACCTGTTAATGATGCGCCAAGCTTACTCGAACTAAAATTGTTATATTACGAGCCGCACTAACAGATTTATTAGCCTAGTAATATTCTCTGTAACTAACATGTACTGAAAAAACTGATTTCAGAGGTTATAAACTGTTAGAACACTAAACTAAAATATTTGAATTTTTGGAAGCCTTACAAATTATTGTAGTAGTAAAGTATATCTTCGTGTGTTCCAAACTTGTCATTATAGGTTTTGCTACAACTCCGGTCCACTCTGAGGGTGTCATTCCGAACCTGTTAATGATGCCAAGCTTACTCGGGCTAAAATTGTTATATTATGAGCCGCACTAACAGTTTTATTAGTCTAGTAATTTTCTCTGTAACTAACATGTACTGCAAAACGTGATTTCAGAGGTTATAAACTGTTAGAACACTAAACTAAAATATTTGAATTTTTGGAAGCCTTACAAATTATTGTAGTAGTAAAGTATAGCTCCGTGTGTTCCAAACTTGTCATTATAGGTATTGCTACAGCTCCGGTCCACTCTGAGGGTGTCATTCTGAACCTGTTAATAATGCCAAGCTTACTCGGGCTAAAATTGATATATTATGAGCCGCACTAACAGTTTTATTAGCCTAGTAATGTTCTCTGTAATTAATGTGTACTGCAAAACGTGCATTTCAGACGTTATAAAGTGTTAGAACACTAAACTAAAGTATTTGAATTTTTAGGAAGCCTTACAAATTATTGAGGTAGTAAAGTATGGCTCCGTGTATTCCAAACGTGTCAGTAGAGGATTTGCTACAACTCCAGTCCACTCTAAGGGTGTCATTCTGTACCTGTTAATGATGCCAAGCTTACTCGAGCTAAAATTGATATATCATGAGCCGCACTAACAGTTTTATTAGCCTAGTAATATTCTCTGTAACTAATATGTACTGCAAAATGTTCATTTCAGAGGTTATAAAATGTTAAACTAAAATATTTGAATTTTTAGGAAGCCTTACAAATTACTGTGGTAGTAAAGTTTGGCTCCGTGTATTCCAAACGTGTCAGTAGAGGATTTGCTACAACTCCAGTCCACTCTAAGGGTGTCATTCTGTACCTGTTAATGATGCCAAGCTTACTCGAGCTAAAATTGATATATTATGAGCCGCACTAACAGTTTTATTAGCCTAGTAATATTCTCTGTAATTAATGTATACTGCAAAACGTGCATTTCAGACGTTATAAAGTGTTAGAACACTAAACTAAAGTATTTGAATTTTTAGGAAGCATTACAAATTATTGTAGTAGTAAAGTATTCATCCGTGTGCTGCAAACGTGTTATTAAAGGGTTTGTTACAACTCCAGTCTACTCAAGGGGTGTCATTCTGTACCTGTTAATAATGCCAAGCTTACTCGAGCTAAAATTGTTATATTATGAGCCGCACTAACAGTTTTATTAGTCAAGTAATATTTTCTGTAACTAATATGTACCGCAAAACGAGCATTTCAGAGGTTATAAAGTGTTAGAACACTAAACTAAGATACTTGAATTTTTAGGAAGCATTGCAAATAATTGTAGTAGTAAAGTATACCTCCGTGTGCTCCAAACTTGTCATTATAGGTTTTGCTACAACTCCGGTCCACTCTGAGGGTGTCATTCCGAACCTGTTAATGATGCCAAGCTTACTCGGGCTAAAATTGATATATAATGAGCCGCAGTAACAGTTTTATTAGCCTAGTAATATTCTCTGTAACTAATGTTTACTGCAAAACGTGCATTTCAGACGTTATAAAGTGATACAACACTAAACTAAAGTATTTGAATTTTTAGGAAGCATTACAAATTATTGAGGTAGTAAAGTATGCCTCCGTGTATTCCAAACGTGTCAGTAGAGGATTTGCTACAACTCCAGTCCACTCTAAGGGTGTCATTCTGTACCTGTTAATGATGCCAAGCTTACTCGAGCTAAAATTGATATATCATGAGCCGCACTAACAGTTTTATTAGCCTAGTAATATTCTCTGTAACTAATATGTACTGCAAAATGTGCATTTCAGAGGTTATAAAATGTTAAACTAAAATATTTGAATTTTTAGGAAGCCTTACAAATTACTGTGGTAGTAAAGTATGGCTCCGTGTATTCCAAACGTGTCAGTAGAGGATTTGCTACAACTCCAGTCCACTTTAAGGGTGTCATTCTGTACCTGTTAATGATGCCAAGCATACTCGAGGTAAAATAGATATACTATGAGCCGCACTAACAGTTTTATTAGCCTAGTAATATTCTCTGTAATTAATGTATTCTGCAAAACGTGCATTTCAGACGTTATAAAGTGTTAGAACACTAAACTAAAGTATTTGAATTTTTAGGAAGCATTACAAATTATTGTAGTAGTAAAGTATTCATCCGTGTGCTGCAAACGTGTTATTAAAGGGTTTGTTACAACTCCAGTCTACTCTAGGGGTGTCATTCTGTACCTGTTAATAATGCCAAGCTTACTCGAGCTAAAATTGTTATATTATGTGCCGCACTAACAGTTTTATTAGTCAAGTAATATTTTCTGTAACTAATATGTACCGCAAAACGAGCATTTCAGAGGTTATAAAGTGTTAGAACACTAAACTAAAATACTTGAATTTTTAGGAAGCATTGCAAGTTATTGTAGTAGTAAAGTATACCTCCGTGTGCTCCAAACTTGTCATTATAGGTTTTGCTACAACTCCGGTCCACTCTGAGGGTGTCATTCCGAACCTGTTAATGATGCCAAGCTTACTCGGGCTAAAATTGTTATATTATGAGCCGCACTAACAGTTTTATTAGTCTAGTAATTTTCTCTGTAACTAACATGTACTGCAAAATGTGATTTCAGAGGTTATAAACTTTAAGAACACTAAACTAAAATAATTGAATTTTTGGAAGCCTTACAAATTATTGTAGTAGTAAAGTATAGCTCCGTGTGTTCCAAACTTGTCATTATAGGTTTTGCTACAGCTCCGGTCCACTCTGAGGGTGTCATTCTGAACCTGTTAATGATGCCAAGCTTACTCGGGCTAAAATTGATATATTATGAGCCGCACTAACAGTTTTATTAGCCTAGTAATATTCTCTGTAACTAATGTGTACTGCAAAACGTGCATTTCAGACGTTATAAAGTGTTACAACACTAAACTAAAGTATTTGAATTTTTAGGAAGCATTACAAATTATTGAGGTAGTAAAGTATGGCTCCGTGTATTCCAAACGTGTCAGTAGACGATTTGCTACAACTCCAGTCCACTCTAAGGGTGTCATTCTGTACCTGTTAATGATGCCAAGCTTACTCGAGCTAAAATTGATATATCATGAGCCGCACTAACAGTTTTATTAACCTAGTAATATTCTCTGTAATTAATGTGTACTGCAAAACGTTCATTTCAGACGTTATAAAGTGTTAGAACACTAAACTAAAGTATTTGAATTTTTAGGAAGCATTACAAATTATTGTAGTAGTAAAGTATTCATCCGTTGCTGCAAACGTGTTATTAAAGGGTTTGTTACAACTCCAGTCTACTCTAGGGGTGTCATTCTGTACCTGTTAATAATGCCAAGCTTACTCGAGCTAAAATTGTTATATTATGAGCCGCACTAACAGTTTTATTAGTCAAGTAATATTTTCTGTAACTAATATGTACCGCAAAACGAGCATTTCAGAGGTTATAAAGTGTTAGAACACTAAACTAAAATACTTGAATTTTTGGAAGCATTGCAAGTTATTGTAGTAGTAAAGTATACCTCCGTGTGCTCCAAACTTGTCATTATAGGTTTTGCTACAACTCCGGTCCACTCTGAGGGTGTCATTCCGAACCTGTTAATGATGCCAAGCTTACTCGGGCTAAAATTGTTATATTATGAGCCGCACTAACAGTTTTATTAGTCTAGTAATTTTCTCTGTAACTAACATGTACTGCAAAATGTGATTTCAGAGGTTATAAACTGTTAGAACACTAAACTAAAATATTTGAATTTTTGGAAGCCTTACAAATTATTGTAGTAGTAAAGTATAGCTCCGTGTGTTCCAAACTTGTCATTATAGGTTTTGCTACAGCTCCGGTCCACTCTGAGGGTGTCATTCTGAACCTGTTAATGATGCCAAGCTTACTCGGGCTAAAATTGATATATTATGAGCCGCACTAAGTTTTATTAGCCTAGTAATATTCTCTGTAACCAATGTGTACTGCAAAACGTGCATTTCAGACGTTATAAAGTGTTACAACACTAAACTAAAGTATTTGAATTTTTGGAAGCCTTACAAATTATTGTAGTAGTAAAGTATAGCTCCATGTGTTCCAAACGTGTAATTAGAGGGTTTGTTACTACTCCAGTCACCCTAAGGGTGTCATTCTGTACCTGTTAATGATGCGCCAAGCTTACTCGAGCTAAAATTGTTATATTATGAGCCGCACTAACAGATTTATTAGCCTAGCAATATTCTCTGTAACTAACATGTACTGCAAAACGTGATTTCAGAGGTTATAAAGTGTTAGAACGCTAAACTAAAATACGTGAATTTTTAGGAAGCAGAACTAATTATTCTAGTAGTAAAGTATAGCTCCGTGTATTCGAAACGTGTCAGTAGAGGGTGTGCTACAACTCCAGTCCACTCTAAGGGTGTCATTCTGTACCTGTTAATGATGCCAAGCTTACTCGGGCTAAAATTGCTATATTATGAGTAGAACTAACAGTTTTATTAGTCTAGTAATATTCTCTGTAACTAACATGTACTGTAAAACCTGATTTTAGAGGTTATAAAGTGTTAGAACACTAAACTAAAATATTTGAATTTTTAGCAAGCTTTACAAATTATTGTAGTAGTAAAGTATAGCTCCATGTGTTACAAACGTGTAACTAGAGGGTTTGTTACTACTCCAGTCACTCTAAGGGTGTCATTCTGTTCCTGTTAATGATGCGCCAAGCTTACTCGAGCTAAAATTGTTATATTACGAGCCGCACTAACAGATTTATTAGCCTAGTAATATTCTCTGTATCTAACATGTACTGCAAAACGTGATTTCAAAGGTTATAAAGTGTTAGAACACTAAACTAAAATACGTGAATTTCTTAGGAAGCAGAACTAATTATTGTAGTAGTAAAGTACAGCTCCGTGTATTCCAAACTGTCAGTAGAGGGTATACTACAACTCCAGTCCACTCTAAGGGTGTCATTCTGTACCTGTTAATGATGCCAAGCTTACTTGAACTAAAATTGATATATTATGAGCCGCACTAACAGTTTTATTAGCCTAGTAATATTCTCTGTAACTAATGTGTACTGCAAAACGTGCATTTCAGACGTTATAAAGTGTTAGAACACTAAACTAAAGTATTTGAATTTTTAGGGAGCATTACAAATTATTGTAGTAGTAAAGTATAGCTCCATGTGTTACAAACGTGTAACTAGAGGGTTTGTTACTACTCCAGTTACTCTAAGGGTGTCATTCTGTACCTGTTAATGATGCGCCAAGCTTACTCGAGCTAAAATTGTTATATTACGAGCCGCACTAACAGATTTATTAGCCTAGTAATATTCTCTGTATCTAACATGTACTGCAAAACGTGATTTCAAAGGTTATAAAGTGTTAGAACACTAAACTAAAATACGTGAATTTCTTAGGAAGCAGAACTAATTATTGTAGTAGTAAAGTACAGCTCCGTGTATTCCAAACGTGTCAGTAGAGGGTATACTACAACTCCAGTCAACTCTAAGGGTGCCATTCTGTACCTGTTAATGATGCCAAGCTTACTAGAGCTAAAATTGATATATTATGAGCCGCACTAACAGTTTTATTAGCCTAGTAATATTCTCTGTAACTAATATGTACTGCAAAATGTGCATTTCAGAGGTTATAAAGTGTTAAACTAAAATATTTGAATTTTTATTAAGCCTTACAAATTATTGTAGTAGTAAAGTATAGCTCAGTGTATTCCAAACGTGTCAGTAGAGGGTTTGCTACAACTCCAGTCCACTCTAAGGGTGTCATTCTGTACCTGTTAATGATGCCAAGCTTACTAGAGCTAAAATTGATATATTATGAGCCGCACTAACAGTTTTATTAGCCTAGTAATATTCTCTGTAACTAATGTGTACTGCAAAACGTGCATTTCAGACGTTATAAAGTGTTAGAACACTAAACTAAAGTATTTGAATTTTTAGGAAGCCTTACAAATTATTGTAGTAGTAACGTATACCTCCCTGTGTTCCAAACGTGTTATTAGAGGGTTGGTTACAACTCCATTCCACTCTAAGGGTGTCATTCTGTACCTGTGAATGATGCCAAGCTTACTCGAGCTAAAATTGATATATTATGAGCCGCACTAACAGCTTTATTAGCCTAGTAATATTCTCTGTACCTAATATGTACTGCAAAACGACCATTTCAGAGGTTATAAAGTGTTAGAACACTAAATTAAAATACTTGAATTTTTAAGAAGCATTACAATGTATTGTAGTAGTAAAGTATAGCTCTGTGAATTCCAAACGTGTCATTAGAGGGTTTCCTACAACTCCAGTCTACTCTAAGGGTGTCATTTTGTACCTGTTAATGATGCCAAGCCTACTCGAGTAAAAATTATTATATTATGAGCCGCACTAACAGTTTTATTAGCCTACTAATATGAACTGCAAAACCAGCATTTCAGAGGTTATAAGGTGTTAGAACACTATACTAAAATACTTGAATTTTTAGGAAGCATTACAAATTATTGTAGTAGTAAAGTATACCTCCGTGTGCTCCAAACTTGTCATTAGAGGGTTTGTTACAACTCCAGTCCACTCAAAGGGTGTCATTCTGTACCTGTTAATAATGCCAAGCTTACTCGAGTTAAAATTGTTATATTATGAGCCGCACTAACAGTTTTATTAGTCAAGTAATATTTTCTGTAACTAATATGTACTGCAAAACGAGCATTTCAGAGGTTATAAAGTGTTAGAACACTAAACTAAAATACTTGAATTTTTAGGAAGTATTGCAAATTATTGTAGTAGTAAAGTATACTTCCGTGTGCACCAAACTTGTCATTATAGGTTTTGCTACAACTCCGGTCCACTCTGAGGGTGACATTCTGAACCTGTTAATGATGCCAAGCTTACTCGGGCTAAAATTGTTATATTATGAGCCGCACTAACAGTTTTATTAGCCTAATAATATTCTCTGTAACTAATGTGTACTGCAAAACGTGCATTTCAGACTTTATAAAGTGTTAGAACACTAAACTAAAGTATTTGAATTTTTAGGAAGCCTTACAAATTATTGTGGAAGTAAAGTATGGCTCCGTATATTAGAAACGTGTCAGTAGAGGATTTGCTACAACTCCAGTCCACTCTAAGGGTGTCATTCTGTACCTGTTAATGATGCCAAGCTTACTCGAGCTAAAATTGATATATTATGAGCCGCACTAACAGTTTTATTAGCCTAGTAATATTCTCTGTAACTAATATGTACTGCAAAATGTGCATTTCAGAGGTTTTAAAGTGTTAAACTAAAATATTTGAATTTTTAGGAAGCCTTACAAATTATTGTAGTAGTAAAGTATAGCTCAGTGTATTCCAAACGTGTCAGTAGAGGGTTTGCTACAACTCCAGTCCACTCTAAGGGTCTCATTCTGTACCTGTTAATGATGACAAGCTTACTCGAGCTAAAATTGTTATATTATGAGCCGCACTAACAGTTTTATTAGCCTAGTAATATTCTCTGTAACTAATGTGTACTGCAAAACGTGCATTTCAGACTTTATAAAGTGTTAGAACACTAAACTAAAGTATTTGAATTTTTGGAAGCCTTACAAATTATTGTAGTAGTAAAGTATACCTCCGTGTGCTCCAAAATTGTCATTATAGGTTTTGCTACAACTCCGGTCCACTCTGAGGGTGTCATTCTGTAACTGTTAATGATGCCAAGCTTACTCGGGCTAAAATTGTTATATTATGAGCCGCACGAACAGATTTATTAGCCTAGTAATATTCTCTGTAACTAACATGCACTGCAAAACGTGACTGCAGAGGTTATAAAGTGTTAGAACACTAAACTAAAATACGTGAATTTTTAGGAAGCATTGCAAATTATTGTAGTAGTAACGTATACTCCGTGTGCTCCAAACGTGCTATTAGAGGGTTTGTTACAACTCCAGTCCACTATAGGGGTGTCATTCTGTACCTGTTAATAATGCCAAGCTTACTCGAGTTAAAATTGTTATATTATGAGACGCACTAACAGTTTTATTAGTCAAGTAATATTTTCTGTAACTAATATGTACTGCAAAACGAGCATTTCAGAGGTTATAAAGTGTTAAAACACTAAACTAAAATATTTGAATTTTTGGAAGCCTTACAAATTATTGTAGTAGTAAAGTATACCTCCGTGTGGTCCAAAATTGTCATTATAGGTTTTGCTACAACTCCGGTCCACTCTGAGGGTGTCATTCTGTAACTGTTAATGATGCCAAGCTTACTCGGGCTAAAATTGTTATATTATGAGTAGCACTAACAGTTTTATTAGTCTAGTAATTTTCTCTGTAACTAACATGTACTGAAAAACGTGACTGCAGAGGTTATAAAGTGTTAGAACACTAAATAAAATATTTGAATTTTTAGCAAGCCTTACAAATTATTGTAGTAGTAAAGTATAGCTCCAGGTGTTCCAAACGTGTAATTAGAGGGTTTGTTACTACTCCAGTCATTCTAAGGGTGTCATTCTGTACCTGTCAATGATGCGCCAAGCTTACTCGAGCTAAAATTGTTATATTATGAGCCGCACTAACAGATTTATTAGGCTAGTAATATTCTCCGTAACTAACATGTACTGCAAAACGTGATTTCAGAGGTTATAAAGTGTTAGAACACTAAACTAAAATCCGTGAATTTTTAGGAAGCAGAACTAATTATTGTAGTAGTAACGTATACCTCCCTGTGTTCCAAACGTGTTATTAGAGGGTTGGTTACAACTCCATTCCACTCTAAGGGTGTCATTCTGTACCTGTGAATGATGCCAAGCTTACTCGAGCTAAAATTGATATATTATGAGCCGCACTAACAGCTTTATTAGCCTAGTAATATTCTCTGTACCTAATATGTACTGCAAAACGACCATTTCAGAGGTTATAAAGTGTTAGAACACTAAATTAAAATACTTGAATTTTTAAGAAGCATTACAATGTATTGTAGTAGTAAAGTATAGCTCTGTGAATTCCAAACGTGTCATTAGAGGGTTTCCTACAACTCCAGTCTACTCTAAGGGTGTCATTTTGTACCTGTTAATGATGCCAAGCCTACTCGAGTAAAAATTATTATATTATGAGCCGCACTAACAGTTTTATTAGCCTACTAATATGAACTGCAAAACCAGCATTTCAGAGGTTATAAGGTGTTAGAACACTATACTAAAATACTTGAATTTTTAGGAAGCATTACAAATTATTGTAGTAGTAAAGTATACCTCCGTGTGCTCCAAACTTGTCATTAGAGGGTTTGTTACAACTCCAGTCCACTCAAAGGGTGTCATTCTGTACCTGTTAATAATGCCAAGCTTACTCGAGTTAAAATTGTTATATTATGAGCCGCACTAACAGTTTTATTAGTCAAGTAATATTTTCTGTAACTAATATGTACTGCAAAACGAGCATTTCAGAGGTTATAAAGTGTTAGAACACTAAACTAAAATACTTGAATTTTTAGGAAGTATTGCAAATTATTGTAGTAGTAAAGTATACTTCCGTGTGCACCAAACTTGTCATTATAGGTTTTGCTACAACTCCGGTCCACTCTGAGGGTGACATTCTGAACCTGTTAATGATGCCAAGCTTACTCGGGCTAAAATTGTTATATTATGAGCCGCACTAACAGTTTTATTAGCCTAATAATATTCTCTGTAACTAATGTGTACTGCAAAACGTGCATTTCAGACTTTATAAAGTGTTAGAACACTAAACTAAAGTATTTGAATTTTTAGGAAGCCTTACAAATTATTGTGGAAGTAAAGTATGGCTCCGTATATTAGAAACGTGTCAGTAGAGGATTTGCTACAACTCCAGTCCACTCTAAGGGTGTCATTCTGTACCTGTTAATGATGCCAAGCTTACTCGAGCTAAAATTGATATATTATGAGCCGCACTAACAGTTTTATTAGCCTAGTAATATTCTCTGTAACTAATATGTACTGCAAAATGTGCATTTCAGAGGTTTTAAAGTGTTAAACTAAAATATTTGAATTTTTAGGAAGCCTTACAAATTATTGTAGTAGTAAAGTATAGCTCAGTGTATTCCAAACGTGTCAGTAGAGGGTTTGCTACAACTCCAGTCCACTCTAAGGGTCTCATTCTGTACCTGTTAATGATGACAAGCTTACTCGAGCTAAAATTGTTATATTATGAGCCGCACTAACAGTTTTATTAGCCTAGTAATATTCTCTGTAACTAATGTGTACTGCAAAACGTGCATTTCAGACTTTATAAAGTGTTAGAACACTAAACTAAAGTATTTGAATTTTTGGAAGCCTTACAAATTATTGTAGTAGTAAAGTATACCTCCGTGTGCTCCAAAATTGTCATTATAGGTTTTGCTACAACTCCGGTCCACTCTGAGGGTGTCATTCTGTAACTGTTAATGATGCCAAGCTTACTCGGGCTAAAATTGTTATATTATGAGCCGCACGAACAGATTTATTAGCCTAGTAATATTCTCTGTAACTAACATGCACTGCAAAACGTGACTGCAGAGGTTATAAAGTGTTAGAACACTAAACTAAAATACGTGAATTTTTAGGAAGCATTGCAAATTATTGTAGTAGTAACGTATACTCCGTGTGCTCCAAACGTGCTATTAGAGGGTTTGTTACAACTCCAGTCCACTATAGGGGTGTCATTCTGTACCTGTTAATAATGCCAAGCTTACTCGAGTTAAAATTGTTATATTATGAGACGCACTAACAGTTTTATTAGTCAAGTAATATTTTCTGTAACTAATATGTACTGCAAAACGAGCATTTCAGAGGTTATAAAGTGTTAAAACACTAAACTAAAATATTTGAATTTTTGGAAGCCTTACAAATTATTGTAGTAGTAAAGTATACCTCCGTGTGGTCCAAAATTGTCATTATAGGTTTTGCTACAACTCCGGTCCACTCTGAGGGTGTCATTCTGTAACTGTTAATGATGCCAAGCTTACTCGGGCTAAAATTGTTATATTATGAGTAGCACTAACAGTTTTATTAGTCTAGTAATTTTCTCTGTAACTAACATGTACGAAAAACGTGACTGCAGAGGTTATAAAGTGTTAGAACACTAAATAAAATATTTGAATTTTAGCAAGCCTTACAAATTATTGTAGTAGTAAAGTATAGCTCCAGGTGTTCCAAACGTGTAATTAGAGGGTTTGTTACTACTCCAGTCATTCTAAGGGTGTCATTCTGTACTGTCAATGATGCGCCAAGCTTACTCGAGCTAAAATTGTTATATTATGAGCCGCACTAACAGATTTATTAGGCTAGTAATATTCTCCGTAACTAACATGTACTGCAAAACGTGATTTCAGAGGTTATAAAGTGTTAGAACACTAAACTAAAATCCGTGAATTTTTAGGAAGCAGAACTAATTATTGTAGTAGTAAAGTATAGCTCCGTGTATTCCAAACGTGTCAGTAGAGGGTTTGCTACAACTCCAGTCCACTCTAAGGGTGTCATTTTGTACCTGTTAATGATGCTAAGCTTACTCGAGCTAAAATTGATATATTATGAGCCGCACTAACAGTTTTATTAGCCTAGTAATATCTCTGTAACTAATGTGTACTGCAAAACCTGCATTTCAGACGTTATAAAGTGTTAGAACACTAAACTAAAGTATTTGAATTTTTAGAAAGCCTTACAAATTATTGTAGTAGTAAAGTATGGCTCCGTTTATTCCAAACGTGTCAGTAGAAGGTTTGCTACAACTCCAGTCCACTCTAAGGGTGTTATTCTGTACCTGTTAATGATGCCAAGCTTACTCGAGCTAAAATTGATATATTATGAGCCGCACTAACAGTTTTATTAGCCTAGTAATATTCTCTGTAACTAATGTGTACTGCAAAACCTGCATTTCAGACGTTAGGTATAAAGTGTTAGAACACTAAACTAAAGTATTTGAATTTTTAGGTAGCCTTACAAATTATTGTAGTGTTAAACTATACCTCGCTGTGCTCCAAACGTGTTATTAGAGGGTTTGTTACAACTCCATTCCACTCTAAGGGTGTCATTCTGTACCTGTTAATGATGCCAAGCTTACTCGAGCTAAAATTGCTATATTATTAGCCGCACTAACAGTTTTATTAGCCTAGTAATATTCTCTGTAACTAATATGTACTGCAAAACGTGCATTTTAGTGGTGATAAAGTATTAGAACACTAAACTAAAATATTTAAATTTTCAGTAAGACTTACAAATTATTGTAGTAGTAAGGTATACCTTCGTGTGTTCCAAACATGTCATTAGAGTGTTTGCTACAACTCCAGTCCACTCTAAGGGTGTCATTCTGAACCTGTTAATGTCATGATTACTCGATCTAAAATTAGTATTTTACGTGCCGTACTAACAGTTTTATTAGCGTAGTAATATTCTTTGTACCTAATACGTACTGTAAAACGTGCATTTCAGAGGATATAAAGTGTTAGAACACTAAACTAAAATCCTAAAATTTTTAGGAAGCATTACAAATTTTATTGTAGTAGTAAAGTATACCTTCGTGTGTTCCAAACGTGTCATTAGAGAGTTTGCTACAACTCCAGTCCTCTCTAGGTGTGTCATTCTGAACCTGTTAATAATGCCTAAGTTACTGGAGCTACAATTCTGATATTATGAGCCGTACTAACAGTTCTACTAGCCTAGTAATATTCTCTGTACCTAATATGTACTGCAAAACGTGATTTCAGAAGTTATAAAGTGTTAGAACACTAAACTTAAATACGTGAATTTTTAGGAAGCAGAACAAATTATTGTAGTAGTAAAGTATTTCTTCGTGTGTTCCAAACGTGAGATTAGAGGGTTTTCTACAACTCCAGACCATCCTAACGGTGTCATTCTAAACCTGTTAATGATGCCAAGCTTACTAGAGCTAAAATTGTTATATTCTGAGCCGTACTAACAGTTTTATTATCTTCGTAATATTCTCTGTACCTAATATGTACTGTAAAACGTGCATTTAAGAGGATATAAAGTTTTAGAACATTAACCTAAAATCCTTTAACTTTTATGAAGCATTAAAAATTAACGTAGTAGTAAAGAATACTTCCGTGTGTTCCAAACGTGTCATTAGAGGGTTTGTTACAATTCCAGTTCACTCTAAGAGTGTCAATCTCTACCTGTTAATGATGCCAAGCTTACTCGAGCTAAAATTGATATATTATGAGCCGCACTAACAGGTTTATTAGCCTAGTAATATTCTCTGTAACGAATGTGTACTGCAAAACGTGCATTTCAGACGTTATAAAGTGTTAGAACACTAAACTAAAGTATTTGAATTTTTAGGAAGCCTTACAAATTATTGTAATAGTAAAGTATAGCTCCGTGTATTCCAAACGTGTCAGTAGTGGGTTTGCTACAACTCCAGTCCACTCTAAGGGTGTCATTCTGTACCTGTTAATGATGCCAAGCTTACTCGAGCTAAAATTGATGTATTATGAGCCGCACTAACAGTTTTATTTGCCTAGTAATATTCTCTGTAACTAATGTGTACTGCAAAACGTGCATTTCAGACGTTATAAAGTGTTAGAACACTAAACTAAAGTATTTGAATTTTTAGGAAGCATTACAAATTATTGTAGTGTTAAACTATACCTCGCTGTGCTCCAAACGTGTTATTAGAGGGTTTGTTACAACTCCATTCCACTCTAAGGGTGTCATTCTGTACCTGTGAATGATGCCAAGCTTACTCGAGCTAAAATTGTTATATTATGAGCCGCACTAACAGCTTTATTAGCCTAGTAATATTCTCTGTACCTAATATGTACTGCAAAACGACCATTTCAGAAGTTATAAAGTGTTAGAACACTAAACTAGAATACTTGAATTTTTAGGAAGCATTACAATGTATTGTACTAGTAAAGTATAGCTCTGTGAATTCCAAACGTGTCATTAGAGGGTTTGCTACAACTCCATTCCACTCTAAGGGTGTCACTCTGTTCCTGTGAATGATGCCAAGCTTACTCGAGCTAAAATTGTTATATTATGAGCCGCACTAACAGCTTTATTAGCCTAGTAATATTCTCTGTACCTAATATGTACTGCAAAACGACTATTTCAGAAGTTATAAAGTGTTAGAACACTAAACTAAAATACGTGAATTTTTAGGAAGCAGAACAAATTATTGTAGTAGTAAAGTATATCTTCGTGTGTTCCAAACGTGTGATTAGAGGGTTTTCTACAAATCCAGACCATCCTAAGGGTGTCATTCTAAACCTGTTAATGATGTCAAGCTTACTAGAGCTAAAATTGTTATATTCTGAGCCGTACTAACAGTTTTATTATCTTCGTACTATTCTCTGTAACTAATATGTACTGTAAAACGTGCATTTAAGAGGATATAAAGTGTTAGAACACTAACCTAAAATTCTTTAACTTTTAGGAAGCATTAAAAATTAATGTAGTAGTAAAGTATACTTTCGTGTGTTCCAAACGTGTCATTAGAGGGTTTGTTACAACTCCAGTTCACTCTAAGAGTGTCAATCTCTACCTGATAATGATGCCAAGCATACTCGAGCTAAAATTGCTATATTATGAGCCGCACTAAGAGTTTTATTAGTCTAGTAATATTCTCTGTAACTAATGTGTACAGCAAAACGTGCATTTCAGACGTTATAAAGTGTTAGAACACTAAACTAAAGTATTTGAATTTTTAGGAAGCCGTACAAATTATTGTAATAGTAAAGTATAGCTCCGTGTATTCCAAACGTGTCAGTAGTGGGTTTGCTACAACTCCAGTCCACTCTAAGGGTGTCATTCTGTACCTCTTAATGATGCCAAACTTACTCGAGCTAAAATTGATATATTATGAGCCGCACTAACAGTTTTATTAGCCTAGTAATATTCTCTGTAACTAATGTGTACTGCAAAACGTGCATTTCAGACGTTATAAAGTGTTAGAACAGTAAACCAAAGTATTTGAATTTTTAGGAAGCCTTACAAATTATTGTAGTAGTAAAGTATAGCTCCGTGTATTCCAAACGTGTCAGTAGTGGGTTTGCTACAACTCCAGTCCACTCTAAGGGTGTCATTCTGTACCTGTTAATGATGCCAAGCTTACTCGAGCTAAAATTGATATATTATGAGCCGCACTAACAGTTTTATTAGCCTAGTAATATTCTCTGTAACTAATGTGTAATGTAAAACGTGCATTTCAGAGGATATAAAGTGTTAGAACACTAAACTAAAGTATTTGTAGTAGTAAAGTATACCTTCGTGTGTTCCAAACGTGTCATTAGAGAGTTTGCTACAACTCAAGTCCTCTCTAGGTGTGTCATTCTGAACCTGTTAATAATGCCTAAGTTACTGGAGCTACAATTCTGATATTATGAGCCGCACTAACAGTTCTACTAGCCTAGTAATATTCTCTGTACCTAATATGTACTGCAAAACGTGATTTCAGAAGTTATAAAGTGTTAGAACACTAAACTAAAATACGTGTCATTAGAGGGTTTTTTACAACTCCAGTTCACTCTAAGAGTGTCAATCTCTACCTGTTAATGATGCCAAGCTTATTCGAGCTAAAATTGCTATATTATGAGCCGCACTAAGAGTTTTATTAGTCTAGTAATATTCTCTGTAACTAATGTGTACTGCAAAACGTGCATATCAGACGTTATAAAGTGTTAGAACACTAAACCAAAGTATTTGAATTTTTAGGAAGCCTTACAAATTATTGTAGTGGTAAAGTATAGCTCCGTGTATTCCAAACGTGTCAGTAGTGGGTTTGCTACAACTCCAGTCCACTCTAAGGGTGTCATTCTGTACCTGTGAATGATGCCCAGCTTACTCGAGCTAAAATTGATATATTATGAGCCGTACTAACAGTTCTATTAGCCTCGTAATATTCTCTGTTCCTAATATGTACTGTAAAACCTGCATTTCAGAGTATATAAAGTTCAGAACACTAAACTAAAATCCTTTAACTTTTAGGAGGCATTAAAAATTATTGTAGTATTAAAGTATACCTTCGTGTGTTCCAAATGAATCATTAAAGGTTTTGCTACAACTCCAGTCCACTCTAAGGGTGTCATTCTAAACCTGTTAATGATGTCAAGCTTACTCGAGCTAAAATTGTTACATTATGAGCCGTACTAACACTTTTATTAGTCTCGTAATATTCTCTGTACCTAATATGTACTGTAAAACGTGCATTTCAGAGTATATAAAGTGTTAGAACACTAAACTAAAGTCCTTTAACTTTTAGGAGACATTAAAAATTATTGTAGTATTCAAGTATACATTCGTGTGTTCCAAATTGAATCATTAAGGGTTTTGCTACAACTCCAGTCTACTCTAAGGGTGTCATTCTGAACCTGTTAATGATGTCAAGCTTACTCGAGCTAAACTTGTTACATTATGAGCCGTACTAACAGTTTTATTAGCCTCGTAATATTCTCTGTACCTAATATGTACTGTAAAACCTGCATTTCAGAGTATATAAAGCGTTAGAACACATCCTTTAACTTTTAGGAGGCATTGAAAATTATTGTAGTAGTAAAGTATACCTTCGTGTGTTCCAAATGAATCATTAGGGGTTTTGCTACAACTCCAGTCCACTCTAAGGGTGTCATTCTGAACCTCTTAATGATGTCAAGCTTACTCGAGCTAAACTTGTTACATTATGAGCCGTACTAACAGTTTTATTAGCCTCGTAATATTCTCTGTACCTAATATGTACTGTAAAACGTGCATTTCAGAGTATATCAAGTGTTAGAACACTAAACTAAAATCCTTTAACTTCTAGGAGGCATTAAAAATTATTGTAGTATTAAAGTGTACCTTCGTGTGTTCCAAATGAATCATTAAAGGTTTTGCTACAACTCCAGTCCACTCTAAGGGTGTCATTCTGAACCTGTTAATGATGTCAAGCTTACTCGAGCTAAAATTGTTATATTATGAGCCGTACTAACAGTTTTATTAGCCTCGTAATATTTTCTGTACCTAATATGTACTGTAAAACGTGCACTTCAGAGTATATAAAGTGTTAGAACACTAAACTAAAATCCTTTAACTTTTAGGAGGCATTAAAAATTATTGTAGTATTAAAGTATACCTTCGTGTGTTCCAAATGAATCATTAGGGGTTTTGCTACAACTCCAGTCCACTCTAAGGGAGTCATTCTGAACCTCTTAATGATGTCAAGCTTACTCGAGCTAAAATTGTTACATTATGAGCTGTACTAACAGTTTTATTAGCCTCGTAATATTCTCTGTACCTAATATGTACTGTAAAACGTGCATTTCAGAGTATATAAAATGTTAGAACACTAAACTAAAGTCCTTTAACTTTTAGGAGACATTAAAAATTATTGTAGTATTCAAGTATACCTTCGTGTGTTCCAAATTGAATCATTAAAGGTTTTGCTACAACTCCAGTCTACTCTAAGGGTGTCATTCTGAACCTGTTAATGATGTCAAGCTTACTCGAGCTAAACTTGTTACATTATGAGCCGTACTAACAGTTTTATTAGCCTCGTAATATTCTCTGTACCTAATATGTACTGTAAAACCTGCATTTCAGAGTATATAAAGCGTTAGAACACATCCTTTAACTTTTAGGAGGCATTGAAAATTATTGTAGTAGTAAAGTATACCTTCGTGTGTTCCAAATGAATCATTAGGGGTTTTGCTACAACTCCAGTCCACTCTAAGGGTGTCATTCTGAACCTCTTAATGATGTCAAGCTTACTCGAGCTAAACTTGTTACATTATGAGCCGTACTAACAGTTTTATTAGCCTCGTTATATTCTCTGTACCTAATATGTACTGTAAAACGTGCATTTCAGAGTATATAAAGTGTTAGAACACTAAAGTAAAATCCTTTAACTTCTAGGAGGCATTAAAAATTATTGTAGTATTAAAGTATACCTTCGTGTGTTCCAAATGAATCATTAAAGGTTTTGCTACAACTCCAGTCCACTCTAAGGGTGTCATTCTGTACCTGTTAATGATGCGCCAAGCTTACTCGAGCTAAAATTGTTATATTATGAGCCGTACTAACAGTTTTATTAGCCTCGTAATATTTTCTGTACCTAATATGTACTGTAAAACGTGCACTTCAGAGTATATAAAGTGTTAGAACACTAAACTAAAATCCTTTAACTTTTAGGAGGCATTAAAAATTATTGTAGTATTAAAGTATACCTTCGTGTGTTCCAAATGAATCATTAAAGGTTTTGCTACAACTCCAGTCCACTCTAAGGGTGTCATTCTGTACCTGTTAATGATGCGCCAAGCTTACTCGAGCTAAAATTGTTATATTATGAGCCGCACTAACAGATTTATTAGCCTAGTAATATTCTCTGTAACTAACATGTACTGCAAAACGTGATTTCAGAGGTTATAAAGTGTTAGAGCACTAAACTAAAATATGTGAATTTTTGGGAAGCAGAACTAATTATTGTAGTAGTAAAGTATATCTTCGTGTGTTCCAAGCGTGTTATTAGAGGGTTTGTTACAACTCCAGTCCACTCTAAGGGTGGCATTCTGAACGTGTTAATGATGTCAAGCTTACTCGAGCTAAAATTTTTATATTATGAGCCGTACTAACAGTTTTATTAGCCTCGTAATATTCTCTGTACCTAATATGTACTGTAAAACCTGCATTTTAGAGTATATAAAGCGTTAGAACACTCAACTAAAATCCTTTAACTTTTAGGAGGCATTAAAAATTATTGTAGTATTAAAGTATACCTTCGTGTGTTCCAAATGAATCATTAAAGGTTTTGCTACAACTCCAGTCCACTCTAAGGGTGTCATTCTGAACTTGTTAATGATGTCAAGCTTACTCGAGCAAAAATTGTTATTTTATGAGCCGTACTAACAGTTTTATTAGCCTCGTAATATTCTCTGTATCTAATATGTACTGTAAAACGTGCATTTCAGAGTATATAAAGTGTTAGAACACTAAACTAAAATCCTTTAACTTTTAGGAGGCATTAAAAATTATTGTAGTATTAAAGTATACCTTCGTGTGTTCCAAATGAATCATTAAAGGTTTTGCTACAACTCCAGTCCACTCTAAGGGTGTCATTCTGAACTTGTTAATGATGTCAAGCTTACTCGAGCTAAAATTGTTATTTTATGAGCCGTACTAACAGTTTTATTAGCCTCGTAATATTCTCTGTATCTAATATGTACTGTAAAACGTGCATTTCAGAGTATATAAAGTGTTAGAACACTAAACTAAATTCCTTTAACTTTTAGGAGGCATTAAAAATTATTGTAGTATTAAAGAATACCTTCGTGTGTTCCAAATGAATCATTAAAGGTTTTGCTACAACTCCAGTCCACTCTAAGGGTGTCATTCTGAACTTGTTAATGATGTCAAGCTTACTCGAGCTAAACCTGTTACATTATGAGCCGTACTAACAGTTTTATTAGCCTCGTAATATTCTCTGTATCTAATATGTACTGTAAAACGTGCATTTCAGAGTATATAAAGTGTTAGAACACTAAACTAAATTCCTTTAACTTTTAGGAGGCATTAAAAATTATTGTAGTATTAAAGAATACCTTCGTGTGTTCCAAATGAATCATTAAAGGTTTTGCTACAACTCCAGTCCACTCTAAGGGTGTCATTCTGAACTTGTTAATGATGTCAAGCTTACTCGAGCTAAACCTGTTACATTATGAGCCGTACTAACAGTTTTATTAGCCTCGTAATATTCTCTGTATCTAATATGTACTGTAAAACGTGCATTTCAGAGTATATAAAGTGTTAGAACACTAAACTAAAATCCTTTAACTTTTAGGAGGCATTACAAATTATTGTAGTAGTAAAGTATAACTCCGTGTGTTGGAAACGTGTCACTAGAGGGTTTTCTACAACTCCAGTCCTCTCTAAGCGTGTCATTCAATACCTGTTAATGATGCCTAAGTTACTCGAGCAACAATTCTTATATTATGAGCTGCACTAACAGTTTTATTAGCCTCGTAATACTCTCTGTACCTAAAATGTACTGCAAAACGTGCATTTCAGGGGTTATAAAGTGTTAGATCATTAAACTAATATCGTTGATTGAGGTATCTCAATTAGGAAGCATTACACATTATTGTAGTCGTAAGGTATACCTACGTGTGTTCCAAATGTTTCAATAAAGAGTTTGTTACAACTAGAGTCCACTCTAAGGGTGTCATTCTGTACCTGTTAGTGATGCCAAGCTAAGTCGATCTAAAATTATTATATAATGACTTCCATAAAAATCGCATCACCTAGAATTAATTGAGTAGTCCTCCGGGGACGTCCAGATCCAGGGCACCGGTGTGAAGATGGCAGCCAGAAGGTAGCAGCCAAAAGTGACGAACATTGCCGAAGAGCTCATAGATATACAAAAAATTATAGAGAATGAAACTAACACCACATTCTAATCATTTAAGGAATTATGCCAACCAAATAGAGCCTCGTAGCTGCTACATATGAGAAATGCCAGCGCATAAAAAGATACTTCACATATCGGGCAAAATAAAGCAATCATTTTTCAGCTCGAGTGCTACACATAGACCCCGAATGAAACTTTGCTAAAAACCTGCCCTCTATATACCAAAAAAAAGAGCCCAAACCGAATTTAGTTGCCGTACTCCACATAGCGGGTAAACCACCCCCGCCTAAATAAAATGAGAATTTTTCAGCTCGAATACTACAAATAGAACTCCAACGAAACTTTGCTAAAAACCTACCCTATATATACGGAATGAATGGGCCCAAACAGATTTTAGTTGCCGTACTCCACATAGCGGGTAAACCACCCCCGCCTAAATAAAATGAGAATTTTGCAGCTCGAATACTACACATAGAACTCGAACGCAACTTTACTAAAAACATACCCTATATACGGAATGAAAAGGCCCAAACAGATTTTAGTTGCCGTACTTCACATAGCGGGTAAACCACCCCCGCCTAAATAAAATGAGAATTTTGCAGCTCGAATACTACACATAGAACTCGAACGAAACTTTATTAGAAGCATACCCTATATATACGAAATGAAAGTGCCCAAACAGATTTTAGTTGCCGTACTTCACATAGCGGGGAAGCCATCCCCGCCTAAATAAAATGAGAATTTTGCAGCTCGAATACTACACATAGAACTCGAACGAAACTTTATTAAAAACATACCCTATATATACGAAATGAAAGTGCCCAAACAGATTTTAGTTGCCGTACTCCACATAGCGGGGAATCCATCCCCGCCTAAATAAAATGAGAATTTTGCAGCTCGAATACTACACATAGAATTCGAACGAAACTTTATTAGAAACATACCCTATATATACGAAATGAAAGTGCCCAAACAGATTTTAGTGGTCGTACTCCACATAGCGGGGAAACCACCCCCGCCTAAATAAAATGAGAATTTTGCAGCTCGAATACTACACATAGAACTCGAACGCAACTTTACTAAAAACATACCCTATATACGGAATGAAAAGGCCCAAACAGATTTTAATTGCCGTACTTCACACAGCGGGTAAACCACCCCCGCCTAAGAAAAATGAGAATTTTGCAGCTCGAATACTACACATAGAACTCGAACGAAACTTTATTAGAAGCATACCCTATATATACGAAATGAAAGTGCCCAAACAGATTTTAGTTGCCGTACTTCACATAGCGGGGAAACCATCCCCGCCCAAATAAAATGAGAATTTTGCAGCTCGAATACTACACATAGAACTCGCACGAAACTTTATTAAAAACATACCCTATATATACGAAATGAAAGTGCCCAAACAGATTTTAGTGGTCGTACTCCACATAGCGGGGAAACCACCCCCGCCTAAATAAAATGAGAATTTTGCAGCTCGAATACTACACATAGAACTCGAACGAAACTTTATTAAAAACATACCCTACATATACGGAATGAAAGGGCCCAAACAGATTTTAGTTGCCCTACTCCACATAGCGGGTAAACCACCCCCGCCTTAATAAAATGAGAATTTTGCAGCTCGAATACTACACATAGAACTCGAACGAAACTTTATTAAAAACATACCCTATATATACGAAATGAAAGTGCCCAAACAGATTTTAGTGGTCGTACTCCACATAGCGGGGAAACCACCCCCGCCTTAATAAAATGTGAATTTTGCAGCTCGAATACTACACATAGAACTCGAACGAAACTTTATTAAAAACATACCCTACATATACGGAATGAAAGGGCGCAAACAGATTTTAGTTGCCCTACTCCACAAAGCGGGTAAACCATCCCCGCCTAAATAAAATGAGAATTTTGCAGCTCGAATACTACACATAGAACTCGAACGAAACTATATTAAAAACATACCCTACATATACGGAATGAAAGGGCCCAAACAGATTTTAGTTGCCCTACTCCACATAGCGGGTAAACCATCCCCGCCTAAATAAAATGAGAATTTTGCAGCTCGAATACTACACATAGAATTCGAACGAAACTTTATTAAAAACATACCCTATATATACGGAATAAAAGGGCCCAAACAGATTTTAGTTGTCGTACTCCACATAGCGGGGAAACCATCCCCGCCTAAATAAAATGAGAATTTTGCAGCTCGAATACTACACATAGAATTCGAAAGAAACTTTATTAAAAACATACCCTACATATACGAAATGAAAGGGCCCAAACATATTTTAGTGGTCGTACTCCACATAGCGGGGAAACCACCCCCGCCTAAATAAAATGAGAATTTTGCAGCTCGAATACTACACATAGAATTCGAACAAAACTTTATTAAAAACATACCCTATATATACGGAATGAAAGGGCCCAAACAGATTTTAGTGGTCGTACTAAACATAGCGGGGAAACCACCCCCGCCTAAATAAAATGAGAATTTTGCAGCTCGAATACTACACATAGAACTCGAACGAAACTTTATTAAAAACATACCCTGCATATACGGAATGAAAGGGCCCAAACAGATTTTAGTTGCCCTACTCCACATAGCGGGTAAACCACCCCCGCCTAAATAAAATGAGAATTTTGCCGCTCCAATACTGCACATAGAACTCGAACGAAACTTTATTAAAAACATACCCTATATATACGAAATGAAAGTGCCCAAACAGATTTTAGTTGTCGTACTCCACATAGCGGGGAAACCATCCCCGCCTAAATAAAATGAGAATTTTGCAGCTCGAATACTACACATAGAATTCGAACGAAACTTTATTAAAAACATACCCTATATATACGAAATGAAAGGGCCCAAACAGATTTTAGTTGTCGTACTCCACATAGCGGGGAAACCATCCCCGCCTAAATAAAATGAGAATTTTGCAGCTCGAATACTACACATAGAATTCGAACGAAACTTTATTAAAAACATACCCTATATATACGAAATGAAAATGCCCAAACAGATTTTAGTTGTCGTACTCCACATAGCGGGGAAACCATCCCCGCCTAAATAAAATGAGAATTTTGCAGCTCGAATACTACACATAGAATTCGAACGAAACTTTATTAAAAACATACCCTATATATACGTAATGAAAGGGCCCAAACAGATTTTAGTTGTCGTACTCCACATAGCGGGGAAACCATCCCCGCCTAAATAAAATGAGAATTTTGCAGCTCGAATACTACACATAGAATTCGAACGAAACTTTATTAAAATCATACCCTATATATACGGAATGAAAGGGCCCAAACAGATTTTAGTTGTCGTACTCCACATAGCGGGGAAACCATCCCCGCCTAAATAAAATGAGAATTTTGCAGCTCGAATACTACACATAGAATTCGAACGAAACTTTATTAAAAACATACCCTATATATACGGAATGAAAGGGCCCAAACAGATTTTAGTTGTCGTACTCCACATAGCGGGGAAACCATCCCCGCCTAAATAAAATGAGAATTTTGCAGCTCGAATACTACACATAGAATTCGAACGAAACTTTATTAAAAACATATCCTATATATACGAAATGAAAGTGCCCAAACAGATTTTAGTTGTCGTACTCCAAATAGCCGGGGAAACCACCCCCGCCTTAATAAAATGAGAATTTTGCAGCTCGAATACTACACATAGAGTTCGAACGAAACTTTATTAAAAACATACCCTATATATACGGAATGAAAGGGCCCAAACAGATTTTAGTTGTCGTACTCCACATAGCGGGGAAACCATCCCCGCCTAAATAAAATGAGAATTTTGCAGCTCGAATACTACACATAGAATTCGAACGAAACTTTATTAAAAACATACCCTATATATACGGAATGAAAGGGCCCAAACAGATTTTAGTTGTCGTACTCCACATAGCGGGGAAACCATCCCCGCCTAAATAAAATGAGAATTTTGCAGCTCGAATACTACACATAGAATTCGAACGAAACTTTATTAAAAACATACCCTATATATACGGAATGAAAGGGCCCAAACAGATTTTAGTTGTCGTACTCCACATAGCGGGGAAACCATCCCCGCCTAAATAAAATGAGAATTTTGCAGCTCGAATACTACACATAGAACTCGCACGAAACTTTATTAAAAACATACCCTATATATACGAAATGAAAGTGCCCAAACAGATTTTAGTGGTCGTACTCCACATAGCGGGGAAACCACCCCCGCCTAAATAAAATGAGAATTTTGCAGCTCGAATACTACACATAGAACTCGAACGAAACTTTATTAAAAACATACCCTACATATACGGAATGAAAGGGGCCAAACAGATTTTAGTTGCCCTACTCCACATAGCGGGTAAACCACCCCCGCCTTAATAAAATGAGAATTTTGCAGCTCGAATACTACACATAGAACTCGAACGAAACTTTATTAAAAACATACCCTATATATACGAAATGAAAGTGCCCAAACAGATTTTAGTGGTCGTACTCCACATAGCGGGGAAACCACCCCCGCCTTAATAAAATGTGAATTTTGCAGCTCGAATACTACACATAGAACTCAAACGAAACTTTATTAAAAACATACCCTACATATACGGAATGAAAGGGCCCAAACAGATTTTAGTTGCCCTACTCCACAAAGCGGGTAAACCATCCCCGCCTAAATAAAATGAGAATTTTGCAGCTCGAATACTACACATAGAACTCGAACGAAACTTTATTAAAAACATACCCTACATATACGGAATGAAAGGGCCCAAACAGATTTTAGTTGCCCTACTCCACATAGCGGGTAAACCATCCCCGCCTAAATAAAATGAGAATTTTGCAGCTCGAATACTACACATAGAATTCGAACGAAACTTTATTAAAAACATACCCTATATATACGGAATAAAAGGGCCCAAACAGATTTTAGTTGTCGTACTCCACATAGCGGGGAAACCATCCCCGCCTAAATAAAATGAGAATTTTGCAGCTCGAATACTACACATAGAATTCGAACGAAACTTTATTAAAAACATACCCTATATATACGGAATGAAAGGGCCCAAACAGATTTTAGTTGTCGTACTCCACATAGCGGGGAAACCATCCCCGCCTAAATAAAATGAGAATTTTGCAGCTCGAATACTACACATAGAATTCGAACGAAACTTTATTAAAAACATATCCTATATATACGAAATGAAAGTGCCCAAACAGATTTTAGTTGTCGTACTCCAAATAGCCGGGGAAACCACCCCCGCCTTAATAAAATGAGAATTTTGCAGCTCGAATACTACACATAGAGTTCGAACGAAACTTTATTAAAAACATACCCTATATATACGGAATGAAAGGGCCCAAACAGATTTTAGTTGTCGTACTCCACATAGCGGGGAAACCATCCCCGCCTAAATAAAATGAGAATTTTGCAGCTCGAATACTACACATAGAATTCGAACGAAACTTTATTAAAAACATACCCTATATATACGGAATGAAAGGGCCCAAACAGATTTTAGTTGTCGTACTCCACATAGCGGGGAAACCATCCCCGCCTAAATAAAATGAGAATTTTGCAGCTCGAATACTACACATAGAATTCGAACGAAACTTTATTAAAAACATACCCTATATATACGGAATGAAAGGGCCCAAACAGATTTTAGTTGTCGTACTCCACATAGCGGGGAAACCATCCCCGCCTAAATAAAATGAGAATTTTGCAGCTCGAATACTACACATAGAACTCGCACGAAACTTTATTAAAAACATACCCTATATATACGAAATGAAAGTGCCCAAACAGATTTTAGTGGTCGTACTCCACATAGCGGGGAAACCACCCCCGCCTAAATAAAATGAGAATTTTGCAGCTCGAATACTACACATAGAACTCGAACGAAACTTTATTAAAAACATACCCTACATATACGGAATGAAAGGGGCCAAACAGATTTTAGTTGCCCTACTCCACATAGCGGGTAAACCACCCCCGCCTTAATAAAATGAGAATTTTGCAGCTCGAATACTACACATAGAACTCGAACGAAACTTTATTAAAAACATACCCTATATATACGAAATGAAAGTGCCCAAACAGATTTTAGTGGTCGTACTCCACATAGCGGGGAAACCACCCCGCCTTAATAAAATGTGAATTTTGCAGCTCGAATACTACACATAGAACTCAAACGAAACTTTATTAAAAACATACCCTACATATACGGAATGAAAGGGCCCAAACAGATTTTAGTTGCCCTACTCCACAAAGCGGGTAAACCATCCCCGCCTAAATAAAATGAGAATTTTGCAGCTCGAATACTACACATAGAACTCGAACGAAACTTTATTAAAAACATACCCTACATATACGGAATGAAAGGGCCCAAACAGATTTTAGTTGCCCTACTCCACATAGCGGGTAAACCATCCCCGCCTAAATAAAATGAGAATTTTGCAGCTCGAATACTACACATAGAATTCGAACGAAACTTTATTAAAAACATACCCTATATATACGGAATAAAAGGGCCCAAACAGATTTTAGTTGTCGTACTCCACATAGCGGGGAAACCATCCCCGCCTAAATAAAATGAGAATTTGCAGCTCGAATACTACACATAGAATTCGAAAGAAACTTTATTAAAAACATACCCTACATATACGAAATGAAAGGGCCCAAACATATTTTAGTGGTCGTACTCCACATAGCGGGGAAACCACCCCCGCCTAAATAAAATGAGAATTTTGCAGCTCGAATACTACACATAGAATTCGAACAAAACTTTATTAAAACATACCCTATATATACGGAATGAAAGGGCCCAAACAGATTTTAGTGGTCGTACTAAACATAGCGGGGAAACCACCCCCGCCTAAATAAAATGAGAATTTTGCAGCTCGAATACTACACATAGAACTCGAACGAAACTTTATTAAAAACATACCCTGCATATACGGAATGAAAGGGCCCAAACAGATTTTAGTTGCCCTACTCCACATAGCGGGTAACCACCCCCGCCTAAATAAAATGAGAATTTTGCCGCTCCAATACTGCACATAGAACTCGAACGAAACTTTATTAAAAACATACCCTATATATACGAAATGAAAGTGCCCAAACAGATTTTAGTTGTCGTACTCCACATAGCGGGGAAACCATCCCCGCCTAAATAAAATGAGAATTTTGCAGCTCGAATACTACACATAGAATTCGAACGAAACTTTATTAAAAACATACCCTATATATACGAAATGAAAGGGCCCAAACAGATTTTAGTTGTCGTACTCCACATAGCGGGGAAACCATCCCCGCCTAAATAAAATGAGAATTTTGCAGCTCGAATACTACACATAGAATTCGAACGAAACTTTATTAAAAACATACCCTATATATACGAAATGAAAATGCCCAAACAGATTTTAGTTGTCGTACTCCACATAGCGGGGAAACCATCCCCGCCTAAATAAAATGAGAATTTTGCAGCTCGAATACTACACATAGAATTCGAACGAAACTTTATTAAAAACATACCCTATATATACGTAATGAAAGGGCCCAAACAGATTTTAGTTGTCGTACTCCACATAGCGGGGAAACCATCCCCGCCTAAATAAAATGAGAATTTTGCAGCTCGAATACTACACATAGAATTCGAACGAAACTTTATTAAAATCATACCCTATATATACGGAATGAAAGGGCCCAAACAGATTTTAGTTGTCGTACTCCACATAGCGGGGAAACCATACCCGCCTAAATAAAATGAGAATTTTGCAGCTCGAATACTACACATAGAATTCGAACGAAACTTTATTAAAAACATACCCTATATATACGGAATGAAAGGGCCCAAACAGATTTTAGTTGTCGTACTCCACATAGCGGGGAAACCATCCCCGCCTAAATAAAATGAGAATTTTGCAGCTCGAATACTACACATAGAATTCGAACGAAACTTTATTAAAAACATATCCTATATATACGAAATGAAAGTGCCCAAACAGATTTTAGTTGTCGTACTCCAAATAGCCGGGGAAACCACCCCCGCCTTAATAAAATGAGAATTTTGCAGCTCGAATACTACACATAGAATTCGAACGAAACTTTATTAAAAACATACCCTATATATACGGAATGAAAGGGCCCAAACAGATTTTAGTTGTCGTACTCCACATAGCGGGGAAACCATCCCCGCCTAAATAAAATGAGAATTTTGCAGCTCGAATACTACACATAGAATTCGAACGAAACTTTATTAAAAACATACCCTATATATACGGAATGAAAGGGCCCAAACAGATTTTAGTTGTCGTACTCCACATAGCGGGGAAACCATCCCCGCCTAAATAAAATGAGAATTTTGCAGCTCGAATACTACACATAGAATTCGAACGAAACTTTATTAAAAACATACCCTATATATACGGAATGAAAGGGCCCAAACAGATTTTAGTTGTCGTACTCCACATAACGGGGAAACCATCCCCGCCTAAATAAAATGAGAATTTTGTAGCTCGAATACTACACATAGAATTCGAACGAAACTTTATTAAAAACATACCCTATATATACGAAATGAAAGTGCCCAAACAGATTTTAGTTGTCGTACTCCACATAGCGGGGAAACCATCCCCGCCTAAATAAAATGAGAATTTTGCAGCTCGAATACTACACATAGAATTCCAACGAAACCTTATTAAAAACATACCCTATATATACGGAATGAAAGGGCCCAAACAGATTTTAGTTGCCCTACTCCACATAGCGGGGAAACCATCCCCGCCTAAATAAACTGAGAATTTTGCAGCTCGAATACTACACATAGAACTCAAACGAAACTTTATTAAAAAAATACTCTATATATACGGAATGACAGGGCCCAAACAGATTTTAGAGTGGCTTCAAAGCAAGAAGTACATAGGCGTGGCTACAGTTCTGCGCCAATAGAAGGTATCAGTGGCGTAGCAATGGGTATTTTTAGGGGGGCAAATTAAAATTCCCATTTTAAAGGAAAAAATTTTCATGCTGATTTATTTTTGGTTTCAAATGCTAAATAAATTAGCATGTACAAGCTCTACCAGAAGCTCGCGAGGCCGCCCTCTCCTAAACGCTTTCCGCCGCGGGAGGACTCGCCGTGCGTCACACGCTCCATCCCGCGCGAGACATTATTACTAAATTTGCCCGTTTTGCTGTGAATTTTTGCCAAAGCTGTGCATGGAACTTCGCTATTTGGTCGTGGCCGCATTTTAGACAACAGCTGGGAATCTGGCAGAGGGTGCAGGCCAAAGGCGCTTGAATACGCGTGCGACCTGAGAAAGTTCGAATATGGCGCTACGGAAGTAAATCACTAACCCCAATGCGTCATGTAGCTACAAGACTGTAAGGTGCTCGCCCAAACCCCTTTTTGATATTATTAACGAGTTAATAGTCACGGAAACATTTAACAAAATGACATGACGAACGGCAATGAACTGAATACAACAGCGGAAATCACCTTGTTGAACGTAATGGACTCGTCCAGACGTGTCTAGCGTTCTGCGCATCTATGACGCGGTGTACTTTACAAACTGAAAGACTTCTAGTTGTCGTACTCCACATAGCGGGAAAACCACCCCCGCCTAAATAAAATGAGAATTTTGCAGCTCGAATACTACACATAGAACTCGAACGAAACTTTATTAAAAACATACCCTACATATACGGAATGAAAGGGCCCAAACAGATTTTAGTTGTCGTACTCCATATAGCGGGGAAACCACCGCCGCCTAAATAAAATGAGAAATTTGCAGCTCGAATACTACACATAGAACTCGAACGAAACTTTATTAAAAACATACCCTACATATACGGAATGAACGGGCCCAAACAGATTTTAGTTGTCGTACTCCACATAGCGGGGAAACCACCCCCTCCTAAATAAAATGAGAATTTTGCAGCTCGAATACTACACATAGAACTCGAACGAAACTTTATTAAAAACATACCCTACATATACGGAATGAAAGGGCACAAACAGATTTTAGTTGCCGTACTCCACATAGCGGGTAAACCACCCCCGCGTAAATAAAATGAGAATTTTGAAGCTCGAATACTACACATAGAACTCAAACGAAACTTTATTAAAAAAATACTCTATATATACGGAATGAAGAAGAAGCTGCGTGGCGCAGAAGGGTTAGCGCCAGGCTTGCATTAAGCAAGTCCTCGGTTCGAATCCCGCTGGGGTCGGAATTTTTCCGTATCCTTGGCAATTAGAATCGGGCTCAGTGAGACCATTCACAGTTGGGCACCAAATTAACTGTGCTCTACTCAGAACCACAGACCTAAGAGATAGAGTAACAAGGTCAACACATAAACATGACACACACTTCACACAATGGTTGCTGTGCAAGCACAAAAGGCGCGCTCCAACTTTGTATCCCGAATCCGGGGCAAGTTGAGCATTGTACGGCCAGATGCAAGCACATGAAGCACCAGCCTCTACACCGCAAGGTAAAATGAGGGTAACGATAATACATACATATACGGAATGAAAGTGCCCAAACAGATTTTAGTTACCGTACTCCACATAGCGGGTAAACCACCCCCGCGTAAATAAAATGAGAATTTTGCAGCTCGGATACTATACATAGAACTCGCAGGAAATTTTACTAAAAACATACCCTGTATATAACTTTTAACGTATTGTACGGAACACTGGTGTTATTAATATTCACGACATATTTGGCACATATTTTTTAAGATTTTGTAATAATCTATATCATTTACAGGCCCATTCTCCAAAAAATGTAAATCTTTAATAACTGTCCATCGTCGCTCGTCATCTGATAAAGAAATTCCAGGGGATGTTATATGTGGTGATAAATAAAAATAATAAAATTCTTGTAATTTTAAAAATATTGTGTCCCAAAAATGTTTGTCTCTAAGAATTCTTTCTATAGTTATCCCTTTCTGATTAAAAATGACAAAATCGCACCAATGTCTATCTGTAATTTCAAGAAGTCCTTGGATTTGATAATAATAATTATGCGTACTTTTCAATTTACCGGCCGTATCTAAGTAGTTTGGATGCACTTCAAGAGGATTGAAATTTTGTATTGATAATGGACACTACTATGCATCCGACGAAAGAAGATCCCTGGTCATCAATGCTGTCTGTGTGGTATAAGATTAAAAAATTCCTAGTCAAATCAGCATCCATAATTTGACAATTAATTGAGGTTGACAGAGTTGTCATATAATATACTTTTTGAGGTTAGGTATGCGGTTCTAGCTTTCATTTGGCTTTTAATTAAAATTAAAGACACAGGATTCTTTAACAATACATATTTCATTTTTATTATTTAACAAATTAAATGGTTTTGACACAATAAGAATGGGTGAAGAGCAAGAAAATTATGGGCAAGAAAGTAGAAGAAAACCTAATTGAAAAAGGAATGACTTGGAGTGAAGGGAAAAGACCGCCAAAAATCAAAAAAGAATGGGCAAGGCGTTTATACGATGTATAAGGGAATGAAGTTATTTTAATTATTGGTAGAAAATTGTAAATTCTGTTATTTTCGTTAAGTTGTAGTTATTTGGTTATCTATTTATACGTTGCACCTAACGGTAGAGAAGGTTTTTGATATTTTGATAATATACATATTATATAAATTAACTAATAAAATACTATTTACTATTATATAATAAAATACAATGGTAAATACAGTTTGGAAGTTTTTACACTTAAAATACCATGGTCCAATCAGATATATTATCAAGCACCTAATTAGAATTAACATTGATATCACAACAGAACAAGGATAGAAAATTTTTAGGACAACAAGTTACAAATCAGTATATGCATATGGGATACTGAAACGTACCGGAATTGAACGCAAAAAATGAAGTATTCGATGAGATCTGAAATCTGCTTGTTAATTGGGAAGGGTGGGTTCTACGGTCTCTGCCAGTTTGGTTATAATAGTAGGAATCATTTTATTTATCATATTAACAATTTCCCTTGCCAATTTAGGCACTCACCAAGATCACCCTTCTTTAGGAGTTTGATAATCAGACCGTCCTTCCACTCTGTAGGTATTGTTTCGTTGAATCTGAATAGCTCAGGTGGTATACTATCTGTTCCGACTGTTTTCAAAGCTTTAGCTGGTTAATTTCTTTCTTAATTTCTTCGACAGTGGGTTCATTTGAAGAATTCCTTAGATGTTGGTGTACAGCTCTTTGCTCACGATTGGTTCTCGTGCGTTGTTGAATTTCCCTGCTACGTGTGCTAGATGGGGAGGTAATCTATCCATTGCCTTTATCGCCTCTTGTAGCTCTCTTAGCTGTGGTGCTGGCCTCTCTGTATTCTTGTCTTAATCTTGCTAGCTACTAGTTGTGCTCTGTAGCCTTTCTTCCTTTAACCTTTTTCCATGTTTTAATCTTAGACAATGTGTCTTCAGATTGTGCTTGAGTCTGGTGCTGGGTCTGTCATCGGTAGCCTCCGGACATGCCTCGGGTTACACCGGATGAATGCGGCATTTGCTCCGCATCTTATGTTAAGGCTATTTCGCCTTTATTTGGTCATCCAAGCTTCGTTAAGTAAAAAACAGGATAGTAGGTAAGGTTGACATTTGCGTAAGAGGGACTAGGTGTTGCGCTTTAGTATCCCATTTTTAAACCCTTGCGATGCAATACTCTTATCAAAAGAGAATCTCTAAACACAGAAGACGCAAACTGGCGATATTTGCATTTTCAACTAATGATCTACGATTGTTGTCTTTGAGAAATTTAAACCCAAGGTCATGCAAAACAACGTTTAAACTGCTTCTGCCTATTAGAATGTGATACTCTTGAAGTTCATCATTTAAAGATTTGAGAGTAATGTGTTTTTCTGGAATAAATATAAAAATTCACATTTATAAAATCAAATAAACTTGATAAGTACGCTTTACTTTCACTGTACATCTTATATACAGTTTCCTTGATGACCAGTTAAAAGACTCTGGCAGGTCTGCAGTTTTCGATTTATTTTTTTACGAGAACTAAATAAAACTGGTTGGTTGCTACTACGAGCCTTGATCCTTTTCACAGTAGCAATGCCTATCCCTAAAGCCTCAGCTGCTCGCTGCAATAAACAAGTAATTGTACAATAAAATCGTAAGCAATTAATTAACGTGCCATACCTCTTGCACACAAGATAAAGGAAGTAAATGCCCACCATTTTCTTTTTCCTTCTCAAAATAACTTAACAGATTCAGCAACAATTGTTGAGACTGCGAACGCAAAGTCTTGCCTTGCACTGACGTACGTTTTATTAGTTCTGACAAGAACTGCTGCTTATTGTTGGCCAAAACTGTCAAAAAACGTTTGTACGGGAAAACTAACCTCGAAAAATGTGAAGGACAAGTCAGATGTTCATCATATGTTTGTGGACGCATACAACGTTGCCTATACATACGGATCTTTTTACAAAAATCTGTAAAAATCTTAAATTGTTCGTAAAATTAATCTCATTTATCTGTAATTTCTGATTTAACCACACTCAATTTTTCAAAATAATTTTGCCGATATATCTAGTTTATTTACTGTTTACTGATAATATCTTTATTTAGTCTACGGATTTATTATTAACGTCGGCAACACTATATTTTACAAACGCATACCGCGCTAGTCAAATCCACTCCCAAAGACCCAGAGACGTGCTAATGTTATGCTATCCTTGTCGCACTCGCAATAATGAGAGTGAATCATACAAAAACGATTTCTGTGCTAACTTCGTGTAACGATGACGCAGGGATCATCTTTGGCTGGATCCATAGTACTTTATCTCCACCAGTCCGTCGTTATCTACTAAGCCATCCGGCGAGGCTGCCAAAAAAGGGTAAGTTTTATGGATATGTAGTCCAGCTGCACGGGGTCCAGCGGGGGTGGTTTACCCGCTATGTGCAGTACGGCAACTAACATCTGTTTGGGCCCTTTTATTCGGTATATATATGGTATGTTTTTAGCAAAGTTTCGTTCGAGTTCTATGTGTAGTATCCGAGCTGCAAAATTCTAATTTTATTTAGGCGGGGGTGGTTTACCCGCTATGTGGAGTACGGCAACTAAAATCTGTTTGGGCCCTTTTATTCGGTATATATAGGGTATGTTTTTAGCAAAGTTTCGTTCGACTTCTATGTGTAGTATCCGAGCTGCAAAATTCTAATTTTACAAATTATTGTAGTAGTAAAGTATACCTCCGTGTGTTCCAAACATGTCATTAGAGGGTTTTCTACAACTCCAGTCCTCTCTAAGCGTGTCATTCAATACCTGTTAATGATGCCTAAGTTACTCGAGCTACAATTCTTTTATTATGAGCAGTTTTATTAGCCTAGTAATATTCTCAGTATCTAATATGTACTGCAAAACGTGCATTTCAGAGGTTATAAAGTGTTAGAACACTAAACTAAAATACTTGAATTTTTAGGAAGCAGAACAAATTATTGTAGTAGTAAAGTATATCTTCGTGTGTTCCAAACGTGTTATTAGAGGGTTTGCTACAACTCCAGTCCTCTCTAAGCGTGTCATTCAATACCTGTTAATGATGCCTAAGTTACTCGAGCTAAAAGTCTTATATTATGAGACGCACTAATAGTTTTATTAGCCTAATAATATTCTCTTTTCCTAATATGTACTGCAGTAGTGTAACGCAACTACAGGGGGCCGTAAAGATTGTGTCCTAAAGTGTAGTGAAGGCGAACTATTTCATTTTTGCTCTTGTTTTTTGTTCATATTGATGTCCTTGATGCATGTTGTTAGGTATTGTTTTGTGGAGGATATATTATGCTCTTTGGGTATTGTTCCGCACTTGTTCTGTGATCCTTGCTGTTCTCTGCTTTTTGCTTTTTGCCGTCAACATGAAAAATGGTATGTACACAAAGAATTATTGAAAATAAACAGGGCTATGCAACCAACATTACAGTAGTTGATACACGTTTTCTAAATGGTCTATACATGATCAAAATAGCTATTAACATATCTAGGAATGTTATGAGTATCATAACTGCCGCAGATGTTTTGAAATCCGAGCTCGTAAAGCGAGCTGAGGCTGTTATGATTCATAACATCCGTGATATGTTCAATAGTTTATCGGTTGCTATATGGTTATGGTTGCCATGTAGGGTAATATTCCATTACCCTACAGATAAGTTATGACCTAGTTACCAGCCCACTTTTGTATATGTAAACAAAGGCTTAATATCCTGAAACCGGTAAATATTATTTACATTGCCAGTTCTATAAAATTTTTGAAAATTATAGTAGTCTTCTAAAAACATTGTTTCAAATCTGTAACATGTGTTGTATAACCCTGTTCATTTTCAATGATCGTGTGTGTATGTACAACATGTTCATTAAAAAGTCGATGGGCTGTGGAAATTCAAACGTATGAATAATATGTTGGTGGCACTGTCAGTTTTGACACAGAGTGATGCAAGAGCTAACCTGCTAACCTCGAATTTGGCATAGAGGTACAGTGCCACCAACATATTCTTCATACCTTTGAATTTCCATAGCCGCCTGAGCCTGTTACGGATTTTTTTAATGAACATGTATTTTATGATACGTCTAAATTGTAAAAAAAACTTATATTTTCAGATAAGATAGAAATGTTAGTAAAAGTTGGGTATATTTGCAACAGTGTCGAAGAGCTAATAATGCAAAGGGCGAGGTTTCATTTGAAGTCCGAATAATCGCTAACAAATAACAATGACGATTATTATGGGAAAATCAAGTTATCGAACACAATAATTTTTATTATCCCTGACGACAAACAATCAAGATCAATATTAAGTTATGATAAAGACTATTTGAATGACTGCAAGGAGGACACTAGAATGGAAGAGAGTTGATACTCAATTTGAGATACAATGCTGAACCCTGCAAATTAATCTTTGCCAACACACAAAAAAGGGATCAAGCCTTAGAACGAATTTATAAAATAATAAGGTAATGAAACATTCTAACCTATTTTTAATTAAGTTATTTTACAAGTACAAAAATAATCGATGTTTTATGTGTTGGTTGATGTTTAATATTATTGGAGCTTTAAAGACTAGGTACTATAGACTATTGATTCTTTTTAGTGCAACCTACGTTTTGCATTTTATATTATTGTGTAGTAATTGTTATATTTTTTTGCAGAGATTTCAGTAGCAAGTCTGAGACATCTTCTGAGATATCATCTGGGACACCGAGTTCATCTCCATCACCTTAGTTAAATAATAATGTAAATTTTGAATAAGTATCAAGTTTAATATAAAAATTTGAAATTAGTTTTAAATGTTGAATTTTATAGTTTTTTTTAAATGATTTTGTAATATATTTTTTTAATATAGGTATCACTTGTGTCAATTTTTTTAAATTTAAATATTAATTTTTTTATTTCCTACTTGTGACCTTATAATTTTATTAAAAATTTTCAAGTAAGTGTCATGCTTTATGACAGTTGTAAAAATCTTGTGATACACGCCACAAAGAAGCCACTAAATAGAGCAAATTCTCCCACGATAAGCGTGTATATGGAGTCCCTGTATTAATCGAGTACCGCAATTGATTACGCCACTGTTTTATATTTTTGGAGCCAATATGGCGGATACACATAGAAGATCAAGAAGGTCTTTGGCACATTGCATATGTCAACAGCTGTGCGCATCTCAAATAATTCAGTTCAAATTCGAAGGTGTCAGAGTCATTGGTAGAAAATACCGAGCTGCTGTGTGCCCTGTTGCAAAATTTTTTTTGAAAATGGGTTTAGTTTGTTCTCGATACCCCAAGGAACCAAAAATCCAGATAGGAAGCAACCCTTGTTAAAATTTATCGAAAGAGGAGAATTACCCCTAAGAACAAGTATTTGTGAGGTAAGTTCAAGTTTTGTTTTAGTTTCATTTTGAAGATATCAATTTGAATGTAAAAGAATCGACAACAAAAAATTATTAAAATGGAACTGCGGGAAAACTGCAGAATCAGGGAAAAATCCACACTTATTGTTAATATTAATTACTGTTAACCATGCTGCTGTAGTAACCTTAACTAAAATTATAAGGGAAGCAAATAAGAGGAGGGGAATTGATCCCAGATTCTGCAGTTTAGACGGAATTGCATTAACACCTCATTTCAATAGAAAGTTTTTACAACCCTCTTCCAAAAAGGTGAAAGTATTTGAGCAAAAATCTGTCATTTAGCAGTTGGTTTAGATATTTAATATGCACATAATTGTGCTGAAAGCTCTACTACACAGTCACATGCCAGATATTTAAGTGATTGTAGTATCTAAATATGAAAGGTGAGTTATAACTTATAAGTATAAGGTATATTATAAAGATTATTCAACACTATAATGATCGAACAAATGAAAATTGTTCAATTTGTCAGAAACGGCCATTCAAAATTGACTGTCTTTGAAAACACCTACACCCGTATGCATAGTCGTTCGCCGGCGACTTGCCGGAATTTTCGTTATGAATAGTATGTTGGCGGCACTGTACGTCTATGTCAAATTCGAGGTTATCAGGTTAGGTTTTCTGGATTCTGGATTAAAAATGGAGGGTACCTCACACGTACTTAGGCCGCATTAAGTGGGCCCATTGTGCTGCCTCCCAGCAGCTCTCCAAGTTGGGTATCACTCAAGCCATCCAATCCAGAACGAATGCATGTCCAGTTTTAAGCCTTCTGCGCACTTACTGATAAATTGCAAATATTTGTATGTAACCTTGCACTTTTAAATAATAATTCAGACTTCTTGCTTGCTTCGAAATGAATGCCAGTAAAATATTAATTGAAATTATATATAACAGTTATTTATTTAAAATGTTAATTTTGATCAATTAATTTCATACTTTAATATTATAATAAAAATATAAAAAAGTCGTAATGATTAAAATTATGTTCTACAAAAGTTAATACACCATTTGTAATTTTCCAATTAACCATGTCAACATAATGCTCTTATTATCATAAACGGATGAACCCAATTTAATTGTGCGAAACGTTTTTGCTTATATATTAAACTATTTACGACGTAATGATTTGTATTTAATATAATATTAATCATGCAAATGTTAACACCCAATTGACTTAATTAATCTCCTATTACAATTTTTTTTTAATTAATTTGAAAGATAATGCATTAGGAAAAGACTACACAAGTGAAATGCTTAAAGCTTCACTTAAAAAACTCAACATATCATCGCAAATGTTTCTTGAATAATAATTTAACAAGGAGGTCCTGCTTGAATGGACATTAATGGAGGAAGAAGAGAAGTACCCGGGAAAGACGTTGAGTAGATGAAATAGAATAATATGTAAAACAAAATTAGAAAAATTAAATGTTAAACAAAAAGAAATGGGAGGAAAGCTTAGCCTTTTGAAATAATTTGTAATCTATCTATACATATATAAAGGAAAGTCATAACCCTGACTAATCAACGCAGAGCCGAAACCACTGGTACTAGAAACTTGAAATTTGGGTGCAAGGTTTAATTTGTTACGTATAGTGCTAAAAAGGGATTTTTTGAAATTCGACCCCTAAGGGGGTGAAAAGGGGTAAGACGTGTTTTCACGAATTCCTCAATATCTCTTACACCCAATAAGATATCAATTTGGTGTTTACTTGCAAAGATTACCAATGCAAATACCTAGAAACGTATTTTAGGATTTTGCCTTAATCAACCCCTAAAGGTGCAAATCTGGATAGGGGGTGAATTAAAGAACCCTTCGTATCTCCTATGTTTATTGAGTTAGAACATTCTTTTTTGGCATATAGATGTATTTTTAAAATATTTAGAAAGGGGTTTAAGGGAATTTAAAAATGTTAACCCTAAAGGGGTACAACGAGGAAAACTGAAAAGGGGTAGGGGGGTTAAAATTATTAATTTTTTTTGCTGTGAGTTCCATTTCACAATAAAATGGGTTAAATGCGATTTTTTAAAATTTGGCCCCTACGGGGTGAAAAGGGGTAAAATGTGTTTTCACGAGTTCCTCAATATCTCTTAGACCCGATGAGATAGCGACTTGGTGTTTACTTGCAAATATTATCAATGCAAATACCTAGACATGGTATTTTAGAATTTTGAACTAATCAACACCTAAAGGTGCAAATCTGGGTTGGGGTTAATTAAAGAACCCTTTGTATCTCCTATGTTTATTGAGTTAGAACATTATTTTTTGGCATACAGATGTATTTTTAAAATATTTAGAAAGGAGTTTAAGGGAATTTGAAAATTTTAACCCTAAAGGGGTAAAAGGACAAAAAACTGAAAAGGGGTAGGAGGATAAATTCTTTTTTTGCTGTAAGTTCGATTTCACAATTAAATGGGTTGAAAGGAATTTTTTTTAATTCCACCCCGACGGGGGGTTTTCACGAGTTCCTCAATATCTTTTAGACCCGATGAGATAGCGACTTGGTGTTTACTTGCAAAGATTAACAATGCAAATACCTAGGAACATATTTTAGAATTTTCCCCTAATCAACCCCTAAAGAATAGGGGAGGCCTATGTCCAGGAGTGGATGAAGAAGGGCTGCTAGAAGAAGAAGAACCCCTAAAGGTGCAAATCTGGATTGGGAGTGAATTAAAGAACCCTTCATATTTCCTATGTGTATTGAGTTAGGACATTCTTTTTGTCATATACGAATTTCTCAATATTTCATAAGGCCATGTAATATATCAATTTGGTTTTACTTAGAAAGGTTACCCATACAAGTTCCTAAAAACGCAATTCAGGATTGTTCACAGATCAACTCCTAAAGGTGAGAATTTGGTTTCAGGGGTAAATTATAGAACCTTTCGTATTTTCTGTGGTTCCTGATGATCATGATTTTTGGGCATATGTGTGTTTTTTAAATCTTTAAAAAGTGGTTTAAAGTTTTTATTCTAAATTTCATTGTGAAAGGAGTAAAAATAAGGTAAAAGTAAAAAGAAGTTAAAAAAGAGGTTAAAGTTATTGATTTTTTCGTGTAACCAGTTTAGAATAAAATAGAAGGATTTCCGAAATTCCACCTCTAAGTGGTGGAAACTGGTATGTTGCTACAATTTATAAATACAACATTTAATAAGAACATTTATAATTTGTATTCTCATTGTTATACTAAGCCTATAGTTTTATCAATCTATATAAGGAGAACGACGATTACATACACATTTCCAGGAAATACATGAAGCATAAGAGGGTTATGGAGACCTTTTTTTGGAAGAATATTGTTTCCTTTTTACCTACAATATTGTTTTGCAGCGTTTGTTAGTTTAGCGTATTGAGTGAGAGAGGAGGTGAGCATTCTAGAATTCGTTTAGGATTTAGAAGAAAAAACATTTGTAGTCCGTACGAAGAACGGGTACCTTGCTAGTCTGACTATAATTGTGAGTTAATAAAAAAGTACACGTTCTGGGGTACTTTCGAAATTCCGTACTCTTATCAAATTTTGAGTACTCTCAGAATTTCATGTGCTTTCAGGATTTAGTAAAGTTTCAATATTTTGTGCCATATATTTATTACTTCTATATTGCTAGCGCCTATAAGTGGAGAGGTCACAGCGTAAGTGAGACAGACTACCAACTCTTCTACATACTTGGTGAGCTGTGCGCAAGAGTCGTTCGATCCGCTCGGTGGGGAAGTGGTCAAGTTTAAAATTCGCTTGTAAAGGCGGCTTCGTATTCACAGGCATGCGCACGAGACGGGTAGTACTCAGAGTGAGATTATGTCGGCGCCATAATGTTTTTGCCCGTTCCCAGATCCTACTAGCAATGTAGAAGTGATAAATATATGTTTTGTGCACTTGCAAAATATTTATCCTTCCACTAAATGTATGTTTTCAGAATTCTATGAAACCAGCCTAAATGTGTACTGATCCTGGTAGAAATTACAATATTTATATAATTCTGCAATCTTCCGTAACTTTGTCAGTACTACTTCGATTGATTTTTAATGTAGAGCAAATAATTTCTGGATTAACACTGTTTTGAAAACCATGACATTATACATACAAAATTCCAATTTTGAGCAACTTTTCTTGAAGGAATTTTAATTGATATAAGTTTTATTAATCAAATTTGAATCAAATGTCAATAAATTTCACAGCCAAAGGCACCGTTAATTTTATGGCATATATTAGAAAGGGTTGTAACTATGTTAAAAATTTGAAATTTCTAACTTCAAATATCAAACTTTGAATGTAAATATTTCAAAATTTTGTGAATAATCCGCATTTTTTTATGAAAGTATGTTCGAGAGATGCTAAATTATTGATCTGTATGAATGGAAAATTTTTACATTGAGGTATTTAATGTACACCAGACCCGTAATTTACCGCTAATATCTTCCTTTTAATGATGTTTCAATCTTAAACCAGAAAAATGAAAACAAAAATGTAGGTACTACGATTGTGGTTACAGGTACCTATAGTCTGTTTTTTTGCTTTATGATTCAGAGCAGGCTTTGATTTTGCATTTTTGTAACAGTGTAGGTAGTTGGTTACAAAGAAAAAACACTAGTAATGTCAAAAACTTATTATAACTGTCAATGTGTTATCTTATTAGCACTATTATACATAATAAAAACTACAATTACTGAACCACCGACATTCAATAAGGTATTGCTTTATTTTAAGAAATTTTATTTAAACATGGTTGTTATCTAACTGTACAGAAACGTCATCAAATTTCTGTATGTTCTAATGTGAAAATATATTATTAAAAACTTGTTGTAGTAGTTATTATTTATGCTAAACATATAACAGGGATTAACTGTTTTTTTTTAACATTGCCTAAAAATGCCACCGTTCATACACTTATGATAGTACCTACCATTGTCCGTGTCAAACAGTGTCACACCTCACACCCTGGTAAAAATCCTGATGTGCATCCTGCATGCAAAATAGTATATCTCTTTCCCTCCGCCTTAAGTTTATATGGATTACTTTTCAACTCTGTGTCGTGGGTCTTCCTATACAGACTGGTTCCATTGCGAAATATCCAGTTTCATCCAAAACCGGAACATACATTTTTCACTAGAATTTCGAAATTGTAAATATTTCTTTAATAAAGAAGTAATTTTCGCCGAAATTACATGATTCTTCTCGCAAATCAATTTTCTTCCATTCACAATTTTGTATTTATATCCCATATTTTTTAATGTGTTGTATAATTTTGAACGAGTCCTGATATAATTTAGTTCTTGTCTTGCACATCGCAATAAATTATCCAAAGAAAAAAAACCAAAGTTTCTTAATATCCTCCCTGAAACTATAGTCCTCCCAAGTTAAAAATTTTTTATATTGTCATCCGGTTGTTGCTGGAGTTGTGATTTTGCTTTATTTAGAATATTAAATACAGTTGAATTCAAAATCTAGCATAGTAACAAAATGTAAGAAATTTTATAATGGTTTAATTCTTAATACTTACATCAAAGATTTGACCAACTCTTCCAATGATGGCTGTTTTACTTAATTTACCATTGATGTCTTTTATATTAGTAAAACAGCATTTTATAGCCACTTTAGTTTTACTATTAATACAGCTTTTTCATGGTATTTTATTAAACGTTATTGAAGTGTCAACGTGACAATCTCGGGGACCTTGATTTTGACGTTAGGTATATTTTGTAACTAAACTGTTGTACACTGCTAAAATAATATAAATGCACGGCCTGCTCTGAATTATAAAGCAAAAAAACAGACTATATGTATAATGGAATTATGGCAACACTGCATTGGTCGAAAGTCTGACATGATTGTAACCTAAAAGTAATAAAAACGAAATAATGACATTTTAACTCATTTCAAACCACACAAAGTCACACTTAAACAGCTATGGCGAAATTTCCATGGCCAACCCTACTCTAAATAAAGTGTGAATGGAGTATACATGTAATTGTTCTATATCAGTACTGTTCCATTCCTGCCAATAATATCATCAGTAACAATGTTTTTTATCAATTTCTATTCATCAATAGTAACATAATAATTAATAACAACGTAAGCAGAACTATTTTTGTCGTCTTCAGTGTGAACAGCTATTAAAATTAAAAGTACAATTTGAATTTTCCGAAGAGACGAATTTCATTATTTGCACAAATTTTTGAGTTTTCTGATACTGAACTAAAAAGTTGTTTAGAAGTTTTTATTTTCTTACTAACCAATTCTTCGACATATTGTTCGGCTACCGCAGAAGATCTCCAGCCTCCAAACTGTTTTAATGTAAAAAGGTCGCCACATGGTAACATTAGAACTCCGAATACAATGTCCTATCAAATTTTCAGTTTTCCAATTTTAAAAATTCTGAAATCATCTTTGGAATCCCTCCTATCTTGTGCACTCCTACTAATTGTCTAGTGCATTTGACTTTTCTATAATCGATAAAAAACGGCGGCTCTGCAAACCGGAAGAACCAAGCATCTCATATTTTCTAAAGTACATTTTTTTCCTATAAAAATTTTCAAGGTCAGGATAAAATTGGCAAAACTGCTTTTTTAAAATTATTATAAAATTTATTTTCGTCAAGTTTTTCTCTACACGACTTGTGTCATTTTGACATTTAAAATTAAATTGTCAGCTTTTCTGTTTTGAAACTGAATACACGTAAAAACGGAATCTTTTAAAATTAAATGTCAAATAAGCATTTCCGAAGTGTGCAGAGGAACTGTTGGATCTGCATCCTAACACACCAGAAGAAGACTTTTACGAAAGATTAGCAAGAGCTTTTGATGTAAAGTACGTTTTTTTTCTATAATAACTGTCAAAGTGTTACAATGTTGGTAGATATGTGATTAAAACCCTAGGAAATTTTTATATCTCGTGTTGGTAGAACTTTTTCAAAATTATGGTTATGTGTCAATTTTGAATGTCAAAGTTTCTTAATTTGAACTCTTGACAAATTTCTTTTTTTAACATGGAATCATCATCATCATCATCAATAAAATCGGATAAATAAAGAAAACCAAGAAATATTTTAAATGCAAAAATGAAGCAAGCGATATTAAATTATGACATATCTGTCAAAATGACAATCATTTTTGTAGTGGAAAAAAAGAACTAAAAATCTATGTACCAACATTATTAAAACTAGGGACCCTGCAGGAATGCAACTTATCCCCTAGAAAGTTGACCTTGAAAATTATTATAGAAAAAAAAATGTACTTTATTTGAAATCGGCAGTGAAGTACGCCGAAATCGTCATTAAAATACGAGAAATCGGCAGTGAAGTAATCCATTGTTTTACGACTTTTTTGTAGGTGGCGAGGCGACAGATAAACGTCAATCGACCGAACATAACCTACAAAAGTTGGTTAAAATGTTGTAATTTCACGATTCTTCGATTTCAAATAAAACATAGTGTACACCTCGGCACTGAAGTTCCTTTTTATCCCTCATGTGGTTTATTTGCCTTGGCCCTACGGGCCTAGGCAACTAAATCCACATTCGTGATAAAAAGTTACACTTCAGTGCCTTGGTATACAAACTACTATTACATAGAACTTTAATGCCAGATTTTAAATTTCCCACCAATTTTTAGTTCTATAAAGTTACTAAAACAAACTTGACCAACATATATTTTTTAAAGGAATCCTAGTTATGCCAACATAAACCCTAAATTCTTTGACCTTGAAAATTTTTATAGGAAAAAAACGTACTTTATATAAATCACAGCCCTTGAACAGCGTATCATCTTATGTAATTTTAAATCTCCTTGAAGTTTGATTTCGTGTCTTACAAGGTGACTGTTATGAATTTACCAGTGTCGTCAATGTTATCAATAGACAATGTTACAAGTTCTTCACATCTACAAGCTCCATATATTCCAAACAATAAACTTACTTTGTCCAACAGAAAATTTTAATTCGATGCTTCCATAAAAAAGTTTTAATTTGTTCGGCTGTTAATTCCTTTGCTTTCTTAGGTTTATAGGACTCGGATTTTCTTTTCCATACCTATAAAAATAATACTATAATACATTTTAAGACAAGTTTAACATGATTTACCTAGAAATGTCAATATTTTCATGGAGCATCAAACAGTTTTTCAGCATTGAAATTTTAGTCAACAAAATATTTGCGGCAAAGCTTTTTGACAACCCTGACAAATAGTACAGTAAAACATCTACGTTAACAGCTTCAATTCTCTTGGTTTTCTCCAATTGATGAATCATATTCTTTTTGTATCTAAATCTTGAGCAGCTGCAGCCGCTTCATCGAGAATTTCTTGATAAATTTTAGCAGAAACGGTTTCACGACTTTCACCTTCTATGTTATTATTTTACTTTTGTTTTTGTAAATAAACGTTGCTACATAAACAAAAACAAACTCGGAAGGATACTTACACCATTGCTACACTACCAAATTGCTTTGTCATAATATGACAGCGATACCTACTCTAGGTTATATTGAGATTGACATTTAGAAAAATCGTGCCAATTTTTGTAGGTATCACAAAAAGTATAGAACGCCACACTTTACAAACTTCAGTTGCGGCTGTTATTTGCTATATATCGGCTTAGTGGCGTTATAGATATTAACGATACAAGTTTGATTATGAGCATCTTAACAACACGAGTTTGATTGCCAAAACGAGGTGGTTAGCCGAGTTCTGCGGCAATCAAACGAGTTTCGTTAAGCGCCATAAGCAAACGTGTATTGTTCAATATTTTATTTTCATCAATAAATTATGGTTCAATGTATACCTTGTTTTATAAAAAAGGGTGCAGTAATGGACATTGCTCAGATGACGCCTGACGGCCTCGGCCACAAATTTATCCTCGTTTGTTAGATGTTTACTAACAGCCTTTTGTCGTTAACTATTTCATAACACCTACTTGTTATTTGTCAATAACAGAACTGTCAACCTGACTGCAAAGTTCCCCATAACAGCCATGGTTGTTATATATTTAATAGCGTAGGTCGTTAAAAAATAACAGAATAGTAACATTTTAACATTGGCAAGACGAAAATGTATTGTTGGTGACACTGTAAGTCTATGTCAAATTCGAGGTTAGCAGGTTAGGTTTTGAGTCAGTCTGTGCCAAACGTAATTTTTTCCATAGGTGACTCTGATGAGACGAGTTTTCTGACACCCGTTACTAACACTATTTAACTTTTTCATTTAAATTGCTCTAAATTTTCAATTTTTGTAGGTGTTATGAAAAATATTCAGCGACATACGGCCGTTATCACATCTAACAAACGAGGATAAATTTGTGGCAGAGGCCGTCAGGCCGAGGCTAACGAATTTATGCTGGTTTGTTAGATGCTTACTAACGGCCTTATGTCGTTAATAACTATAACATGATAGCCCCACTACAGTCTATCTTGTTTCAACATGACTCAGGGCAGGCTCTGATTTCTGATATTTTTTACAGTGTACCTACTAACCTAACCTTAAAAATATCTTTCAAGTTTGACAACTGTTTGAAAACTGTAGAAGTTATTAGAGGGTTTTGTAAAATATACCTTCCAAATACACATTTTACATTTTTCTTTTAATATAAAAATTGCGCAGTTTTATAAACTCGTATTTATTTATCCAATAAAAACGTAGCTTTCTCTTAAAGTAAGCGTAATAATTTTTTTAATAAAATGAAATCGTTATAACCACCCTATATATTGACTAGATTTTGGCGGCAATATGAAATATTTGTTTGCCTCTAGTATAGTATTTTATGGAAAAGTAACAGTTTTTTTTCGTTTACCAAATATATGTTACTATCAAACCTAACTTTAGTGTAATTTATTAATATTATGGTTGTTAGGCAATTATGTACATTCGTAATGGTCTAATGTTCTTGGAATTTTTCACTTTACCTAATTTTAAAAATTGTTAAGAAAAGGTTTTATAACACTACTAGAAAACAAATGGATTAACTGGAATTAGTTAGTACGATAGAAAATCAATATTTGTTCTCAGTACTGGGATCATTCTGCATCTTCACGAGGAAATGTTTCAAGGTAATTCCACCACGGTCCAAAGTACTTCCATTATCTTGCTATCATGTGTTGTGTTTACTATTGTCAACGACGAAACATAAATATTGTTAGTCATTCGAGTAAATTCGTGTTAGAGGGTGCGGTACGCGTCTGAAACTTCACGGAATGTTTAGGATTAAAATTTAAAATCTTCAGTGTGTAAAAATGGAGGCAGTTTTAGAAAAGCCAAAAAATAAACAGGTTTAGTAAAAATTGTAGGTTATGTTTTGAATTACGTCTTTGACGTTTAAAATTGTAGAAAAAGAAAAAGGCCAAGGAAAATGTTCAAAATCGTGAAAACGCTAACCGAGAGGATGAAGCTGCCGTTTCAGCATTTGCTGAAACAGCTCAAGAGCTGGCAGCAGACAATTCTGTGGTTTCTTTAGAAGACGATGCAACAACAAAGGACTCGGAGAAACTGGTGGTCCAAACAGCTGAAATTGAAGAAGCTGCAACCAGCATAGTGGTAGACAGTGAAGAGAATCTAGATGTCAACAATAGTACCGACGGTTCTGCTGTTGCTTTATTAGATGATGCAACAGCAGAACTAGAAATGAGCGCTGGCATGGAGGATTCAGTTGTTCAATCGCTGACTGAAAACATGAAAAGTGTTACAAATAATCTAGTACTCAATAGTGAAAATGTGAAGATACGAGAACAGCCAATTACTTCGGCAAAAAAAGTTACAATTGATCGCAAGGAGTTCGAAGAACAAAACACTTTTGTCAAACTACTTCAGGCCAATAAGGAAATAATCAATTCGTTAAAGCTATCGGAAATTGATTTAAATAACGAAGCGACGCAGAATGTAAGAATATTGCACATATTGCTATTTTTTACACAAAAGAATTGGCATAGGTACATTAAGAAATGAGAGTACTTTTAACTTCTTTGATTGTCCTTGAGCAATAAGCAGAGAAAATAATGGGTTGCATTTCAAGATTAATTTCCAATTTTAATAATAGTGAAATGTTCATATAAAGCTTGAGCATTTGTAACACAGTTTTTAATAGTTAAACTACTGGAATTATATACTGGGTAAGTCAATAGTATGTCATTCGTTCATATCTTATTTGTCTTTTCAAATACAATATACAGTGTGTAAACGGAAATGTCGTAGATAGGGAAAGGTCAGCGTTAAAAATTACGAAATATCGGTTATATCTGTGGTCATGTAATATAGCAACATTGTTTTGTTTTTCGTTCAACGAGAGAAAAGCTTAGGTGAAAGAGCAATGTGAACGGATTCGTTTTATGTGTTTGGCAGTACCGAAGACTATTCTTGGTGCCACTGTCAGTCTATGTCATATTTAAGCTTAGCAGGTTAGGTTTTACGTCAGTCTGTGTCAAATAATAAACAAAACCCACATATTTAATATGTACTAAATTGCTAGCGGCTATGACTGGGGAGGTCACAGTGTAAGTGAGACAGACAACCAACTCTTCGTGGTATTTGGTGAGCTGTGCGCAAGCGCGTCGTCCGTGTGGTTGGGAAGTGAACCTTACGGTCAAGTTTAAAATTCCCTTCTAAAGGCGGAGTTCGAATTCTTAGGCATGCGCACGAGACGCATAATACTCGAGTGAGACTATGTCGCCGCCGTAATGTTTTCGCCCGTTCCCAGGCCCTACTAGCAATATAGTAAGTAATATCTATATGACAAAACCTAACCTGCTAATGTCAAATTTGACATAGACTGACAGTGGCACCAACAATACTCTTCAGTGCTGCCAAATCTAGCACACATCTCTCGTTGTGCGGACAGTAAAACAAACAACGTCTATATACTGTTTAAGTTTCATAGCTGTTTAAGCTTGATAACCTAAAATTATTTTCAACTCGTCAAGATATTTAGTTATTGCTGGTCAGCACAGTTTTTTTTTTTTATATAGAACTCTGTATGTTTAGATATTCTTATAAGTAAGCTTCTATTATGTGGTAGTAATTTAAGTTTGGTTGAATTATACAGGGTGTTTATTTAGAGAGAACCACTAGGGTCGTTTTTAGAAGGAAGAATTAATTTTTTCTATGGCACATGTCAAAGTGTGCTTTTATCAACTCAAAACAAAAGGTCAAGTTTTACTTTAACAGCAAGGGTAGATAAAGTAGCACTTTAACACCAAGGATAGATAAAGTAATTTAATTTTCTAACTTTTGTTTAAATTAAATATGACAGTTTCGTATTATCGTAGACCTAATCTAGCTACTGACATTTTGAAATGTGATTGACTGTCATAATTTTCGTTTGAAATTGTTAAAGTTCTTGCTATAGAAAAAAATATTGTATTACTATTTTTTAGTGAAGTATGGGTGTCATATTCTTAAATTTTGTATTTTTCAAAATATTTAGCATGTTTAAGGTTGAAGAAGAGAGATAATGAAAGCAAAAGAATAAAAAGGAGAAAAAATAACTGCAATTTTAGTTACTTTAAGAAAAACAGGCAGACAATCAAATATACATGCATATTGAAAATACAAAAATCAACGAACGGATAGGTACCTACTATCGGGAGTAATTGAAAGTGAATGACCGACATTTTAAATGCTGTCTATGAGTTTATCTGGCAATGCTAGCTCTAGCATTTTCAACTGGTTAAATACTGGCTTACTTCAAGTAGGCACGTGATATGTAAAAACTCCATTCACACAACTGAAATATTACAAAGACAAGCATACCGTTTATTTTTAATTGCTCCTGATAAATACATTTAATAACAATAAATAACACTTTATGGAACAAACAATAAATATATGTAATATTAAACAAAAATTCACAAAATGTGTTCAAATGGCCACCATTATGATTTATCCATAGCTGGAATTTGTGCAAAGTGAAACCATTTATATTTTGTAAAATGTATTCCATGTACAGTTTGTCAAACTTAGTTGGAAGTATGAGATTCCCACTTACCTGCGTGAACCTGCAGAGCGAGAACTCGTTCAGAAAGAAAATGGTGCAGTGTACGTTCAGTCATTTGCAATAACAGGCGAAAGTTAAGGAGTACGAACTAGTTAGTCGTTATCTGAATGTAAATTCCAACAAACAAGACTGCCAAGGCCATTTCCAAATTGCAAATATATTTAGTAATGGAATAAAAGTACAAATAATATATATATAAATACTTAATCAATTACAAACATCCTTTATCTAATAGACTTGTCTGTACGGGACACTGTTTCAGCAGCCAAACCGTAAGAGATAGAGAAAAAAGTTGTTAAAGTTATATGTTTGGAATGGTCATGTCAGGTCAGGAACCGAATTTCAGTCTTTAACACTAATTATTATCTTAATAACTAGTAGTCTAGTGAGACAAATGTCTCATTTAATAAAACAAAAAAGAGTTTCTTTACAAGTATTGACCTATCGATAGTTTCAAAGGCTCTCTTTAAGTCTATAAACACAGCTACTACATATTTATCCTGATCTAATAGTTTTTTCCATTTGCACATTGTCAATTGTAATGCAGTTTCACATGAATATTTTGATCGAAATCCTGACTGGTTTATATATAGCAAATTATTGTCTTCAAAATACTCTTTTAACTGCTTGTAAACTACTAATTCTAATATTTTCTCTATTACTGGTAATGTATTAATTGGACGAAAGTTTTCTGCTAAGTTTGTGTTATTTATTTTTGGTATTGGAATAACTGTACTCGTTTTTAAGATTTCAGGGAATCTTCCGTAACTTAATGAGGTATTAATAAAATTTAGTAATACATCACCTATTACTTCAAATATACTTTTTATCACCATTGCATTTAATATTTCGTATGAATTTGTTTTGTTTTCAAGAGAGTCAATTACTTTCCTTAAGTCACCCATTGTTATATTGCAAAAGCTATCTAATTCACATAAAATTGTTGGCAAATCATCATCACTCCATTCTTGAGTCAATCCAATCGTTGGGATTAGGATAATTAAGTAAATAATTAGTGTTAGAGACTGAAATTCGGTTCTAGGATAATTAAGTAAATAATTAGTGTTAGAGACTGAAATTCGGTTCCTGACCTGACATGACCATTCCAAACATATAACTTTACTAACTTTTTTCTCTATTTCTTACGGTTTGGCTGCTGAAACAGCGTCCCGGACGGACGGACAGACAAGTCTATTAGATAAAGGATTATCCTAATCCTAACTCTTTAGGTTAGATTCTAGGCAAATTTTATCAAGGCGAATGCGACTGGTAGTTTGCTACCAACAATGACGTCATATACGTACGTGTGGACGTGTGGTGAATACGCCTTCTATTTGCAAAACGGTCTTTTTTGTTTTATTAAATGAGACATTTGTCTCACTGGACTGCTAGTATTTAATAATAGGAGACGACCGCGTGGCGCAGTGGTAGAGCATCAGGCTTGCACTAAGCAAGTCCTCGGTTCGAATCCATGGATAGGCGGAAATTTTCCGCAGTCCATTGGATCGGTATCGGCTCGGCCGTTGGGATAGAATTAACGGCGCTCTTCCCGAAAGACTGGTCTATGGGAAAGAGTAACCTGACCACACACAACACATGCTACATACAATATACACATGATATACATATATATCATATAGTCGGCGGCCGAACATCCCGGGTTGCAGACCCGGGACTCCCGGCCAAACAAGCCATACGCAAAATAAAATAAATTTAATAATAGAACAATAACATGAAACTTAATTGAAATAGTTATTTTCATGACAAGCGTCGAAAGTAGCAAGTATCGTGCGAGTGTTGATTAGACAAACGAGGGCGTAGCGAAGCGAAGCCGAGTGGATCTAAAACACGAGCACAGATTATTTGCACTTTCGGGCGAGTTATGAACACTATCTTTTAGACGACTTCTCAAAGTAAATTCTGTTTTTAAGAATTGTTTTTATTTCGTTTGCAAAATTGATCGTTATATTATTATTGGTACAATTATAAAAAATTAGAGCTTGTTGGAAGCAGAGCAACGAATAAAGCAAAAGCGTCTGGATTATTTGAATCACGGTCTGCTTAATTGTGTGACAAACGTCAAAGTGACGTTTGTCACACAATTAAGCAGGCCGTGATGAGGCCGTGATGTGAATAACTTTGTGCCGTTACGATATGACTAGCACGATATAATATCGTGCTAGTGTATGAAATTGTCAACTTTCTGTAGTAGGCTGCTGTCGCGATAATGTTACTTTCATACGTGGTCGTCTAAAAATATATAAACATTGATTTGGAATTATTTAAAATGGTAACAATCAGGACATTGGCACTAGATTCATTCAATTCCTGAAACATCAGCTCTTAACTTTGTGAGGTATTCACTGCAAATGTATTAGTCACTCACATCACGCATCGTGGGCGTTTCGAATTCAGACTTTCAGCTAAGTTTGACAAGTTGTATGCGTTTATATGTCTTCTTTGGTAGTTAGTTTCGTTTAAAAAATCAAATTTTTTGCAAGTCCTCATAAGAAATAGTTAACTGATTTAGACATGGGAGATCTTGTGGTCCAACCTACTGGACCTCCTCTTTTAATCCACTTGTTCAGAAATTCGTTTTTTAAGATAATTTCGAACTTCAAGCACCGTCATGTTGAAACCTTGATTGGCAAATTGTATCAAGAGGTAAATTTCCAAGGAATTCTTGCAGATCTTGTAGAAATTTACAATAATTTCGAACTTAAGCAACACTATATTGGAACCATAATTGGAAAGTTGTGGTAAATTTACAAGGAAATTTTGCAGATCTTGTAAAAGTTTACGGTAGTTTTAACTTAAAAAAACATAGTCCAGTCAAATTCCTGCATCTGTGTTGATGATGACATGAGGAATCTCGATAGTACCGGGTGGCCATAAATATCTGTGATGCCGGTAGCCATGAAATTAGGTACTATTGCGGAAAAAATATTTCGCACGGTTTGTTTGCCTTGTGTATGTATGGTTTTATCAAGTGGACTAAAAGTCACTGAATTGTCAATTGTACTATGCAAGACAAAAAAAACTGGGACGACTCTTGATAGAGATTTTAGCATAATTTGATGAGCTAAAACTAGGCTTTGAACAATTACATTTATTGTATTCATAGCAACGTCTAAACAATTTGACGGTTAAGTTAGAAATATCTAGCAACTGTACACATTAAGGCAGTCACATTCACAAGAGACCATACTTACTATCCCAGTTTTTTTTGTCTTTCATAGTACAAGTGACATTCTGCCGTTAAAACTTAAAATGCCGAATCACGTTCTAAGCTAGGCGAAAAAGGCTTTGTTATCGCAAAGCTAGAAGAGGGATGGTCACTGCAACGTGTGGCCGATGAAGTTGGTTGCGGAAGAAGCACCATTTCTTAACATAACCTGAAAAAGCTAGTAATTCGACAATAACCCCAAAATGTGAAAAATGACAAGTAGTCAGATACACACTAAGTCACTGTGAATAAAACCAAGTAACTAGCTAAAGTATTGTGCGAAATATTTTTTCCGCAATAGTACTTATAAATGTTGGTTAGCATTATATTTCAATTATAATAATAAATTATAGGAATCTGTAAATTATTTTGACACTTAGGAGTGTCAGTTGTGATGACATTTGATATTTCGGTTAGGTAGTTGAAATCATAATTTTTTAAAACGTTGCTCATTCCAAAGGTAATGCGATCATGGTATGTACAAGTTTAAACACATCAGAGTATTCAGGAAGTTGTGAAACTCCCTTAATCTGGGCGCAAACAGGTCAGTAAATCTCTAATGACCTTGTCAAATTCCTGGTACGGGATAAGCAACCTCGCATTGGAATTGTCAAAACAACTTTCTCCTCTCTAAGTATACCGTTGTGTTAGGGAATTCTACGTTATGTAGAAATTCCAACTTCGATATAAGGAGACAAATCAACATTAAAAATGTTCTCAGGGTCAAGGTTCCGGAAAATAATTCGTTATATAGAGAAATTCCATATATAGACGTTTGATATATGGAAGTTTGACTGTAACACACAATCAAAAAAGTTTTCTTGGTCACAATGTTCATTAATGGTCCATTCACCAAAATTTAATAGATTTTGAAAATCATTGTGATCCAATTTTTCAACTATGTGGAAAGGTTAAAATTTATTATTACAAAGAATTGTTGGACACCGACAACTGGGCTAAAGTCGATACCACAGAAAATGACCCCAGACTCGAAACTTGTAAACATTTTTTCGCACAACCGTAAGGCTGACGTGTTTGTTTCAGTAGTGAAGGTTGGAATTATGGTGCACTTGAAGTTGTGTAATAGAGAATGATGCAATGACGTTCCATTTTTGTTACACAATCTTGAGATGTAACTACCAATCAGGGGTCATTTCTCATAATGTGCTTGCATATTGAGAGTGGAGACATACATGTGACGTTGTTTTATTGGTCGGAACAAATTTGGGGAAACAGAGAAGCGCATTAGCGTTTTTACTACTGCCAAATATTACATTTTATTATAATTTATTACATTTGTTAAATAATACGTTCATGTGTGTTATCATGTTGTATGAAATAGCAAAAAAGATTTTTCATAAATATATGAGTAGCTACATTAAAATTGTGAACTATGCCCAGTTGTGCAGTTTTTGGGTGCTGTAATAGCTTGAAGACAGGATTCGTTCTTTATCACTTCTCCAAGGTTCGTAAAAATAGCTTGGAAATATCCGCCATTTTTGTGTCCATTGACAATGAATTCGTGGCAAAGCCGTCGTGATTAGACTGTGAAATGTCGCAGCTTGTCAGTTAAAAGGTTGAGGTTAGTTGGTTTGAAAATGCCAAGATGTGTATCTTTGAACTGCACTAACCGTTCGAGACGGTTTTTGTTTGTTTGGTTTTGCCCACTGACCAAAAAAGGCTAGAAATGTGGATTCAAAATTGCGGTCATTCTCAAAAGAGAAAATAAATGGACAAATCTCATTAAACGGACAAAGTGGATTCCAGCAAATGACTCAAAAATATATGTAATGTCCATTTAATTTAAATATAACTGCATTCTATTATATTATTATAAATTATAGATTTTTTTTAGCGAAATAAACAGTTATTAACACACATATTATATTGTACGTTCCCTTTAACGGCGAACAATGGGAAATTAATTCTAATGGCAAAAAAGGTTAAAAATGTGCGCTATTGGAAAACAAAATTTCAAAAATAATGTGATAAACCAAACACAAGTCAAAATTAGTTGAATGTGACAATAATTCTTCAGTAGACGAAATTGTCTTAAATTGCTATGAATATGATGAACATTTGGAATTATTTACGACGTCACATTTTGAAATACTTTTTTCAAAAGGCGAAATAGAAGTTATAACGAAAACTTTACTTAGAGAACCTTAGAAACACAAAGAAGAAAAAGAACACTTTAAAGGGAATTCACGGAATTTTTAATTTTTGAAATTATGACACTGAAGGTTAAATCAATCAGATTTAGACAATGGTGTAACGAAACAATAAAAAAATGTTTAGCACTAGAATTCTTGTGTAGAAAAAATGGGTACAGGAAAATATCAAATTTAAATCTTCCTTTTCTATCTAATATTAGAACATTAAACTTCAAAATGTATCCTTTAGCAGTGGAATTTTACATGAATTTTTCGAATTTTTAACTTAAAAGGTAAAAAACACGAACGATTTCGAACGATTTTGTGTACTTGGTTTAGACAAAACGCCGAACACTGTTTATTGTCCCGCAACTAGTGAATACGTTAGTGCAGTTACTTTACCAGGGCAAATATTGTTACATAAATAATAATATTAGCTGAACAAATACGACTATAAGTTCATGATATACAATCTGACATGGGTTCAACTAACCTTGCTATTTGGTATTATTTGCGGCAAAAACCCAAAAATTCAAAATTACATTGCAAATCCATTCAATAGAGATAATAATTTTTTTTTGGCTGGAAAAACTTAGAGCTCTTTAATTAATAACAAATTGTTTTACATTCCAGACACTAAAGAAAAACTACAATTTGTCTAACAATGAAATTAACATAAAATTGAGCATAAAATATATTGAAATACTAGCTGACCCGGCAAACGTTGTTCTGCCCAAAAATAATTTGTCGTTCAAACCCTGTTTCACTACTATAGAGTTTTAATTTTATGTCATGTCCACCTTCTTGGACTCAAAAATAAATGCCATTTTCGCAATCAACGTCCCAAAAAACCTCAAAAACGACACCCATATCGATTTTTAGGCTTATTTATCCTATTTCACCCCCTAAAGGGTTGATTTTCGGTTGCTTTTAGGCTTAAGAACTAAGAGTACATTACTTTTGTGCTTTTTAATTCTCTTTCAGATAATAACCTAAAATTTCCGAAAAAGTTACAGATAACGAAATTAGAGCTAAAAAAAGTTCTGAAAGATAGGTAAACTTCCTCTTACAGTCAAGTCTAAATTATGAAAAATGTTTAATTAGTGCAGTACATAATAGTAAGCACCAAAATTTAAATCGATTCCTTTACGTTTGTGGAAATTAACAAAAAAATAAAAAATAAAAAATGTAACTTCAAGGTCCTATAACTCTTACTGAAGGAACTTTGTACTAAGGTATATTAGGTTTAATCAATTAATTGTAACGTAAGGAATCTATGACTAATCGGTGTCCCATTCTTTTTGGGACACCCTGTATATATTGGCGGGAGAGGTTCCAGTGCGTTTCAAAGTTTGGACTTTTTTAATTCTTGTCGAAACAAGCCCCTAATAGACTGATTTGTTTGCTATTACGTCACGATCCGCTTTTAAATTCAATTTTTTTGCTGACTTCAATGAAAGCATCATACCCAGCATTTTTCAAATTACGGTTTACGTAACCTTTCGACTTAGCCTTCCATAACGCTGGATGTGGCCTATATATTTCAATAAATTCTGTTAGGTACTCTTTATTCATTTCTGAGTTTCCTAATATTGCCGAACCAAACTAACTCACCATTTTAACCAAAGTACCGCAAATTTAAGCAGTTACATAAAAGAATGGAAATCTGACGTAGAAGAAAGCTGCTCCGATCATAAATTAATACAGTTTCATATAAGTAGGCAGAAAGAAAACGTATCAATGTTTTGCTATCACGCTGTTAAATATAATACAAAAAAAGGGAGTTTCGAAAAATTTGAAGAGAGTTTAAAGAAAAACCTTGTTAAGAGTTTTAACTGTATAAAAGATCAAGAAGAAATTGACAAAGAACTCGCAGATATTCTTCTTAACGAACCTGATCTAGAATTATTTTTAGACAAAGCTTATAAAGCAATAAAAACGGCCTGCGAAGATGGTTTTCCTGTCATAAATAATAACATGAAAAAAATATTCAAGAAAAGTGTACCGTGGTGGAACGAAAACCTAACTATTTTAAGGAAAAAAGTTAACGCCTTAAGAAGAAGGTATCAGAAAACAACGGACAGTAATTTAAGGGAAGAAAGGAGAAATATGTACATGGAACAGAAGAAAGAATATGAAAGATTAATTAGAAGGAGCAAATTTGACTCCTGGAAGGAATGTTGTAATGTTGCAAACGAAGTGAACCCGTGGAACATAGTATATAAGGTAGCAGCCAGAAAGCTAAGATCCAATACAGCATTTACAACCGTAAAGAAGCCGAACGAAACATACACTACCACAATAAAAGATACTCTCGAACACCTGTTGGACAACTTCGTACCAACAGACGATACGCAAATTGAAGAAATTACCCATGAACAAACAAGACTAAATTCAGTTAATCCACCGACCACAGAAGATGATAAACGATTCACACAACAAGAAATCCACAGTGTTCTAAAAAAAATTGACCCAAATAAGGCAACTGGGAAAGACGGGCTTACAAGCGAGATTATGCTTGCAATACATACAAATTTTCCGCTTCTTTTGAACCAAATTTACAATGAATGTTTAAAAAGAGGCTGCTTTCCTAAAAGATGGAAATCGTCAATTATCATACCTATCATAAAACCTGGCAAAGAAAACAGCGACGACGCAAATAAATTTAGGCCTATAAGTTTAATTAACGTTGGAGGAAAACCATTGGAAAAACTTTTGATTGACAGAATAATGCATCACGTATATAGTAATAACTTAATGAATAGCAACCAATTTGGATTCATTCCTCAAAGAAGTACTACGGACACAGCTTTGTTCGTCAGAGAACACATCGAAAGCCTGTTACAACAGAAGAAGTCTGTAGTAATTACTAGTCTAGACGTGAAGGGAGCCTTCAATGCGGCCTGGTGGCCAGCTATACTAAACAGTCTTAAATAATTTAACTGTCCTAGGAATTTGTACAACCTCACAAAAGATTATTTTAAAGATAGAACGGCTACACTCGCGATGAACTCAATAAAGATAGAAAAAAAGGCAACTATGGGCTGCCCCCAAGGTTCGTGTTGTGGATCGGGTCTATGGAATATTCAAGGGTAATACCACAAGCAGTGGATATATTTTTGACAAATATTTTGTCGTTTCCATGTAAATTATTGCGTTTAAATTTCACGATACAAAATCACATCAAAAATGTCACGAGCCGAAGGCGAGTGACATTTAAATGTGATTTTGTTGAGTGAAATTTGCAATAATTTCTTTGGAAATGGCAAAATATTAAAAAAAAATATATCTACTTCGAGTGGTATTTGGGACGACTATTTAACAATATTAATACATAACGATTAACTTTAATGAAAAATAATCCAACCATTAATATAATCATTCATTCTCAATTAAATTCAGCGGAATACTTCCAAAACACAGCATTTTAAGATTTTTAAAACAAGCCACACAGTTTGTTGGGGTTTAGTGTTACGTAACCTAGCGATATCACTAGAGACAGAACATCGTTGCTAAGCGATACTTCGCAACAAGGCTATTTATTTTTTGAGTACGTACATTGTTCTGTGAATATTTTGCATGGTGCCCAATATTCAGTGATATACTGTTGTTATTGGTTGAAAAAAGCAAATGTCTGCAATGTGATTGGCTTATATGTTATAGTGTTGAATAGTCAAGGGTAATACCACAAGCAGTGGATATATTTTTGACAAATATTTTGTCATTTCCATGTAAATTATTGCGTTTAAATTTCACGATACAAAATCACATCAAAAATGTCACGAGCCGAAGGCGAGTGACATTTAAATGTGATTTTGTTGAGTGAAATTTGCAATAATTTCTATGGAAATGGAAAAATATTTTAAAAAAATATATCCACTTCGAGTGGTATTTGGGACGACTATTTAACAATATTAATACATAACGATTAACTTTATTGAAAAATAATCCAACAATTAATATAATTATTCATTCTCAATTAAATTCAGCGGAATACTTCCAAAACACAGCATTTTAAAATTTGTAAAACAAGCCACACAGTTTGTTGGGGTTTAGTGTTACGTAACCTAGCGATATCACTAAGGAGAGAACATCGTTGCTAAGCGATACTTTGCAACAAGGCTATTTATTTTTTGAGTACGTACATTGTTTTGTGAATATTTTGCATGGTGCCCAATATTCAGTGATATACTGCTGTTATTGGTTGAAAAAAGCTAATGTCTGCAATGTGATTGGCTTATATGTTATAGTGTTGAATAGTCAGTATAATTCACTGCTAAACATAAATTATACCCAAAAAACAAAAGCGATAGCATTCGCCGATGACTTGCTAATAATTACGCATGGGAACAACTCAGTCGAAGCAGAAAACTTTGCTAACTTGGATCTTAAGAAAATTGAAATCTGGTCAAAAAATAATAAGATAACCTTTAACGACCAAAAATCAATGACAATGTTAATATCAAGGAAAAGGAAGAAGGACGATGATATAAAAATATATTTAAATGGAAATACCTTAAAACAGGTGTCGGAACTAAAATACCTAGGTATTTATTTCGATGAAAGATTAAATTTTAACAGCCACATTAAACGTATCACTGAGAAAGCCACTAAATTGATATACACCTTATCTAGGTCAGCAAGAATGAATTGGGGATTGATTAGGACATCAGTCTCTTAAAATTATATATACAGGCGCTATTCAACCTATACTTACCTATGGAGCTCCCGTTTGGATTAAATCTGCAAATAGAAAAACCAACCAATTAATGCTTAAGAGGGTACAGCGACTCATTAATGTTAAAGTGGCAAAAGCATACAGAACTTTATCGTACGAAGCGTCGTGTATCTTAAGTGGTTTAGTGCCTATAATTATTAAAATTGAAGAAATAAATAGAATACACTTGGCCACAAAAACTAGAAAGGATATTCACTACGATTTTCTCATGCCAGTTAGTAAGTGGATTCATCTTGCAGAAATTCCGACTGTTAATCAACCAGATCGTAATGCAAAACCTGACATCAAGATATATACAGATGGGAGTAAAACTAGTGACAAGGTTGGCTCTGGAGTGGCGATTTACAGAAACAACTAGCTTGAGCACGAAATGAACAATGCAGAAAAAGGGAAAGTGACAAAAGAGTTCTATCCAACAGTATCCGCAAGATTAAAATATCCGTCTAAAGTGAACCCTAATTTTACTGTGCTAGTGACCGGCCATGGACAACTGCGAAGCTATTTGTACCGTTTTAAAATTTTAGACAGTGCTCGATGTCCGTGTGATACTGATGATCAGACTGTAGATCATCTGATTTATAACTGTAAAATTTTAAAAGTGCAGCGACGAATATTACGATATAGTATACTAATCAAGGGCGGCGACTGGCTCGTAAATAAAAAATTACTTGTAAATACTTACCTAAGAGAATTTAATTTCTTTGTCAAAAATATAGACTGAGAAAAATTATAAAATAGTAAATAGATACATATATAGCTTCAGTTGTAGGTAACAATTAGTTACATACTTTCCTAAAAGAATTTAATATAATTGTTAAAAATAGAATTTGTAAGTTATAAGTGGAGAGGAGTGACGAACCACCCCACTAACAAAGTCAGAAGGGCTCCAAGGAGCGGCATCAATTCTATGAAGAATGTATCGCCAAATATAATAATAATAAGTTATAAGTAGTTAAGTTACTAGCATGGCCTCCTGGATTAATGCGAGACTAACGGCTCTATGCGGCCCGCCGCATTTTGAGTTCAAGGCATTTTTTATAGTTTGTAGAGGCGCTACAGTACGTTGCGCTTGTGCCCTTGGTTGCATACGTCCACGGCCTCCTGGATTAATATTAATCTAGAACGTCGTGCCTACGTTACAGATAACTTATCAAAAACCCAACAGATGGCGCCAAAGTACGTTGGCCTCAGAATCACAAAAATTATACAAATGTGGCGGGCCGCGTAGAGACGTCAGTCTCGCACTTATCCAGGAGGCCGTGGTTACTAGGAATTAGGCATAGTTTTCATATAATCAGAGAAGTAAATTAGAGCAGATAGTTTTAGTATAGTTTTAAAACGGTTATAATGTATGATTAAAAAACCAATGTTGCATATAGGCATATAGTATATATATGTAATGGAATATGCAGAATAAATGAAATAAAAAAAAAGGGCCGAATAAAAATAATAATAATAATAATAATAATATTTTTATTTAGCAAAAACTAATACAACCTACAAAATTAAATAAAATACAAAAACTAAATTAAAGGTTCCAACAATAATGCCCAACTTATTTAACAAAATGTAATAAATGAATAATAGATAACTAAATAAATACAGTAACTAAATAAATAAATACATACCAAATAAAAATGTTATTAACATAAATAAAATTCATTACCATAAATAGAATTCAACATAAACAAAAATTATTAACATAAACTCTTTTTTAACCTCTGCTTAAAGATATGTACATTTCTTGCGCTTTTAATAAAACCGTCCAGTTCATTATACATTATCAGCCCCTTTACAAAAACAGTTCTAAACGCCCCCTCCGATTTCACCGTATTTATAAAAAAATTGTCCCGATTTCTAGTCAAATGATCATGTACATTCACACACTGAATATTCAAATTGTTGAAATAGTCCGGTAACAGCCCACTCTTCAGCTTGCAACAGTAAAATACGTGTGTGTATGGGCCCTGCAAAGGAAAAGGGTCTAGATCTGTGGCAGGCAAAATCGGTATGTGGCGTGGGGCGTGCAGATATCCATACACGGACTCTTTTTCCTGCACATCTGGTGTGTTACGTTCATTCCTGCAGGAAAAAATGTGTGTCTATGCCTAGCTAATGACACTTAAACCGCCGTCACCTTTTAATTTAGTTTTAGCTGCAGTTTGAATTTTATTTTTTCAACTTGTGGCGAGGGAAATTATGATTGGTTTTGGTTGTCGAGGGTTCTTAGTTGTAACCTAAATTGCTTTATCTGAGACCAATTTTTTTGAATACTTTGATAACTGCATCACACGTATTTACATCTTTTTTCTCCATTTCTGGTATTCCAAGCACTTCTAAATTGTTTATTCCAAAACGTTGTTTTAAGTTATTCAGCCTCTCCTTAATTTTTTCTCTTTTCTTGGATGATCTTATTTTATTACGATATTCATTTGTGACTGAATTTATTGGACTCTGGCATAAAAGCTGGCATTTTTGTTCAAAATTTAGCTTAGCGGCAATAGAAGACTGAATTTCTGCACTATTTTTGGTTTCTAAATCACAACCATTTGATTTCTGTTTATTAGCCATGCTAAGACACTTTTGCACTGCCACTTTTCTTTTTCTGTATCACTGACCATTTTCTAACCATTTCCTCGCACATGACGTATGATTCATGTTTGTAATAATTTATGAATTGTCCATAAAACGACCTGCACACATCGAGGGAAGGAACGAAAATGTTATCAGAAAATTTATAGGATTTCCTATTAAAAAAAATTAACTTGTGTGCTAACCACCAAAAATTGAACACCTTGTAGAGTTGAAAATAATTTTAAGTTATAAAGCTTAAAAGTTGTGAAGATTTGTTGTATTTTAAACTATATGCTCCTCTACAGCAAAAAGAGGCTAAAGATAATGAATAAAATAAAATATGAACCAATGACGCACTATTGACTCACTCTGTATATCGTTCTTTACATAATTGAAAGTTAGTACAATTCTTTCATATATTTATAATTGTTAAAACTGCAGTGATTCTACCATAAATAACAAAAGCAGAGAGCTCTAGTGCTTAAAAATACAGGGTGTTCTTGAGAGGTGCAGAAAAAAATTACCTACATATATTAGAACTCAAAATAAATGTATTTAACCTAAAATTCATTATCTTTAGATGGCTATAACTCATCAGGGGTGGACTTTTGTTTATAGGAATTTGGGTTAAATCGGCTTATTTTGAGCTGTAGTGTGCCGTTAATTTCTTTTCGCATCTTTCAGGGACACACTATATAATTATCATTTATTTATTACATTTATAGAAGTGCAAACAATTACAAACAATTTTTAGGTTTCCAGCCAGCATAAAATGGCAATTAAAGAAGTTGTTGACATCAGACACTGCATTAGGGCATATACTGAATCCCAATTAGCTGCATTATACACAAATAGCGAACTGGACAGCGTACAACAATTTGCATCACAGTTTGTGGAGGCTGAGTTAAAAGGAATAGCAGTCAAGCGCCACCCCTTATATGAGCTATTAGAAAATTACCTCCAGGCTCGCAGTAAAATGACTGGTAACTTATTGGAGTCTGAGCAGCTGCGGCAGGAATATAAAGAAACTTTCAATCAAATATGGAGTTTAGAAAACTCAGTTGTAAGTGGCCGAGGGGAATGCCACGATGGGGTTAGCGTAATGGCAACTCACTCTTACTGCAAAGCTACGTTCCATAGATCTGTATTTCAAACAGTTGGCAGAATTTTGAACCAGCTCAGGAAAGTTGTTACAGAAACTCATGTTCTTTACTCTTACGTGGCTGAAATATCGAAACTGCAGGTGTGTATTTATTAAATATAAAGCTACAATATGGGTTATAATGAGAATCACTACGTTGCAGATCGAGCTGTATTTACAAACACTAACGACAAACTGTATGAATGCATCTCAACTGCAGCAAAATGCCCCTGTTTCGTTAATATCTCATGCTATTCCTCCCCATTTGGTGCCAATCCTTTGTGAATTGCGTCTGTCTATATCGGTGTTGTTTTCATTTCAAAGACGTTTAATTAGAGATTCTCAGTTCGTCAAGGAGACTAGGGATTGGCTCAACCGGCTAGTTGCGATTTTATTACGATTGGCTAATTGGCAAGATCACCTTTTCTTACTTAATCATGTTTTAAGGTAAGTTTTGCTTCACAAAGGCTGGAAATAAAATAACGTAAATAATTTCAGATGTCCGGCAGGTGTAGGTTCCTGGGCTGCACAGTTTATTCAGACTCCTTTAACTGATAGATTGCAAGAGTCGCCGTTTTCTAGCTATCACATCAATCATGTTATTGCTATCATGGCTGCCATTTTAATGCCGATTCAAAAACGGGACCAGTTTTTAGAACAAGTAAGATTGTTGTAAATTTCTGCTTTTACTTTATTAATTTTAAAGAAGTTTCATTTAGTATTTGATTTTTAAGAATAGAATTACACGTAAAAAAATGTATTGCAGTTAGCACAAACCAAAGAAAATCCAGATGACACTTTATGGGTCATTGTCGATTCTGAAGGTGAAGAAGACGAAGAAACATCGGGCACCGCATTAAGGGAGAACGACTTGGTACAGTTACTAAACCAATTACCACTTGATAATCTCTTTAGAGCAGCTATGTTAATTCATCATCGAGATGGCCAAGTACATCACAGTTTGCTTTAGATTTCGTATTAGAATAACTGGAATATTTTACAGGACTTTTATGATCCCAATCAAGTGTCAGAAAATCACATATTACGGTTTCTAGCATTCTGCACGGTACTTCTGAGAATCCTCAGGCAAGGTTTGCGTACTTATGATCAGCCACGTTATCTTCAGTTTTCTAAACGTCTGTGCCGCTTTATTCGGCACGTAGTCCAGTACGCCACAGATCAGTGGGAACAGTTTCAGAAGAGCCAGAAATTGGAAGATGCAGCAATGCTGGAGCGTCTGCAAGTGGAATATGATGCGTTCTTTCTTAGAGCCACACACTACTTGTATTCATCACAGAAAATTGGTGCCTGGCAATTTTTAGCCGTCGTTCCTTATCATATAGTATCCATAAAGACCCTCTGGCGGATATTTTACTTTCTACATGAGATTGACAGTTCTGCTGAATTTATTTTAGACCCTACAGACACTACAGATTTTAAACAAAAGTTGTGGGACGAGTCGCTTCGTAGTCAGTTTGAAGACAAGTTAGTTCTATTAGACGATGCAGAATCTTATTACTTGTTGAATACATTTGCTAACATGGTATTGGCACGGAAGGAAATGGACATGGATTTCATTAAAATGGCTACTATGGATCTGCTGCAGGTAAATGGCTTTTATTACTACATTATAGCTTGCTAACTATATTTATCGTAAATATCAATTTAAAATAGATACTAGCTGTAGACCGCGCCGCATGCCACATTTAAAGTTCGCGCGTTAGATAGATATATTTTTTTTAGATACATTACTTGTGCCATTACAAAAAAAAATGTTTTACACACTTCTACTATGACAAATGCTACACCAAATACATAAAATATATACAATTTACGTTTAATTACATATACATATTTATTTCTAATTCAGTACGTAAAACATGCTTAGAGCCAGTCATTAAAATTAAAGGTTAAAAATTCATTCGTGTTGAAAATAGTGTTATTTATTAAAAATGCTTTTAGTGCAACTTTAAACTTTGGCAGTGGAAGTTTCTTCACGTGGCCAGGCAGACAGTTAAAAAATACAGCCCCATAATAGATAAGACCATTGCGATCCGCATTCACTGTAAAAATTTGGTCTAATTTTGACATTCTTAGTATTATAAGAATGAACATTGTTCTAGGTATCAAAAGATGCATGTTACCTTTAAAATAGAGTAAACAGTAATAAATGTAGATACACGGGAAAGTTAAAATACGCAATTCAATAAATTTTGCTTTTACATAATAATAATAATAATTCCATTTATTGGTAACCAATTCAATATATAACAAAACATATATACATAATACACAGTGTGTCCCAGGATTGATGTTACAAGAAGTTAGATAAACTAAAAATTTTAGAATTTTATTTTAAGGTTCTAGGATTCGGTTCTACTTGGTCTGAAAAGAATTTTAAGAATATTTTCAGTTTTTGAAAAACAAGTAGGCCTTGACAGGGAAGCGAAAACTATTTTATTTTCAGGTAAACTAACCTTTTTGCTCATGATACGGAAAAATTTTATTAAGAAAAGTTGTTCATAATGATAAATTATGGCTCTATACCAAATTTTACAAAATTCTGTCGACTTAGAAAAACAAGTAGGTCTTGCCAGGGAAGCGAAAACTATTTTATTTTCAGGTAAACTACCCTTTTTGTTCATGATACGGAAAAATTTTATTAAGAAAAGTTGTTCATAATGATAAATTATGGCTCTATACCAAATTTTACAAAGATCTGTCGACTTAGAAAAACAAGTAGGCCTTGCCAAGGAAGCGAAAACTATTTTATTTTCAGATAAACTACCCTTTTTGTTCATGACACGGCAAAATTTTATTAAGAAAAGTTGTTCATAATGATAAATTTGGCTCTATACCAAATTTTACAAAGATCTGTCGACTTAGAAAAACAGGTAGGCCTTGCCAGGGAAGCAAAAACTATTTTATTTTAAGGTAAACTACCCTTTTTGTTCATGATACGGCAAAATTTTATTAAGAAAAGTTGTTCATAATGATAAATTATGGCTCTATACCAAATTTTAGAAAGATCTGTTGACTTAGAAAAACTCGTAATTTTTTAGAAAATGGTATTTTATTTTCAGATAAACTACCCTTTTTGTTCATGATACGGAAAATTTTTATTAAGAAAAGTTGTTCATAATGATAAATTATGGCTCTATACCAAATTTTAGAAAGATCTGTCGACTTAGAAAAACTCGTAATTTTTTAGAAAATGGTATTTTATTTTCAGGTAAACTACCTTTTTTTTTCATGATACGGAAACATTTTATTAAGAAAAGTTGTTCAGAATGATAAATTATGACCATCTACAAAATTTCAGAAAGATCTGTTGACTTATACAGGGTTCCCAGCGACCTGGAAAACACGGAAAACCGGGAAAAGTCAGGGAATTAAAAATAGTCAGGGAAATCAGGCAAATGTCAGGGAAAATTAGTAACTCTTTCACTTGGTCAAGGAATTTTTGGAAACGTAAAACTGCGCATGATTATTTTAATTCTTGCGTTACTTTCAGAGATATAATATACCTACGCTCAGCGTATTATCTCTGTCTTGGCCCTATGTAGTAGCGTTGAGTTGACAAGGATGGAATGTCGCCAGTGTGTGTGTGTAATCATTCGCAGTCGGACGACGAGTCGACGCATTCAAATTGTGGAATCTCGCGCGCGTGCGCGCATTGGTTGCTTATTCCGCTCAGACCGCCGACGACGCAAACCACGTGTTGTTTATGTTTGACTTGTGAGGTTATGAGGTTGGTCTAGGTTGCCCGTTTTGCTTTGTTTGCGTATTTTAGTAAAACTTGAAACGTATTAGCATGACGCAAAAGAAAACAGTGTTTAATAAAAGATTGGATTGATCCAGCCGTAAATCCAGAATGGAGCAGAATTATAGCTGCTGTACCAAATTACCTGGAAAAATGAAAAATTAAGTCAGGGAAAACCTGGAAAAGTCAGGGAATTTAAATTTGTTAACTTGCTGGGAACCCTGTTATATTAAACTGTTTCAGAAAACACTGAATCCCAGGATACTTGATTTTAAATCATATATGTCTATTTCTGTCTAACGCATACAAAGCCCATAAACTGCATTCTAACTCATTTGAATGCCTATTCTCACATTATCCACCACCAATCTGTAGATTTAACACCAGATATTTTATTACCTTTTTGCCATGACAATTGATAAATCGCAAGGACAAACTCTGGATAAAGTAGGAAGTTTTTGTTTTTATAGTGTACTCATATTAAGCATTTAATTGCACTGTCCCCAAATGTCAACTGAAGCATTAACAAAATCATATTAAAAAAATTAAAATATAAAAAAATTATAAAAAAACTATACTATATGTATTTAACAAAAATAAGAGGAAGGGCAAAAAAGGGATTATTAATAGTTTTTTGAGTCTTCTCGGAACGTTTAAAAATTGTTGGCAACCATTTGGCATACTCTGTATGCAATGTGCTATCAACATTTGGGCAAAATTCAAAATTTTTAAATGATAAGATTTTATTAATAAAGGGTTAAAGTTTTATAAGTTTCAAAATATTTTGCAATAGGTCCCATTGGTAGTTTTTTATTTATTGTGGTTTTATCTTCTCGATGATGATATTGAAATGGCAGTTGCTATGAAGATATGCATCCCCTCAAAGTGGTTAAATAGGCCAGAAGTGTTTTTCTAAACGTAGCCGCAAAAGAACTACTACAGGCAGGAAATTGAAATTCGGCATATTAGATCGTTTTAAACATCGAGTCAAGTCATTTCAGGGGTTTTTGGAAATGTTTCCTCTCAAAGGGGTTAAATGGGATAGATGTGTTTTTCTAAAGGTCGCATTAACACGGCAACTGCTGCAGGTAGGAAGTTGAAATGCAGCAAGTGAGTTCCTTTTACAAATCTGGTGAAATCATTTTCAGGATTTTTTGTAATGCATCCCCCCAAAGGGAATAAATGGGGTAGATGTGTTTTTCTAAAAATAGTCACGAGATGGATACAGGTAGAAAGTTGAAATTCGGCATATTAGTTCATTGTATAAATCAGATCAAATAATTTTTGGGTTTTGGAAAATTCATCATCGAAAGGGGTTAAATGAGACAAATCTGTTTGTCATGATATCGCCACGGGGAACTACTACAAGCAGTAATTTGAAATTCGGCATATTAGATTGTTTTAGTAATCAGAAATTATTTTTAGGTTTTTTCGAAATGTATCCCCTCAAAGTGGATAACGAGGCCATAAGTGTTCTTCTAAAAATAACCACAATGGAACTACTACAAACAGAAAATTAGATCGTTTTACAAATTAGGTCAAATAAATTTCAGGTTTTTTCAAAATTAACTACCGAAAGGGTTAAATGGTGTAGATGTGTTTTTCTAAAGATCGTCACGAGATAGACAAGTAGGAAGTCGAAATTCGGCATATTAGTTTGTTTTACAAATCATGTCAAACCATTTTCAGGGTTTTGCGGAATGCATCTCCTCAAAAAAGTTAAATGAGATAGATTTGTTTTTTAAGATTGCCTTAACGAGCGAAGTACTACAGATAGGAAGTTAAAATTTGGCGTATTAGATCGTCTTACAAATAGGCCAAATAAGGGTGTTACGGTGTAAACGCTCTCTTAGCGATATTCGGTTCGCGCGTATCGAAATTTGTTAAATTAGCGATCACTTTTTTGGTGGTGCTCTAAACAACGAACATTGCGATGAAGTCAACAACAAAATTATATCTCTTTTGCCTGAATATGAAAAGCAATATTTGAGTGTGACTACAATTTATTGCATCACATAATTTTCTATGGAATTTCTAGATTCGTTAAATTTCAGTGGAATATATCCACATTGCTTAACACTAAAAATACGATCAATAGATATTCCCTTCAAGATTTTAAATGTGTCTACTGGTTTAAATGATGAGATAAGATTAATGGTATGCAATTTATTTATGAACTGCTTAGATTTGGTATTAAGTGGACAAGCCACAGGCAGAAGAGTATTATTACCACGTATATATTAAGACTTTTTGCCTTCGGAAAAACAAATTTGTGTACGCCTATCATTTGCCATGACAGTAAATCACAAGGACAAACTATGGATAAAGTGGAAATATATCGTATTTGCAACAACCAGTATTTAGCCATGGTAAAGTATATGTAGCAATATCACGTGTGAGCAGTTTTGAAAACTTAAAAATTTAAATTTTACCTAATGGATCCTGCCACACGTTACAAAGAAGGTTTGTAACTTGCAAAATATTTTGCAACGGGTCCACTAGTGTTTATTTATACTTTAATTTTTACTTGTTTTAGAAACTTTGTTATATTTATAGTTCATACAGAGACAAACTGATATTTGTTTTAATCTATGCTAAAATCGGAACAAAGAGACAGGAAATAAGAAGGCATGACCTCATTTAAAAAAGTATTTATAGAGTAAATAAATTGAAAATGTACGCCTTATTAATAATACTATTGGTTTTGGGTAACTAGAAGCGCAGGGACTTAACTCATATTGTTTTTGCAGGTTGGTTTTGTAAGCGAAGCTACACAAGAAAACTGCTCGAAAAATGCTCGAATATTGTTAACACACATAACGTCCAAACACCCTCACCTCTTGTCTGAAATTCTAAGATGCGTGAAAAAACAATTTGTTCAGATCGGGAATCTGAGCCTCTATTTGTTTGAAGAATTGCCTCTTTCGATTTGGAAGCCCTCAGAAAGCGATATGGAATTGATTGCATTTTGGCTAACACAGCACGAACTAACAACAGATGAAAGTCGTTTAGCTCGCATGATACTTTCACGGTTAAATTGGGGTTTGACACCTGAGGGAACTCTCTTCCTACCATACGGGTTGCACTTCAAAGTGGCGTTGCTGTTGGCGCAAGTTGTAGAACAAGAGCCTGCATATTTGCAATGGGCCTGGCAGACAGCATTCCGACTTCGTCTTCACCTCAGTGACAAAGGATTTTCTGATTTAAGCCGTATTACTGAGTTGGATGATTGCAGTGTTATTAGCAAAGGTAGAATTTTTTGTTTTGTAAATTATAATGGATCAAAACGATCATTTTTCAGGCGTGCGAGAGCAAAAACCATTTTTTTGTTTTCTCGGTTTGTTGATGACTTCGTGGGGTCATCTTGTTCCCATGGTGTGCACAAAAGGCTTGATTCTATTGGAAAATTTGCAGACATATCAGAAATATGATGCTATTATCTTTTCTTTGCATCTAATAGTGCCACTGTTTTTAAACTGTCAAGAGTCACTAATAAACAGCGAAAAATTTCAAAATATACTTGTATCTCTATTAAATGCTGATAGAACATACATAAACATGGCCAAAAGTTTTGTTGCGCCCCAAAATAATGTCCTTGAACAGTTTGGAAATATGATTGAATGCCAGATTGACAATTACAACTGGTATAATTTGGACAGCCCTAGATGTTTGGTGCGGCTTTGGATGAATTCTTTAGTATCTATGCCTAATTGGAATAAGGATCCAGGAGTTCTTTATTTGCTGGATGTGATTTTGAAGGCAGCTTTTTTCTATGGTGATGCTTTAGATGCTGCAATAAACGTTCTGCGAGATTTGCTCCAGGTATGAGTACAGTACTTCTTTATAATAAATAAAACATTGAATTTTTATTTTAGTGCACCACTCCTCAAGAACACAACTCGTCTATTTCTTCGCTTTTTAAATGGGCCTCCCAGTCAACTCTACCACAAGGAAGTCTGCTAACGGCCACTTCACTGCCATCGTGTGTATGGCTGGCTTACATTCTTATTGCACTAGAACATGACGAGAGGGAGAAACAGACTGGTTTATGGAGAGAAATACTGACACAGCTTAAATATCAAAAAGGAAAAGTGAACATTGACGCTGCCATTAAGGTTTTTATGATTAAAAATTCACATTTGTGGGTTATACATTTTTGTGTTGCAGAAAGCTGCAAGTATTGTCAAGGTACCATCATTTACTTCTTCCTCTTTGTGTATTTATCGCTGGGCACAACAGGCTTTAGACACGGCTGTCGATCACCCTCTACTTCCTTTAGTGTGGCAAAAGTTTTTCACTTTGTATCTAGTACGAGTTCCTGTATCAAGGTATGTTGGAAAAGTAACTAATATCTTATATTCATATTCTGTCCTTTTTTATCTGTTTGTGTAAAGGTAGTGTTTGTAATTTGGTATAAATATTTTGTTTGACTCAATAAATTTAAAATATTTAACTGAAGAATGTTACTCAGCTATTTTTATATATAAATTATATGTTGGTTTCATTTAAAATAGATTTGTTATACCGGGTGCTGACTTGCGCAAGCACCATAGGGATTTGCATAGTAAATTCTTTATATTTATTCAATTGTTTACTCACTTAATTACTTTAGAGCTAAATTAAAATATATTTCTTGTAGAGAAAAAAATACTGCATCCAGTCATACTACTGTTAACAATTTTCAATTTTCCTGAATAGGACAAATCAATGAAAACAAAAATTTAATTTTCAAAACTACATGGTGCCTTGGAATTACCTAAACAACCAATATATCTTGTTTGTCATTTGTAATAATTTATTATAAATTTTGTTCTGCTTTGTCTTTAAGGTACCTGGACTTTGCCCATAACAAAAATGGTTTTATGGTGGACGCTCGTTAAGTAAGCTTCTTGTTTGTAAAATAATCGTATCGGCACATTCCAAACAATACAACCATTAATAGGCTGATACATTAAGTACAAAACTTCAGGCACGTTATTAAATAATTATAGGTGCAGTAATGAGGTTCAAAACTTATACCAAATTGAGGAAAACGACAATACATTCAATCTTTTGATGGCAGTGACTGAGAACCCTAGTATTAGACAAATATCACAAATTATATTTTTTGCAATTGTTGAAATAGGAAGTAGCACCGCAGCGGTGGTGGTCAACGTTGCTAGAGACCAAGAGATTTGGTTTCAGATGGATGATCGCCCCACACGCACTCGCGTTGTGCATTGGCTTGTTTCGATAATTCCATGGCATCATTGATTTTTGTAAAAATGCTAGTTTGATTTTTTGCATTCTTTCGGTTCCGGAAAATGGAAAATTGTTAGCAAAAGTATGAATGGATGCAGTATTTTTGTCTCTACAAAAACGTATTTACACTTTAGCTCTAAAATACTTGGGGAGCAAATAATTGAACATAAAAAATTTACTACGCAAATTCCTATGATGCATCGCGTAAGTCAGCTTCCGGTGTAGAGTGAGGATAAAGTATGGAAGTATATGAAATAATGGTTGTACTGATGTTAACATTTATTTTTATCAAAAAATACGCAGCATAAGTAGCTTTAATTGAAATTTAGAGTACATTGTGGCACAATTTATTTATTATTTCTGTTGATGCGTTTGACTGGTGACGTCGACTTTTTTAAAAGAAAACCCAGTATATTCTCTTCAATAATTTGGTAGATGTAGATTCAAGAATTTCAAGAAAATGTTGAGAATGAAAATAACAATTTATTAGCATATATTTAATTACATTTCTTATTTACATAATTGTCATTTTTATTACAATTTTTTTCATGTGTTTACAAAACTATGTTAGTTTGCCCAAATCGTATTTTGCTAACTCTAACATTAGCGTTATTCATTGTAGATTGTGTAATCGAATTGGCAGTTTGAAAGTGAATCGATAAAAAATGTGAAAATATAAAGAGCGTAGTCACTTGCAAAGCATATAAAAAAATCTGGTGTGATACACGCACACAACTTCCTTTTACAGTGATCTTATAATTAGCCAAAAATTACAAATTCTACAGAACCGTACAAAATAGAGTTAGTTGAAGTTAATAAAAAAAAAGAAGCCATTTTAGATGTGTTCAACTGGAAAATTACCTATCTCACATCAATACACATTAAAAATGTAATAAAAATGTAATGTTTGGAAAAATCGTTAGAGCCGTTTTTGAAAAAAATCGAAAAAAACTGAAAAATCACAGGAGTAAACACCATACTTCCGGTTATGCTATTTTCTTCAAAATCTTGCTGTCGCGTATACAAAACTTATGTATGAAGTTTCAACGCCATACCTCTTTTCGTTTTTGAGATATTCTGTTCACACACAGATACACATGTTTTTTGGATTCACGGGACTCTAAAACGTGAAGATTTGTTGAAAACTCAATTTCCAATTTTTGGGGTAAATCCCCTAAGACTAAAAAAAATATCTATTGCAAACAGCACAATTACAAATCTTGACAAATATACCAAAGAATTTCATCTATGCCACTATTTGTAGTTTTTAATAATAAGTAAAATAAATAAATCTTTAGCCAGATAACAATTTTATAAAATGTAGGCAAAATGATGTCAGACCATTGAAATAATAACAATAATAATAATAATAACCTTTATTTGACTACGTTACATGATACAATGTTTACAGCAAGTCATAACAATACGAATACACAAAACACAAATTCCATTTAAGTAAACTTAATCCTAAATGAATAAGACAAAATATCACAGTCCATAAAGCACACAAAATTTATGATGGTGCCTCCAAGATTATACAATTCAGAAATTCATCCACAGAGTAGAAACAATTATCATCTACAGTGAAATAACCCATAAGCGGACATGCACGGTGCAAAAGTTTTTGTCCATTTTTATGTTTAAAAAAGTTGTATTATGCAAAGGTGTACCCTACGCGCTAACAATACAGATAAAAATAATAAAATAATTGAAACAAAGTTATGTAATAGTTACAAAATCTAAAATACTCGTTTGACGTAAGGGTTTTTTTTGACTGTTTAGTATACTTTCCACATATATTTCTAAATATTTTGACAGTTTGAATACTTTAAAGTCATTACTTTCTTTAGCAAAGCATTTAAAAAATTTTTACTGTTAATGCTTCCGTGTAGGTTTTTATTACATTCTCACTAATTTCTAAGTCGCCATCATTTTCTAATTCTGCCAACTGCACATCAACGGCAGCTGATTCACCTGAAATTTCAGTTACATCATCTTCCACGATTATTTCTTTGTCAATATTTATAAATTCGTCAGGGTCGACGTCTTCAATTTCTGGGGTATTTCTATACAGTTCAGCCATTACTGATAAGGGTAAATCGTCCTCTGGTTCGAATTGATTACGGTGGCGTAAAACTTGATAGCCGCAGACTTCGCGGTTGCAGGAGGCCCTAAGCATAGTTTTCTTACACCCGTATTCATAGTCGTTCGCCAGCGACTCGCCGGCGAAACGCCGGAGTTTTGCCACGCCCCTTACGAGAATTAACATTGCATAGTCGCTCGCGCATGCAGCGCTCCGCCGAAAACCATAGTAACGCGCATCCTTGGTTTTACCGACGAGCGACTATGCAAGGTTAATTCTCGTAAGGGGCGTGGCAAAACTCCGGCGTTTCGCCGGCGAGTCGCTGGCGAACGACTATGAATACGGGTGTTATTCTTTCATTCAATAAAAGCAAGCAAGAAAAATTCGTCTATTTTTATTTTTATTGTAATGGGATGCCCACGCGAAAGGCAAAGTAGTCTGCCCGTATTGCAAAAGAATTCTATAATTTAACAACATGATCATTAAATGTTGGATTTATGGATTGTTTTGATGCCTCACGACATTAGCTGGGCTTTTATTTTGGAGTGTCTATACAAGAGAGATTCACAATCTAAAAATTGTCGAAAAATGTTGTCCGTGTTCGTTTAAGAGAGTGTCCGTTTAATAGAGAAAATTTTATTAGTAATGTTAATGCAAGCAAGTTGGTTTCCAACAAAATGTCCCTGTAAGAGAGGTGTCCGCTTATTAGAGGTGTCCGGTAAGGGAGATTTCACTGTAGTAGTTGTTTTATTTTTGATTTAAATGTTCTTTGGCTAAGATTTTGAAATAAAGACGGAAGTTTATTAAAAAGTCGAACATTTAGCAAGCTACGAAAGGAATTTGCCTTTTTCTATTTTATAGAAATAATAAGATTACTAGATCTCGTCTCGTAGTTATGATTATTCGAATGAGTTCGAAAAGATTTCAAATGTTTACTAATGGTTATCAGAGAATAATGAATGTAAAGACAAGGAAGGGTCATAATCTGCACATCTTTAAAATGAGGTTGACTATAATTAATGATGGGTCGGTATGTGAAGAAGTCTTGTTTCAAATTGTGCCGATTTAGTGTAGCAGATACGCATTTTCCAAAGGCATAAAAAAACCTACTAATAGAAATGTTTTCTGATTGCATCTGTCAAATCAAATAATTGTTAAGAGAGTGGCCCACTCGTCAGGAGGCGCTGGTGTCATCTGTCCGGTTTTTGGAAAGTGCGTAAATAGTAAACTCGTACGTCAAACTGACACCGACAAATAATTGAAAATGCGTGAAAAGCATTTTGAACCAATGTACGATAACGTGAACTAATTCAAACCAAGTGTGTTCACATTGTCGAAATGTTTACATTAGCGAGTGTAATTTTATTAGTAAACAGAACAAGAAACGTTTAATAACACAATAAAAAACAAAACATATGACAGTGATAAGTAATATACATTTTTAATAACAAGAAAGATAAGCTGCTATTTTATTCTGCATAAATTAGCGCCAATGTTCAACAATGACTAAAATGAAATGCAAACGCATCTTAAACACCCTTCCGATCGACTCAGCTGTGTCGCAGAAGGGAATCCCCTACATAAATCTACGACTAACTGTCGCCAAGAACTATTTATGTTATCGGGCGTTCTGTTGATCCTATAGTATGAATATTTGTTTACATTAGTGCGATGTTTTCATTATCAGGTGTTTACGTTATCGAGCGCTTGCTGTATTATCTGTCTCGTGTATTTCTACTTTATTCAGTGAATTCAGTGAAATTGTTGCTGTTTTATATTGAGACAAGTCTTCCTTGTCTGTTTCAATTTTTTTTGCTAGTTCTTTATATTTCTTTTCATTTACTTGAAATTTTTTCAACTCTCATGGTCAGAAATGTAAAACAAAGTCTAAGTTGAAATATAACGATTCTTTAGCCTTTGTTGATTAGAAGCGTTGATTATTAGTAATTTTCCGTTTTATCTCTAATATACTTCATCACATTAATTTCCAAAAATAATTGAAAATATACGGTAACCCCCCACCCAAGAAAAGCGCCCTTCCGTGCTTTCCAAGAATACTTTGATACTCAGCATCACTCCGTTTCGCTAATACAATGAAATGCTATGAACCAGTTATTTATTAAAAAAAAAAAATTTTGCCGACGACCATAGCTCAAAAGTTGATGTTGCCTTCATTTTCGGAGGACCTATCGTATGAAAACAATCCAAGACTTCAGGAAGGTTCCTGGCGACCGGAATCGTGTACACATACGAATATACATCCCCCGCACAGCACGTTTAGGCACCCCCCAATACGGGGGATCAATCTAGTGGACTGGGATCTTCACCAAAAGATCCGCACCGCCGAGACGGAGATTTGATATAGTGGGTTCATTAGTCGGTTGGCTCAAATTTTAGAGATATTTGACTCAGAGTGGTTTTCGGTATGAGGGAATTTCAATACTTCGTACACTTCGTGTCAAAGTAATATGTAATTTTGATAAATCCATTTAGATGCTGTATCTGTGTATCACTCTTTAGCCTTCATTGGCAATTGTTTCCATTACATAGGTAGTTAAAAATGCGTTAATTGGTATATTCCTTAAATGTATTAGCAGTGATGACTTGACTGTATTGTAAAATTATATGTATTATTAGTGTAATTTTTTTTTTAATGTTATAGTTGACTTTGAAACGCCAAATTCTTGTTTTCTCTTAACAAAATTATTCAAAAATTGTGGTTTTGTGCAAAAGTAACGTAATAAATTATATAATCATGGTTTTTCTCGCTATTTACTATTTCCAATTGAACTGGTTTATAGAATGCTTAAAAGGTGTTCATAATCACAATAGTCACATAATTTTAAATTTTGTTTCCAGTGCTGTAGATAGAGGATGTTTAGGGGAGAAATTTTTTGATGGCATTATAAATCTAGGATTTTTTAAAAGACTGAAGAAGCGACTTCAAGAGACAATGGATTATTACCAAAAAAAGACTGAAAATTGTGATAATAGTGAGTACATAGATCCTGAGAAACAATTCTACGAAAGCTGTCAGAGGTAACTGTCAATAAGAAGAAGCAGCTTAAACTTATTTTGTTTTGATGCAGGGTATTTCGAGCATACAGTTTATGGCTAGAAGAACCACGACTTCAAGAAGCCAATTTATATTTACCTAGTCTTCCACCTCAATATGAACCTCGACTTCTAGCTCTCATTATACAAGGGATTGAAGTAAGTTCTTTTTAGCAATTGATGCTTTTTTGCATGCCAACATTTTTAGGCCCCATGGTTAGAATACGTGAACTATGAATCTGTGAAGTTAGAACAACAAAAATCAATAAAAAGCTGGCAAATATCTGTTTATCGAGCAAAAACAAATGTAAATCAACCACTGCTGAATCCTGGCAGTGGAATGGAAAGTGCAGATCCGACGGAAAGAATATTAAGAAGACTGATGTCTTATGATACTCCAAAATTGCCGCCTGCACTAAGTAAAGCTGCTCCTGTGATTCCTGTTATCGACATAAATGACAAATCTTCAATTATAAAGCTACTCGAACCTCATTTTAAAACCGTACAGCAATTTGCTCAGTAAGTTTGTATTATTGGTTTGCTCCGCAGTAAAACAAATTCTTTTATAGCAATCACACCTTGCGTGTCTCTGAACATAAAGCATTAGATTCCGCATATAGAGAACTGGTTCCACAGTTATACCGAGCTGTACTGTATAAAGTGAAGAAAGTTACACTCTGCAAGGGTACAGCTCATTCGGCGTGTACAGGAGGTGCAAATATTACTTTAGAAATGCAGGTAAGTTATTCACTGGCAGTAAAGGGTGTTGAAATTAATAAATGGCAATTTTAGGAAGCTAGAATAAATGAGCGAATTGATCATCAAATTCAAACAAATCGCAATGATTATGACCTGATGCTCAGTAAATCTCTGCAAGCACCTGCTCAGACTTTATGTGTGGCATCTGTTACTGTTCAGAAAGTGATTGAGTGAGTACAGTTATTAAAAGAATATTTTTAAATTTATTGTTTTACATTTTTTTAATGTTTGATGTTTTTTAAACTGGAAATTTATTTGAGAGAGCTATAAAGTTGCAACAAAATAGCTATTTGTATACCAAGGTTTGCAAGTAGCCGTTTGCAGACAGCGACTAAATGGGCAAAGTCTGCAGGCCTAATTTCATATACAGCATATAGAGGTGTACACAAAATTTTGTCTATGATCGGAAATTAATATTAATAATATAATTAATAAATAATAATAAAATGCCCCAGAATATTTAAAATAAAAACGTACGGAAGAACTAGTTAGCTTAAATAAAAATATTTTTTATATTTTGTTTGATATTATGGGGACGTTTAAATAATTATAAAGCATGAAAACTATTTTTAGTACGAAAACGAATTTTGCATGAACGTTACCGTTTACAATGGCATAACTGCAACTCTGTGAACCACGACCAAAGTAAACCCAAACTCAAAAAGTGTTTGGAACATATTTTCTTCAATAAAGTTAGATTTACATAATCCTACTGGTTTAGCTAATAGGAGTCTCTAAATACGATCAGGTTTAGACACCAAAGTTATTATTTATCATTATAAAACATCAAAACATCTGGATGCTTTGTTTTTTGACCCAACCATATATTTAGATTTTTTTCTTCCATTAATTATAAGTGTTACACTTTGAGATTGTGTATTTCTTTGAAGATTTTTGTGGGGAAAATCATCTTATATATACATTTTCATTCCCTTAAGTTTATTTTAGTTTTGTACTATATACTATATATACTATATCTTTATTTTATTTAAACTGAATTAAACAAACACATGAAAAGTCATTCATAACAACTACCGGCCGTTTCGAATCATAAACGGCTGTTAAGATCACGTGATCGTTAAATCCCCCATCTTCTTCCACTCAGGCCTCATTTCTGCTTTTTTCTGCCATTCGGTTCCCGCCATTTTCTGAATTTCGTCTGCCCATCTAATCCTTAGTGTGCCTTTTTTTCTTACTCCATCTCGTGGCTGCCACCCGGTTGTTTGCACTGTTCATCTCTTGTCTTTCATTCAGCCCACGTGACCTACCCAGCTCCATTTTAGGTTGCAGCATTTTTTAACAATATCAATGGTACCAATCCTCCTTATTTCTTTTATTCGTATTTTATCTATGAGATTTATATTTAACATGGCTCTTTCCATTTTAAACTGTGTTACCCTCAATTTATTGTTTAGTTTTTTGTTTAGTGTTAGTGTCCAAGTTTGGGATTCGTATGTTATTGCAGGAACTATACACATGTTAAACATTTTGCTCTTTAGACTGATAGGGATTTCGTTTTTGAAAATAACAATAATCTTAAGAGACCAGAACTTTTTCAATCTCATGTCAATCCTTCTTTGCACTCCTCTTTCCATTTTGTTTTCTATCTATCTATCTGTGGCTTTGGAATTCTATGTGGACCATCGCCTCCTTTTAGTAACCAAATCTGTGTTTTACTGAGAGCGGTGGCTAGCCGCCTGTTCAACCCCTTGAAATAATATTCAGGGAGTGTTCGACTATTACATTTCTCTTCTACCTTCCAACTTTCTGTGTTAAGTTCTCTTTGTATATCTATCTTCTTCCATATGATTTATATGTTCCAGCAAACGTATCGTTCGGCTTTTTGTTTCTTTCAATATACTTGGCCTATCAAGTAATGTCATTAGCTCTGTATTTGTCCTTATTCTCCATATATTATTTTCACACACGGGACCACATATCCTTAACATTTTCTGTTACCAAACTCCCATCTTTTTTCGTTAGGTTTCATGTCTCGGAGGCGTGCATTCTGGCATTTACATCTAACACTTTAATTTTTAAGTACAGTGCCTTCAGAAATGATCGAACGTTTTTGATTGGTCATTATTTTGGCGCCATTTATTTTAACTATTTGATGTTGGCTGCACATGCAGTGTTAGACAACATATGAATAATATGTTGGTGGCACTGTAAGTTTATATCAAATTCGAGGTTATGAGGTTAGGTTTTGTGTCAGTTTTGACACAGACTGACTCAACACCTAACCTGCTAACTTCGAAATTGACACAGACTGACGCAAAACCTAACTTGTTAACCTCGAATTTGACATAGACTTACAGTGCCATCAACATATTATTCATACGTTGTATAACACTGCACGTGCAGCCAACATCAAATAGTTAAAATAAATGGCGCCAAAAGAATGACCATTCAAAAACGTTCGATCATTTCTGAAGGCACTGTGTTTAAAGCTGCCGACATGCTGAAATTTCTCTTGATTAATTATAACTTCTCGGTTTCCTCCGACTGTTATGTAATTTCTTGATGTTACCATGTACTTTGTTTTATCGGAGTTTATTCTTAATTTTATGCCTTCTGCTGCTTCTTTAAAGACTATATATATTTCTTCCAAATCCTCTCTCCTACTTATGACATCTACATCATCTGCGTATGCTAATAATTGACTACTTCTATTAAAGATGCTCCCTGTTGAGTTGATTGGTAATTTTCTTACTACTATTTTTAGGGCTATATTAAATAACGTTGTTAATATTGAGTCTCCTTGCTTCAGCCCCTTGCTTGATGTCAAATTCTTCTGATAACTGGTTTTGTATTCTAACTTTTGCTTTAGCATCTGTCAAGTACATCTTAACGAGCCTTTGTAATTTCACGGTAATTTTAATTCTTTCAATACTTCATACAGCTTACTTCTGATTATGGAGTCATACGCCTACTTGAAGTCTATAAATAGGTGGTGTAAGTTTATGTCGTATTCATACAATTTTTCCAATGTGCTTGGCATGTATTCTTCTGTCCATACTTTGTTTATTATATTATATATCTCCCATTTTATTGAGTCTCCACCGTATTTAATTAGTTCAATAGTTATTGTATCTTCGTCTGGTGCTTGGTTATTTTTTATACTATTAACTACTTCTTCAAATTCTTCGTAAGTTGGTGGTTCAATTGTTGGTTCATCCTGGTTTTGCATTATTTCTTCTTCTGGGTTATTGGCCATACCCTGTGTATTCAATAGGTCTTCAAAATAATCTTTCCATCTCTTTATTATAATTTCTCTTTTCCCAATTAATTCTCCGTTCTCATCCCTTCATAATGTAGTTCTAGGCTCGAACCCTTTCTTTTGGTAAGTCACCTCTTTGTAAAAATGTCTTTTTTTTTTGTTGTTCGTAGCTATCCATCTCTTCTAGTTTCTTTTGCTCCCAATCTCTTTTCACTTCTTTTACTGTACTATTATACTTCTCCTTCAATTCTTGGGTGCTTTTTTTATCATCTTTAGTCTTAACTTATTTCTTTCTTCTAGTATTTTGTGGCATTTTTCATCGAACCAGTCTTTTTTTTTCTTTTTGCCTAGTACTTCTTTTGCCGTTTCTGTTATGATTATCTTCGTCTGTACCCATTTTCCTTCCACACTCTCTTCCTTTTCTTTCTTCTTCTCCCCTAGTTCTTTTTGTAATGCTTTTATGCAACACCGTCGTACCTCTTGATCTTTTATTAACATATCTGTATTATACATTATTTTACTGTCTCCTTCTTTCTCCCTTACTGTTGCTATTTTTTTATATTTTACCATCACCAGGTAATGATCTGAGTTTCCATCTGGCCCTCTATAACTTCTAACGTCTTGTAGATCTGACAAATGCCTTGAGTCTATTAATACATGGTGTATTTGATTTTCTGTTAGACCATATGGCGAGACCCAGGTCACCTTATGTATATTTTTATATGCAAATCTTGTACTATACACCACCATATCTCTTCCTGTTGCAAAATCTATAAGCCTTCTTCCATTCTCATTACTTTCTTCATGCAGACTATGTCTATCTACTATTTCTCTGTAAATGTTTTCTCTTCCAATCTTCACATTTAGATCACCTATAACGATCTTAATATCATGTGTACCCATTTTTTCTAATTCTTTTTCCACCACTGAATAGAAATTTTCTTTTTCTTCTGTATCTTGAACTTCTGTTGGTGCGTGCACATTTATTAAGACTACATTAAAGAAATGTCCTTTAATTTTTAATATAGCTAGCCTTTCATTTACCGGTATAAAATCTTTTATTAATTGTTTACATTTTTTAATGATTGCGACACCGACTCCACAATTCCCTTTGACCGCGCCGCTGCGTCATATAGTGTAATCTTTATAGTCTCTAATTTCTTTGTTTTTCCATCTCATCTTTTGCATTGCTAAAATATCAATTTTTATATTTTTAACTTGCTTTATTAAATTCTGTACTGTTCCTGCTTCTATTAACGTTTTCATATTCCATTTCGTTTTTTTGTTGTAGTTTCCTTCTTTCTCTTTTCTATTGCCTAAGTCATCATCATTTTTCCCGTCCTTTGTATCTACCTTATTTAGTTTTTTCTCTTCGTTCTTGTGATTTTTCTCATTTGCTCTTCCAAATCGTGTTTGTCTGGTGTTTGATCGCTCTTTGCACATTTTGTTCCACTCATCTCTCCAAGCTTTGCTTTTGTCCAACTCTCATAGTCCATTTCTTTTCCATTAATCATTAACTTATCATATTTTAAAAAGGCTCTCTCCATTCTGTTGCGCTTCCTTGAAATACGGAATCAATTTTTTTCTTTCCTGCTGCACCTTTCTTATGAAGTCATCACTAATCCAGATGTTAGTACCTTTTAGATTTTTTGTATACTTGTAGATCTCGATTTTTTTCTTATATTCCCTTAATCTCAGTATTATTGGCCTCTGTCTGTGACTTTTGTATTGACCTAATGTACTTATTTCTTCCGCATCTACCACGAGTTCGACCGGTGTCCCCATTTTCGTAATTATTTCCTGGACCTTGTTTTTTATGTCTATTTCTTTTTTAGATTCTTTTTCTAACATTTCAATTCTTTCACCTTGTTCTGTTACTGTATGTTTTAAAATGTTATTTTCTTCACTAAGTAGTTTTATTTCAGCTGCATTATTTTCCATTCCTTCTAACTTTTCTTGAATTTCCGTAAGCTTTTTTAGTACCTCCTCCATTCTTCCTGTATTATTTAAAATTTTTAAAATGTTTCACACAGTTTTAATTTCTTTGCGTGGCCACGCCCTGGGTCTGTGTTGTCCGGTTCAGCACCTCGGAGAGCCCGGTTTTCTTGCTATGATTTTTCGTTAATTTGCGCTTTACGGCCACTTTAACACCACTTTCGTTAATTATTCACTTAAGCAATTCTACAAATTTCACTTTGACATGAGAGCTATTTTCCACACGCGTTATTATCACTAGTTATTTTGCCTTTTTTATTAAGCAGTTTTGCTGGTGGTGCGTACACTTGGATTATTGACATGCTGTTCTGTTTAGATCCAATCTGATTGACACTACTGTACCTGAATAACCTTGAAATTCACTTATATAGTAAGCGACTCTTTTGTAGATGTAGAAGTCTACACCACCCTTGGCCTTAAATTATGTTTACTAAATGATTCTTAAAATGTATAAATTTGTATTATGAAACATCTTGAACGACACACAGCCGATATTAATATATTCCTGTTGTTGCAGAATTCTACAGATGCAATTAAAATCAAACTCAAGTTTCTCAGAAATGGGAGTAGAACTGTTCTACCATCTTCTTTCGTTAATAACAGAGGAGATCAATGCTTATCCACCAACAAAACACTTTTATCAATCTTGTTTGGATAAAATAGGACAAGTAAGATAGCGTTCCCACCCAAGTATTTAATAGTAACAAATAATGTTTAACTTGATTTCAGAATTTTATATGTGGTGTTGAATTTGAAACTCCAAGGCTTCTGAACAAAATATTAGAGGAACCGGCACTGGTAGACCTTTTGGCGCCACATTTTTCACCAGTGAACATAGGAACAGCAAATTTTTTGCATATGTATTCAACCATTTGCAATAATGTCGGTCAACGCTACGATATAACATGCCCGTTGCTTTCAAAGGTTATCCTAAATACTTTGTTAATTAAAAGTTTTTAAATAATGTTATATTTCAGTTTGATATATCAAATTGGTTGACCAATAAACAGCCGAAATTAAGCCAACGGACCCAATTTATTGAACTTATAGTTAAAGGATTAGCCACATTAAACTTTGAAGCTCCTACTGACTCACTAATATTGCACGAACTGTACCGCCAACATTTAATATGTATCTTTGAGTATCAATTCCCAGAACACTATGGAGATGTACTAATGACTTTGCTAAAAGCAAGTAATGGAAGTGGTGAATCAGGTTCAGTTGCAATTAGTGTATGGGTGGACGTTTTCAATTCATTGTCAAAACCTATTAAATTGAGAACAAGTGGACCCATGAGGGATCAGCTGCGGCAGTATGCACAGCAGCAGCGAGTGCTAAGTTATCAGGAGTTATTAGAAACTAGTCGCTTGTTAGCGACGCACTTTTCCAAAGAGCGCTTACAATATGGATTATATGGGTTATATCCAAAATATAGGAATTATATGGAAAGCCTTGTTCTTCTAATGGGAATGACTGGCCATGCCTTAATTATTAGCTCTCTGAACACCCACCAGGGTGTACTGGGTGACAAACTGTGTGAGATAATTTGGCCATATGTGAGAGACATGTTTGCACCCTGGATATTACCATATTGGATGCACAATATAAAGGACAATATGGCTGCGTGGATGCAACAACTTACAGATGATAGAGCTGTTTTGCTGCCTTGGATTCCTGCCGATGGGCCATTTGCTCAGAAGGCTGTGCACATGTTTTTTGAATGTGTTCAGTTTATTATTCATACATTACCAGGTATTTCTCGTATTCGTTGACTCTTAACATATTTTGTACATTTCCGTTTTCAGCTTGCAGTAACATTTTGAGTTTTGTTTGGCATTGGTACGTAACAAATTTTGCTCACCCAACTGTGAAAGATCATGTTCTTAACGTAATTCACGCCTCTTTTCTTGCCTTGCCCTGGCATAACTTCTGGCCTTCGATTGGAGATCTTGAATTAATGCTCAAGGTAAGTTTTTAGTTTATTGAACAAATGAATTGATGTATGCATTCGTGAAGTCAGTTTGGCGTATAAACCGTTCAATAGTTATTTTCCCAATAGGAGGCCCTGTTAGGGTGATGAATGTCACCCTGTAAATATGCTGTCAGTCATTAAAAAAAGTTAGGTTATGCCCATTTTATACAAAATGATAATTTTATTTCAATGTATAAAATGTGGTTGCCAGATTTGGTTTTAGATTTTGTGTGACTTTTATTCTTGATGGTTAAGATAAATTTCATGAAAGACAACTTGCTGATGCTGAATACGTTTTATACTTTATTGAGTACGCATAATGGTATAATAAAAGTCGTTTTTTGAATGTAATTATAACTTGTATAAAATAGTATATTATACATCGAGGTAGCGAAGCCCAGTATTATAACCTGAGTGCATATTAGATACTGAGCGTGAAGTATCTAACACGCGAAAGTTATGAGGATTCACTACCGTGGTGTATGTATTATTTTTTGCACTACCTAAACGGCTTAATACCTAAAGTTCCCAACAAATTTCGAAAATATTTTAACTGTTAACCTGACAATACAGCTTTTTAAAACGTCAAAATGGTAACAAAACATATTTGGTAACTTAGCAATTTATTCGTTACCACGGTGAAAATTGTTTATTTTACTTTGTTTCCCAAGGTGGAGGGTGAGGGAGAAATAGTATATTACTTTACAAGGGATGTAGGTAAGATTTACACTACCGAGGACCGTTTGATGCCTGAGTGAGCCAAGCGAACGAGGGTAGCAAGGTTCGAGGTAGTGTAAATCTTCCTACATCCTGTGTAAAGTACATAATTTTTTTCACTACCAATATTTCCTTTGTAAAGTAAATGGTAGGTAATGACCTGGCGTAAAATTATGACATTTTCTAAATTATAGTAGCCTTCTAGTGCTGTGACGTTTTGTTTGACAGTTATAAACGCACTGTGAAAATTTCTTGAAAAAAATGCGCGAATACGATTGCAAATGCGGTTTTGTGAGCTTTGTGCTTGTATTCTGATTAAAAATGAATAATAATACGAACGACAATGGTTCTCTTCGTGTTAACCAAGTGGCATACATGGCATCTTGTCAGTTGTAATACATGCGGGATGTAAGTAATTCACTTCTCTAGGGAAGTAAGTACATTGTCATGGAAACTGTAACAATTTTTGTAAATGTAGCCTACATCCCTCAAACTTTATAGTGTAAGGCCACTTACAAAGAAGGTAGTGAAAAAATACGTTATTTTGCTGAGGTGCAATTTGTGACTCGAGGGCCCACATAGCACTGAAGCAAAATAGCAGTCCCTCCGAATTGCATATACTATTTTTTTACGTTGCTGGAAGATTTAAAATTACAAACCTGTTTTTTTTAAACGTAATTTATTGACATTTTTAAATTTTAAAGTTGGTGGCATTGTAAGTCTGTGTCAAATTCGAGGTTATTAAGTTAGCTTTTGCGTCAGTTTTGACCAAAGAAGTAATATTTCTTTGGTTTTGACACAGACTGACGCAAAAACGAACCTGCTAACCTCGAATTTGTAGTAATTGTTGTGGCAGTCATATTGAAAACTCCCTAGGTAAATTTCTCTCCTCTAGGGAATAATTCATTATTTCTGTCACGATTTTGGTATCGTAGAAACCGTGTTTTTTTCCCAGACGTGAAAAAAATATTTTACTTACAATCGGTTTTGTCATTATTTATTTAATTAGAAGTTTCAAATAATAGGTATTTTTATCGCAGTTTAATAAGTCACTTTAACAAAGGAAACTGCGACACTGTTGCTAGGTAACATGACAAGTTCATTGAAAGTGACGTTGGGCTAGCCGGGAAAATCTTTCCCGGCTAGCTAGGAAAATCAAGTAAACAATGACTTGCTTTCTTACTGTTTTGAAGGTTAGAAACGTACCCATTATTAACCGATTGTGAGTAAAATAGTATACATACCACGGTGAAAAGTTTCATTCCTGTCTCGAGATAAGGTTAACATCGACAGTAATGGAACACTTTCCACCTCGGTATGTAATGTACTATAAATATCACAATTTTTTTTTCAGTATGCAGTTATATAACTTATTTATATTTATGTAATAAATGCATAGTAATACTAGGTTGCTGACGGTGGTGTAAATCTAAACTAGCACTTCCACATTTAAATAAATGCCAATGTAAGAAATACGAGACTGCGAATGATATTCCTTGTTGGGATGGATGCCGGTCTGCTGGTCTAAACTTCGAGCGGCTTTAGATTTTCATACGAGAAACGTCTTTAGCTTGGTTTACCCTGGAGCCACTCATTTTCCATGTCATAAACAAGAATTTTGATGCCAAAAACCCCCTATCCCACTTCCATTGTTTCATTGATAGGTAGTAATTAACTGAATCATTATCAATACCTGATTCTGACTCGGAAAATTTACTGATTTGAATTTATCGTAAAGCAGTTTCCGAACGCATCACATTTTCATCTAAGGTTGCAATACGAACATGTCCTAGACTAGCCAATAAATTGTCCCATCCAATAATACTTCTAATAGTTTTTTCAGATACCTAAAACAGTACAAAGCCCAAAATTAAAGCAACAGTTAGGTTTTCTGCATAAATACTTACATCCCAAATGTCACTAAGCTGGGCAAAGATTTCCGTTTCGATGAGGTCTGGCCTGTTGGCTTTATAATGCCTGTAGGCCTTTGTAATTTGTAATTTTGTGTCAGGTTTAAAAACTTTTGTCATATTTGCTGTAGTACAAATTACAATTTGTTGACAGATAGGTATCCATGACGCCGATGTCCATAAATATTATCCCTAGTGGCAAACAAAGTATGAAAGCACTGGCAACATTGCACCTTTAACCTCAAAATGTCAAATTAGACATTTTCGTGAGCCTCCTGAACATAACAGCTGATTCTAATAAAGTGTCAGAAAGTGATCCAGGGAGTTTTAATTTTAGTAAACATAAAAAAAAAAATCCATGTCTACTTACTAGGAAAATAACTATTGAATGGTGTATACAGTGAGAATAATGTAAGACTGTACATGGCTGAATTATGCAAAATTAGACATAGGGAATTTACTTAATGTTACCATGGTGTTTGTAATAGCTATTAACAAAGCTAGGAATGTTATGATTCATAACATCCGTGATTTGTTCAATAGTTTATCGGTTGCCATGTAGGGTAATGGTTGCCATGTACGGTAATGGACAATTGCCGTACAGATCAGTTATGATTTAGCTACCAGCCTACTTTTGTATATGTAAACAAGGGATTAATATCCTGCAACCGATAAACAAAATAACAACACAGTGACTACAGAAACTAATTGAAACTGGATTATTTCATTGTAATTTCAAAACCGACAATTGTTACTAGTATGGGTAAATTGATTAATGCGAATAATGTAAGACTGTACATGGCTGAATTATGCAAAATTAGACATACGGAATTTACTTAATGTTACCATGGTGCAGAGCTGGGCAGTAATTAATTACTTTGTAATTAAATTACTAATTAAATTCTTTTTTGTTTATTTGCCTTGAAATTAAATTACTTTTCAAAATGCGGTAATTGTAATTGGAAATCGCCCTTTTTGTTAAAAAGTACTTGAAAATTACTTTTTGAAAGTAATTAATTACTACATTCAATTACTCAATTTCTTTTGTGTAATGAAATTACTCTGAAGTATTTAAATTACTTTACAAGTATTTGAATTACCGGTAGTAATTGAAATTACTGAAGGTAATTGAATTACTTTGTGGTATTTCAATTACTGACCTCGATTGAGTGCTAAATCTCCAGAACGCAAGAAAATACAATAAGGTCTTATTAAGTTACATATTAAACAAATAGAGATAGGGCATTCCCCAACCAATATAAGCCTAATTTATGATTTCCTCTGACGATCGAATAGCAGCAACTTTTGTGCAACATTTGCATTTTGTACGACGCGTTCATGAATCACGAGCAAAGAGTGCATTGGTGCGTGTATGTAGTAGATGTGATATGTAGGTTGTAACAGTGAAACTAATATTTGTGGTAAGTACGTTATAAATTACAATACCTACAGTAAAAATATAATTTAAAATAGCTTCATTAGACGATATTGGTTCATAATAATTATTTATTTCTTTCAATTTGCTTGTTTTAAATGATATACTAGCATAGGGCTATACTGTAGCGGGCGTTAAGTTCAGACAATTACGTTTTTGAGTGAGTAATTGAACTAAACGACCAATAATCCGATAACATTTAAACAGCGTAAAACATATAAATAAAATGTACCTAATTGCGAAATTGCGGGCCTGGTTGACTCAAAAATGCAGTAAAGGGGTATGGTATTAATACAATATAAAAACACCGCATAAGTTTACCGCATTCTTGCATTGAACATTTTGTAAATTTTCCACTCTTTGTCGCTTTCTTGCCTTGTAATGGTCATATGCTGCTTTGTATACGGACTGCTGCAGCATATTAGGTTTGATTATTATTAAAAATCTGGAATAGTGTCTTATAAAAATCGTGACTTTCTTATAATTCCGATTACCTCATCCAACATTACGTCTTTACCTTATATAGGGTGCTGCGTTGACGGACGAAACATACAAAACCATGCTAATTACGAGACATTCAAATATTGACTTCGTAATGGTTTTACACAAAATTCCATTTCGTTTTCTTGAAAGAACCGTGCGTAGTGACCCAATTTATGTAATTTCAAATATTTTATTGCCCTAAATTTAAAATCAATAGGTAATATTAAAAATTTGGAAAAATTAATAGGTATTATTGAAGAGTTAAGATTTTGAAATTTGAAGTAAAGATATGAAAGCAACCTGCGCCATTTGTCGAACGTTGAGAGTAATTTTATGAAATACGTATTTTTCCTCGTTTCTTACACGGTGTGTTTAAAAAGAAATTACATAAGGATTGGCCATGCAATATATAAAAGTAATGTCAACAGCAAGCTTTAAAATTCATTAACTGTCATCACTTTTGTTGTTATTGTAAGTTTATATTATACGCTGATATCGTGATTGAAAATTCGAAAGATTCCTGTCTCTAAAGCTTGCTGTCGACGTTAGTTTTATTTTCCAATGCCAACCCTTATGTAATTTCTTTTTAAACACATGGTATAAAGGTCTCTTGAATGTAAAAATGACTTCATTGTTACGTGCTTGAGCAAATATCTTTTATTTTTGTATCTGATGTAAGAATTCTTATTTCAATCAGCCATATTGTAATCAATAATCATGCAAGGGAGGAAATATCATTTTAGTCCAGATTTATACATATGACACGTTTACATTTTATGATGAGAGTATCTCTTGTATTCAGTTGCATTCAAAAATATTTAAATATGAAAATCAGGAGGCTAGTTAATCTATTACTGACCAGGGAACAAAACGTACATTTTCGGGAAACCCTTACAGGCGACAGAAAATGTCACTTTCGTATAAAGGGGTAAACTTTTTTTTTTCGAACTGAGCCAACAAAAAATGCTCAAGTTGCGCCAATTGGATCACCACGTAGTGTTCTTTACAAAATCTAAATAGAATTTTGCTGTCAAACAATTAAGAAATCCAATGCGGCATCCTGTATACTTAACTAAGTTACATATTTTCGTCATTCAGTCTCATGTTAGGCGTATTTAATAGTAGATTGTTCTACAAGTTCAGAAAAGTGAGTGTTTTTCAACATTTAATTTAGGAGCGAACGATGCAAAGGGAGTGGATTAATTTTACACGAACATGGAAAAATTACTTTTATAACATTCAGCATGGTGTTTTTTCTAATGTCATTACAAAATCTAGCCAAAATAAAATTCGACATTTCTTCGTTTTCGAAAAAAAATATATTTTTTTAAATCGGCAGTGAAGTAATCCATTGTTTTACGACTTTTTATAGGTGGCGGGGCGACAGATAAACGTCAAAAGACGTAAACATAATCTAAAAAAGTTGGTTGAAATGTTGTAATTTTACGATTTCTTGATTTAAAAAAAAAAACAATGTACCCCTCAGCACTGAAATTCCTATTTATCTCTCATATGGTTTATTTGCCTTGGCCCTACGGGCCTCGGCAACTAAATTCACATTCGTGATAAAAAGTTACAATTCAGTGCCTTGGTATACAAACGACGATTTTTTTAAATCGGCAATAACGAACGTCGAAATCGTCATTAAAATATGAGAAATATGCAGTGAAGTAATCCATTGTTTTACGACTTTTCGTAGGCGGCTGGGCGATACGTAAACGTCAACCGACGTCAACATAACCTACAAAAGTTGGTTAAAATGTTATAATTTCGTGATTTTGATTTAAAAAAAAACAATGTGCCTCTCGGCACTGGAAGTTCTTTTTTATCCCTCATGTGGTTTATTTGCTTTGGCCCTATGGGCCTCGACAACTAAACCCACATTCGTGATAAACAGCTGAACTACAGTGGTAACCTATGTGGAAATTAATACATCATTCATTATTCATTCATAATCTATAGCCTCTTTTATACCTTTCAGTATCGAGGACCATTCACACCTCGCGGGAAGTGCAACGGAGGTAATGCGCCGCATGCGACTTATATTACGCTCCCCCGCATGCAAACATACCACACACTCAACAACTTACAGCTAAACTTAACTAATGAGTTCAAATCCACTGCCGTTCCGAGAAAATTCTCGGCTACAGCCAGATTTGAACCCATGTCCACCTGGTTGCTATGCAGACTACAAATCCACTCCAGGTGGGGAGATTAATAAAAAAATAAAAAAATTGAAATTGAACTTCCAAGTTTCTATACCTTCTTACTGAATGGACTTTGTACTAAGGTATATTAGGTTTAATCGGTTTATTTTAACCTAAGGAATCGGTGTACCATTCTTTTTGTCACACCCTGTATAGTTGTTATCCTTGACTTTATTTATTTACTTACATCTTACATCAAAACCAACTAAAAAGTTTTGGTTTTGATGAACGGTGCATGTAGCTACAAGATTTAATTATCAAAAAACCTTCAAAAGTGATAAAGTATGTAGGTTACTATAGTTAACAAAACATAAAAATTAAGCATTTTTAGATTACGATTACGAATCGACACGACTACTAAATACAACTATATGACAATTATTTTTATTGAAAGTAATTGAAAAAGTAATTGATGTTTATAATTACAATTACTAAGTAATTGGTACTTGAATTACTATTTCCTGTGAGTAATTGAGTCTCTGGTAATTAAATTATTTCATTGGGCGGTAATTGGTAATTAGTAATTAATTACTTTTTTAAAGTAATTTGCCCATCTCTGCCATGGTATTGGTAAACAAAATAACAACACAAGGACTACAGATAAAACCGACAATTGTTACTAGCATGGATAAATTTATTAATGCTAAAATAAAGTTGCCAATGTATAGCCTTACATTATTCACACGGTATGTTAAGGTTAGTAGGATTAATTGAAAACTATTAATAATTAACTGAAAACTATTAATAATTACCAGCAATTATTAATACCAACCAACCAGTTATTATTAATATTTACCGGTAATTATAATACTTGACGCATTTATTACTCTGATCGTAACATATATATCGGGAGATTAAAAAAAACTGATCCTCAGCAGGCTGTGGATCAGTTATTTTTATCTATCGATACTACGGCAATTAAATGCAACAGATGTTCGAACTGCTGAGCATGCTCTTCATCAAATATTACTCTGTTGTATTGTGAAGACTTCGCCTTTCTCAAATATTGCACATGATAGTAATTCACCAACTTTGCAACATTTGCAACTACATCAAGCATAACAGAAAACGAAATGTTGAATTACTTGCACATTTAACAGTCAAAATTCAGAAATTATATAACCAATTCCTGGCAATGTCATATCTGCCACCTCTACAGCTTTTGTGGCAGGTTACATTATAAAAAAATGTGTGATAAATTCCACTGCAATACATGTCTTGAGCCATTTCTTTCTTTTTCAACCCCTGGACCATTATTACGGCTTATTAGCTTCAAGATTGTGAAAACTTAAATTATCCAAATTTAATTTTTGTGGGCACCAACCCTTATAGAACTTTTTCAAAATTATAGTTGTGTAAATTTTGAATGTCAAAGTTTCTTAAATTGAACTCTTGACACATTTCTTTTTTTAACATGGAAGTTCATTATGTTTATTTTCAAATATTGTAAGTTTAATAATTAATAAATTTGCAATATTTTACTATGCTGTTCGTTTTACCCACTATTATGACATATCTGTCAAAATGACAATAATTTTTTTAGTAGAAAAAATAACTAAAAATCTATGTACCAACATTATTAAAACTAGGGACCCTGCAGGAATGCAACTTATTCCCTAGAAAGTTGACCTTGAAAATTATTATAGAAAAAAAATCTACTTTTTTGTATTCGCTCCCCAAACTGGTTACTTTGGAAACTGTCTAGGATCCTCAAAATGGCCATTTAAAGGCCTTGTACTTATTGTCGTCATGGCAACATTTTAGCGGACTCAAACAATAGTTGCCATGACGACTTTAAGTACAAGGCCTCTAAATGGCCATTTTGAGGATCCTAGACAGTTTCCAAAGTAACCAGTTTGGGGAGCGAAAAATACATTTTCGCGCAGCCTCTTAATATAATGCCGCGTTAATGGTAATTGAAATTTCATATTATAATGTTTGGAGAGCTAATACAAAAAAACGTTGTATGCAACACATCCTCAAATGGCTTTAGAGGACTCATCTTCATATTACGACTTGTCCCCTAAAGCCTTGCTTTGAGGACTAGTTACATAAAGTACTATTACCTGAAATTTTGCCATTTATAAAATGTAAGAAAAATTATGTCAAATGATCATCATTCTGTATCCACATTATTTGCCAAAATCCAATAGTTAAATGTATAGAACAAAGATATTAATCTCTGAAACTTCTTTGTGGCGCTTTAATAATCATGCTGCTTTTTTTGGGGTATTTCGCCACACTACAAAATGAAAAATATTAAAACATGAACGTTTCGGAAGACAAATTAACTTGACAGCTGTTTATTGGGGAGGCTAGTCATGTTCTGCTAGATCTCCAATAAAACAAGCTAAGTTCTCCTTGTTAATTTTTATTTTAATTAATTAATGTTGATAATGGCAGTAGATTTGTCTTCTGAAATGTTCATGTTTTAATATTTTGTAGTGTGGCGAAATACCCAGAAAAAAAATAGGGTGAATATTGTGAGCAAAATCATTATTATATGTGTTGTAAATCTCATTATTGATAATATTTGTAGAGAAAGAACAGATCTGTTAAACAAAAAAGTGTTACATTGTAAAGGTACTAAAATTGTAATTTTTGTTATTTAAATTGTTCCCAAGTTTGATGATGTTACATTTTTTGCTACACATCACAGAAAATACTGATATAATACACTTTTATTCTACACATTTATTTAAAAACCGTTTATAACCTAAAAACACCTTTAGTAAAGACCAGATTTAGGTGCTCTATTTCATTACCAAATGGCACCAAAAACCAAACGCGTTAAAGATCCTATATGTACTAAGAGATGAGTCATTGGATCCACATATCAAGGACTATGTGATTTAGCAAAAATATCTTTAATTTGTTTTATTTGAAAGAAGTACGCATAACGTTTAAAATCCCCAAAAATCAGGTACTTCATGGTTTGTGGATCCAAAACAAATCACCTACACCTACTCTAAACGCATAGGCAATTACAAGAATATTTTACAATGAAAATGACATGTGGAATAGCCATATATAGTTTGCTATGTAAATTTTAGTTAGCTATGGAGACCATGTGGATATTATTTTATTGTTCATTGAAATGTTAAACAGTGTTTAACATGATCGCGTCCTCGAATGTTAAGATACATTTAACATGCATTCACTATAGCAACATCACACATATTCATGGTAGTCCGATTTCGATTTAGCAGTTTTTAGTAATTATTATTGATTCAAAATTATTGCTTCAATGAACAATAAACTAATGAACGCATTTCGAGGGGAAACTGTCTGAACATTTCTGCGCTCGCTCGAGTGGTAAAAATATGTACGAATGTTACGACTGGGTTACCCCTCTTAATACGTTAATTACTATAACAAGAGAGTTCATTAAAACTAAGTTTGGGGTCTGTTACACCTCAATCAGACTAATGAATGGGTAAGAGAAGCTTAATTAAGCTTCTCTAAGTTCCAATTGTTTGGTGGTTTTAAAATAAATCATCTGGTCCTTCGAGCAGTTTCGGTGTGTTGATTGTCCAGATGGTAGCAAAAGAAAAGAAATAAAAGGTCTAACAGTAGATTGAAGCAAAGGAGATCCTCTGTTTATTTTTACATTTAATATCTACGAATAGAAGGCCACATTTTCAAGAACTTCCTGGCTTACTCTGCCGATCTGCCAATTATGATTCGAACAAGGGAAGAACTAAGACAATAACTTGGCAAGTTACTCTTATTGAAGAAAAATGAGAATACTTCATTCTAGGGAAAATAATGCAGCAGGTGGGGAGAATAGAGAGTACAGATAGAGCACAAGAAATTTAGTTTTGAAAACAGACGAAAATGAAAATGATCTTTAGGAACAAAATCTTTAATAATAAAATGCATCCAGAAAGAGTGAAAATTATATGCTATAAAACATTAGTGAGATAAATGTTGGGTTGTACCGCCCTTAAACGAAGGGTTGACAAGGCTAGCTCTTTTAACTCTCGGTAGAAAATGGCGTGGTGTAAGGACTAGACAAAGAAATGCGGGCTTTTAAAATTGAACAGTAGATTATTATAAAAATTGGGTGTCTTGTCGTTTTCACAACCAATAAAACAAACCTAGCTAGCAAAATAAATCAACACCTACCTTATAAGTTTTGCTGCATACCTCAATTTAGATGTAGTAATGCGAACAACAACAAATACAGACAGTAACAGTCAAGAGAATATTTAATATTCAATGAAGAAACAAATAAATCAAAGTTAGCATCACCCAACTTACACACACATGTAATTGTAAAATATTTAAATCGGGATAATACAGACAACACAAACGTATTAAAAAACTTTAATTCAAAGTATTAATTCTCAAATTGCTAATTACAGCACAAATTAAAAATTAGGATAACACCTGTGCAATCGCAATTGACATAAAGGCACAATGCCCAAGTGACGTGGCTTATTTGAGTTACAGAATACATGCTTATTTCAGCAATTTAGAAATAATTAAATTCTCGCTCTTTAGCGTCAATAAATGATTGAACCAAAAGATTGATTAAACATGCTCAGTTTGAGTAGGCCTTAGTAGGAACTGACATAATTGCAGCAAATGCCTTTGTTGATAAAAAAATGCTGATAAGGGCATCTATTTACAATTTAATTTGTTACTGAAGTCCAGCGATCCTGATGCGTTGCATTTATCCATAAAGACTCTTAAGCCCAATTTGGCTGCATAATTCTTAGAATCCCAAGGTCGCCACTGTTAGGAAGACAGCTAGCAGCAAAAGGAAGCGGCACGTAACTGGAATTCCTGACTAGTGTGTAGAAGCAAAATCGGAGAATTGAATAAGCCTCATAACAGTCCTCAAATTAGTCTTCAGGTAAGCCATCATGCTAGTCGCAAGTTAGCCCATGGGGACCTGGCCTAAATATTAAAATTAGAGTGTGAAATTAAACTAGAAGAAGCATTCTTACCTATGGTGTTCACGGCCTATTGTGTATGAATGCGCCCGCCCGCGAAAACCAACGCTCTAGCGGCCCCGCTTGCTCAAAAAAAAAAGAACGGCCTCTAGAAAAATCAATACTAATCGAGCAATTCCACTGTTTCAATGGTCTATTTCGAATCTAATGCCACAAACAAACTGCGACAGGAAAAAGCTGCAGGTGTTTTATCTCTAAAGGCAGATGCTTGCTGCGATAAACCTGAGTTCTTTTGTTACAATATTTAGATATAAGGTGGTCCGAAAGAAAGTGTTAAATGCATTAACGCGCTATTGAAATAAAATTGAAACAGGTCGTTACAGGGTTTTAGGAAAAGGCGATATTAAAAATTTAGAAATGTTTGAGTAGAGATTATACAAAAACTATATGATGAGTGAAACTGCGAGATATGTGTGGAAAAGAAGAACAAATAAGATGTTACAACTGCATAGTGAACTTGCAGTAATAAGTGTGATGAAATATAGCAGAATAAACGGGTTAGATCATATAGTGAAAACAGACAGTATTAGAAGTTCAAAAATAATTCTTTTCAAAAAATCAGAAAAAGGCTAGGATTATAGAAAAAGACAGAAGAGAAAAAGACAGAAGAGAATTTGTGGACTATTCTTTCCAGGTACAGGTACATAAGGCTCGGAGGTGAGTGGTTTCGTAACACTGAAGGGGGGATTCGAACACCCAGTACAAGATACACACGAATTTCACGACGAGAACAATGTATGTGCACAAAATTGAATTAGCCGGCGACAACAAGCAAGAGCTGTTCACTCTTCGACGGGTGGAAACTAATTAGTTTTAGGAACGAAGGACGTTTTTTGGGGTTGAACCAGAGGACTCTAAGATTTTAAGATTTCTAGGAGAATGGACACATGTTAGAATACAGGAGTGACACAACTAGTAGAATACAGTCCACTATGAAAATAAATGAAAATGTGAATCCTAAACTTTAAATAAACGCTATAAACAAACAAAAGATATTACTTAAAAGTACAACTAACACAGTGGAAGAATGAAAGCAACAGTGAGAAAGAGATGGAAGAAAGTGGTGAAGAAAGCCATTTGGCCTTTCGTATCCAAGTATTTGTTGAACGTTATAAGATGTATTTAATTGTGTGTCTGTCGGTGGCTTTATAGCTAGTTGGGAGGTTATCATTTGGCCGCAATCATATTTTCAGGTACTTCTCCTCCATTCCGACGTGTTATGAGAATATATTCAAAGGGTTTAATAAAATTTGGTTTTAAATTGTGTTTATTTATGAAATTGTAGTTCCAAGAAAGTTGTAAATTCACCTAGTTTCTATTTTTCTCTTACATTTTTTTCTTTGCCTGTGATGGCCTTTTAATATCCACAAAAAAAATGAGAAAACATGATTTTTATTTGTGTTTTTATGCATAATTACTCACGTAGCGGTCAATGAGTTGAATATTAAACCACATAGTGCACATGGTTTTGTGTAAATGGATCTTTTTCACATTCTATCATTGTGAAAATAAATGGAACTTAACTGCAGTTCACCATTTATTTGATCACGTGAGGATTAACTGTTTTTATGTTCAGATTGATATTGCCAGTCTCAGTGAGAATTTAATGTGCTAAAAGTTCGCATACCTTGTTGGTTAAGAAATTTACTAGTACCATTTTTGAAATGTTTGTTGCATAAGTAATAGAACTACTATATTATGAATGTATCTTTTAGGTCGTAGAACAGTATCTACCAGAATGCCATGTGTTTTTGGGACACATTTTCATGGAAATCTCGTGGGCCAATTGGGTTAACCACGTTTCCAAAAATGCGACCACTCCTCTAACAGCACGTGTGCATCAGTGCTTGCTACACCTTTTAGTCAAGTTGCCCAACGAGCCAAATGTGAGAGCTAATCATAGCGAGAAAGCCAAAGCTTTGTTGGTTCAAGCAGAGTCCTTTAACTGGGACTTACTCGAGGCGGGAATGTTTCAACAAATTGTAGACTGGTATGTGATGAGCTGTGATCCTTTAGTTTTATTTGTATCTGACCCCCTGAACCTGGACTTTCGAGTTTTGCAGTAAGTTTATTATATTGCCAGATAATCGTATCTTAATTTAACTCTTTGCAGCTTTTTGAAAGTGGTGGCACATTATGATAAGGCTGTTGAAGACATCGTACCTAATTTATTACACAAACGCCATGTGTATGTCCGGAGTTACATAAAGCTAGTTTCTGTTATGAGTAGTAAACATAAGGCCATAGTGGCAGCTAAAATAAACCAGCTGAGTGCTGTGGTTAGTGGCAATTTGAATCACATGGAAGCTGTTGTAAAAACTGAAGACGAATTGAGTGTGCTCTTAAATGAAATGTGTGGACTTCTCAATATAGACACTGTAAAAAATAGTGCTGCAAACTGTTTTGAGCAATGGCTTTCTAGTAAATCAGCGGATGGTATAGTGCTTAAAAGTGTTTTACGAACTGTAGGAGCAGCTGTTGCTGATAACGAAATTGCAGCTATATTATATGAAACTGCCATTCAGAGTTATTTCTTTAATAATGGTATGTATTTAAAAACAAATAAAACTGTATATTTAGATTGATTTTGCAGTTTCTCAAAGCTCAACGGTATCTTGGCAAAGCGTAGCCACATTTGTGAAGGCATATCCACCTCGACAAGCAGAACTGGAACAAGTTTTAATTAACCAAGGGAAGTTGCTGACCTTACATGCTCTACTTTTGCAGAAAGTTGCTGTTTGTACTGATACGTTGACTTTGCTTAATGCGACCTTGCAATGGATAAATGATTTAAAAATCAAGTAAGTATTATTGTGTTATTATGGTAGTATTTTGAGTAGATTTCTAGCTTACAATGTATTCTTATTTAGCAGACAGCTATTTTTTTTCTTTTCTGCAAGTTCTTTTCGAAAACTATGACGTCACTATATTTTGATTATAACCTTACTTAAGAAAAGGCAATCTTTATTATGAAGATAAATATTGTATTAGAAATAACTGTTTATAATATTGCAAATGATGGGCATCTTTAAATTATAATTCACTCCTTTTTGGCATGAAGGTTGGCCTTGGATTTTTGTTGTTAAGTTGCACATGAAAAGAACCGTAATTTTTATTTTGTTGTATAACCTGCATAACCTCCAACAAATTTACTGTCACTTGACAGAACTGAATATAATAATAATAATATGGCTTTTATTTAAAAATAAATACACATAAGAAAATCAAACAATGTATGAGGCGAGATTCAGCTCACGTCAAGCCGTAAGCTGTTCTCCCATCTAACTACATAGTTCGTCTGCACTATTTTCCTTTCTGTCTGTCCTCTGCGGTATGCCTGAGAAAATTTTAAATATCAAGTTAACATAGAATTTATAACCAGCATACGCCCACGCCATCACAGTCGCGCCCCCTCCAACCATCTAAATTAATTAGTTAGAAAGACCGCTGCCGACCGAGCATAATGAGGTAATGAAAAAATTTTGATTAACAATTTTGTCTAGATAATAGTAATAAGCAAAGCTGATGTCGAAACGCAGGTAACGATAGAACTTTGAGGTTCTGTGGCAAATCATTCCATCATTTCGCTATAGTATAAGTAAATTGACGTCGTCCGAATTCGTTAATTAATCGTGGTATAGCAACGTTGCCCCGGAACCTCAAATTTAAGTTATGGAGATCTGTCCTAAATGTAATTTTATAATATAAATAAGTCTAAGTTTATGAGATATTCTATCAAATTTACGTATACCAAATATTAACCGCAAGCATGCATTCTGAAGTCTTTGAATTCTAGCTTTATCTTGTGAATCGATACATGGATCATACACCACATCACAAAAATCCATTTGTGATAAAACCAAACTATCACATAAAATACCCTTTACCTTAGTGTGCAGCATATGACGATTTTGGTAGATCAACCTGAGATTGCTGTACGCTTTTTGTAAGCATTGTGATATATGTTTTTTAAATCGTAATGTTGTATCTAGAATTAGTCCTAGATTTCTAACTGTATCGACAATTGGTATTACCTTATTATCGATCTTTATTAGCATATTGTAACCTGTACAAGAGTACTGATAAGAAGGAAAGTGTGCCTCCTGAAAAGGCAGTTAAACTTAAGCTTAAAATCATATCATATTCGCAAAAGTGATAAAAGAAATAAAAGTAAGACCCCCTCCGCTGATTCAAGTAAGTGAATTACAAACTTATTACCAAAAGAACGAAGAAAACCTTAAACATAAAGATAAACATCAGAGGTTAGGAGCGATAAGGGAACAAACTACGGTGCTCTGAGAGCAAGTCAACCCAAATAGCATAAAATACAACTACGGTGCTTTGAGATAAAGCCAACTACAGGGAGCGGAGGCAAAATAAAAAAAAATTACACAAGGTGTTATAAAGCATTGTGAGGATGGAGGGGATACTGGAAGAGATGAGAAAGATAAACAAGAAGTTGGACAGAATATAAGGAAGAGAAGAGCGTATAGAAAAGAAGATGGACGAAATAACAAAGGAAATGGTAAAAAGCAAAGATGAAAACAACCATCTGAACAAGGAAAACCAAAAATTAAAAGAAATAGTAACAAAACAAGGAGTAAGAACAGAAGAAATGGAAAGAGAAGTAAGAAAAAAAAAGATAGTCCTACATGGAGTCGAGGAGCAGGATGAGGAGAGTGATACCATGTTAAAGGAAAAAATAAGAGTAATATTAAGGGAAATGGAAGTAAATATAACCATGGAACAAGAGATAATCGAAATAAGAAGAATTGGAAAACAGAAAACTGGAAAATATAGGCCAGTAATAATGGAGTTAAGAGAATGGTGAAAGAAAATATTGAGAGCGACAAGAAAACTTAAAGGAACAAGAATTTACATATAGGAAGACTTCTTAAAAGACATTCAAGAACAAAGAAGAGAACTAGTGAAATACAAAAAAATATCAGTGATAAAGGGCATCAAACAACCCTCAAATATAACAAGCTGATAGTGAATGGAAATGCATTACACCTTGAAACAATTACACTCAACAGAAATCCAAGAAGAAGAGATGAAAGAAGAAAAGGAAATCAAGATAAGAAACACAACCGAGTCGGCTTCATCAGCAGCTGCAGGGATGGAACAAGAAGGCTCTAAGAAAGGTAGAATCCTAAGTCAACGATCACCAGATAGTGAAGAGGAACATCTTAGGGAGAAACTACTGAAAATTACTAAAACGGTAAACAAATCAAAAAACTATTAATACATAACAAAGGACTGTCAATGGTAACGAAACAGGCTACGAATATGGATAACGATCTTAAAATCACAAAAGGTAATACGGAGATAACACAAAATAACAAGAAACAAAAGGATTACGATAACAGTCAGAAAAGGAAAAGGACAAAGAAACAAACAATAAAAATAGGTACATGGAACGTACAAACCCTATTAACACCAGGAAAATGCAAGAAATTGTGAAGGAATTAAAGGCATATAGAGTAGATGTAGCAGGAATACAAGACACCAGATGGGGAGGACAAGGAAGAATAATTAAGGAAGCATATGAATTATGGTATGCAGGAGAGGAGAAGCAGGGAGCATGTGGAACAGCCTTCATAGTGGGAAAAAAAATGAAAGACTAGGTAATACAATTCAAGGCAATCAACAGCAGAATTTCGTATATAAGAATTAAAAATAACCCAAGGAACCTGTCAATTCTAAATGTCTATGCCCCAACAGAAACAGAAGTCAAACAAGATTTCTATAATCAACTAGAAGAAGCGTATATCACAATACCAAAACAAGATAGACTAATAATACTAGGAGACTTCAATGCACAAATTGGAGTGGAAGCATGCTATAGAGAAGTGACAGGCATAGACACAGCACACAAAAAAAACCAAATGAGAACGGTGATCTACCATGTAACTTTGCAGCGTCTACTGAAATGAATATAATGGGCACGAAATTTAAGCACAAAAGAATCCACAAGGTCACATGGAAACACCCTGCAGGAGAGATAGAAAACCAGATAGACCACATACTAACAAAAAAGAAAAATAGTAAAGACATCCAGGATGTACGAACATTCAGAGGAGCAAATGCGGACTCTGACCACTTCCTTGTCATCGCAAAATGCAAAATAAAAAAATACGCAGTAGAAGAAAAAAGAACTAAATGGAAAAAATGGAATGTAGAGGAACTAGAAGTAGAAGAGGTGAAAAGAAAATACGAAGAAGAACTAGAAAGGAAACAACAAGAAAGTAAAGAAGGAACAAGTATACAAGAAGAATGGGAGATAATAAAGAGTAATATAATTGATAGAGCAGAAAAAGTAATTGGGAAAGAAAGTAACAAAAAGAAAAAAATATGGTTCGACAAAGAATGTGAACAACTGATACAAGAGAAGAAAAAAGCAAGAATAAAGTGGATCCACACAGGGCGAGATGAAGATAGAGAAAAGTTCAAGGAAAAAAAAAGTGCAAAAAATATTTAAAGAGAAAAAAAGGCAAACCTTGAAAAAATGATGAATGAAATTAAAAGAGAAAGTACAAGAAAGAACATACGACCACTATATGATTACCTAAGAAGAGGAAGAAGAAAAGTACCAATAATAACAATAGAAGAAGAAAAATGGATGGAATATTTTAAAGAATTATACTGGGACGAAAGCATAACCAATGTAAGACTAAAAGAAATAGGAAAAGAAGTAGAGTCAGAAAAACATATACTAGAAAAACCACCGATCTTTGATGAGGTAGAGAAATACTTAAAAAGCCAAAAAAATAGGAAAACAGCTGGCAGTGATCAAATCTGTGGCGAGTTACTAACACACGAAAAGATACACGAGTTAATAAAAAGAATTTGGAAAGAAGAAAAGATGCCCGACGAATGGAAACTAGGGATAATAACACCAATACCCAAACAAGGAGACACGTCAAAGTGTACAAACTATAGAGGTATAACTCTATTAAATGTGGCGTATAAAGTACTGACAACAATCATTAGAGAAAGACTTACCCAATTTACAGATGGTACGATAGGAGATTATCAATACGGCTTTAGGAAGGGAAAATCAACAACGGACGCAATACATATAATGAAGCAAATAACAGAAATAGAAGGAAACAATACAGAAATAGAAATAAGCGTTAAAGAAATAGAAAAGTTAATTAAAACAATGAAAAATAAAAAAGCCCCTGGACCTGGCAATATTCCCATCGAACTAATTAAAGCTGCTCCGACAGTATTAATTCAAATTCTAGCAAGACTCTTCTCAAGATGTTTGGCAGGAGAACCGATACCACACGATTGGAAAACGGCGTACATTAGCTCTATCTACAAAAAAGGAAATCGGCTAGATTGTAAAAACTATCGTGGTATAAGTGTTCTTAGCTCTATAGGTAGATTATATGGGAGGATAATAAAAGCAAGAATAGAAAACCAAATATCAGATATAGAAGAACAGAGCGGATTTCGAGCTGGCCGCTCATGCATAGATAACATCTTTACACTGCAACAACTTATAGAAAAACGTACCGCCTGCGGGTTAGTGACACATCTTACCTTTGTAGACTTACATAAAGCCTACGATAGTATCCCACTTTGTAAGCTGTGGGGAGTTATGAGAAAAAAATAATATAAGTGACAACTATATAAACGCCGTAAAACAGCTGTACATTAAAGCGACTAGCTGCATTAAAGTTGGGAATAAATTGTCGGAAGAATTTGAAGTATCGAAGGGGTTACGACAGGGCTGCTGTATAGCACCAACCTTATTTAAATTGTATTTAAACGAAGCTCTGTTTGAGTGGAAGCAAAAATGTGCACGAATGGGAATACCAGTAGGAGATGACACACTATACACTCTATTGTTCGCTGACGATCAGGTCGTAATATCCGCAGATGAAGATGATTCCGGCTATATGATGCGCAAACTAAAGGAGGAGTATAAAAAATGGGGCTTAGTAATTAATATGGAGAAAACGGAGCACCTCACTATAGGAGAAAGTGGGAGAGATCTACAAATAGACGACGAACATATTAAAAGTTGTAAAAAATTTTAATATTTAGGCGTTACCTTCTCCGAGGTAGGAAATAGCAACGAGGACATCACAAACAAAATAGCCCAAGGAAAAAAAGTAATTCGCATGTTGAACTCCGTGTTATGGAATGATAAAGTCTGGAAAGAAACAAAGAGAATGATATACACAACTATATTACGAAGTATATGCACATATGGCTGTGAAGTATGGGAATTAACTAATAAAAATATTAACAAGTTAAAAGCCCTAGAAATGGATTATTGGCGACGAAGCTGTGGTATTTCCAAGCTGCAGCATATTACAAATACAGAAATAAGACGAAGAATGGCGGTAGAAAACACCATCGTGGATAACATCGAAACCAAGGCTCTCCAGTGGTATGGACACATGCAGAGAATGGACGGCGATAGAATACCTAAGAAAGTTTTTCAGTGGGTACCTACCCAGAGAAAGAAAAGGGGAAGACCACGGAAGACATGGCACAAAGGTGTTATAGAAAGTATGGAAAAACGAGGGTTACGCGTAGGAGACTGGACAAACAAAAAAGACTGGCGCTTAAGGAGCGAGAAACGGCAATAATTTATATTATAATATATGATATAATTATGTTATAAGCTGTAATACAACTCGCAATATATATATATATACCGTGTGTCCACAGGAGTACGCACCATAGAGATAAGATAATGCTAATAGAATATAAATATCAACCAGTGCTGTGACCACCGTCTCTTTTCTTGTACCATTTATAACAATATTGTTTTATACAGTGGCGAGTCAGAAGCCAGAAAAAACGTTTTAGCGTGCCGGCGATCACAGCATTAGTCGATCTTTCTATTCTATTAGGTTAGCCCTATGGTGCGTATTCCTGTGGACACACGGTATATAAATAACAGAAAAGAGCTATGAATATAACATGGACATCCACATCCTATTGATTGATTTTAAAGTAGCATTTGATAAGATCGGCAGAAAGAAAATGATACAAGACTTAAAGAAGATCAATACACCGGAGAAACTAGGAAGATTAGTAGCTATGACCATGGAAAAATCGGTGGCAAGAATACAGACCGGGAAAAGCATCTCAGATAGTTTTGAAGTCGAGGGGTGTGTCAAGGAGATGCCCTGTTAACCTTACTGTTTATCATCTCTTTAGACAGTATAATAAAGCATGCTGAGCCCAGAGGGACAATAAGGAAGAAATCAACGCAAATAGTGGCATATGCTGATGATTTAGCAATAATAGCGAGAAATCTAAGGGAACTAGAAAACACGTTTAGAATTATAGAGGGAAAAGCACGAGAGAGGGGACTGGAAATAAATGATAAAAAAACTAAATATTTACACTGCAACAGACAAGAGAAATTAATAAAAAACCAAGGATTAAGTATAGGGAAATACACTTTTGAAGAAGTGGAAGAATACAAGTACCTAGGAATACTATTACACAGAAGGAATGAAAGAACAGACATTAAACAAAGAATCCAACTAGGAAATAAAGCATATTTCGCAAATAAAAAAACCTTAAGGGACAAAAAACTGAGCAAAAATACTAGGATAAGGATATATACAACAACAATAAGACCATATGCAGCTGAAACAATAAACATGACACAAAAAGAAGAGGAACAGCTGATGGTTTTTGAGAGGAAAATTATCAGGACTATTATGGGACCCAAGCAAATAAACAGAGAAGAAACAAGACCGTTGTATAACCATGAGATTGACAAAATACTAAAGAAGGAAAATATAGGTAGTTAGAAGAATTAAAGCACAAAGAATTGCATGGTATGGACATGTTATGCGAAGAGGAGATGAAAATCCAGGCAGAGCACTATTAGGATGGACACCAGCACAAACAAGACCAAGAGGCAGGCCAAAAACAAAATGGAAGGAACAAGTGGAGAATGATCTAAGGATAATGGAGATAAGGAACTGGCAGAAGTTAAGTAGTGACAGGAAAAAGTGGAGTGAAATAGTGCAAATGACAAAGACACACACAAAGTTGTAAGTGAGGAAGTGATATGTGGACTAATCCACCACAATAATAGGATTTAGGAGTGCTAAACAGCTACAATTTCTACGGAAATGTATAGCTTTTTGTATGTATGTATTATCATATTATCTTTAGCAAAGGCAATATCGTTTTTTCTTCCAAAAAATATAACAGCCGACTTATCAGCATTTAGTTTTAAACAACGTTGCATAGAAATATCAGCAATACGATTTAAATATTGATCTATAAGGTCAGCTGCATGCAAGCTGTCAGAAGCTTCGAAAGAAAAATAAATTTGTGAATCGTCGGCATAGAAGTGATGATTTCAATGCTTTAGAACAGTATGAAAATGAGAAATATAAAGCGTAAACAGAAGAGGCCCAAGAATCGATCCTTGAGGAACTCCTGATTTATTTTCAATGAATTCAGAAACATTGTTACCTACGCGGACGGCCTGATAGCGATTTACAAGACAATTATGTAATATTTTAATAGCTTTAGGTTTTAAATCTATGTAATTGAAAATTGATAGCAAAACTTTATGGTCTATTGTGTCAAATGCTTTTGAGTAATCTAAAAGAACGACAGCCGTTATCTTACCAGCATCTGCAGCCGCAACCGAATCGTCAACAATGTTTAATAAGGCAGTGGCGCAACCCTTTCTGAAACCTGATTGGTTGACTGGCAGCACATTGTTTAGCTGTATATGATTACGAAGTTGCTGATCCATTATGCTTTCTAATATTTTTGACATAAACGGCAAGATACTAATAGGACGTAAATCGTTTAGTTCTTTAGGTGATTTGATTTTCGAAATAGGATTTATTAAAGATTTTTTCCAGTCATCGGGGAATACCGAATTTTCTAATCAAAAATTTAGGAGGTGGGTTATGATGGGCAAAATAAAAGGAAGGCACAATTTAATAATTCTGTTGCTAATACCATCATACCCCACTGCATTAGTTTTAATAGTTGTAATGATTTTGAGTACCTGAATTTCATCGACAGCTTCAAATTCGAAAAAAGAAGTTCTTGAATCTTTTATGTTGTTACTATAAAATGCCTTAGTATCATTTGAATTTATAGATACCTTTGGAATAGAAGTAATGAAGTAAGTATTAATTTCATTATAATCATTTAAAGCAGGAGGTAATTCAGTTTGGGATTTTTTTGAAATGTTTAATTCCAAAATAATAAGCTTTTTTGTCTCTCCTAACCGCACTTACATTCCTTGACTGCTTGTAATAGTTGTAGTGATTAGTATCTTTTGACCGTTTAAAACGACTTAAGGCTTGATCACGCAATCGCATCATATTTTTAATGGTGTCAGTCAACCATGGAGCACACTGTTTAGTGATTCTAAAAGTCTTGATTGGCACAAACAAATTTAGCAGAATTGTTACATTTTCAACAAAAAATTTTACTTTATCATCAACATTGTAGATATAAATATTTTGCCATGGGATAGAACGTAGTAAGTAAAATTCTTCATAATTAAAGTTTTTAAAGTCTCTAGACGTGCGAATATTCGGATAGGGTTTAATGTAAGGCAAAGTGAACGTGCCGCGTACAATGTGGTGGTCAGAGATGCCGTGAACAACAGAAAAAGATGAGACTAGGTCTTTATTTGAAGTAATTAAATAATGAAGAAGTGTGCTAGATGTAGCTGTTACGCGGGTTGGCTCATTAATCAACTGAAAAAGATTAAAGGTTTCAAAAAAGTTTACAGTATAACCTGTGGCCAAACTGTCAACATCAAACAATAGTAGATTATGCAATAAGGGAGAGAAATTGCACTGAAGCAAAATAGCATTCTCTCCGAGTTGCATATACTATTTTTTTCACGTTTTTTTAAACGTCATTTATTGACATTTTAGTTACAATTATTTTAAAATTAGTAACCTATGGTAAATTTTAAAGTTGGTGGCACTGTAAGTCATTATGACAACAGCTCACAATTATGTCAAATTCGAGGTTAGCAGGTTAGTTTTTGCGTCAGTTTGTGTCAAAACTAACGCAAAACCTAACCTGATAACCTCGAATTTGGCATAATTGTTGTGTCAGTCATAATGAAAACTCCCTAGGGAAATTTTTGTCTTATTTAGTCTCTAGGGAGCAAATGTTCTACTTCTGTCACAATTTTGATGCTATAGAAACGGACTTCTACTCCCGGTCGTTGGAAAATCTATATTAAAATCACCAAGGCAAAAAATATCCTCAACAGTAGGTAATACCACAGATAATGTTAATTCTATAATATTGATAAACTTATAATAAAACCTTTCATGTGGATTATAGACCACTCCAAATGCATACTTACGATTTTTAAAAGAGATGTTTAACCATAACAGTTCAATATCACGTACGGTATCGATAACAGTAAAAGATAAAGATGTATTTAAGTAAAACGCAACTCCACCTCCTCGACTTTGTCTATTTTGGCGTACAATAGTATATCCTTCTATTAAGATGTCATTATTGTTAACAGAGTCCTTTAACCAGGTTTCGGCAACAGCCACGATATCGTATGAATGTTGAAGGACGTGATCCCTGAAATAAATAAAATTACACACAAGTGAACGGCAATTGATAAGTGCACAATTTAAGATAGGACGCATTCAGTTATCTACTTCACAAGCGAGACAGAGGACAGGCAAAAGAAAAAGTTAAAAATCCAATGAAAATGGAATAAAAATTAGAATTTTTCCCGTTCTGTGAACCTCGTTTGTACTAAAATTAGTTTCTGTTTTATTTCATTTTAAAATTAAATAAAAGTGGACGTGACTACCTCCCTGGACTTTCCCATACTGGAAACTGTTCATATCGTCTTTATTCAACAGTCTTTACAACATATCAAAATTTCAACTCGATGACTCACGTCTTCACCGTGATAAGCGTTTACACTTTCACGTAAATTGCGGGTAAATATAAAAGAATGTGTAGTTCAAAACGTGACCACCGAGCTTTTGTAGATGGCGCCAAGTGGACAAGCCGCCACTGTGCTAGTTTATGTATTATTTTCCTCAAAACGGCTGTAGCACCGAGGTGAAATTTTCTAAGTACCTGGAAATTATATTTTCTAGGGCATACAAAATCGATTTTTTTATTTTCGCGGAAAAAGATTCTTTGACGCAAAAATATAACAACCGTTAGAATAAAAAAATTATTTTTCAAAAATAGAGGGGGGAGGGGGCCGGTGCGCTTACATATATCCACGAGTGTAATATTTTTTTGCATATTCATATGCTCCATTATGCACTGAGCAAATCAGTGAAAACCCCAGCTACCTATCTTGTTTTGTTTATTAATTAAAGGGGTTTAAATTTTCAAACTTCAAAGCTTCGTAGAGGGCGCCACAGATAATTCATGAGATTCTTTAAAAAACAGATCGATAGCTCTTTTCGGGGTCTATCAGTGTATGAAGTTTAAACAAATTCCTGTGGGCAGTTTTTGAGAAATGATTTTTAGAAATTTTTCAAAATTTTGAAAATTTGTAATTTAGGCCCCTTAGTATTTTTCAAAACACTTTTTATATCACCTCATGTTAGCCTTTATATACTATTCAGAAAAAAAAAATCAATTGAATCGATTCATTCGTTTTTGAGTTATAGGGCGTTAAACTCAAAATTTTCAAAAAATCATAGCGCCCTTCATTTTAAACCTAGTGAGTTCGGCAAAAAACTAGCAGATTTGTCTTATGACCCTCTATCGTTATCCGCGATAAAATTTTTAAAATTTTAATCACGAAAACAGTGATACCAAAAAAACATGCGTAACTTCCGCTTCCGGTTTCGGATTTTTTTGAAAAGCTTATTTTGTCGATGAATTTTCGATACACTCCCGCATTCCAAAGCGCATCAAAATCGGAGCAATACTTTCGGCTGTAGGAGCGTCACCCACCCACACACCCACACACCCACACACCCACGCACCCACACACCCACACACAGACAGACATTTTTTAAAAACCATTTTTTTGGGTTCCTAGAGGCCCAAAACGGATATTTCTGTGAAAATCTCGATTTCCAAAATTTTCATGATTCCAAGACTTCCCTATACCTATGGGTATGGGAAAGTAAAAGCATTACAGTTTTACAAAATATTTTCTCCTTGAGGAAAAATATAACAGAACGTAATTTTCTATATACACCTGCAGATACAAAGAAATAATCGTACATCATGAAGAACAAAATCATACTTTTAACTATTCTAAGTCGAGAATGGTATTTACAGATATGATTGGAGAGTTTTCGCTTTTACGCAAAAAGAGTCTGCAGTCTTTTGACCCACGTAAATTTATAATTTTTATCTTTAGCAAACATTTTGCATTCATATAAAAGGTTTCTATTTTGAATCGTTAAGTGATCGTAAATAGAAACAATTTTATTATCATTAAGGGTACGATATATATGACTTACAGTAATTTTACTCCCCTTAATCTTATTTTTATAGTTGTTCAAAATATTATTTTTTAACTGCCGACTGTTCAATGCAACAATAATGGGTTTATATTTCCTTGGATTTCGGGTGGGAACTCTGTGGCAGGCTTCAATCACAGTAGCGGATAAGTCCATACCAATCAGACGAAAAATATTCAATACAATATCGCTTGGATTTTCTCCAGGCATTTCTGGTACCCCCGATAGCTCCCAAGTTTTTAATCCTCGATCGCTGCTCGAGAGCCTCGACTCTGTAGCGCAATTCTTGATTTTGACGCTGCAAAATTTCATTTTGTTGTACAATCTTCTCGTTTTGATTATACATCTGCAGAAGTTTCTCCTGTAGATTAGGCACCATTGCCATTTGCAAAATCATTTGGAATTGAACGTTTAGTTTTTGTCCCAGGTTTAATTTTTCGAACTTCTCAAACTCCATTACCACTGGAGTTTCCGGATTCATAATATTACCTCTTGAAACCTCTTGCGTATCTGCTGAAACACTCTGAGTGCATGTTTTGCATTTCCATGCACGCTTCTCGATTTCGGAAAGTTTATTGAGTTTTTCACTTCTTTTTCCTGCGCACTCTAAGTGATAATTATTTTCACATTCACAACACACTAAATAAGATCGGTTGTCGGTAATGTTCAAATTACAAATACTGCACTGCAACTCCATTTTAGACAGATAAATGGCTAAATTTATTGAGCGTTAACGAGATCCACACGAGCGAGAAATCAGCGATGCTCACACATCGACGTCTAGCAAACGAATATTGTTGCCAGATGGACTGCTTACTTGGACTATTGCATACATCTGTCAAACGATGTCATTTGACCAATGGTCGAAGTCGCTTTTTTAACTTTCAACCAATAAAAAACGACTTGCGTCGATAATTATCTTATATTATAAGAGCCGATGCCTCCGGCCGTCCAGGCGTAAGCAGGCGCGCGCACACGCTGCATGAACGGCCTGCATGCTAGCAAGTGGTGCGCGCGCACGAATGGCGAGACCGCATTTGTATTGTTAACGCTGGCAGGGCCGGACGTAGGCTGGCTGCCGCCTTGAGCAAGCATTTTTATTGTTAACCGTTTCTTTACGCTGGCCGGGCCAGACATAGGCTGGCCACAAGTTCTAGTTGTTATATACCAACTTATCGGTAATACTCCACCTTACTCATTAAAATGATGAATTGTTAGTTTTTTAATCGATTCAAGCAATAGTCACGCAAAATATATTGTGTGCATAGTTTCTTGCTTTGATAATGCTGACCATATAGCAATCCAGCTGGTCGTGCAATCTGACCAGCATTATCGGCAAGTTACTATGCACTTAATACATTACTGTTGATAATACATGTGGAGAAATATTTAATCTGAAGTATTGTAACTCCTTCCACGTACTTAATTAAAAATGTCTGTAATTACACATTTACTGAAACTGGATACATACATAAAACGTACTAAGTTCCATTTTCTATTCTGCTTAAATATGGCAACTTTACATTTGAAGGTGTTTTGTCATGTTTTCTAACCTAAAAGCGTTTGGTAACCATAATCTCAAAAGTAAACCTTGTTTCAGCACAATAAGTAATTTTACACAACTAAATTGGGGAAACTGTCATGGCCAACCTTCATGTAAAAAAGATGTGACCAGAGTGTAGAGTAGTATTTTAGCATTTTGTATTTAAAAACTATTTACTAAATTTTTCAACACGAATAATGATCAACTTACGAAATTTGCGGATACGGATTATACCACGTTATTCTACATTAAAAACTGAACAAAAAAATTTCTTGCCTACTTTTTAAGCTACCGCCATTTTAAAATTCTAAAATAATAAAGACAACAGTTTCCAAATGTTAACTGTTTAATAAATTATTCTAAAATTAAAATAACAATTATTAAAAAAATCTACGAAAACTATTTATAATAATAATAATAATCTTTATTGCCAACAAAATTATTGCAAATGACAAAGCAACGTCAAAACACAAAAGTTGCACACAAGTACGATTCACAATTAGTTAAAATGTGTTCAAGATATAGATAAACACTATTGGTGCTAAATTACAGGTTAAAAAATACATTATTACAATGTTTTTTACAGAATACTGATTAATAAATAATTAATCACATAATGTAACATTTGCTCGAAATGGTCTCCGTTGGCAATTATGTATGCCATGGCACGTTGTTCTACTGCTCAAATAGAATTTCTTATCATTGCCGGCGTTATTTCTCTCGCTGCCTGAAGTACGTGGTTTTGAAGCTCATTTAGGTTGGGTACCAGTGTTCTGTACATCAACGATTTTAAATGACCCCACAAAAAGAAATCACAAGGATTTAAATCTGGCGACGAGGCGGCCAACTAATTGGACCGCCTCTGCCGATCCAGCGTTCTAAGTAGGTATGATTAAGGTATTCTCGTACATTTAACGCAAAATGAGAACCCACTTCATCATGCATAAATACCATATTTTGACGAACATTTAAAGCAACGTCTTCTAACAACTCAGGAAGATCTTGTTGGAGAAAATTGAGATACGTTTGTCTGTTTAAGCGATTTGGCAAAAAGAACTAAAAGGAAAAATGAGATTTTTGTGAGTGATAACAGAATAGGAAGTATGTACTGAAATGTCTTACCAGATGGTTACCCAACAATACACCTCATACATTTAAGCTAAAACGTTGCTGGTGATTTCTTATTCTAACTGCATGAGGATTTGCTTGATTCCATTCGTGTTCATTCTGTACGTTAGAAATACCATCACATGTAAAAAGACATTCGTCTGTTCAGATAATTGAATCTTTCAAATCGTGATGAGCAAGGTACCATTCACAAAGCTCTATTCATAGTGGATAATCGGTGTTTTGCAGATGTTGCACCTGCGTATAGTATTATGGATGTTTTTGACTACGGTCTAGAGCACGCCAATCGGATTGCTTGCCCTGCTTGATTATTAGAAGCTTCGAGAGCCATTATCATGTCATAATATTCTCGATTAGAAAAATGTGCAGCCATTTTTCGAAAATAAACACACGATAATATGAACAGAATAAAGCTTCTGTCAATAAATTATTCTAAATAATCATTTGTTTCTCGACATCTGACATTTATTAAGGCCACTTGATTCAACATAAGAAATTGCTATAGTTACAAAAGTAAGGTTTTTATGGAAAAATGGCAAAGGAATTGTTTGTTCACTTTATAATGTAGAATAGTCTGTATCCACGAAATTCGAAACATCATGTATATGCTGCACATACCACTATTTAATTGAGTAGCATATTATTTTTGACTGTGAACTGCAGAATCATATAATACTTATTATTTCTCGAGATGAGCTTTTGAAACTCTCAAAATGTATTTTTAATCACAGTGAAAGACTAGAGTTTGAAAACTGAACAGCAGACGACATAGTTACTAAAATCGATGAATGGTGAAATCTGATGAAAGGGAACATAATAAAAGCCACAGAAGACACTTCTAGCAAAGAAAGAAACAGTTTTTTTATGAACACATCAGAAGCTGGAAGATTTGTAGTAATCTACGGAAACATATGACTGAATGGGGGATAGATACCGTAAAACTTAACAAATTTCAAATATTAACCGTTGTCAATTAGGTAAAAGCAGTAATTTTTCAAGTCACCCCGGTATGGATTCACTTGAAAAACATATGAAAACAGATACAGTTTTCAAGTAATATTCTAATAATCTCGATTTTTACGATATCTTTAACCTTCCAAATTTCTGCTCACTAAATTTTGTCAAATCGTAAAATCCAATTACTTGCTCTTTTGGTAGCTGCAGAGGGCCAGAGTTCATTTCAATATTTGAGTAAACACAAATAAATAAGAGAATATACATAAATAATTCTATTGATCTTTGTAAATACATAAAAATGTTCTCTAAGATGGTGCAGAGTGATTTTTTAAAAACCCAATTGCAGCAGGCCCTGGATAGCCTGAATCAGTTGGCAGTACTTACTGAAGTGCATTGCCAATCTATGTCAAATTCGAGGTTAGTAGGTTAGGTTTTGTTTGTCATTTTTTTTTTATTTAACCTGCAAATCTCAAATTTAACATAGACTGACAATACACTTCAGTACTGCCAACTCATTCAGGCTATCCAGGGCCTGCTGCAATTGGGTTTTTAAAAAATCACTCTGTACAGTTCATATACGAGGATAAATTGAAAAGTCCCCGGCCTAACTCAGATAGGATACAAATTTGCGTAATGCTTTTACGGCGTTATATTTTTTCAAGATTTATCAGTCTGGCTCTGGAATAACAAAAATTTCTGTAAAATAATAATTGTTTGACAAGCTGTCAAAGTTGCTAAGGTGTTGCATGCTGTAAACATGGATCAAGTTGAAATTCGTGCAGTTATTAAATATTTTCATATTAAGGGTTTAGCTCCAAAAGAAATAAAAGCTGAACTAGACGGCACATTATGGGAATCTTCCCCTTCATACACCACAGTTAAAACTTGGGTTGCGGACTTTAAACGTGGTCAGAGGAGTACAGAAGATGTACCGCGTTCAGGAAGACCAAAAACAGCCACCACAACAGAAATGATCGAAAAAGTTCATAAAATTGTCTTGAATGACCGGCGATTGAAGTTGATGGAGATAGCAGATACTATAGGCATTTCAACAGAGCGGACATATTATATCCTAACCGAAGTTTTGGGGATGAGAAAGTTGTCTGCGCGATGGGTGCCGCCACTGCTCACACTGGAGCAAAAGCTGACACGCAAAACAGTTTCGGAGGAGTGTTTGGACTTGTTTAAACGCAATCCAGTCGATTTTTTAAGGTGATTTATTACAATGGATGAGACGTGGATTCACCACTATACACCAGAAACAAAGCAGCAATCGAAGCAATGGACTGCCAAAGGAGAACCTGCTCCGAAAAAGGCCAAAACAGTTCCCTCGGCCGGAAAAGTTTTGGCTTCAGTTTTTTGGGATGCCAAGGGTATTATTTTTGTAGATTACCTTAAAAAAGGTAAAACTATCAACAGGGCATACTATGCTACCCTACTTAACCAGCTAAAAGAGAAAATTCAAGAAAAACGACCCGGGTTAGCAAAGAAAAAAATTCTGTATCATCAGGATAATGCCCCCTGTCACAAGTCAGTTATTGCCATGGCAAAAATTAATGACTTGCGGTTTGAATTGGTACCCCATGCCCCCTACTCGCCGGACTTAGCCCCCTCAGATTTTAGTTTATTTCCAAACTTGAACAAATTTCATGCTGGAAAGAAGTACGAGTCCGATGAAGATGTGATTGCTGCCACAAATGTCTATTTTGACCAGTTGGATGAAAGGGCTTATAGGGATGGAATAAGAGCACTTGAATATAGGTGGACCACCTGCATTGAACTTGACGGGGATTACGTTGAAAAATAAAATTACTGTTTACATGACTTTCTTTTGTTTTCTTGTCTAGGCCGGAGACTTTTCAATTTACCCTCGTATATCGAGAGATCCAAAAAAAACTGTTCCTCAGCTGTGGAAATTCAATGTATGAATAATATGTTGGTGACACTGTACGTCAATGTCAAATTCGAGGTTAGCAGGTTAGGATTTGCGTCATTCTGTGTCATAACTGACGAAAAACCTAACCTGATAACCTCGAATTTGACATTGACGTACAGTGTCACCAACATATTATTCATACGTTGAATTTCCACAGCCCGCTGAGGAACAGTTTTTATATATATACCGTGTGTCCACAGGAAGACGCACCATAGGGATAACCAAATAGAATAGAAAGATCGGCTAATGCTGTGATCGCCGGCACGCTAAAACGTTGTTTTCTGGCTTCTGACTCGCCACTGTATGAAACAATATTGTTATAAATGGTACAAGAAAAGGGACGGTGGTCATAGCACTGGTTGATATTTATATTTTATTAGCATTATCTTATCTCTATGCTGCGTACTCCTGTGGACACACGGTATATATATATGCACGGCTATCTTACTTGCCTCCGAACATATGACAGACACCCACGCCTCCATGTCAAGGAACATGTTTTTCCATGTGTATTCCTCGTCAATCTCTTAAATAAGGTTTTCGTAACAGAAGCATCAAGAGAGGGGTAAGAAATTTTGATATTTGAGATATACAAAAAAATGGTGCACACAAAATAGCAACACAGCTCCGACTACACTGCTACAATGTGGCCTCCCATTGTATATCGCCGTGTTACACAATCGACATACTCACCTCCAGCAACGTTGCCGTTCTGTTGCACCTTTTGCCGAGGGAATAAAAGTAGCGCGTCGTTTTGTTTTCGGATTTTGGCACGGCGAACGTGATAACGTATCTAAACATCACGCGGATGGCATTCTGCGTGTGTTAATAAATTCCTGTGGGTACCTAACATAGCTATATTACTACAAATAGCTTAATAAAATCAGTTGCCCTGTAGTTACTGAAATCTTGCAATATAATATTTGAGTTAAGAATTAATGAGTTACAATTCTTAGAAAAAACAACCAACAAAACTGCCACAATCATTTTTTAAAACTGAATTGTCATATTTCGAAAATCTATTATATTAGCCAACTTCGTCTGGGCACGGCATGGTGTTGATTATATTTTAGTGAAAAATATGGATACCAGAACAAGCTGCATAATACGAAGACTGAAAAATTAACGGTAACGGCGTACGCTCACAGAATTAACAACACTGAATTTTGGTAATCGAAGCATGGGCTACTATACAGGGGCCGGCAACAAAGATATTTCTAAAACTACGAGAGTGACATAAAGTTCATATATATAGGTACTGTCAGATGCTGAATTCGCTCACTTGCCAAAATGGAATACTCAGACCTAAAGTCGTCCCATTGCCGAATTAATTTGCTCAGTTACAGTATTGACCAAATTCATTTCGGCATTTAAACAAATTGGGCATCTGGGTCAAATATATAAAAATTCTACGAGGTACGAAGGCGGTGCACATCACATGATTATAAATGGTAGGTCAAAAAGAGTGGTGACCTAAACTTACTTTTTTTAAATAGAAGGCTCGATATTTAGGTAGCTTACATGGAGTTTTCCATTGAAATGCTAATAATTTTAATATAAATTTGTATGGATCTACCGCCAACGGTTCTGGAGATATTAACGATTTTATGCAAAAAAAATGCTTAACTTTAGGCGGCTGTTGGAAGTAACAGGAAACAATTCAATGAAAGAGAACGTTATCAAAATATAGGGTAAAAGTTTCTTCACGTTTCTAATAATACTGAAACAATAAAAGGAAACATTTGCTAATGCGAATTACATCAACTTGCAAATAACATTACCGGTGATGGGATTCGAACTACATCACCTGCAAATGCGATTTTTAGTTCCACGCGTTTCTTCCACTGATCCGTGAAGGATCTCTCGGATCTGTGCAGTGCATGGCTGTATTAAACAGAACACACTTTTTGTTGTCCCTTTTTACTCTTACAACATTTATCTTGTATCTCTTGGGTTCCATTTTCGTCAAGTGTAAAGCCTGAGCTATGTGCAAATTACTGATTTTATCTGAGTCTAAGTTAAAGCAAAATAAGCAACAATTTTTTAGTGCCCACTCTGTACCTATATGTTGTGTCTAAATATGCCTTTTTTCTTCAAATGCAAAAACCTGAGATATGTGCAAATTATTACTTTCATTTAAGTAATAAGTCTTGAGTTAAAGCAAAAATAGAAAGAATTTAATTTTTCCTATTTGCTCACCCTGTATATATTTCTCAGAAATTTTCTCGGTTTCCTGCCAGGTAGACATATAATATGCATGCAAAGTATCGTCTTCCTCCAAAAAATAGTTTTAGAGTTATACCGGCAAAAGACGGAATTGAAGAAAGCGTTTCTTTGATATCTAGGGACCCTGGAAGTGAAGATCTGAATAAATCTCAGAGGGTAATTTTTTATCGATTACAATACGTTCTTCGTCTTTTAGACGAGGCAAGTAAAAACTAAAAATTAAGATGCTTTAATTCAAGGGATAACAAAAACCACCGAACAGAACAAAGAACCAGATTTAGACAATACAAATCCCGTAATGTAGATACAAGAAATAATGAACACGAAAAAACGAAAAATTCTAAATAAATTGATTCTACGAGTATTATCAAATGAAATCAGATTTTGAAAAAAACAAACGAACACATCAAAATTATACAGTGGCCGTCAAAAAGTCGGCATCATATGGGAAAGTTTTTTATTTTTATTTTTGAAAAGAACGTTTTACGACAATAATTTGTGCTTGTCCAAAAACCTATTTAGCCCCTATCATACATACCGAGTGATTTTAACTTATTTAGAAAATGGAGTATTTCGAAATTGTCAAAATCTAAAAAGTGCTATTTTTCGGAAATTAAGTAAGTTTTCAATGAGATATCTTTAGAGTGTTAGTTTTAGCTAACTGAACAATCTCAAGTTCAGAAAACACACATTTTTCTTTAACTTTAGCTAAACTTTAATTTTTCAATTTTTTAAATATTTTTCAAAATTTCACATACCAACAGCTTGTGGCCGGCTAGTGCTTGCGTGGCGCCAGCAGTGTACTGGGTTCAAGCCCCACACCCGGGCATTGATAACATCGTACGCTCTCCATCCATCATACGAACACCTTTGATGGTCGTGACCCCTGCGAGGGCATTCTTCCTTAATTCAAGGGGTTAGTTAGCTAGCCACCTACCCCGGCCGCGGATTAAGATGGCTTATAAAACCGCACTCAAGTGTGTGAAAGTAACAGGCTCTCAGCCTATATTAAGAGGAAGAAGAAGAAGACCTACCAAAACTTAATTTTAAAATTGACATTTTTTATGTGAAGACTAACGATTTAGGCTATATTTGTAAAAAATAATATAAAATGTTAATTACTCCTTTAGATTTTTTATTATTTACCGAAAAGTGATATGTTCGCATAATTTTTAAGTTTTTGATGCAATGCGCTTTTTAGGAGAAGTATCTTTAAATGATAATTAATATCTATTTAAATGGCTTCTTCGATAAAAACTCTAATCTAACCCTTTTAATGAATCCTGTAAATATTCCTTTACAGTTGTCTAAATAAGATTTTTCTTTATACACTTTACATGTTAAAAATGCTTCTCATTCAGACAACTGTAAAAGACCGTTTACAGGATTTTTGGATTTTTATAACAGTAATTTGCTAACAAGGTTCGAGTTTTTAGAAGCCATTTAAATAGATATTAATAATAATTCCAAAATATTTCTCCTAAAAAGCACATTGGATCAAAAACGTAAAAATCTGGTGTGATACACTCACACAACTTCCTTTTACAGTGATCTTATAATTAGTCAAAAATTTAATTTTTAATTTTTAAGCATTTGTCAAAAATTTTCAAAAATTACGAATTCTACAAAAACGGTACAAAATAGAGCGTTAGTTGAAGAGACAAATTTTCTCTAAAATCTTAAGCAGAATTCAAAAATGTAATAATATACCGGGTGTTCCATTTGAAATAGGAGTTAATAAAAAAAATAGAAAAAAAAACAAAAGAAACCCACTTTAGAAGTTTTCAACTGGAAAATCACCTATCTCACGTCAATGCACATTAAAAATGTAATAAAAATGTAAAGTTTGAAAAAAATCGTTAGAGCCGTTTTTGAAAAAATCGAAAAAAACTGAAAAATCACAAGAGTAAACACCTACTTCCGGTTATGCGATTTTCTTCAAAAGCTTGCTGTCTCATCTACATAGTACACAAAACTTATATATGAAGTTTCAACGCCATACCTCTTTTCGTTTTTGAGATATTCTGTTCACAGACAGACACACAGACACACAGACCAATGAAAAAAAATATGTTTTTTGGGATCAGGGGACTCTAAAACGTGAAGATCTGTTGAAAACTCAATTTCGAATTTTTGGGGTGAATCCAATACTTCCTTTATCGTAAAAGGAAGTAAAAAGTATGCGAACATATCAGTTTTCGGTAAATAATACAAAATCCAAACGAGCAATTAACATTTTATATTATTTTTTATAATTATAAATCTTGAAAGTCGTTACATAAAAAATTTTAATTTCAATATTAAGTCATGGTATGCGAAACTGAAAAATATTTAAAAAATTGAAAAAGCTAAAGCTAAAGTTAAAGAAAAATATGTGTTTTCTGGACTTGAGATTGTTCAGTTAATCAAAACTAACACACTCTAAAACAATCTCATTGCAATCTTACTTAATTTACGAAAAATAGCACATTTTAGATTTTGACAATTTCGAAAAACGGAATTTTCTAAATAAGTAAAGGTCACTCGGTATATATGATAGGGGCTAAATAGGTTTTTAGACAAGCACAAATTATTGACGTGTAAAGGTTTTTTGAAAAATCTAAAATTATTTTTTTCTCATATGATGCCGACCTTTTGGGGGTCACTGTATACCCAATACCTTCTTCCATGGGTATTAAAACTATACAAAGTGCTCGTAATTTGCAAATGTAATAATTTTGCCTTAGTAAATGAAGCACGCTATGTATCTCTGTATTTCTTAAAAACTCTTTCAATAAACTATCGCCTAATAGCTTATTTAGCGCCCCTAAATTCAACTAGTTTTCAGATTTAATTTATTCCAGCATTTCTCAGGTTTTTGTGTCAGCAATGGCTGGATTTTTATTTTCGAAACCTAGTTTGTGATTCCTTTAAATAAAGCATTTTAGGGGCCTTACACTGTTTTCTTATACTCACACTCGCATAGTTGGAAAACAGTTGAATTCAGAGTTATCCAGTAAGATATCAAAATAAATCTCTTTAAAGGGGCATTTCAAAAATACTAAAATGTGTAGTGCGTTTTCTTTAAAAACCTTTGAAATTATTTAATTTGCAGACACCTTGTATAGTATGAATGCCGAGAATCACCATTTTACACTCGAAAGGCCATTCACAAAAAACGTAATGTTTTATTTTTTATTTCAGTATCTACAGCAGCTGCCTGAAGTTTAGCATTTTGTGCATAAAATCGGTAACATCTCCAAAACAGTTGATGTTAGACCCATACAAATTTATATTAAAACTATTGGTATTTCAATGCAAAGCTTTTAAGCTTCCTAAATATAGAGTAATAACTTTGGCTCGCCACACTTTTTGAGCCACCCTGTATAATCAGAAATATTTTAGTAATATGCAACACTTTCGTACCTTCAACTTTTATATAAGCTATTTTAATGTAAATCTCCTAGTTTTAGAGATATTTCCCACCCCGCATCGTTGACGGATCCTGTATTAAATGTCCAGTGGCAGGCGGTTGTATTGTATTTACTTAAATGCATTACTAGCGATAAGCTTCCGTGCGCGTTTGCCAAGTCTCTGAGGCGTAACAGTATGTTTCATAGATAGAGGCGAGTACTACTGGCGCACCTTGTTAGGTGTATATGTGTATTACATGGTCGCGCCATCTAGAATAACCTCTACCAACTGAAGTGTATAACTGAATATGTGTACTGTCAAACTCACCTCCACCAAAAAATCTGTTAAATCGATGCTTGTTGCACCATCTGTTTGAATGGAACACTTATACATGGGGATACCTAGTCGCCTCCGATTTTTCGTACTGGCCTCCAAAAATGAGGCCAGTTCTTCGTTTCGACGTATGCTTTTGGAGGCGAGTTTGACGTTTTGCATATATATATATATATAATAAAAATAAATCTATTCTTCTGGCCTGATGAATAGGCAACGTTGAGTTGAACGATGAGACCTGGTTTATCAATCGGCGCCTAGTTGGTAAAAGCGGCATCTGTAATGAAACGATTAGCGTGCAAATTTGAAAGCTTGAGTTTTGCCCAGTTTGTGGTTTCAGTGATTGTTTTAGCATTTAAAACAACCCCCAGGGGGAATTTTAAGCGGGTTCGTGTCTCTAATTGTATGGGGGACCTATAGGTCGGGTGGGTTCGCCTTCTGAGTGGTATTCGCAGGAGATGACGGCAGCGCCGGCCTTTCCTTTATTTTTAGCGGCGGTTTGAAATCTTGTAGCTGATTCCGGCATTACAGGGAAGGATTAAATACTGAAATTGTTTGACGGGTCCGATAACGGCCTCATGGGGAAAGCTGACACCGAATGCCGTGCCAACCAGGGTACCCAGGGTGAAAATTTCACGACAGAATGCTGTCTAGCAAGTTTTTTCAGTTGGAGCATTAATTGAAAGATAGGGAAGTGATGCAAAGCTTGGAAAAATCAGTGCCGTTTTAGTGGCGGGAATGACGTCGGTCTCAAATTAACAAAGCTCCGAGCTGCTTTGTAACGGTCTGGATGCCGGGCTCAAGTCAGGTCGGCGGCGGTCTCAGAGCGGGAGCGGGAGAATGGTATTGTAATGATAGGAGGCACGGCTCTACATGTACTATCAGGATATTTGTATTGTAATGTTACCTTGGCTCTGAAGGTTACGGTCGTACACTTGCAGAATCGAACGTTTGGTGTTCCTTGCAATTTTATCATCGAAGCGCGGGTCGAAAAACACCAAATGTGACGGGAGATATTTTCAGCATCAGGAAAAATAAAAGCACTTTTAATTTTTCTAAAATGTCTGTCCTTTGTATTATATGTCCCATCTTTGCAATCGTGCATGTCTTCTATACTCGACGCAGCGAACAAATAGAGTAGAGTATGCGGCCCAAATTTCCAATTACAATGCTGCCTGGATTAGTATTTTAATAATTAACATAATTATTCGTGTTTAAATAGAATTTTGGCTTAGACCGCGTAGTATTTATGGATAAACATCCAACATTCTCTGGCTTAATGTGCCTTGCACCTTGCAAACTCGAGCAAGAATCTGCGCGATGGCCATGCTCCTTGGTGGCTCGTGTTGTTTGAGTACGAGGATACTTACGCACATTTGGCCTTGATGCTGTTTGTGCACCCATATTCACTAACGTTTCGCAAGACCTTGCAGCTTGTATCATCAGTTCTTAGTGCGACTTTCGCTCTGATGATGCAAGCTGCAAGGTCTTGCGAAACGTTAGTGAATATGGATGCACAAACAGCAACAAGGCCAAATATGCGTAAGTATCCTTATTCTCAAGGTACTGCAAAAGCCTCAAACAGTAATTAACATAATATCAGAGATCTCAGTAATTCTGACAAAAAATTGTGTTCTGTCAAGTTTGACATTTTCTGGTGTATTTGTTTGTGATTTGTTACTTTATTTGTTCGTTGTTATTATTGTGCGGTTATTTCTTTTCACGTTGTTTTACTTGTTATTCACAATTACAAGTGCAAAAATGGCATGCTTTTTGAGTTAGTCGAAGTTTCTGTTTGTATCATAACTATAAATTATTTTATGTTAGACTGCATTATAAGATCGTGCTTTATTAGGTAGTTTAGCGTTTATAAAGTGGCTCTTTATTTCACTAGTGTATAATGATAAAGTAAATTGCACTGATATGTCAATGTCAAAATGTCAAAATGTGATATTGAAAAATTAGTGGTTTATAATAAGTAATAGGTAATATTCCAGTCATTTCTAACATTTATTCAGCAATATTTCAAAAACTAACAATATTTACACACAATTTTCATTCAACAAATATGCACAATGAGTTAATTATTTTGCTCGTTATTATAATAGTGAATAATATTAATAGTACAACTTGTGTTGTTTGCAATATACATTCCAATAGATTCTGGTCCTTTGAAGTTTATTGCAGATTCTTCTTCGGTTTTGGGTGTTAATACTAGTGGAGTATCTAACGGGGTACCGGAAACATTCCCTAATATTTTAGAGGCAACACTTATTTTATTACTTTTACTTTCATCAATGTAGCCCTCTGCTACTGTAGAGGAACACCACCCCCCGTGTCTTTTGATGCCCTCCATGTTCACTCCTGCATTTTCCAGAATCGTAGCACTAGTTCTTCTCAGACAGTGACCTATAAATCAGTCTAATAAATAAAGTAAAGAAGTAGGTAAACAACGAAACGTTATACCTGTACTTATATGCAGAAGAATTCTCTAAGTTGAGAAATTTCGCTACAATGCTTGGCACACTTGCAATTTTGTTGACACCCACAGGTTGGACTGTACACTTCTGTTTAACATAATTAAGACAAAATCTTGTATGTGTCGTCTTTGCTGGTCTCAGTGCCATATATCTTCTGATGATTTCTAACAAGTTGACATTTTCTAGGTCTCCGGGTACAATAATAAAAGACAAGTCCTTTTTCGATTTTGTGTCTACAAGATTTATTAAGAAATGTGTTTGATAGTCTTCAACACATGATGATGTCAATGATACTAATTCTTGACGCCTACATGCTCCGGCTACCCCAAAAACAAGAACAACCTAAAAATATGTAACTTTATCAGTCAACATTTAAAACATTAATACCACATGAGAGTACCGTGTTTAACAGATGTTCTTCATCATTTGCTCGTATTGAAAAACTGTCCACGTGTTCCTTTGATAATGAAAGTGATTTCGTTGGTTTGCAACCCTCACCTTTTCTTTTTAAAAATGGAATAACACTCGGAACTTTCTTTCTTAAACACCATCTTTTAAGGACACTGTAAGTTTCTTCATATAAATGTTTTGATTTGCATGGTAAAAGTGTTTCCTTTGCATTCGACGCAATCTTAGTTATATAGTCACAGGCTTCCGCCTCTGTATCTTCAACAGTATTCATCAGTTTTGAAATTTAATAGAAAACATGGAAAAATTTCGAAATGTTTCACACGAATGATGTTTGAAGTTTGTTTGTTATCGGTAACTATGGGTCGTCAAGGATACTCGAAAAAAGCACACTTTGAAATTAAATAAAATTTGTCAAACGATTTTCGAACATAAGCAACACTAAGAAATTACTATCAATTCAATATTTGGAAGCAGTCTAACATAAAATATTGTATACAACTCGTACATAATAGGCCTTATTGTCTCGCCCTTTTTATTTGACTCGCTCGTTTCACTCGCTTGTCAAATAAACTGGGCTCTACAATAAAGCCCTCCATTATATACTAGTTGTATAAACTACTATTAAGAACCGCTATCTCTGATTCTTTAGTTATTATTATTAAAACACTCATACAACCAGCTTTGTAATATGTCATTTTGGGTTGTATACTCTACTCTATTTGTTCACTGCAACGAGTATAGTTTTGGTGTTTTCTAAATCTGAAAATGTTTGTATCTGCTTAACTATCATACTCTATTTTTCCTTTTGTAGATTCAGACTCATTATCAAGAATGTATTTTCTTTTCTTCATCTTCTTTGCTTAATCTTTTTTTGCCACATGTATATTAGAGGCAACTTGAGCCATGTCATCTGTTAAGTAGGTCCCAGGTGGTGTAGCTTGAACAAGCGTCCGCGTCCAATCAGTAGAGTTAAGCAACGCTCTTTCTGGTCAGAACTAGGATGGGAGTTCCATGGCTGCTTCTCTCGGTGCCTCGTGATACGGCTGTCACGGAAATAGTTGGCCCCGGATGTCATAATAACATCATGACAGTCGTTAGTGGGGTTGGAAGTTCCCATAAATGCACAGCGACGCCTATAATTGGCGTAACTGCTGTTGGCTGAGTACAAAAAAAAAGGAAAAAGTCATTCGTAGAAACACTTACTGCCTCCACGTTCAACTTCTTTTTCCTAAATATTTTTGGCTTTTCTGTATTCTTAATTCTTTTTCTCTCAAACACATTTTTTAACGATGAAACCAGTTGCTTTTTGGCTACGGTTGCAGGAAAATTTTCCTTGATCAGTTTACTGATCACTTTTTCCGTACATAGAGGCATTATGCCTGTTGCTTCGAAGGACTTTATATCGCTGTTCAACTGTATATCATTTAATGCTGTTTTCAACAGACGAGGGAAGTGGTGCTTCCTGATCACCCCGTTATTATGGTTATTCTATTGCCAAATAGTTTTCCTTCACAGGCATCTTTTATTAATACAACACATCTAACAGTTGTGTCATGTGCGTACTATTTGGGGGGAGTAATATGAATTTAATATTATTCACCTGACATTCAGTTAATATTATTCACCTGACATTCAGTTAATATTATTCACCTGACATTCAGTAAATGGTTGTAATAATTTACAATATGGCAGAATAATGGTCCTAAACCAATCGCTGAAAAGGGTGGCATCAAACCACCCAGCCTTGCTTATATTGTATCTAGCTACCTCGGATCTATTCTTTGTCCAATTAGACCAGTAGTTCCCAGATTTATACACAGACAAACAACAGAAGTTGGTGCTTTGGATGTATCCATTCTGCCCTGTGATGATGGGAAGGCAGGCGTAATTTATAGGTTTAAATTTGGGTTCTTTCGGTCTTATGCTGTATTGGCACACTTTCCTGATGTCTAATCCACTGTAGCCATTCCTGCATAAAGCTTCTTCCACATGTCTTGGTTCTTATGGTTTACTGTCCTTGTAAGGTTTTTAAACTTTCAACATCTGACATTTTTTTTCAAAATCTTCATTTTTTTTAGTTTAGTTGTGTTGTGTTTTTTCCACATTTTCCACCTGTGTAGTTGGACTTAAGACTTGACTTGATTTGTGCTCTGACTAAATGGTAGTCTGACCTAACGCCACCCACTTTTATTACCCTGGCATCGTGCAGTGATTTCAACATTTCTGTAGTCTATTTGATTTTTACTGGACTCATCAGGGGATATTTTTGTGTTGAAAAAGCGTGGCAGGCTTTTGATATTATTATTATGTGTAACTTGTAAAATATAATAAATAAAGTTGACCAAAAATTACAACAAAATTAAGCGGGCTTTAGAGCTCAACGGCCGTGCATCAGTTATATGTGGACGAATTATAGAATTACATCATACAGGGGAGAGGTATTTGATTCAGTGGATAGAAACAAAATGTGGAATTAAAAAACCTTAAATTTTCCGACGATATCAGCGTTGTTGCAACAAAAAAACAACAAATGCAATTAAAAACCAGTAGATAATAAACATAAAATATGTGTGGGAAGGACGAAGCTACTTTAGCTGTTGCTTACACTCACATTGATTGAAACAATAAATACGTAATGGATATCAACACCAATTTAATAAAATGTAGTTAACTTTCAACATACATAATACAATGCAACGAAACTGGCAAACTGGCGTGCTAACAGTGAATCCCGGCTGTCTTGTTAGCACTCGTGGATGACCACTACAAAAATCGTCTAAATTCTTCTCCAATAGTGTTTATAGTTTGCTCCTGCCCCATTGTGTAAGCTGAAGGATTTACGACCCCTGGCTCATCTGCCAGATGGTTTGGAATTCCCCATTCTTTGAATGTGCCAATGGGCTATTGTGTCTTTGAGCAGCTCCTTTATGTTGAGAGGTTTAAGACTTCAACCCTTTTCTTAAAATTGGCAAGAATGTAAGTCTATGTCAGTTTCGAGGTTAGCAGGTTAGGTTTTGCGTCAGTTCTGACACAAACTGACAAAACATAACCCGTCGATATTGATATAGACTTACAGTCTTACCAATTTCAAGTTAAATTTTAGACATAACTCAATCAGTTATTGCTTATGGGAACAAAAATGGCGGCGATGGCGGCATTTTCACGGATCAAAGAATGGTGGTACTCTCCTATATACACTGGTTCTGAGAGCCAGTTACTGGCTCTGTTACCAATCATGATGTGGTAAAGTAGTGACGCCATCTGTTAGTACTATCGGAAAATACCCCCTCCTTCAGGAGCCGTTCAAGGTCCTTCAAATCAGTAGCTTGACATCAAAGGAACTGACAGTGACTTGTTTGATTTATGTACGCTGAATACGCAGTATTTGCTAATATGCAACATAGAAAAGCTGAATTCACTAAAATATTATTTTATATGTTACAGCCCAACTCTTGAAGACAAACTTCCTCTGATATGGTCCCAGTTTTTACATTTATCGTTAATGCACTGTTACATTAACGAAGTAGGTGCAGCCGCCGTTCTCTATAAATTTGCGCAGTTGCTACTGCAAAATGCAGAAAAAGGCATGCCTAGTTGGGGCAAAGGTCTTCTAGGTGCGATTGGCATTGTTAAGCAGGATTCATTATCATTAAAGTAAGCGAAAATTCTCCAAAGGAAATGCACAAGTGACGAAAATTTGTTTTAGATTTCGCTTTCTTTGTCGAGCTTTAGCTGGCTACGTGTTAGCACAACTTCCAGATACTAGAGGTGAACGACAGGTGGTGAGGTATTCTGCAAACACTCCTGGCACCGTAGGGCAGCCTGGAGGGAATACGGAGTGTGTGAAAGTGTTACTTGGACTTGACTTCGGGCAGTCGCAAGGGGAAATTAAAACGTGTGCAGAATTAGCACTTAAGCAGGTAATAATTGCAAAAAATTTCTATTGTTTTGCTTTTATGATTGTGTTGCCCTGTTAATAACAGTACTTTTCTTGTTACAGATTCAAGATTCAAACAATTCGCTACATAATTCAAGGAGCTTTTTGTCTCTTTTAGTGACGCAGTTGTACATAAAGCCTTACTTAAAAGATATTGATAAATGTTAATGCTGCATTAAAGCGAATTTTAAAATCTGTTATTTTATGTTGCAGTAGTAGTATAGGCTTCAATTTTAAGTTACCATCCTTTATTTTTCCCTTTTTAGTTAATTTAGATTGTTATTTGAATTGCATATCATGTGTAATGCAGAGTCTATACATTTTATACAAATATATTACTATTAATGATTGTTTCATAGACAGATTTCTTTAATAAAAGGGCTTTGTACGAAGTTGAAACACTTGAATGAAACGCTCTACCGTTTGGTGATACTTAAAAGTAGTACCTATACACGTTGTAGTATGTGTGTGCGATCATTCGCATAGTGCAGAAAACAGTGTGATGTCAAGTGATTCTAAAATAAATGCAAGGGTTTGAATTTGCATGGAATTTCAGAATAATGTTTTCCACATGTCTTGTCAACAAAAATTTTCTGTAATCATGGACAAACACAAAACAATTACAAAATCAACTAAATTTTTCAGTTCATCCAAGCATAGATTATCTCCAATTTTTAGGAAGCTATGAGGATTGTTTTAATTATTGTTTGTTAATTATTTTTTGCACTAATTCCCTATGCGAACAACGTTAAATTTGGCTATCTTCAGCTACACTTTACAAGAAAATTATTTCACATAGAGCAATGATATCTGTATATAAGAGAACTGGTACATTTAACTTACACGTATATCATATAAACGTTTGGTGTCGTATGGTCAAAATTTTGTAAAATACAAAACAGAACAAAACTTTCTAAGATACATATTTTACACAGGTGTAATTTAAACCAGAGATGTGGGAAAAAGTAGAAAAAATGGTGATCGAAAATTAAAGTGGAATGCTGTACCGACAATATTTTCATCTTCACTACCAAAACCACTAGCTGAAAGAAGATTACAACACGAAGCAACTGCAGCACCAAGCACTGCGCAGTCAGAAGCAACTGCAATATTGAAAAATATACACGCAACCACATGCCATAAAATAGTGATGCCGGAAGTATCAAAAAGTCAATCCGATATGACAGGGTCTGAAGGTAGATCATTAGTCGAACCTGCATCATTAACAGATAAAAAACATACAAATGAATTTAGAGAGAAAGTGCATAAGAAATTATTATTGCAGAACCGTAAACTTAAAAATTAACTGAGAACGCTAAAAAGAAAATATAACCAAGACGTTGTAATAAACCAAGTAGCAATTAATCAGCAACAGCAATAGATTACTGAAGATTTTTAATCGTGATCAAATGGAGGCTGTTACAGTGTCAAACTGATTTAACGACACTCACAGATGGGCGAGTGCCGAATACTAAGTCTGTCCGGGAAACGCCCACACTTACCCTGGAAATCGCTACAAACCAGGCTAAAGGCAGCGGCTTAAATACGCTCAGGAAGATGGGCGTGGTCCAAAGGAAACGAGACACCACAGGGCAAGCGTGTCGATATAATAATAATAGGTAATAATAATATTTATTCCATTATCTACATATGTACATATATTTACAATTTATAATTTAATGGAATCTTAAGGTGAAGTTCAGTAGCCCGTTTTTCAACTCCACCTTAAATATGCTATAAACAAACTTAATTAAATTTCGTGCCTAAAATACCTTTTAAACTTATTTTAATTTTTTTTTTGCTGTTGATGAGAAAGAGCAACTGAAATAATTGCAAACAAGCAGACAAGGACCACGTGAAGCACACTGATTAAAAAAAAATTATATTTACTGATTATGAAATAAGTATTTAAAAGGTTTAAATCTTCGCAAAGATAAATTTTTAAAGCGTTTGGGCAAGTTATTTATCGTTTTCGCGGCAGTGTAAGAAAATGACCTTTGGAAAAGAGCCAACCTGTGTTGAGGAACTGTCAGAGTCCATTTATGCCTCAGATTTAAATTATGTACGTCTGTTCTGTAAGTAATTTTATTGTAAAGGTAAGCTGGTTGCTTTTCTACAATAATTTTCATAAATAATGAGGAACTCTGAAGAAGTCTTCGGTTTTTCATGTTCAGCCACCCAGTGTCAGATAATTTATATGAGATGTGCTCGTATTTTCTAATCCCAGCAGGCATTTTGGACTCTCGGGATTCGTTTACTTGAATTTAGATCCAAACAGGGATCATACACTTCAGAACAGAACGTGAAATGTGATAAAACAAGAGTTTCACAAAGAATCGATTTTACTGCTTTATTGAGATATGATCTGTGAGGGTACAGCATTCTAAGATTACAGTATGCGTTTTGAATATATTTAGAAATCTGTTTTCTATGCCTAAAGCTATTAGAATCTAATATGAGACCTAGGTGTTTTGCTTCATTGACAACTGGTATAATTTTATTGTCAATGTGAATATTAAGTTGATTTTTCTTAACCTCGCATTCATGTTTATTTCCAAATATCAATATACAACATTTTTCAGGATTTAAAATTAAAGCATGTTTCCGGGTTGCGTCTGCGAGAGAATTCAGATCATTATTAACGTATAGGGCGTTACAAAATAAATGGGCGCCACAAGATCCAAATAGGGGAAAACCCACGCTTAACCGAATCTTGAAAGCTAAACGGGGCCAAAAGTGCTCAAATACGAACTCTGGAGACAGCAGCGCAGAGACAAGCGCGCCAACTTACCTGCAACGCTTATTCATTACGTTCGAGCCTCACCTTACATCGATCTGGACACAGTGACTATGTTACCCTGTAAACAAACATGCACAATGCAAGGGAAAATCATGTCAAATACAGCAAACAAATCTTTTAGGCCACCTCACATGGCCGAAACTTTACAGCTGTGCCGACGTGGTCGGCATCTACAACAACAAATGCAAAGAAAAAGGAATGAAACCCAGCTGGGAGACGCCTTAGCTAAAAGTAAACTATTACGCACAACTAAAGCGGGCAAAGCCCCCCAAGCGTTGGTTCATACAACAAAGGTTAACTTTTGTAAGTGAGTGTACCTCGCCTCAATTAAACGGCGGGCGGGCGATAAGTCAAATTCGATTATATTTAAATGTAAGCTGGCAACAAAACAGGTTTAATAGCAACTATTAAATTTGTAGGTGAGTGTACCAGACGTGAAAGAGCCAATGTGAATATTAATTGCAACGCAAAGCCCTGGATATACCAAGTTCGAATGAAATATCAGGTGACAGATATGCGAGCATTAATTGCAATGCAAAGCCTGCTTGCGGCAAACAAGTCTGTTACACAATGGTTCATTTTGTACGTGAATGTACCAAGTTCGAATGAAATATCAGGCAACAGATATGCGAGCATTAATTGCAATGCAAAGCCTGTTTGCGGCAAACAAGTCTGTTACACAATGGTTAATTTTGTACATGAATATTAGATACATCACAGCGCATGCTACCTGGTTTAGTGGGTCAGTGGGTTGCTTGTAATCGACAGGCGTGGCCGATAATTAGCTCACTCTGAAGAATCTCGCCCAGAACGACGGATAAAACAGGCTAATGAGCCTCCGTAATTAATGAATGGTTTAGGCCAACAACATGGACACCACCAGCACCCCGAAAATAACAATAGCCCACTCTCAGCTAGTCCAGAACCGACTCAAAGAACACAATTAAGGAAGTCACAAAGAAACTGTAGCAGCACGAAATATCGGACGCCGTGCTCACAGGCACCGGCGTCCGTTGGAACCAAAACGCTCGCAGAGTCGTCCTTATGAACACCGGCTTGAGACTGACTAATCGTAAAAACCAACGCTAAAACGGAGCTTCGCGCCTAGACGCGTTGTCCGCCCGAGCCAGGTGTGACCAATAGGAAGACAGCAACATCGCGCGCCGACGATAAGGCCGTCTCAGTGCGAGAGGGATCGACTGCTGTTTTAAAAGTTTGAATATAGGTATTTCACTCGCTCTCGTGGATTGTGATTCTGGAAGATATTAAAAACGAACGTTGTTACCAGCGATGGGACAGCCAGCTGCAAAATGCGAATGCATAGAGGTTCGCGCGAAAGCTAAACTGACAAATGGAACCAAAAGCCGCGCGCGGGTTAGGATTTTTGTTTGATGCTAAAAGCTGCTGTATTAAAAGATAAAATATTACCGAAACGGGCCCGATATACAAGCGGACTCGCCAATTTTGTACCAAAACTGCTTCAAATAGTTAATAAAAATGGCCTGACAAGGCATTGCGTAGAAAATTTATGAAATTTCAACGATGGCCACAGAGACCATAATAAAAGTATTAAAACTAAAATTCTCTTGTGGTACTGCTGGATATAGAGAATTACTACTGCAAGATATTCCTTTGCAATCTATGAGGACATCAAGAAGGCGACTAGAAACAATTTCTTTTGACAGCGGTATTCTTGAATTTTTTTGAATTTTTAAAGACTAAGGTTAACCATTTGAAGTGAAACCATGCAAAAGACTGTGTTCTTGTACTTGATGAGATGGCTTAATAGTAGTAATCTCCACATACATATGACAGTAAAAGGTAAAATTCGGACACTTCATTCCATGTAGGAATATGTCCTGAGACTCGGCGAGTCAGGGTCGCCGAAATATCTCTTTATGAAACCCAGTCATCTGGTACACCGTTAACGGCGTACTGAGTGATGTGGTTAGCATCACGCCTTCGACGACTGCCTTACTTTTCCCACTTCCACAACTGTGGTTTCGGTACCCAATTTTTAAAGCGACTGGGTGGGCCGCCCGCCGATTGCCAGATGTCGGGATTGAACCCCGTACCCTGGCACCGCAGCCTGACGCCCTAACGGCTCGACCACGCTGGCTTGTGCCATGACGATATGACAGTGCAATAAATAAATATTTTGGGGCTGTTATATTTTATCAAGAGAATACAAGACGGTATAACAAACAAAGTACTATTGTACTTGTTGCGTAGCTACCAAAGTAATTATTGTATTTTGCATTTCGGTTACTCTTATGGCAAATAGTGTTTGGACCTTTTGTAACTCATGAAATTGCCATGTTCCGTACAATTTTAGGCAATCTGTATACAAAATAAACAATAATGGACCCAAGACAGAGCCTTGGGGTATACCCAAGTTGTTTCCAACTAGCTTGACTGGCTTTGATTGAAGTATGTAGTTTGTAGTCGATGAGTGAGATAACTGTGAAACCACATATTTTCATTACCACGTATTTCATATTTATATAGTTTATTCACAAACTGTTGTCTGTCAGTAGTTTCAAATGCACATTTATAATCTAGAAAAACAGTAACTACACTTTTATTTAATTCAAAGTCACTTTTCCAATTCATATGAACCAAGTTTAACGCCGTTTCGCACGAATGTTTTGTTCTGAATCCTGATTGGTTTTTACTTGTTAGTTATTTAACTTTAGGTATTGGAACAAGTCTTAAGATATTTTCCATGATTCTGGAAAGCATCCAATTCCGAGAGATTGATTAATTTAACAAATGTCTCACTTACAATTGGTTACTGTAATGTGATCGAACACTGCCTCCTACACTTACAAGCCATGCTGTTAGAGATTTGACAACGCTGCTGGTAGGCCAATTTTTGTACTGTTTATTGATAAATGTCCGTTCAAATGCGGCGTGTGATTAAATATTAATATGCTGGACTGCTCTAAGTTTAAAGAAACAACGGGTGTTCATTAATTATTCCGGTCAAGTTGCCTTTGAAATATTTGTTGTATGAATAATATGTTGGTGGCACTGTAAGTCATTATGACAAGAGCTCACAATTATGTCAAATTCGGGGTTAGCAGGTTAGGTTTTGCGTCAGTTTGTGTCAATACCCGCACCCCGAATTCTCTTAAAAATACTATCGACCAGTAGAAAGTCTCCAAACAGCGAAATTTCACACAAATATTGATTTTAAGGGTTTTATTGTAATTATAACGTTTTCCCCATTTTGCAACCCCCAAATCCAACTGGACGGCAAAATTCCCACATCCCGAATTCTCTTAAAAATACAATCGACCAGTAGAAAGTCGCCAAACAGCGAATTTTACACAAATATTAATTTTAAGATTTTCCTGATAATTATAACGTTTTCCCCATTTTGCAACCCCCAAATCTAACTGGGCCGCAAAATTCCCACATCCCGAATTCTCGTAAAAATACAATTGACCAGTAGAAAGCCTCCAAACAGCAAATTTCACAGAAATATTGATTTGAAGGTTTTTCTGATAATTATAGTTTTCCCCATTTTGCAACCCCCAAATCCACCTGGACCGCAAAATTCTCATATACCAAATTCTCTTACAAAATACAATAGACCAGTAGAAAGTCTCCAACTAGCGAATTTCACACAAATATTGATTTTAAAGTTGGACTGATAGTTATAACGTTTTTCTTATTTTGCAACCCCCAAATCCATCTGAGCCCCAAAATACTTGAAAATCCACAGATTCATCCACATACTGCCAAAAACAAAATCGTTATTTTTTCTTTTCCCCTGTTTATGCGAACATCAATTTTGCTACAAACGCACTTCAACCCTATACCCCTGTAACTTCGCCCCCGTGCATCGCAGACCCAAAAAACAACCAGTACGATGAGCGTTGGTTCATTTGCTTTCCAACTAACCCCAAATCACATTTGGACCTTTCAAAAAGTATGCGATGTAACAGCACCGAACGCTTTCGTATCCAAAAAATCTGGTGTGATACACGCACGCAACTTCCTTTTACAGTGATCTTATAATTAGCCAAAAATTTGATTTTAAATTTTTAAGCATTTGTCAAAAATTTTAAAATTAAAAATGTTACAAAAACGGTACAAAATAGAGTGTTAGTTCAAAAGACAAATTTTCTCTAGAATTTTAAGCTGAATTCAAAAATGTAATAATATACCGGGTGTTCTATTTAAAATAGGAGTTAATAAAAAAATAGAAAAAAAGCAAAAGAAACCCATTTTAGAAGCATTCAACTGGAAAATCACCTATCTCACATCAATACACATTAAAAATCTAATAAAAATGTAAAGTTAAAAAAAATCGTTAGAGCCGTTTTTGAAAAAATCGAAAAAAACTGAAAAATCACCAGAGTAAACACCGACTTCCGGTTATGCGATTTTCTTCAAAAGCTTGCTGTCGCATCTATATAGTACACAAACCTTATACAGTGTGTCCAAGATAAGGAGGGCCAGTATGGGGATCTCGGTATGGTAAGAGATACAAATTTGGTTTAAATGGGAAGAAAGTTGCGCAATTAAAGGACTAAAAAAATGACGTCTAGAAATCCTTGATATGATTTTTCTTTTTTGAGATATCTCAAAAAAAACCGAATTTTTGGATTTTATTTTTTATTTTTTTCTGGCGTTAATATTAAAGTTAGAGCGAAACTGAATAAACTTCTTTATAGCAACTTTTAGTGGACTTAATTATTACGTTATCAATTTCTTTATCCGACGTTTCGTCTTCGAGAAAGCATCATCAACTTAATTTTTTTAAATACGGTCCTGGTTTTTTTTATGCCAAATTTGCAAATCCCTTGTTACTCTAAATTCAACAATGTACCACATATTATGGTTTAATTGCGTTTCGAGCTTTTTTTCTGATCATCATCAGAAAATTTTTTAGATACGGACCTGCATTTCTCATAATTTTGTAAAAATAAGTTCATACAGTAAGTTAGGCCTTTTTACATTGCCGTTAAAATATTAAAATGCACATCATAATGTCATAATTCTGATACATTAATTTAATAAGCAACCAATAACTATTAACAATAAACAACAAATAAATGACCAAAAGATAGGCAGAAAGAATGAGAAAACGAGCCTTGAAGCAATGTAATAGGTATTTAACGTTTTCAAATAGAAGAAGAACTTAGAAGATTGGTTCTTGAAGCCTTTCAAAGTATAACGCCAGTATTACTGAATAATGTTTTAAATTCTACAGTTAGATGTTATTTATGCATAGAGAATGTTGGCAACCTTTTTGAATACCTTCTGTAAATTTAATACCTATTAAATGGTTTCGATGTTCGTTTTGTTATTCTTTCTGTCTATCTTTTGTTCATTTTTTGTTTGTTTATTGTTAATAGTTATTGGTTGCTTATTAAATTAATGTATCAGAATTATGACATTATGATGTGCATTTTAATATTTTAACGGCATGTAAAAAGGCCTAACTTACTGTATGAACTTATTTTTACAAAAATATGAGAAATGCAGGTCCGTATCTAAAAAATTTTCTGATGATGATCAGAAAAAAGCTCGAAACATAATTAAACCATAATATGTGGTACATTGTTGAATTTAGAGTAACAAGGGATTTGCAAATTTGGCATAAAAAAACCAGGACCGTATTTAAAAAAATGAAGTTGATGATGGTTTCTCGAAGACGAAACGTCGGATAAAAAAATTGATAACGTAATAATTAAGTCCACTAAAAGTTTCTATAAAGAAGTTTAATCAGTTTCGCTCTAACTTTAATATTAACGCCAGAAAAAAATAAAAAAGAAAATCCAAAAATTCGGTTTTTTTGAGATATCTCAAAAACGAAAAAGCATATCAAGGATTTCTAGACGTCATTTTTTTAGTCCTTTAATTGCGCAACTTTCTTCTCATTTAACCAAATTTGTATCTCTTACCATTACCGAGATCCCCATACTGGCCCTCCTTATCTTGGACACACTGTATATGAAGTTTCAACGCCATACCTCTTTCCGTTTTTGAGATATTCTGTTCACAGACAGACACACAGACAGACCAATAAAAAAAATGTTTTTTGGGATCAGGGGACTCTAAAACGTGAAGATCTGTTGAAAACTCAATTTCGAATTTTTGGGGTGAATTCAATACTTCCTTTATTGTAAAAGGAAGTAAAAATCGTTTAACCCCCGAATTTTCGCCCCCTTGAATCTTACATTTTCATCTCTCCCGAAAGTTCGCTCTTGACGAGATCTTCAAAATGACACCAACAGCACCCACCTGCAATACGTACAACATGCAAAAATTCGCCACTGGGGCCCTGTATTAGCGTCACACTTCCAATTTGTTAAACATTTTAAATGTTAATATTGCCCGCAACGGGCAAAATTGATTAAATTCACGCACGTTAAGTGTGTCAACGGAACGAAAAAAACACGTCCGCGTTCCACGACAGCCAGTGCTCAAATCCAAACATCTGTATCTTCATCGAGTACCGATTTTGAGTTTAATCATAGCATTAAGTATAAGCAACAATTGTATGTATTTTGTTCTTTATAAACACAAAGAAGAAATAAAAACTTTCCTTCAGCACAACTACATTGACATCCTATTAATCAGCGAAACTCACCTTACTAATATGTCTTACTTTAAGATACCAGGATACCAATTTTATCATACTAATTACCCAGACAATACCGCCCACACAGGAAGTGCAATATTCATAAAATATACTAGAGACCATTATCAATTACTGGAATACGCAAAAGACCACCTACAAGCCACATCAATAAAGGTTAAAGCATTACCTTATGACATAACCTTATCTGCTGTTTACTGTCCACGTTGTCACAACCTAAAAAAAGAAAATTTCGAAGAATTCTTCGTAACTCTTGGCTCCAAATTTATTTCCGGGACGATTACAACAGTAAAAACACCCTTTGAGGATCTGGACTTACTACCACGAAAGGCAGAGAATTGCCCAAGGTACTACAAGGAAAAATGATAGTTTTCTATCTCAACAGGCACTGTAACTTACTGGTCGACCGATCCAGAAAAACTTCAGATCTACTGGACTCTTTTGTTACTAATGGCGTCTCAAACTCCTACATGGACGTAGTACCTAACTTTGTCCTAGCATCTGATCATTCACCAGTAATAGCTACAATTAGTACAACTATAATAAACATCAAGAAGGTATCTAAGCTACATAACTCAAAAACTGACTGGGAAGAATACAGAAATGTAATCAATGAAAACATAAACCTAAAAGTAAGACTCAAAGATCCTGATGAGCTAGAAGATGCTAAGCACAATCTAATTATAATCCTCCTGCAAGCAGCTCACCAAGCTACCCCGCTCTTGAATGCCCACGACAGAAGCAGAAATATCCCGCTGGAAATCAAAAAGCTAATAGCGGAAAAAAAAAAAGCCAGAGCAGATAAAACAGTTGACAACCAAATAACCAACAAACTTAAAACCAAAGTAAAGGAAGCACAATTAATACACGTCATTCGAAGATTACATCTCAAACCTCAGTCGATACGATAATTCAATATGGCGATCGGTTAAAGCACCACTTAAACCATTACAGGCTAACCCACCGATTTGCAAGCAAGACCTCACAGCCGGACAATGGGCAAAAAGTAACAAAGAAAAGTCGGATCTTTTTGCCTGATGTATTTACACCATACGATGATGCACCAAATCAAGAATTATTCGACTGTCTAAACAACTGTTTGCTTTTCTTTTACCTTTAGGTCGACCTTCTATATTTTACTTCAAAAATTGTTTGCTATAAAAGTGTGCTTGGGGCCCCTCACTAGCTATAGTGAAGACGGCGTGTATCCTATAGTAATGAAATGTCTAAATTATCTGGGCGCCAACAAGTTTCCTTACTCCCAAGTACACTTATATAGATGAAAGAAAACTTAATACTTTGCCATATATATACAGCACATTACTACCCTCGAACCTTTAATATTTGAATGAAAGAAACAATTCTTTATATAGATTTATTGATATTTCTGGTTTTGATTAGTTTGTTCTCGTTGCATAAAAGGGAACAATTGGCGACTTCAAAGTCCTATCTAATCATAGTTCGTATTATAAAACGGGGTACCCCACTTAAGCTTACGCCAATTTGACTTTCTAACTACTATATTTGACGTTAATACTAACTCACAGAAAGATAATACAATTAAGGGGTTATTAACTGTTTTTACTTATTGAGAATATCCGAAATATCACAAGTTTAACTTTACATCACTTATCTGGCAATCGCTACGCTTGTGGAATCGAAGACCAGCCTCTCAGAAGTTCACTCAGCATGCATTACCGTTCAGGAGTAAAGTAGTCTCACCAAATTTTTATTTTATCAAACAAAAACTTTTTTAAAAATTTTTTGTTTTACTATAAAAGGCTGGGACTTGAAAAAATATGTTGTAATTAATTCCAGCAAATAATATTAATAGCTATTTTATCAATGAAGTCAATAATAAACCCTTAATAAAAGAACAAAATTTGCTAAACACGTTTTTTAAGAAAAAATCACTTTTTTTAAATCGCACCTACTAAGGGCCTTCTTGCCATTAAACAGAAAATATAATTACCAGTCTAACGATATGCATCATGTACTACTTTATCTTTATCTAAAATTGAAGAATAATTTTTTTTAATAGTTCTGTGTAACAGCTAAGCATATTCGGCAACACTGTTGTATGTAATTTGAGTCGAGGATTGCGAAAAACCTAAAATATATAGAGCGATTCATTTAAAAAATCAAAGTTAGTGTTATTTCCGGGGATACCGGAAGTTGGCCATTTTGATTATACATACTTGTATGTCAATCCGAAATTATGTCTAGTATCCTTGTATCAAATTTCATCCAAATTCATTCAAAATTAACGGAGGTAGAGGCATGGCCCTGATTTCATTGTCACCCGGTATAACGTAAACTACTAACATTGCTACAATAGGCTTTTAACAGGTAACACAATCTACCATCTACAGAACCTATAAAACCAATCACTCCTACAGAAATCAAAGAAGAAATAACCCGATTAAACAATAGGAAATTTCCAGTTTCCGACCGATTTACACCAAAGTTGTCGAAAGAACTTCCAGAAAAAGGTATCGTAATTAGAGACCTGCGCGGGTCCAATATATAGGACCCGCACCCGACCCGCGAACCGCAATTTCTGAAATTTTAAACCCGCACCAGACCCGCGAACCGCAATTTTCAAATTTTTATACCCGCACCCGACCCGCGACCCGCCGTTTCAAACCCGCACCCGACCCGCGACCCGCAAGTTTTGCACTTTTAAGCCTTACTTGACCTCAAATTCGAATATTAGACTAGCAACTTGCTTCATATAGAATGTATACACAATAAAAAAAAATTATTTTCACACTTCGGCGGTCAAATTATTATTAAGTAAAATTTTTTTATACACAAACAAAATTTATGTTGAAGAAATGAAGTTATACCCGACCCGCGACCCGCAGTTTCAAATCCGCACCCGACCCGCTACCCGCAATATTGATATAAATCCTACCCGCAACCCGACCCGCAATGCGGGTAACCCGCGGGTACCCGCGGGTACCCGACCCGATGCAGGACTCTAATCGTAATGTTAACGTATATCTTCAATGCCATTTTAAGGCTACAGTATTGGTCAAAACAACTCTTGAATCATTAACGTCTCGACCTCGTCTCGACGGTAAACGATTCACTCGTGGATAAAATTTAACTTTATCGTCTTGTATATTAAATTACTATTAAATGTAAATTAGGATAACTAGCAACTCGTAATTTTGCGTGGTTAAAATTTTTATCTTCATCGGTGTTGTTATCATTGGATAAAAAATTACTAGACAACAATTGTATGGCCACACTGTGATTATATAGTCACTGTACGTATTAACCATATTAATTTTAGTATCGTTAAGAGCTTCATTACCGCACTGACTGCGGTAATATCTATCCATTACCACACTGAGTGCGGTAATATACTTAACAGTCTATAACAACACCAATTAAGATAACATTTTTAACCACGCAAAATTATGACCAGTTGTTTACTTGCTTTTACAATAAAGGACGTATTGGATTCCCCCAAAAATTAGAAATTTAGTTTTCAACAGATCTTCACGCTTTAGAGTCCCCTGATCCCCAAAAACATGTTTTTGTTCATTGGTCTGTCTGTGTGTCTGTCTGTCTGTGAACAGAATATCTCAAAAACGAAATGAACTTCATATACCGGGTATCCATTCTCAAAGTCGAACATAGGCAATTAACATTAGTGCATTCACTCATTCTTCATTGAAATAATTCATTTTTCTGTAGATAATTTTAACAGACGTTGACAGAAAATACCTGATTTACGCCAACTAATTACCAATTTTTTTTACAAATGCTATCGAACTTGAAAAGCAAGGCATGGCGTATTTAAAAATTCCCAAGTTTTAAATTAGTAGTTTAAAATAAAAATCGCATCTTGAATATTATTATTGGTATCATTTGATGCGTAATAATTTTATCTTTCCATTGATACCATTACCTTCCTGTAAGTTGAATTAGCGAGCGGGAATCGGCAAAAACGTTCAATACAATGTTAATCGCCTATGTTCGACTTTGAGAACGGACACCCGGTATAAGTTTTGTGTACTAATCTAGATGCGACAGCAAGCTTTTGAAGAAAATCGCATAACCGGAAGTATGGTGTTTACTCTTATGATTTTTCGATTTTTTCAATTTTTTCAAAAAAGGCTCTAACGTTTTTTTCAAACTTTAGATTTTGATTACATTTTTAATGTGTATACAACTAAGATGGGCGATTTTCCAGTTGAATACCTCTAAAATGGGTTTCATTTGTTTTTTTTATTAACTTTTATTTTAAATAGTACACCCGTAATGTTATTACATTTTTGAATTCAGCTTAAAATTTTAGAGAAAATTTGCCACTTCAATTAACGCTCTATTTTATACGGTTTCTGTAGAATTTGTAATTTTTGAAAAATTTTGACAAACGCTAAAAATTAAAAATTAAATTTTTGGCTAACTAGAAGATCACTGTAAAAGGAAGTTGTGTGCGTGTACCACATTAGATTTTTATATAAAAAATACATTTATTGATGAACATAAAATATAGAGCAATACACGGTCGCTTATGACACTTAACGAGATTCGTTTGATTGTCGCAAAACTCGGCCCACCGTCTCGTTTTGGCAATCAAGCTCGTATCGTTAAGATGCTTATAATCAAACTTGTATCGTTACTATCTATTAAAACACGTTGCTACTGACGACGTGACTAATGAAATTATTTTAAACACGTTGCTACTGACGAAGTAAACTAATGAAAACATGTTACTAAACGGTCGTTTTACAAACTTAAGACTGCCAACTAAACGTTAATTTTGCACATTGTGGTAGGTAAAAGTTATCACAAGATGTTGTAAAATATACCTTCAAAATGCCAAAAAAGCTAACAGAAGAAACTACGCAAGCTATTTATTGTTGCTCTCGTAAGTTTAAAAACAAAATTTTGGAAAAAAGTGAAATTTTTAATTCTTAGTTAACTTGCTAATTTCATTTCTAACCAACATCAAGACCGGCGTTTTAACTAAATTTCTATTAGAATCCCTAGTACACTTTTGCAAAAATGTATGGTCATGGCCTGCTCTAAGTCATGTTGAAAAAATAAAGAGTATACCACCATTTTTTATTTGATTTGTTTTGTCTTTGATAAGTGCAGTAAGAACAGGTAAGACAATTTGGATTTTGAATCAAATTTGTCAAAAATATTCGCATAGAACCTTATAAAAAATAGTTGCCATATCCATCTAACACAAAAAACTGAAGAAAAATTGGGTTATTTAGTAAAAAAATTTTTTTGCCATAGCAACGAAACAAAAGATGGGGACATTTTCAAGGTCATTCCAAAATATGCTGGGAAAACCTTATATATGTGTTGGTTATTTTTTAATTCGAGTAATAATCATTATACGTTACTTTTCAGGCACTCTATTCTATACTCAAAATTATAAAAAAGTTTACAATATTTTATTATTTCCTTGGAGTTTTTATCTTCACGTACGCCCATGGTAAACTATGGTTAAGGAAGTTGGCGCCGAGCACTATAACCTGAAATTGTACACCCACACAATAATAACAACAAATCGATATTGCAAACAGCGTAGAGCTGTATTAATTCCGTACAACACACAAATGCATGGTACAAAATGAGCGGCATAACAAATGCTGAGGCAACAACTTCAGCATTTGATAATGGACTAACACTCGAGTTCGGCCCTTTGGAAACTGTCCACCGATGGAACCGTATGCCTGAGTGCGACGAGTTTGTAGGTGCTAGGTAACAAATGATCCAGGTTATTTTGTAATTGACTAACCATTAACTGCCCCAGGCGCAGCAAGCATACCGTTGTAGCGTACAAGGAAGCAATATACGTGTTCGGAGGCGATAATGGAAAGTGCATGCTTAATGACTTGCTACGTTTTGACGTAAAGGAAACATCGTGGGGCCGGGCATTTGCTACTGGTTGCCCTCCTGCACCACGCTACCATCATTCTGCTGTTGTGTACAACACTTCTATGTTTGTGTTTGGCGGCTACACGGGAGACATACATTCCAACTCAAATTTGACTAATAAAAATGATCTGTTCGAATATAAATTTTATTCTGGGCAGTGGGTAGAATGGAGATTTGTCGGTAAGACCCCTGTGCCAAGATCTGCCCATGGTGCTGCTGTTTATGATGGAAAGCTGTGGATATTCGCTGGCTATGATGGGAATGCACGTTTGAATGATATGTGGACGATTTCCTTAAATGTAAGGAATATAATTGTGTTTCTAATTTGCTGACTTTAAAACTGAATGGAAATTTAAATATGGAGTACAGTATCAAAGTTTTATATCTAAACCACCCGTATAAATTGTAACAGCTCCTAACAGTTATTTATGTAAGTAATGAGCTTTACAGGGACGAAAATTACTTATATCAATGTGTTATAGCAATTCTAGCAAAGTTGCATTATCAAGCAAGGCATTTAAGTCTACCAATGGTCCCAATCTATGACACTGGGTTTTTTGAACAGTGGTCCTAGTTGAACGATTATTAATGATGAACAACGTATAGTCCTTCGATCTGAGTTCTATGGTGGAAAGTATTGGTCGATCGCTGTTATTTTAAGAAATTAATATAGAACTAATGTGTCCTATCTTCATCAACTTGGTCCTTCCACTAGAGTATTACACCCGTATGTATAGTCGTTCGCCAGCGGTTGGCCGGCGACTCGCCGGAGTTTCGTTATGAATAATATGTTGGTGGCATTGTAAGTCTATGTCGAATTCGAGGTTATGAGGTTAGGTTTTTTTTGTCAGTTTTGACAGAAACTGACACACAACCTAACCGGCTAACCTCGAATTTGACATAGACTTACAGTGCCACCAACATATTATTCATAACGAAACTCCGGCGAGTCGCTGGTGAACGACTATGCATACGGGTGTTAGTCTTCCCATTTTTTTTTATTGATAGGGTCAGCATTTAGGATTTTTTTTGTAGCCTCAATTGTCATGCTATCTGATGACATGGCCAGTCCCAATTTTTATATTTCTGGAGAGGCTGATTATGTAGGTACGTTGAAAGTCCAAAGTAGCATTTGTTAGCTAGGTAAATTCATAGACTCAAAGTTGTAGGTATTCAGAATAAAGTTCTCTTCTGTTAGTTATAGCTGAAACTGCCACGGATTTGTTTTTGATTCATTATCTTTCTTGTAACATTGGCAGAGTTTGCAAAGGTTTCTTTCGATTTTTAGGCCATTCTGGTGACTATATCCACATCGTCGGCATAGGCCATGTTTGGACAGATTTATAAAAGGGAGTATCTGTTTTCCGACTAACGTCTCTTCCTTTGCCTTTGGTTTTAAATGTTTTGGCAGTTTCTTTTTGTATTTTTATTGAGTAAATTATTCTTGCTATTGGCACCTTGGTCAGCTTTATCAATGTTTTTGGAATTTCCAGTTGGCTTCGTACAACTTTGGTCTTAGAATGCTATCATAGGTTACTTTATGTCAATGAATAAGTGAAAAATATCTATATTTAACTCGTTTGTCTTTTCCAGTACCTAACGGAGTATAAATATCTGGTCAGTCGGGAATTCAGTTCTAAATCCATATTGGTACCTACCTCCTACATTTCTTACAGAGAGGGCAGATGAGATCGATACTCCAATCATATCACATACATTGCTCATTCTACACTCTTGAAATGATGTTATCTAGTGCTGTGAGGAAGTTCTCACCGCCTGATTTAAGTAGCTCTCCAGGAATTTCATATCTTGGTGCTTTGTTGTTCCTAAGCTTTATTACCGCATTTCATCTAATGTTCATAGATCTACTGGGTCCGTATTGCTCTTAATCGTTGTCGTCATTAGTATCGTGTCTCAGGAACTCTGCAAAGTTTTGTACCCATTTTTGCAGATTACTGGTCTTGTCTTGACACATATTCTAATGAAGTTTAAAGTCTTTTAAAGGTTCTTGATTCTTGAATAGAATTTTGTACTTTCTGACTGATTTCTGAACATTCACAGTTTGTTTATAATCTTGTTCTCAGCTTCTCTTTCCTTTTTTTTTGTGAATGTGTTTTTCTTCTGTCCTAGATTTTTTATACTCGCCTATGGCTGCTTGAATTTTTTGTTGTTGTAATGTCCTCTATGCCTTATTTCATTCTGTAGTTGCTTGGTATTCATCATGTGCCAGTCATTACAAATGAGGGGTTTGTAGATAGCCAGTGTGTTGTCGGCTGCGATTTTTAGGGCATTTTTGTAATTTTCCCACACTTCAGATGTCATATGGTCCAGGAAATTATTAAGTTTAAGATTAGTCTCAATACATTCTTGGTACTTTTTAACAAATTTAAGTTCATTACGAAGTCCTGTATCATATTTAGTTTGGCAACCCCCTTTTATCTTATCGCCCATAAATGAGCCCCTATGAAACAGTGATCAGAATGTATATTTGCTAAGTCCATTTGATGGAAAGAGACCTGCTATCTATTAAGGCATGATAGATATGGTTTTCTCTATTTTTATCTGGGAATGGCCAAGTAACTTTGTGTAGATATTTAACTTTTAATATTGAGGTGTTTTATTTTGGAATCCCAAATAAGTCCTGATGAATATGTGGTAGCCATAAAGGATATTAGTATAGTACTAGCAGTCCAGTGAGACAAATGTCTCATTTAATAAAACAAAAAAGACCGTTTTGCAAATAGAACGCGTATTCACCACACGTACGTATATGACGTCATTGTTGGTAGCAAACTACCAGTCGCATTCGCCTTGATACAATTTGCCTAGAATCTAACCTAAAAAGTTAGGATTAGGATAATTAAGATAATAATTAGTGTTAGAGACTGAAATTCGGTTCCTGACCTGACATGACCATTCCAAACATATAACTTTAATAACTTTTTTCTCTATCTCTTACGGTTTGGCTGCTGAAACAGCGTCCCGGACGGACAGACAAGTCTATTAGATAAAGGATGTTGCCACATCGGAAAAATTAAAACTACGTCACCACATCAGAAAATTTGAAAATCAGGAAAATTTTAAGAAATAATACACAATACATTAGAAATTATCGGAAATTATGATAAGTTCAATATAAAGTTTTAATACACAATACAAAATAGGTTAGGTATACCTAGGTGGAATAGTAAAACTCAAACCTTCCCCATGTATATATATGGGGAAGGTTTGAGTTTTACTATTCCACCTGTGATATTCAGCCCATTTCGAGATGAATTTGGATCCTTCAACTGAGTAGGTATACCTAACTAGAAAATTTTTAGGTTAAGTTAGGTTAGGTATAAATAACCTAAATAAGGCAATGGCCATGGAAGCATCAGAAATAACCTAAATAAGCCTTTTTCGTCATATTCGCTCGAACAAAAGCTTGAAATAAAGCAGTTAGGTGGCAGGTTAAACAAATATTTGATGAGACGTTCTTTATTCCGTAACATCTATAATATAAATACCGGGTGACCATAAATGGTTGTTATTATTTTTCTTCTGTTGGCACTGTTTATGTTGGTGGCACAGTAAGAAAAGAAATCACAACCATTGATGGTCACCCGGTATTACAGCTTACAGAATCTAGATTGACTCTCATGGCTAGGCGATGGAAGGTGCTGTGATCATATTTGATTTCATTTGTGGAAAGAAGTAATTGTCAAACATACAGAGTTTGGTTATATTTTAAATGACAAGTAATCAGTAGGGGTGGGTAGAGGAATTTCGTTTGCGCAGTGACTAACATCATATGACAGATTCTTTGTGTTTTAAAGTGTGTGAATTGCTGTTGCTGTTGATTTTCTTAATTCTGTTATTTTGTTATTGATATTGTTGTTCTTGCTATTTTTGTGTGAGTTCTTAATTCTGTTTTAAAATGCGCCATACCACAATGTTGAGTACGCCTCTGATTCATTTAGCTTACATAACAATTTAATGTCAATATGATAGATGTCAAAAGTGTTACAAATACAAAACTTGGAACTTACTAGTTAACATTAGTTCAAATTTTGGGACCTGGACATATCGCCGAATGGACAAAACGCCGAATCGTATTTTAATGCCCAAAACGCCGAATCGTGCCCAAAACGCCGAATTCGTTTGACTGGACAAATCGCCGAAAATGCCCAAAACGCCGAATGCTGTCGGTGGACATATCGCCGAAAATGGACAAATCGCCGAATTAGTTGCCGTGGACAAAACGCCGAAAATGCCCAAAACGCCGAATTCTCTCGGTGGACATATCGCCGAAAATGGACAAATCGCCGAATTAGTTATCGTGGACAAAACGCCGAAAATGCCCAAAACGCCGAATTCTGTCCGTGGACATATCGCCGAAAATGGACAAATCGCCGAACCGTGTAAAATGACCCCACATGGATCGGAAAGTTGGCATCGCTCGATTTTGTTCAAAACCCCCGTTTGTGTCGGTGGACATATCGCCGAAAATGGACAAATCGCCGAATTAGTTAGCGTGGACAAAACGCCGAAAATGCCCAAAACGCCGAATGTTGTTGGTGGACACAACGCCGAAAATGGACAAATCGCCGAATTAGTTAGCGTGGACAAAACGCCGAAAATGCCCAAAACGCCGAATGCTGCCGGTGGACACATCGCCGAAAATGGACAAATCGCCGAATTAGTTACCGTGGACAAAACGCCGAAAATGCCCAAAACACCGAATTCTGTCGGTGGACATATCGCCGAAAATGGACAAATCGCCGAATTAGTTAGCCTGGACAAAACGCCGAATCCTGTGAGTGGACATATCGCCGAAAATGTCCAAAACGTCGAATTAGTGGGCGTGTACCAAACTTCAAAGATGTCGTAATCACCAATTCCTGTTAGTGGGTATGGTACAAATTAAGGATGCAGAATATTTTACTGCCAAACAAATAGCGAGAATTGTTTTCAAGTTGTTATTTCTAAGTTACAACAATAATAAATTCAACTAGCAATTGCTGCCAGCATAAACAACAGCTGTAAACTAATAGTTGATATTCTAACTACAATTTTTGATATCCCGTGTGCATTTTTGTGATTGAGTATTGAGGGTGGTGTCATTTTGTTCCTTATGCTGGGACCCGCGACTGGGATGAGCGAGGGGGCTATTTGGGAATAAGTTATTATTTTAAAATATAAATAAAGTAAATATATTTTAAAAACCAGAATATCTATTTCATATTCTATATCGCGCATATACTGCAACTTATAATCTAATAAAATAAAGTGATAATTGACCGTCATTGAATCCAAAATGGCGAACTTTAATTTTTTTTATTAAAAAAACTCTTTGAATATAAAACAACAGGAAGGAGCATTTACCAGATGAGGTTGCGTCGAGAATGGAGGTTGCATATGGCGGATAGTTGTTTCCGTTTGACACTGGCGTACTGTCTGTAAAGGATATATTATGGGTTTATTATATATCAAGGATCAACGTTTTATGTATTTCTACACATTTATATCGGGTGATTATAAATGTTTTTCCATCAAGCTACTTATGAAATATTTGTTATATGAATAAGTAACTGTAAGTCTATGTCAAATTCGAAGTTAGCAGGTTTGGTTTTGCGTCAGTATTGATTATAAAATCACCCGGTATATTAATGCCTAGACAAACTATTAGGTTAGCTTATTGGAATGTATATACAGTCTGTTCTATAAAAAAGGCCCCGCCTTCTAGCTACTTTATTATTTATTTTAGACCCAATAAACCTTATATCAAATCAAATGGCACATAAAAACCTACATTTTAACACTATCAAAAATGTTTTATCTTCAATTGTTTCAGAGTGGTGACGTCACGTGCAATTTTTTTAAATGACACGGTATATATTTTTTGACATTTTCTGGTAAAGGTTTTTTTTCTCTTTTCAACAATATAAATATTTCATGCACTTGCATAAAAAAATTTTCGTGAAAAATTACAAAACTTTTTCACAGTGGGAGGCCATGATACAAAACTGTAAACAAAAGTGTAACTCAGAAAAACAAAACAAATAGTAGCCAAACGCTTTAACTGTCAGATTTCGGAATAATCTAAAGTGTTGATTGTTTTGTTTTTCTGAGTTACACTTTTGTTTATAGTTTTGTATGGTGGCCTCCCACCGATAAAAAAGTTTTTTAATTTTTCTTGAAAATTTTCTTATGTAAGGGCATAAAATATTTATATTGTTGAAAAGAGAAAAAAAACCTCTACCAGAAAATGTCAAAAAATATATACAGTGTCATTTAAAAAAATTGCACGTGACGGCACCACTCTGAAACAATTGAAGATAAAAAAAAATTGATAGTGTTAAAATGTAGGTTTTTATGTGCCATTTGATTTGATATAAGGTTTATTGGGTCTAAATAAATAATAAAGTAGCTAGAAGGCGGGGCCTTTTTTATAGAACAGACGGTATATGAATCAAATAAATTATTATTTATTATTATTATATTATAATTGTTTTACTGAGTTTAAAAATTGTCGTTATTTGTATTAAACAAATTTTAATAAAAAAACATTATGTAAATTAATTCACATTAACATTCTCGGACAAAAGACGCTATGATGAAGCCTCACGAGAACTAAAAAAGACAATCAAATCCCTCAAAAACAGATCCTTCAACGAATACCTGGAAAATCTCACCAACACGCCTGACACTGATTATTCCGTATGGAAAGCTGCCAGTAATATAGCGCAAGTAAAAAACCCTATACCTCCAATACGTAAAGAAGATAGATCATGGGCCCGTTCAGATTTAGAAAAGGCCACCATTTTTGCTCAACATCTGGAGAAAGTATTCCAACCATTACCGTCCCAAGCCACACCAATTGAAGAGGAAGAAATTAGTAGCTTTCTTGAAGTACCATACCAACTGTCACCACTCCCAAAACTATTTACTGTGAAAGAAGTACAACGTATGATAAAAGAAAAATTAAATCTAAACAAGGCGCCAGGATTCGATCTGGTTACTGGGCGACTCATTAAGGAACTACCACGTAAAGGAATAGTGCTATTAACCATAATATATAATGCAGTGCTACGTATTGGTTATTTTCCAGCTCAATGGAAAGTTGCAGAGATCATTCTCATTCATAAACCTGGAAAATCTCCCAGTGAAGTAACGTCTTACAGGCCGATCAGTCTGTTACCCGGTCTAAGCAAACTCTTGGAAAAATTATTACTCAAGAAACTGTCTGTAGTAATCGAAAATCATCTCATCCCAGAACACCAGTTTGGCTTTCGGGAAAAACACGGTACAATCGAGCAAGTCCATAGAGTCACGGAAATCGCAAATCAAGCATTTGAGGAAAAAAGTTATTGTGTGGCAGCCTTTCTCGATGTTAGTCAGGCGTTCGATCGAGTATGGCACCAAGGACTCCTATATAAACTCAAGAAAGCCCTTCCACATACACTATATATTATCATAGAATCGTACCTGACTGAAAGATATTTCAGAGTAAAATACGGACAAGAGGTAACAGATCTATACCCCATAAAAGCAGGTGTACCACAAGGGAGTGTCCTGGGACCAACATTATACTTGCTTTTCACGCATGACTTACCTACCAACCCAAATGTATGTACAGCAACCTTTGCTGATGATAAAGCTATCCTAGCAAAGCATTCAGATCCAAATATTGCAGCAAGACTACTACAACAACATCTAAACGAAATAGCAAAATGGACGAAGCAATGGCGCATTAAAATAAATGAGAGCAAGTCAACATATATCACATTCACTAAATGTAAAAGAGAAAGCCCGCAAGTCATGTTTAATGGTCATAACTTGCCACAATCGGATAATGTCAAATACCTAGGGATGCACCTAGATAAAGGTCTCACATGGAAAACGCATATCTTTAATAAAAGAAAACAACTAGGTATAAAACTTACAAAACACTATTGGTTGATGGGACGTAAATCAAACCTATCACTGAAAAACAAATTACTAATTTACAAAGTTGCTTTTAAACCGATATGGACTTACGGGATAGAATTGTGGGGGACAGCAGCAAATTCCAACATTGAAATTTTAGAAAGATTTCAAGCAAAAGTTTTGCGGAATATAACCAACGCACCCTGGTTTATACCAAATAGCGAAATTCGTACCGATCTAAAAGTGCCAACAGTTAAAGAGGAAGTGAGCAAGTGTAGTGAAAAGTACTTAAATAAACTAGAAGTGCACCCAAATGTTCTCGCTGTAAATCTTCTAGACAATAGTGAAGCTATACATAGGCTTAAAAGACATAAAACTTTAGACTTGCCAATGAGGTTCACGTAAACAGTTCACAAAGTGTTTCACAAACTAACGTAGTCTGCAGACACCAAAAAAAAATGTAGAAAATACCGAGTTTGTTATCACTGGATGGCCGCTCTCTTTATGTTCAATACCTGTATCTACAACGGAAAATATTTACTTATAGTATTAAATATAATTATACTGATTGTAAATAGTAATAAACGATGTAAAAAAAAAAACATTAACATTCATTTAACGAGTTTCTGCTACAATCGCAAAATTTATATGGTGATAAATATAGAATAAGTTGGAGTTTTAACAAATTTATTTATTTTAATTTTTCTTAAATTTATTTATTTCCAACAGACAAATATAAATATTTCTAATATATGTATTTTTAAAAATAAATTATAAATTGACTTAGGTATACATTTTTAATAAAAGTAGTAAATACACCACATAAGGAAACATTCTTGTGCTTGGCCTTTTTCTACAGTACCTTAAATTTTACTAGAATTGTTCTAAGCTTTTCTATATTGACTGCACTTTTTTATTTGTATGTGTTATTTCACAAGATTGCCTGAATATATTTTGTTAATCGGTTGTTATTTCGCCATTTGTCAACGCACAAACATCTAACAGAAATCCTAGAAATGCAAGTTTATAATGTGTTTACTGCATTCAGTCTAGACACTATATATTATATACTAGCTGACCCGGCAAACGTTGTTTTGGATTATGACATGATGGGGAAAACCTTTCAATCCATTAAGCACAGAATGATAAAAGTATGACTGCAAATAGAAAGTCGTAAAGTGTATAGAAAAACACACTTTCGATATTTTCCAATTTTCCGGCTGTCCCTTTGGATTTTTCCGAATTTTCTTTTTTTGCTAAACCACCTCGGGAGTAAGGAAAACAAAACAAAAAAAATCATCCAAATCGGTCCAGTCGTTCTGGAGTTTTTACGTTACTAACACACGGTGAGTGATTTTTATATATACAGATTATATTGCTTAAATAATGTGCAATCATTTATCCAAAATGAATAATTGGGCCAGTCAACAGCGTGTTCCTTGTGTTCACCAATTCGTCAAAACTAATTTTGTGATTTCAACCGAACGCGCCTCTTGCGAGAGAACAATGCGGGCATTAAAATTCGGACGAAAAGCCCAATGGGGTGGAAATGCCGAAAACGTCATAGGTACCTGGGACATTAGAAGAATTAACAAATTCTCAACATTCTGTTACATACAATAGGTACCTAACTATTGTGTCTTTTACTAAGCGGTACAAACTTATTTTCGTGAACAAACTTTGTTGTCAATCATTGATTTCGAGTACTTTTTCTGCCAAATTACCCAAAGAATTATTTGAATAACTTGGCATTTTTCCTTGAAGATATCATTAGCAAGCGCAGTATAAAACACAGGCAAAGCATGAGCGTTACATGTTTTTCGTCTAATAAATTTATAAAAAAGGCCACGCTCCACAACTCAGGAATGCCAGTTGATCCAATATAACTTCCAATAGATTTGAATACAGCTATTATTATGTGCAATTCTCATGGAATGATCACCCAATTTTCGGTTAAAAACTGCCATCTTTAGATGTATCAAAGGCCGTTGTAGTCGACGGTTTACAGTCACAACTAACTTTTCCAGTTTGGTGATGCAGGAAGTAATGGCAAAACAGATTTGTGTGTCTTGTGTCTGCTATCATATACCATGGAATTGTGGGTAGACAGAGTTATTAGCACTTGATTGGAACTATAAGTCTGACTTAAATTAACAATTTCGCCTAGCAACCATATGATGTCTTACGTTGCAACTTCTGTTAGATAATGGCGGAACATCAACAGTCATAGTTGACCTTTTTGTTTAGCACCCTTTGGAAGAAACCAGAACAGTGTGTAAATTGTTTCCGGAAATGTTTTAGAAATGTAAGCACACTGGGCCATAAATACCACCACTACCTCTTTTATTTTTTATGGCACTTAAACATTTTATAAGTTTGCTATTTGTTTTGTATAATCGATTACCTTTAATTTGATATCCAACAAGTTCATGTTTAGTTTTTTCTTTGAATATAAAACAACAGGAAGGAGTCTGGTCTTTTATTGGACGTACTTAAAAGTGCGACTGAAATCGCCATATGCAACCTCCAAGTATGACTCATTTGTGGTAGTTTATTCATGGTAGTTGTCAAATAACGTGATCGTAGGGGTATAATTTTTGCATTTTAATTGTATAAAGCCTTAGTCAATGCGTACTTATTTTCAGATAATGTTTATTTACAAGCTGGTTGGTAATTAAAATTTTGACTGTCCTGAACTGCCGGCAAGACTTAACTTTCATATCCTGATATAAGAACGAGAAATGGTCTCACATTTGTTAATACTTGTCCTAGGACAAATTCCTATAAAAAATCATCACTTTTTGCAAGCACTGCATCATACAATCTTATTAATAATCAAATTGACATATTCCACTGTGACTTGAAAGGTTTTTCTAATGATTTGTTTTATACTGTAAGTTTATTGTAATCTTAGGTTGGTTTTCGACTGCATAATAGAAATTATGTTTGAGTTAGTTCTAAATATGAAATTGTAGACTTTCTATAATTGGGCTTCCTGTCTGTTGGAAATAAATACATTTAAGAAAAATTAAAATAAATAAATTTGTTAAAACTCCAACTTATTCTATATTTATCACCATATAAATTTTGCGATTGTAGCAGAAACTCGTTAAATGAATGTTAATGTGAATTAATTTACATAATGTTTTTTTTATTAAAATTTAACGACAATTTTTAAACTCAGTAAAACAATTATAATATAATAATAATAAATAATAATTTATTTAATTCATATATATACATTCCAATAAGCTAACGTAATAGCTTGTCTAGGCATTAATATACCGGGTGATTTTATAATCAAGACTGACGCAAAACCAAACCTGCTAACTTCGAATTTGACATTAAGGTTACTAAATCATAAAGGTACCGCCAACTGTGCAAACATATATCTTTTGTCTCTTTTAATTTGGGGTAAAGCTATCAATTGTCTCACTTTCACTCTCACTTCCTTACAATGTTCTGTCCTTTTTAATTTGGGGGAACAAAATCTTGCAATGGAATGGCGGTACCTTTATGTATTTAGTGACCTTATTTGACATAGACTTACAGTGCCACCTACATATTATTCATATAACAAATATTTCATAAGTAGCTTGATGGAAAAACATTTATAATCACCCGATATAAATGTGTAGAAATACATAAAACGTTGATCCTTGATATATAATAAACCCATAATATATCCTTTACAGACAGTACGCCAGTGTCAAACGGAAACAACTATCCGCCATATGCAACCTCCATTCTCGACGCAACCTCATCTGGTAAATGCTCTTCCTGTTGTTTTATATTCAAAGAGTTTTTTTAATAAAAAAAATTAAAGTTCGCCATTTTGGATTCAATGACGGTCAATTATCACTTTATTTTATTAGATTATAAGTTGCAGTATATGCGCGATATAGAATATGAAATAGATATTCTGGTTTTTAAAATATATTTACTTTATTTATATTTTAAAATAATAACTTATCCCCAAATAGCCCCCTCGCTCATCCCAGTCGCGGGTCCCAGCATAAGGAACAAAATGACACCACCCTCAATACTCAATCACAAAAATGCACAAGGGGTATCAAAAATTGTAGTTAGAATATCAACTATTAGTTTACAGGTGTTTATGCTGGCAGCAATTGCTAGTTGAATTTATTATTGTTGTAACTTAGAAATAACAACTTGAAAACAATTCTCGCTATTTGTTTGGCCGTAAAATATTCTGCATCCTTAATTTGTACCATACCCACTAACAGGAATTGGTGATTTCGACATCTTTGAAGTGTGGTACACGCCCACTAATTCGACGTTTTGGACATTTTCGGCGATATGTCCACTCACAGGATTCGGCGTTTTGTCCAGGCTAACTAATTCGGCGATTTGTCCATTTTCGGCGATATGTCCACCGACAGAATTCGGCGTTTTGTCCACGGTAACTAATTCGGCGATTTGTCCATTTTCGGCGATATGTCCACCGACAGAATTCGGCGTTTTGTCCACGGTAACTAATTCGGCGATTTGTCCATTTTCGGCGATGTGTCCACCGGCAGCATTCGGCGTTTTGTCCACGCTAACTAATTCGGCGATTTGTCTATTTTCGGCGATATGTCCACCGACACAAACGGGGGTTTTGAACAAAATCGAGCGATGCCAACTTTCCGATCTATGTGGGGTCATTTTACACGGTTCGGCGATTTGTCCATTTTCGGCGATATGTCCACGGACATAATTCGGCGTTTTGGGCATTTTCGGCGTTTTGTCCACGATAACTAATTCGGCGATTTGTCCATTTTCGGCGATATGTCCACCGACAGAATTCGGCGTTTTGTCCACGGTAACTAATTCGGCGATTTGTCCATTTTCGGCGATATGTCCACCGACAGAATTCGGCGTTTTGTCCACGGTAACTAATTCGGCGATTTGTCCATTTTCGGCGATGTGTCCACCGGCAGCATTCGGCGTTTTGGGCATTTTCGGCGTTTTGTCCACGCTAACTAATTCGGCGATTTGTCCATTTTCGGCGATATGTCCACCGACACAAACGGGGGTTTTGAACAAAATCGAGCGATGCCAACTTTCCGATCTATGTGGGGTCATTTTACACGGTTCGGCGATTTGTCCATTTTCGGCGATATGTCCACGGACAGAATTCGGCGTTTTGGGCATTTTCGGCGTTTTGTCCACGATAACTAATTCGGCGATTTGTCCATTTTCGGCGATATGTCCACCGAGAGAATTCGGCGTTTTGGGCATTTTCGGCGTTTTGTCCACGGCAACTAATTCGGCGATTAGTCCATTTTCGGCGATATGTCCACCGACAGCATTCGGCGTTTTGGGCATTTTCGGCGATTTGTCCAGTCAAACGAATTCGGCGTTTTGGGCACGATTCGGCGTTTTGGGCATTAAAATACGATTCGGCGTTTTGTCCATTCGGCGATATGTCCTAGACCCCAAATTTTCACCGCGCTGCAATCTAGAATCTGTAAGCTGTATACTCTCTTGCAATAGTGACGGCAATTATTTCAACTAATTATATATATCCAAAACTAGATGTTAATACCCTCCCAAATTAACACCCTAACTTAACATAACATAACCAAACCCGAAATTGTTCCGATGTAGCGACATACTATACATACTGTTCTGATGTGGCGATATACTATACATTGTTCTGATGTGGCGACATACGTTTTGTTTTTTCCGATGTGGCGACATACTATACTAATACTGCCATAAAGATGCTGTAAAGTAAATTTTTTTCTATAATAATTTTGAAGGTCGACTTTCTAGGGGATAAGTTGCATTCCTGCAGAGTCCCTAGTTTTAATAATGTTGGTACATAGATTTTCAGTTGTTTTCTTCCACTAAAAAAATGATTGCCATTTTGACAGATATGTCAGAATTTAATATCGCTTGCTTCATTTTTGCATTTAAAATATTTCTTATTTTTCTTTTTTTATCCGATTTTATTGATGATGATGATTCCATGTTAAAAACAGAAATTTGTCCAGAGTTCAAATTAAGAAACTTTAGCATTCAAAACTGACACAACCATAATTTTGAAAAAGTTCTACCAACACGAGGTATAAAAATTTCCTAGCGTTTTAATGACATATCTACCAACGTTGTAACACTTTGACAGTTATTATAGAAAAAAAACGTATTTTATATCTAGATTAATTAGTCGGCAATATTGCCCACCCTGTTTGAGGAATCTACAAGTTCTAGTACTTATGCAGTCAATCAGAATAGTATATTATGTAATGAGGGAGAGAAATTGCACTGAAGCAAAATAGCATTCTCTCAGAGTTGCATATACTATTTTTTTACGTTGCAGGAAGATTTAAAACAAAAAACCAGTTTTTTTTAAACGTCATTTATTGACATTTTAGTTACAATTATTTTAAAATTAGTAGTCTATGGTAAATTTTAAAGTTGGTGGCACTGTAAGTCATTATGACAAGAGATCACAATTATGTCAAATTCGGTTAAAAGGTTAGGTTTATCGTCAGTTTGTGTCAAAACTGACGCAAAACCTAACCTGATAACCTCGAATTTGACATAATTGTGAGCTCTTGTTGCTCAGTCATAATGAAAACTTCCTAGGTAAATTTCTCTCCTCTAGGGAGTAATTCATTATATCTCTCACGATTTTGAAGAAACTGTGTTTTGCTCCCAGACGTGAAAAAAGTTGTTTAACAGTCAGCAAATTAAACCTATTTTTAAATTTTTGTAATAAAACTAATTGCAGGATGACAGTCGGGTTTGGGAAGAAGTTGACCAGAAAGGGGAATGCCCACCAACGTGTTGCAATTTCCCAGTGGCTGTGGCTCGGGAGTGCATGTTCGTATTCAGTGGTCAAAGTGGGGCGAAAATCACTAATTCTCTATTTCAGTTCAATTTTAAAACTAAGACGTATGTTTTAATGCCTCTTGTTAAGCTCAGGCTAAAACTGTAAATTTTGTAGTTGGGCTCGTATTTCAACAGAACACATTTTGCGTGGTGCTCCTCCCCCTCCTGCCCGCAGATATGGCCACACAATGGTAGCATTTGATCGACACTTGTATGTGTTTGGAGGAGCTGCAGATAGCACCTTGTCCAATGATCTGCATTGTTTTGATCTCGATTCCCAAACGTGGTCAGTTATACTTCCAGCAACTGACTCGTTCGTGCCCTCGGGTAGACTATTTCATGCAGCCGCTGTAGTGGGAGATGCAATGTTCATATTTGGAGGCACTGTAGATAACAATGTACGTAGTGGCGAAATGTATAGGTTTCAATTTTCAAACTATCCCAAATGTACATTACATGACGACTATGGGAAAATTCTTGAATCTCGACAATTTTGTGATGTTCAATTTATTGTTGGAACGGAAGAAGTTAAAATTTTATCTCATTTGGCTTTAGTTGCTGCTCGCTCACTTTATTTGCGAAACAAAATTAGGCAAGCGAAGGAGGCCCGGGACAAACATCTCGAGAAGCTATTCGGCACCGCAAAGGTTCCCTTCACTGACATTCCCTTATTAGAAGTGAAGCTTCGAGATGCCAATCCGGAAGCATTTGAAATGGTCTTGAATTATATTTATATGGACTGCATAGACCCCACGAAAAAGGCAAAGCAAGGGGAAGACCCGTTTAGTAACCGCATTGTGCTGCTAATGATGGATGTGTATAGATTAGCGGTGCAGTTCGATATGGCCAGACTGGAGCATCTTTGCATTCAGTATTTAGGTGCTACAATTTGCCTGAAAAATGTGCTGGAAGCTTTACACAATGCAGACAGTCTGCATTTAGATTTTATTAAAGAGTTCTGTTTGAGATTTATTGTGAAAGATCCAAACTATAATTCGATAGTTATGAGCAAGGATTTTGAAAACTTGGATCGGGGGCTAATGGTGGAGATAATTAGGCGGAAACAAATGCCTCAACCAAAGGTTCATATAGAGACTAACTTCGACACTGCCGGTTCATCGTTGGAGCAAGATATGGCAATGTTTTTGAGAACTACTGGGAAAGAATTCTGTGATATAGATTTAGTGCTGGATGGGACGGTTATTCCTGCACATAAAACTATTTTGGCTGCCAGATGTGGTTATTTTGAAGCAATGTTTAGATCGTTCATGCCAGCTGATAATAAAGTCAGGGTATGTACTTTTGACCGTTCATTAAAAATACCTAGTTTAATAAGAGTTGTGTCAGATTCAAATTTGTTTAAATCATAATTTTTTTCCAATTTACTAATATGATTCATGCGGTAATATTATTCTAGATTCAGATTGGGGAAATGACTCCGTCACGAGAATCTTTCGACTCGCTGCTGCGCTACATATATTATGGCGACATCAACATGCCACCTGAAGATTCCCTATATCTATTTTCTGCTCCCTTCTTCTATGGTTTTACAAACAACCGACTGCAGGCGTTCTGCAAACAGAATTTGGAGATGAACGTTACTTTCGAAAATGTAATTCAAATTTTGGAGGCTGCCGATCGGATGCAAGCCACAGATATGAAGAAATATGCCCTAGATCTCATTGTTCATCACTTCACAAAAGTGGCGAAACTACCCAGACTGAAAATGCTCAGCAAAGAGTTGATTTTAGATATTCTAACAGCACTAGCCAATGATATGAGCGATCCTAAAATGTGTCAGGATGTGTCGTCCATTAGCCTAAGTAGTGATAGCTGAACTTACGTTTTCCAACCAGTTGGTTTGGCAGAATTTGAATGTAGTATAAATTTAAGCTAAGAATATGAAGCATTCGTATTCTATTAAGTGGTTGAATATGTTATTTATTTAAATCAATTATTACAGTATTGTAGGTATAAATTTTGTACTCTATGTTGTTATAAATAATGTACAAATGATTATATATGAACTTTTTTTAATGTTTGAATGAATTGGTGGTTACACTTCTTGTTATATACATTTCGAACAAACTGTGGAACTAAATATAGCATGTGGGACACTACTCTATAAATTTTTTTGCATTAACCAATATTTTATTGCGTTTACATAGTCTCCATGGAACCGTATATAACCTGTAAATTCATTTACTTGTGACCTAATGGGTCTCACTTGCTGTTGTTGAAGAAACTCTCGCAGTTCCTTTTCCAATAACCAAATGTCTCCTTGTACTCTTCTAACAATACTAATTCGCCTAATTCCTCGTTGCGACGTTTTCAAATAAACCGGAATCATATGATTTTTTGTCCTAGCAATATAATACGGTTTATCTAGTACATTTTCACCCTGTGGCTTCCACTCCGATGCATAACTTGATTTTGGTAGTGGTGTGGGCACTACTACAGGTGGTAAGAGCCTTTCAACGTATTTCCATTCTTCTGGAGACTGGGTGACTTCGTACTTTACGTTCACTTTGCCAAGATCAACCACAAAGGGGGAACTATTAAAGCTGGATTGGCGATATTGTGTAAGCTGAAAAAAATGATTTGCAGGTGCGGTAATACATAGATGGCCAACATTTACCTTCGTCTGAATGTTGTTTAGACTTGCTTTACAAATTAGTGAACGGAGTCTAACGCTGATTGATGTCATTTTTGACGACTTATTGAATTATATCTAATGTATTGGTAAATTTGCTTTCTCGCCAATGTACAGAAAATTATATTAATTCGAGGTTATGTTACTATTTCCCTGCTCAGATTGCACCACAAAACAATAATAGAAGCGAATCCCCCATGCTAAACGTTGGCAACCATAGATGTATAAGTACAAGATACGGCGTGCCGTTGCTATAGTGTGACAAGACGTACCATCTATTTCTGTCACTCTCAATGCGTGAATTACGTATAGCGCTATCCTTTAGAGAGGTACTTGGACTCGTCATTGAGAGAAATTCTGATAAAATACATTTAACTCGTGTTACATGGTGCCAGACATAGTCTTTTTGGTCTCAAGATGCTACAAAATGTAGAAAAGAAGTAATCGTATAAATAAACACAAATTAAAAAACATAACCTCAACAGTCAACACTTGATACCTCACTCGATGAGGGGGTGTGCAAGATTAACGCCTTTGAGTTTTACGGTTGATAATAATAGCAATCAAAACCATGTAAACAACAGTTTAACTGGTAGGTCCGCTAACAAGTTAAATTTTCAAGTAGCATCATTTTTCATAACTTTTTTAGGTCACCATGTTTAATCATTTTAACTTGTCGGAGGCTGGCTGAAAGGAAATTAATGATCCTGATAAAAGAAGTTTGTGAACACTACTTTGCTCTGAAACTGAGTTTGTCCTTTACAAGATGCACCATTTTGAAGAATGGTAGAAAATGACCTTTTCGAACTCCAAGAATGGTGTTTGAAGTGGCTGTTAGAGCTCAACGAACAAAAATGCGTGTTGCACATGGGATACCACAACCCTAGCTACATGTATTTTCTGAACAATGTGCTTATAAAGGCGGTTTATCAACAAAAAGATCATGGGGTCACCGTGTCATCGGATTTTAAATGGGAGTAGCACCTACCTAGTTTCGATCGCTTTTAAAAACATGTCCTCAACTTTTAGCGAAAATTTATAAAACCTATATTCGGCCAATTTTGGAGTATGCATCCTGCTTTTGGAAGCCTTACCTTGCTAAAGACATCCATGCTCTTGAACTCACCCAGAGACGTATCACCAAGTTATCGCCAACTATTTGAAAACTGTCATATGAACAGAGGCTGCAGGTATTGGGGCTATCATCGATTTCTCAAAGACATTTAAGAGGTGACCTAATAGAAACATATAAAATCCTCCACGGTTACTACACTGTAGTCATTGAAGGGTTTGTGACTAGTGAGAATGTGCGGTTGCGTGGCCACGAGTTCAAGCTAGTGCGCGAAAGATTTAATAAAATGTGTCGACAGTTCTGTTTATTCAACAGAATTTTTAGAGATTGGAATGCTCTTCCCGAGTCAGTTGTCTGTGCGCCTTCAGTAAACACCTTGGACAAATTGAGTGGTTAATTTAAGTTAATAGCTGTAGTTGTATAATTTCATTCTGTAAAATTTTCAAGTTTGCAAGTGTTGCAAGTAGAATTCTTTATCATATTATTTACTACATTATTATGTGCCTTCAATTTTAATTTTTAGTTAAGTTTAAATATCTTAGTAGCTCTAGTTTTCGATTGATATGTTTTATCGGCTCAGCCGTCTAATATTATAAATAAATAAAAAGAAAGTAGAACTTTGATACATGCAACAACGGGGAAAATGCAGAATCCGAGGCCAATATCCCTGCTATTGTTAATATTAATAATTATTTAATGTTGTTTCTCTACTAACCATAACCAAAATTATAAGGAAAAGAGTTAGCAGTGTAATTGGCCTCGGATTCTGCATTTTGGCCCAAAACAGTTGGTTATTAAATAAATAGCCGTGTTTATTTGATTGTGCATTATGAAAAAGACCCATTTTCAGAAAAAATTAGTAAGCATCTAGTATTTTTCATTTTTATGTGCCTTGCAAGGATTTGTTTGATGGAGTATGGTACTCGAGCCACCCATGATTTGGTCTAAGCCAAAATTTAAAATTGGTAATTTTCTTAATATTTATATCCCCAATGGCATTAAGAATGATTATCAAAAAAAATTCTTTACCCAAGTAGTGATACACATACCCGTAGTTTCAAAAAATACCCCTGAAACTGGCAGTAGCACTGGTTTTTGGCTATTAACTACGAAAGGGTGCATCGTACTGGAATACAAGTTTCAATAAGGTCTGTCATGTGTAATCTGCAGCAAGAGTGCGAAATAAGTTTGAGCGTACAGCACGAAATGCGCTCGCTCATTTAGTTTCTGGTCAATATCGCAAAAACAGGGGTTTTCGATAAAAATGAATAGAAGTAAATTTGTAGAGCACATTTCTTTGCAAGAATGATAAATTGAATTTTTTTTGCACCAATTTTGAAAGTGGTACTTATTTTTTTTGGAAAAATACAGTTAAATTTACGGAGTGACTAATCGTACACATAGTATGTACGAGTAGCCCGGATGCTAGTTGTACACCCCATCTGTACGGCTAGCCCGCCCGTTTCAATCGTACACACACTAGCTCCTCGCTTTATTTTATTTCTACGTCATGTTGATCATATTTTACATCTTTGCAAACTTTTCAATAAGTTGTTAGTTGGCTATATCGACTTCTGTTGATGTGTATACGATTAACAAATAGCGCGCACTGGTTAATTGTATATACATACTGCATGTATAAATAACCTATGCGCTAATCGTACTTACTGTATGTACTAGTAGCGCATTGGCTATTCGTAAATATTGTGTGTACGACTAGCATCCAAGTTAGTTGTACATACTATGTGTACGATTAAAACGCGCGGGCTAGCCGTACACGTGGGGTGTACAACTAGCGTGCAGGATGGTCGTACAATGTATGTGTACGATTAGTCACTCCGTTAAATTTACTGGTATCTCTTTTCCACACCACCAATGAGGTAGAGATTTTGGCGTGTTTTTTTTATAGTGGTGCCCCTGTAGGCATAAATCCAATTATTTGTTGTAAAAAATATCACTCGTAATCAAAATTAACATTGCTCTTTGAAATTCTAGTTAATGTTACCATCATTTAGAAATTTTTCCATTTGTACGTTTAAATATCTTAAAGAATATGAGAATAAATCTTCTGCTTCTAATAATGTACAGTCCTCAATATCATTCTTTTCATCACTAAGAACTTCGAGATCAATCACATCTCTTCCTGCACCCCATTTTACAAGAACGCGCAACCAAATTTATATGGCTTGCTGGAGCTTGCACCTCAGTTGCGTGGTAACGAACAGTTACTATTTTTTTCCAACCCCCACACATCTGCATGAACTGCTGTTATTTCCCACATTCGAATTTGATGAAAAACATGATGAGAGTGTGGACGAGCAGCTGAAGAAGCAAAAGGAAACATTAACCTCAACTTTACAGTTCATAATTCATTCAGAAGTTAGGTGCCTTGAAAAACTGTAGGGAATCAATCCTTTTTGAAGCTTGGATAGGGAACTTTTTTGATATTCATTCCTTCTTAATGCTATGAGGGATATGAATATCAATAAAAAACTGAAATAATTTTCGAAGAATAAACTGTGAAATTGAATGACACTTCTGACGTTTTCATTTCAAAACTTCAAAATTAAGAGTACGAAACAATGTATGAAATACGTCTAAAGAGAGAGAGAAATAAAGTGATACAGGTTAGAATGAAATGGGGGAAGGTACCGAACTCCGTGATATGTTATTTTAAGCTTCGACGTACGTTTACATGTAGTGAACGTATCCTGTACTAATATATCCATGTTGGCAACACGCCACCATTTTTCACAAAGCTGCACCCTGGTGACGGGGTGGCAAATTACACAATGAGCGGTAGATTTAAATGGCGCGTATAGGCAACCCTCCAATCCCATTAATTTAAAAAATCTTTTGTGAATAAAATTTGATTTAAAAAATAATTCATAAACATAACATAAACATAAAATTTACAAATTATTTCTTAAATACAAATTACAAGAGTACAACTTTTAATGTAAATAAAACAATTATTTAGGACAGCACTAGAAAAAACACTGTATTAATGTAGTAAATACATTCAGCAGAAATAATATACACACAACAGATATTAAATTCTAGAACAAAAATAAATGCTTATAAAACAACATCGAGTTAAATAAAATATACGTATTATTTATAAACATAAAGAATAAATAACCACCTAGTTCGCAGCCATTTTCTTCCAATGTTCTTGAGTAATGGAGGTATTCGGCTTATGCTTCTCCTTGACAAATTTGAAGATGTGGGCATCGTCAGGGCAGTTTCTCCAAAACCTATTGATGATTTGTAGAACTGCTTGAAGTTTTCTCCTAAGTAGGTTGAATGCCATCATTCGGAAGAGATGTAAAGCCGTGGGTTCCATGTTACTACGAGAGTGTAGCATGTAAAAGATCCCTTGGTAGGGTTGGAACTCCTTAGTCTCGGCAAAATTCTAAGTAGGACTTTGACCATATGACCAAAGCAGTCGGTGTCTAAGGTACCTGGTAGTTTGCATGCCTTGACCTTGTCCATTAAAAAAAAAACAAACAACGTAGTAGCAAATATTCTGCTAGCCCTGACGCTCATTCTAATTATGACATAAGTCAACTAAACATGCCTACTAAAATAATTTTTTCGTATGGTCATCTCTTTCTTACACAAGCATTCTATTTTGTTGTTCATGTTATCTCATTGCTGTTATATACCGGGTGTCTTAAAATGAATTACATCTAGTATGCTTTGAATTTCCCATAATGCAATCTAAAATTTTACTTGAAATTGGCAAGACTGTAAGTTTATGTCAAATTTGACGTTGTCAGGTTAGTATTTGTGTCAGTTTTGACACAAACTGACGCAAAAACATAACCTGATATCGTCGAATTTGACTTAAACTTACAGTATTGCCAATTTCAAGTAAAATTTTAGATTGCATTATGTTTTGCGTCAGTTTGTGTCAAAACTGACGCAAAATCTAACCTGCTAAGGTCGAATTTGACATAGACTTACAGTCTTGCCAATTTTAAGTAAAGGTTGGGATTGCATTATGGGAAATTCAAAGCATACTAGATGTAATTCATTTTAAGACACCCGGTATATAATTATGGCCCCATCCGACCGCGGCAACACAAATACATACAGTGATGTTGTAAAGTTTGGAATAAATTCAGTATTTCCTAACATGTACGTTTCCGGCTAAACGCTCGGACCCGTCGATTTTTATTTGAACATTTTTTGAAATAAAATGCATACATACAGGGTGTCTCGTGTATGAGGTATGGCGTTATCGATGTTTTTTTAAATGAAAACCCCCTTTTTTTATTACGGAATCTGAAAGAACGCATCTTTTTACTTACGGTAAGCTGATTTTTGAGTATAGATCAGATGATCAAAAATTAAGAAAAAATTTAAAAATTCCAAAATACTAAGTTTAGTAATTTCTAAAACAACTAAATTAAATGTACAAATTGTGCACCGTTGTCCTGCCTGACAGTAGATAACTAAGACGACCAATATGTTTTTTGTTGATTGCTGTCATTGATAAAAGCGTAAAATCACACTTCTTAAAATCAAATTTAGTATTTTGCAAATTTATTTATTTTTTCTTAATTTTTGGTAATGTGACCTATACCCAAAAATTACCTTACCGTAAGTAAAAAGATGCGTTCTTACAGATTCCGTAATAAAAAAAGGGGGGTTTCTATTTAAAAAACATCGATAACGCCATACCTCATACACGGGACACCTTGAATGTATGCATTTTATTTCAAAAAATGCTCAAATAAAAATAAAAATCGACGGGTGCGAGCGTTTTAGCTGGAAACGTACATGTTAGGAAATACTGAATTTATTCCAAACTTTACGACCTCACTGTATAATTTTGCCCGTGCCAAGAGTCATCGTGCTGATTGCCCTTAGAAAACTGCCCTCGCAACAGTTTTCATTGCAACCAGCACTCAACTCTTGGCGTGTGCACAATTATCGGTAAGTATATCTTGCCCTTGTTATATTACTAATGAAAATTATTACTGTTGCTTATTTCATTATTTTATAAAGGAACACATTAGATGATACGTCAAAACATGTACTTACATACATTTGAAGATGTCAAAGGCTGATCATAACATGAACATAAAACTGTATTAGCTTCTACCACATTTCCAGGAATACCTAACGTGTACTTCTAATGCTTTGGAAGTTAAAGAACGCGGTACAGAAATTTATAAAGATGCTTAATTTTTAATTACACTGACCTGTAGTACCAATTTGTTGCAGCCAGAAACGCAGGTAGACTTTTTTTTTCGTGCTGACCATTAGCACCGTGCAAAGGACATTTATAAATGAAAAATTTTAACTAAGTATTTTAGTTAATGTGTACTTGACGCAATATGTATTACAAAATTAACTATGCATGTTTATTTCGCTATGTACTAAGAATATAAATTTTATCTACTGGACTCGTTTGTAACTATGTAAACGCTAGTTACCAATGCAGTATCCTAAAAAGATTATTACATCGTCATTTTACTTTAAAACAGGGTTTTCTTTTTTTTCTCGTAATTGTCATTATTGGCGGGGTAGCAACATTTGAAAATTGGAATTATTTTCTTTGGTTTGACATATTTTATCAATTTTTCTGTTCTACAATTATGTTATATTGTTTAAAACTATAATGTTGAAGCAAAACTTTATACGTTAAATTAATCAGACTTGACAGTCTTGTTTACGTTAATGTCATTTTCTACCTTACGTTTTAGTGAGGGACTTTTCCGGAAGCGGTTTTTCCTAAATTAGAAATTGTACAGTTCCAATAAATTTTTATTTGTAAAAACACTGTAGTTATTTATGTATTGAGGGCATAATCAATCGATTATAACAGGAGGGAATGTTAACAGCATTATGCGAAACAGAGTAATTTAAATTTCTAGAGGAGCATGTTAGCTATAATATTCTTCAATATCTTCAAATATCGCAACGTTACGAGAGTACATTTGCGGTCACGCCAGCTATACTCAGGGAAGACGTGATGATGTCATTTCCAAATACCACGAGTGCCAACAAGTCTTAAAATTACAACAAATATACTCATATAGGTCGAGAACTTATAAACTCAAATAATCGCAGTAGGCAATATCTGAAATACAGAAGATAGCAGTAGCGAAATCAGACAAAAATGACATAAACGGTGCATTGGATTTATTAAGGAACGCTGCATAAAATAGCCAGTACAATGGTTCTTAACGGCATTACTTTCCGGAAAGGTGCACTATCAAATAGCGATAACATACACACTTAATAAGTAATTAGAGGTCAAACTACTAAAATGTAAAATTAGATACTATGAACAACTTTAATTTCTCTAAGTTGCTTGCGGTGCGAATGTCATTACCCCATTGTTCATTTGTTCGTGCGCTACTTATATGAGAGATCGGGCTTCTGCAGTGGGTGAATTAAATATCCTCTACACGAGCTCTTACAGTTATGCTGGCCCAGATTGAGGGTGTTGGCAGAGGTCACTAGCGGATCACTCAGACGATGTGGCCCACAATTAAATTATGCACCCAGATGCAGCAGGGAATGCATGCCTTCCCAAGTAGGCAAAGCCGCTGAACTTTTAAAACTTCCAAGTCAAGAAAAGCTAGGAATGTCAGACGCAATTACCCAAAATGTACAACACTATCACCAAAAATGAAGTAACCAACTCACCTTTAAATGCGCTTTGCCAATTCGAGGCCATGTACGAAAAGGGCCACTATTCGGGTCGCAAAAAGACGATTCATATTTCAAAAGGCGAACCACAAGATGCGTTCACGACCAGAAAAGCGTTTAGAAATACGCGGAATAAACGAACGGATTAAAAACGCATAATGAAGCTTGCCGGTAATGTAGATAACCAAATATCAGTGCAAAACAGTGTGAACGGTCAATAAAGCTGCTTTTATACGAAGACTGCGTTCAAATAAGGGAGCGTTTACAGGACCAAGAATTATGCAGAAAAGAAATCCTAACGCCAATTATGCTTTTTATCCGGAACAACTGTACTTTTGATTATGCTCGATGTTCACACGTTTTATTTCATTTAAGTTCTCGCAATGGATTAAATTCAAATATTCAGTATTTTGGAAGAACCATGTTTCGAACCCAATAGATACAGGGTGAACACCTGAAAAAGTTAACTTCCAGAACTACTTGTTAGAGTAAATAATATTTTTCATGCAGCGAAGACTTTTATCCTTGACCAAAATAAGTATATTTTGGACCCAACAAATACAGGGTAAGCACATTAAAAATTAAATTCTGTCTATTTTTGCTTTATCTCATTTTTTAGAAAAAAATAGTTTGCATGTAGCCTAAGCTTTTACCCTTTTATCCTCCTATGGAAACTGGTAAGTTTTTGATCCAATAGATAGAAGGTGAACAACAGATACAGGATGAACATGTTAAAATAATGAAGTTATGAATTTTGGATTTATCTCGAATGTGTTAGAGCAGACTCATATTTTGCATATACCTTAAGCTCTTTTCCTTGTTTTACAAATGCAATCACTTATTAAGATTTTTCAACGTTTAAAGTAAAATTTAGGTTCGAAGGGTAACAAGCAATACAGGTGTGTGTTTGCGTTAAGTGAAGTGATTCGGAGTAAAGCAATATCACGGACGGTAAAGAACAATATTTGGGAGAGAGGTGTGGCCATTAGGAAAAACAAACTAAAAGAGGCTAGCAGTGTAGAAAAGGAAAGAACTATGCAACATCTTCAGTGAAAGAAAGTGGATAATGTATGGGAAAGACGAACCAATCAAGAAGTAAGGGAACTGTATGGAGAACCAGACAGAATAGGAGTAATAAAAGTGCAGCGATTAAGATGGGTGGGACATGTGATGAGGATGTGTGAGGAACGTATTTTAAAAAAAGCGATCTAAAGTGAAATAGGTGCACCCAGAAGAAAAGGAAGCCCAAAAGCAAGGTGAACAGATGAAGTGGAAGAAGATCTACGATAATTAAAAGTTACAAGATGGAAAGACAGCCAATGATCAGAAAGGAATGGCAAAAAGTAGTCCAACAAGCCATCGATCTGCAAGACTTGTAGTGCTAGACCATATAAATGCAGATCAAAATGTAACGGATGTGATTAAAGCCCAAAGGATAAGACAGATTGGACACATAACAAGATTACCTACATGAAGCATAAAAAACGAATCACAGATGGAACATTTACGAATACAAAAAGAAGAGGACGACCAAGAAATACGTGGAGGAAACAAGTCAAAGACGATCTAACTGTGAGTCGAACTGGACACTGGAAGCACATAACAGAAAATAGTGGAAAAAATCGTAGAAAAAGCCTTGTGTCTTCAAGGCCTGCTGCGCTGATTATATATTTATAACCAATAAAAAGATTCAACAAGAAGTAGGTATTGGATCATCCGCAATAGATAACGTTTTACATCAAGAGCTGGGTGTGTGGAAGCAAGTAAGTATGTTCAATCCGCATTTGTTAACTAAAGAACAAAACCGTGCAGATGTATGTTAGCAAAGTTCGATTGCAGAATCTTCAATGAATGTGCTTAAAATATTGCTACAGGTGATGAGTCTTGGATCTATAATTATGACTTCGAGATTAAACAACAATCAAGTAGTTTAGTTAGATATTACTATATTTAATTAACTCTTTTGTTTTTCTTGTTTTGAATATTCTATATATTACAGTTCTACAATGTCTGTATGGGAAAAATAAGGACAATTTATTATTATAATTATAATTATTATTATTTGGATTTTTGAAAATGACACTACGCCAACAAAAGTTATTCGAGGTAAATGTGTTTTTTTCTTCAGACGCAGTGGTCCAGTTGCAGTAATTCCTTTTGAAGATCGTAATACTGTAACATGTGACTTGTATACAAAACCTTGCTCACATGAGGTATTGTTTAATGTTCGCCAAAAATATGTGGCACTTTGTTACACCACGATAATGCAACTCCGCATAAGCTTGCAAAAAATTTAAATTTCTTACAGGAATCTGGAGTTTCGCTATTCACTCACTATCCTTACAAACCACACCGAGTTTTCTTTGTTTCTAAAAAGAAAAGCGCACTTTGTAAGAGATTTCCTAAGGGAATACTTTAATAAATAATAAAATATTTTCCTTCAAAAGTCTGTTCTTAGAATTATCAATTAGCAGAACAGTCCTCGTATGAGGCTTGGCGCTTTATAGAAAAAAAAATGATAAATGCAATATCTGATTTAAATAGCTAATTATGTATCAAGTACGCAAAATATAGTTTAGGGGAGGAATCGTAATTAAAGTCGAGGTTACGAAGGAGCCGAGTCTTTAATGACAGAAGTACCCTAAAACAATTTTGCGTACGTGTTGCATAGAAGATTTTTTGGCACGAGTTCTCTACACCACCAAATTGATTTAAAAATTCGTTTTCAAATACCGGTATGTCAAAAATAATCTTGGTCAAGAGTGGTTATGATTTTAAAATAATATGTCGGAGTTAGTTCGTGACACTGTAAGTCTATGTCAAATTCGAGGTTAGTAGGTTAGGTTTTGCGTCAGTCAGTGTTAAAACTGACGCAAAATCTCGAAAAATTGTGATTTTTTTTGTATTGTATTGTTAAAAAGAATCCTTTAAAGTGTTGTCACAGCAACTTTAGAGTACTAGGTCCATAAAGATCCATTCTGAGGCGTGTTTGAGTTCGCAAAATAGTAATTTTAGAGAACGAATGCAAAAAACAGTATTTTTGATCTGTCAATAATAATGTTTTCCCACTGCTGATCAGGTAAGTCAGTGATACAGCCTTAGTAACAAAACGTGTAAGTCGGTGATTATATTTGTTTGCTGCTTTCCCTTGACAACGAAACTTAATATTATTATTAAGTTCCTAGGATAATAAAATTAGCAACGCAAGATGCAGACTTAGACGTTTTGTTTATAATTGCAAGTGTTTATGTGACATATGACACTCACTAAAATTAATCGTGGTAACAGGTGACAAACCAAACGATTTTTTCAAGAATCTAGGAAAATTTCGATAAGCAGCGCGAAAAATATAATAAGATAACTCGGAATGTATCGCCTATATTAACATTTTCGGCAGGCAACAAGCTACGGATTTGCCTTGGCTTGTACTTGCCTACCTCAAATGTTAATAGGTCCTTACATTCCTTGTTACTTAAATAGCTATTAGTCTCATTTTCAAATACGTTTTATTTGCTGAAATACTTATATCTTTTTAATTCTAAGATAGAATACACAGAAACTAGAACAACCAAAAGGAAATGTGAGTACGTAGGTTTCCGGAACAAATGGACAATGCGTCAATAAGTTTGTCTTCATAAATTTTAAAAATGGGTAAAATATGGAGTTATGGTATTACTTAAATTTCCATAAACTAGGTCAAACCTTTAAACAATTAGACATACTCCAAGGCTGCACTTGCATTAAATTCCTGCAGCTTTGCGAAAGTTAGGAAAGCAAAGATAGTTTTTGTTCCCGTCCAGCAGCAGCAAATGCAGCCGAAACTGTAACATACTCAACAAAACGGTGAAGGTTTCAAATCATGCGTGTCCGAGCAGCGATTTCAGGCTATTGCTACATCTTTTGAAACTATTGTTTGTATATAAACCCGCGTATGGGCTTTAAGGACATGCAGTATCTGTTCAACACTACAACAATGTTAAAATCGGTCTTAGTAGCAGTGGTTGCAGCCGCAGTTCTTACCAAATATTCCCAATCGTGGGTTATACCAGACCTGGACTCGGCGTTTTCCGAACTGCAGAAGCAGTTTGCGGAAGGTGGCGGTAAAGAACATGCGAGTGAGCATTCGTCCGAACATGGGGAAAAGGGTGAAAAAGGTTACTCGGGCCATCACGAAGAGGAAAAGGGTGCGAAGGGTTACCACGATAAGGAACGGCATCAAGGAGCGTATGCTGAAGGAAGCGGCGACAAAAAGTCTCATCACCACGATGACGGCTATTACGCCGCCCACCAAAAGGGAGATAAAGGGGCGCATGGGTATAATTACGCTGAGAAGGGTAGCTACGCCAAAGGGCACAACATAAAGGGTGGCCACAAGGTGCACAAGTTGGATGAATATAAAAAGGATACTGAATTCTACGACGAAGATCACGATGAAGCACACAAAGAGAAACATGGTGGATACGAAGCCCAGTTTGAAGCCAGTTCCGGGGGTGCTAATAAGGGTGGACATCACAAGAAAGTATATTTAGAAGGCGATTATGGTAAGAGTGGCAAGGGTGAAATAGGATCGTATTTCTCTGAAGACAAAGGACATAAAAATGCTGACGGACATGAAGAACATTACGCCCATCAGGAAGAAACTGGAAAGGAAGGAGCTGCTGATGGATTTAAAAAATGGGGTTTTGAACATTAATTTTTATTGACTGTTAATACTTGTTATTTTGCTTGTTTATGTATATATGTAACCAATGTTTAATATTGTTTGCTTTTGTTGCAAGTCTGAACATCGATAAATAGAAGTACAAAAATATAAATATAAAAATTTGAGTAATACCTGTAGTTTTGTTGGGTAACTGCATTTCAACATTGTTTGGGTTTTAAACTAGGAATGATAGTTTTTCTGACATAGTATGGAGAAAGGCAAATTATAATATTCACACTGTAAAAAATACCAAATCTTAAATAAAAATATGGTAGCGGGATACCAAAAATGTAATTTATTTTAACCAAAGCATTGCAAAGAAAAGCAACTGAGATGTAAATAATAATTTAATTTCAATTATTACTCTATTTAGTGAGTAGATATTTGAAAAAGTGCTCAATGTTCATTAATCCGTGGAAGGAAATATCTTTTTTTCAAAATTATTGTCTTAAGAAGATCTCGACTAATTAGTTTTATACCAATTAGTATTTTCATGACATGTTACAAACATTTATATTAAGTAACACAGAAAATTGGAACTTCAAAATTTGGATTTTTTTCTTTCTTGTTCTCATGTTACTAGTTCTGGATTTGATATTTTTTGTTTTATTTGCGATAATCGCATTTTACTATACTCGGGCCGCCGAACAGATAGAATGGAGCAGGCAACCCAAATAACATATTACAAAGGTCACTTGATAATATTTTAATTATAATTACCAAAAAGGATCGGAGATGCCGACCCTTACAATTAGAACTAATTTCAATAATTGTCATTAAACAACTTTTTGAGGTTATGATGCAAATAGAAATGTCGACCAACTTAAAAGTCAAGCCTGACATTTGTGCACTTGTAATTGAAAATGTTTAGGCCTGTGGCATGGCTCTTTCTAAATCTCATTATTGCCTGCGGCGTCGAAACCAAAACACGTTGCCCGTGATATGGTTAAGTTTGTAGCGTTTTTTCTTTGGAGTTCCTTTATTCAACCATTTACAAGGACTAAATTGTGCATCTCTACTGCTGTTTTCAAAGTTACATGCAAGTATAAAATATTGACTTCTAAAGTAGTCTCTTAAGGAAATTTTAATTATTCATAGAGCTGCCTGCATTATGGGTAACCGTAAGAAACTAATTCGTAGTCAAGGACGTGAAAGAATCTAAAGCGACTATTGCAATTTTTCTCAGTCGTTTTGCAAGAACGAGTGACTAAAGCAACCGATGTTGGCCTAAATACTATTAGAGGAGCCCAACAAAGTGGCGGAAGAAAATTTACTTCTCCAAAAAAACAAATTACTAAACTTACCCCAGGTCATCTGTCGATCAATATAAATAAGAAGTAATCCCAAGTGTGACTTTGCCATAAAAAGAGACCTACAATGAAAGCTGTATTCGAAGTCGAACAAAATGAAGGGGGGTGTTAATTTCACTGAGAAATTACATTCCTTTGGGCGAGTGGTACATAAAATGGGTTTTCAATAGAGAAAATGTCAAGACAATAGGCACGTTCTAATAGAAAAGAGAGAAACTCTGACAAAACGTGTTGATTTTTTAAGAAAATGTAAATGTACTCTTATCTGATTTACCTAATGAAGGTTTTGGTTCTCAAAAGTTTTGTCTAGACATGAATGCAATTTTTTCTATATGTGATTAATTTTAGTTAAGCTATTACTGATGTTATTATACACTTATTTAATTTAATGACCATACATATGAATTAACCTTTATATGGTGTTTAGTTGTATTTTAGCAGTTCTAACTTTTTTTATTACTTCATTGGAGACCATATTAGATGAATTAGAAAGAGTAAATCAGAAGCTTTTCATAAAAACGGCATTAAAGGAACTGCGAAGTTTCCAAAGGGGATTATGATTTGCGGCTGCATGTCAGCTAACGGACTGTTAATTTATTTATTATGTACACACTGGGACGTAAATAAATCACTATCAAAGTTTTATTGCTCCAAATAATGTTTAAATAATAATTTAACCATTATAGAGGGGTACTACTGAAATACTTGATCAAATTATATCACAATTATTGTTTTAAAGCATAAAACAACTAAAAATTGTATTCCCCTTCAAAAGTTATAATATTAATAGTAGTTTATTTATCTAGAACGAAAAGTGGCATTTTAAAGACGAGAAAGTTGTTTACTTGAATTACTTGCGAGGACCTTTAAAAACACTTTTCGTTCGTGGTGAATACAACGGTTTATTTCATACTGCAAGTTTAATGAATTTTAAATAAAAAGTAGTAAATCATTTCAAATTTTATGTCAACAACTGACGTATAATTTTAAAGTACTTGAACTTTAAAATTTTACTTTAAAGTACTAGGACTTTAATGTTCTATTTTTTGTACAATAAATAAGTCTTAAAGTACTTGAACTTTAAAATTTTACTTTAAAGTACAAGGATTTTAATGTTCCATTTTTTTGTACCATAAATAATCCGAAAATAGTAGTTTATGTAACTAGTCCTCAAAGCAAGGCTTTAGGGGACGAGTCGTAATGTTTCCGGACGAGGCGGAGCGAAGCGCAGCCGAGTCCGTAATATGAAGATGAGTCCTCTAAAGCCATTTGAGGACGTGTTGCATACAACGTTTTTTTGTATTAGCTCTCCAAACATTATAATATGAAGTTTCAATTACCATTAACGCGGCATTATATTAGGAGGCCGCGCGAAAATGTATTTTTCGCTCCCCAAACTGGTTACTTTGGAAACTGTCTAGGATGCTCAAAATGGCCATTTAGAGGCCTTGTACTTAAAGTCGTCATGGCAACTAATGTGTGAGTCCGCTAAAATGTTGCCATGACGACTTTAAGTACAAGGCCTCTAAATGGCCATTTTGAGGATCCTAGACAGTTTCCAAAGTAACCAGTTTGGGGAGCGAATACAAAAAATGTTATTTTTGACATCAGTATGAAATAAAAGAAATAAATAAACAAATAAAAATATTAATTATATTTTTGTAGAAGCTTTATGTGTTGAGGCTGGTAGCAGGCAAAGCACATAAAGCCACTTTTATTGCGAATAACATATAAAATTTTATTTTCAAACGAATACTTATACTGCAATAAAAGTAACAAAATTAGAAAACAATAATTTAGTAGAAATTTAAAAACTCAAGATTGAGGTAAAATTGTGATACGTTGGAAATAATTCTTCCATGGTTATGATGGATGAAAATCACAAATAATAATTAAATTATATTGCTGAAATGTTTGATTTTGGTATCTTATATAAGTAGGCAGATAAAGTAGCAACAGTGGCAACTTTATATGCCTAATCAGTTAAAGTACTACCTTTACCTTTGGTTATAATTATAATTAACGCTTTCACTTTGCGAAGCAAGTCACATAAGTTTTCACTTTTATGGTGTTTGAAAATGAACATATTTTATTTAGATTTACAAAATATAAAAATTTAAATAACTTCTAAATGACTTAAAAATCTAATGACTTTCTAGTTTCTGAAATTATTTGTGAAGCAAAGAAAAATACATAAAATACAATAAAAAAAATAACAGCCAATTAATCAAATAAATGGTAAAATAATTCAATATAGATTCCTCTAATGGTTAACAACCTAAATTGTCTTCAACGAAATCATCTTCTTGTTCAGACGATAGATTAGAACCGGATTCACCGCTGCCGTCTACTGTAATAATTATTTCTTCTCTGTTATCCATAATGTATTCCCACTTATGTTTGTCGACACTGCACATATATTCTTCCATTCTTGCACACTCACACTTCCAAAATTATTTTCTGCAGAAGTGTTAACATCGTCTAATTTGAATGTTGTATTATTTGTAGCAACATAGTTCTTTACTGACACCCATATTTTCCCAATCTGGTTTAATTCTGGATGGTAAGTGGGTAATCGTAGGACTACGTATGACCATGTTCCGCTAATAATTTCTCAATCATATAACTTTTATGTGTAGGTTTATGTAATTTTCTGGTACCATATAATTGGTTTTGTTTCATTCAACTTAATATAAATGTTTCTTACTGATAACCACTTTTGCATGTCTGCTTTTTCCAAACAAGTGTTGGATTCGGCTCAGTACAGACATTGTGATACCATGCATTATCGATGACCAAAACCGACTTTTTTGAAGATTTGCTAATAATTTTTCTTTCAGGCAATTCACATAATTTTAATGGTTTATTTCATCGTGGCAATCATCTGTCTCTTAAGTCCTGATTTAAACATCAGGAATGAATTTGGTACGAAACCTTTTCTACCTCCGGCATGAAGAATAATCAATTCTCGCCCTTTACTGACGGGGGATTTTAAACAATTGTTGGTACCATCATCACAACATTTAGAACAGTATGGAAGCTATGCAAGTACGTTTCATCAGTGTACACAATATTTCAGCATTCGGCTTTATATTTTATCTTAAAAATTCAACACAATTTGCTATTTCTCTCTTCTCTATTAGAACGTGTGCCTATTGTCTTGACATTTTCTCTATTAAAAACCCATTTTATGTACCAATCGCCTAAAGGAATGTAATTTCTCAGTGAAATTAACACCCCCCTTCATTTTGTTCGACTTCGAATACAGCTTTCATTGTAGGTCTCTTTTTATGGCAAAGTTATAGATCACACTTGGGATTACTTCTTTATATTGATCGACAGATGACCTGGGGTAAGTTTAGAAATTTGTTTTCTTGGAGAAGTAAATTTTCTTCCGCTACTTTGTTAGGCTGCTCTAACAGTATTTAGGCCAACATCGGTTGCTTTAGTCACTCGTTCTTGCAAAACGACTGAGAAAAAATTGCAATAGTCGCTTTAGATTCTTTCACGTCCTTGACTACGAATTAGTTTCTTACGGTTACCCATAATGCAGGCAGCTCTATGAATAATTAAAACTTCCTTAAGAGACTACTTTACAAGTAAATATTTTATACTTGCATGTAACTTTGAAAACAGCAGGAGAGATGCACGATTTAGTCCTTGTAAATGGTTGAATAAAGGAACTCCAAAGAAAAAACGCTACAAACTTAACCATATCACGGGCAACGTGTTTTGGTTTCGACGCCACAGCCAATAATGAGATTTAGGAAGAGCCATGCCACAGGCCTAAACATTTTCAATTACAAGTGCACAAATGTCAGGCTTGACTTTTAAGTTGGGCGACATTTCTATTTGCATCATAACCTCAAAAAGTTGTTTAATGACAATTATTGAAATTAGTTCTAATTGTAAGGGTCGGCATCTCCGATCCTTTTTGGTAATTATAATTAAAATATTATCAAGTGACCTTTGTAATATGTTATTTGGGTTGCCTGCTCCATTCTATCTGTTCGGCGGCCCGAGTATAGTTGTTTTTTACAGCTTAATCATTTACATATATTTGCATAGAACCAAATTTGGTGGAAAGTTGGAAAACCGTATTTATTTCTTAATCAATTCTAGGCGAATTTGATATATTATGCCGCAAGAGCGTTTATTTTGACCTTTACTTAGATTATTCGATTTCGAAGAATTTTTTTTGATATCATTATTGTCTAATTATGCCTTCAATCTCGGTTGAGAATATTTTAAAAATATTATATAAAAATAATTTATAAATTACTAGTTGAGTAAGAAATGTTAAGAAGTAACTAATGTCTACACCCAACGAGAATATATTATTTAACATTTTCCTTTTCGACATTTTATTTTTTTTTATGCGGGGTCAATAGAGCATTATTGGTTCATATTTTTTATGGTTTAGAATGCAGATATTTATATACTAAGTTTCACAACTTTTTAAGCTTGATAACCTATTTTTCACTCTGCGAGGTGTTCCGTCTTTGCTGACTAGCACAAAATTTGATTTTTTAAATAGAACACTGTATATATTCCAATATTCTTATGCGCTATCTAGTTTCCTTTCTGCTAATATTTAGTTTTCTAATTCTCATGCGACAATGCTAAGATATTATTTTTTTAATGACAAAATGGCCAACTTTAGAGGGCTTTTCAAAAACTCATAGCGACATTATTTGTACTGATTAAATATTAATATTAGTGGCTTCTATCATGTAATCGTAATAGTAATTTATGTATTTAGTGTGTAAAGAGAGCCATTTTGGTATGAGGTTGCGAGTTTCGTGCTGAACGGTAGCGAGGCGCGAAAAAGCAACCGAATACCAAAATGGCTCTTTACACTCGTAATACATACAAATATTTTTCTACGGTCCTAAATAAATGACAAAATTGTTAAATAATTGAAATTTTTTTATAACAGGCAACCAGAAATACACCACTGACACTGTGTAACACACGATGTACAGTCGTGTGCAAATAAATCTGGGACAGTGTTTTTTTCACATGCAGATTCAGTTAAGAATTTGAAGAATATCTCCATGGATTTCCTCTTATCAGAGAGAGTTACGGGTTTCAGTACCTGTTAAAGTTTAATGTAACTCTTTCTGATAGCAGGAAATCCATGGAGATATTCTTCAATTCTTAACTGAATCTGCATGTGAAAAAAACACTGTCCCAGATTTATTTGCACACGACTGTACTTGTACTGTATAAATAAGTGGAATTTTAGTAGAACACGAGACGTTTTAGGAAAATAAATAAATATTTTATAATCAGATTCCATCTTCAACTTCACAAAAACTCACAAACTCAATAAAACTGTTGCGTGATGTAATTGCCAATAAGTTTTGACAGTTCCAGAAAAAGGACGAATTACAATAATAATCAGGTAGCCATGGCGGTGCGTAAAGTAAAATGAACTCACGTGATTATTTCATTAAGACATTATTTACGTGGTTGCGATGTTAAAATGGTTACTAGGGAAAAAATGTGTGAATCGCTAACTTTTCGCATTGACAGTGAGCTTTTAATAATCAGTTTTGGAGGTGATCGTAGAAAATAGATATTTTTCTACGGTCACCTTTAAAACTGACTATTAAGCGCTCACTGTCAATGCGAAAAGTTAGCGATTCACACATTTTTTCCCTAGTAACCATTTTAGCATCGCAACCACGTAAACAATGTCTTAATGAAATAATCCAATCATTTCATTTTACTTTACGCATCGCCATGGCTAACCTGATTATTAACTTAATTCGTCATTTTTCTGGAACTGGATAAAATTATTGACAATTGCATCACGGTGCGTCCATCATAACGCAACAGATTTATCGAGTTTGTGAGTTTTTGTGAAGTTGAAGATGGAATCTGAAGGTAATTGCACCCCGCCTGAAGTATTTGAAGCTTCCCAGACAGCAACCAACGATTTGTTGCCGGCCAAATCGCGCGGCCTTTATGAACGGCGGTACAACGACTTCATCAAATGGTGTGTATCGAAATTTCAATTATTTAACAATTTTGTTATTTATTTAGGACCGTAGAAAAAATGTTGTATGTATTTCGAGTGTAAAGAGCCATTTTGGTATTCGGTTGCTTTTTCGGGCCTCGCTCCGCTCGGCACGAAACTCGCATCCTCATACCAAAATGGCTCTCTTTACACACTAAATACATAAAAACTATTTACCGAATTGTACAGATTGTTTATTTAGAGGAAACAACTCCCGGCATCTTTAAATGATTTGAATTTGAATTTTTAAATGAAGCACACAGTATATTTTGAGATTTTTATATTCCAGAGTGTCATGTAGTTTTTTTTCCAAAATATTATTAGCTGTTTTGTTCAAAACCAAACAATTTCAAAACAGTTTGTCGGTACATAAAACCAGAGCCGTAGCAACACACTTGCCGATCTATGTTCAGATTTGAGTGACCGCCCCCCTACCCTCACAATGTTTTGATAAAAGATCCCTGAAAAGATTATACCCGAAAAAACGCCAAGGAAAAAATGATCCAAGAAAAAAGTACCATCGGGGAAAAACGCTACTGGAAAAAATGCCCTGGAAAACCCAGAAAAACCAAACGTAAGCTACGAAATGACATTTACAATTGACAATTAAATTTTATTTTAACATTATGGTTTGGTTAAAAAACATAAATGTAAAGTAGTATTTATTTTATCCTATTACGTTACTATGATAATAACTCCTTAACAACGAGTTGCGTTAAGATGCATTTAACAGCACTAGTGTTGTTAAGAAAAATAACATACCGATACTTTATTAGCATTTAATCACATGTTGGCAGTACTGACGTGTATTGCTGGTGGCACTGTCACTCTATGTCAAATTCGATAGTAGTAGGTTAGGTTTTGTTTGTTATTTGACACAGACTGACGCAAAACTTAACGTGCTAATCTCGAATTCAACATAACCTGACCGTGCTACCAACAATATAGTGTTGACTGACTCTGGTTTTTATCTTACTAGTGATACCACCACAGCCATAGCAGATATAGGCCACGCTGTTGTAAGTGTCATTAATAAGAATGTTTCCTATTTTTTGACAAAGATTAGTAGGTATTTTAGGATAAAATAAACCATGTTACGATATATGTAACGTTATGTGCTTTCTACATTACTCGAGAATTTTAAAGAACTCGCTCCTAACGTCGCTCGTTCATGTAAACTATTCTCTCGTTATGTAAAAAGCTTGATAACGTTACTTGAATCGTAAGTTACTATTACAAAAGGTATATACTATTTACAGAAGCTGTATACAGTACGTGCTCACTAATGTAAACTATTAAAAGCAAAGGGAATATTGTTCACACTATTGAACTATAACGGTTGTAAAGATTATTACATCGTCATTTTACTTTAAAACAAGGTTTTTGTTTTTTCTTCGTAATTGTCATTGTTGGCGGGGTAGCAGGATTTGACAATTGGAATTATTTTCTTTGGTTTGACATATTTTATCAATTTTGCTGTTCTACAATTATGTTATATTGTTCAAAACTATAATGTTGAAGCAAAACTTGATACGTTAAATTAATCAGACTTGACATTCTTGTTTACGTTAATGTCATTTTCTACCTTAAGTTTTAGCGAGGGACTTTTCCGGGGGCGTTTTTTCCTAAATTAAAAACTGTACAGTTCAAATAAATATTTATTTGTAAAAACACTCTAGTTATTTATGTATTAAGGGCATAATCTATCGATTATAACAGGAGGGAATGTTAACAGCATTATGCGAAACAGAGTAATTTAAATTTCTCGAGGAGTATGTTAGCTATAGTATTCTTCAATATCTTCAAATATCGCAACGTTACGAGAGTACATTTGCGGTCACGCCAGCTAGACTCAGTGAAGACGTGATGATGTAATTTCCAAATACCACGAGCGCCAACAAGTCTTAAAATTACAACAAATATACTCATATAGGTCGAGAACTTATAAACTCAAATAATCGCAGTAGGCAATATCTGAAATACAGAAGATAGCAGTAGCGAAATCAGACAAAAATGACATAAACGGTGCATTGGATTTATTAAGGAACGCTGCATAAAATAGCCAGTACAATGGTTCTTAACGGCATTACTTGCGGGAAAGGTGCACTATCAAATAGCGATAACATACACACTTTAATAAGTAATTAGAGGTCAAACTAGTAAAATGTAAAATTAGATACTATGAACAACTTTAATTTCTCTACGTTGCTTGCGGTGCGAATGTCATTACCCCATTGTTCATTCGTTCGTGCTCTAATTATATGAGAGATCGCACTTCTGCAGTGGGTGAATTAAATATCCTCTACACGAGCTCTTACAGTTATGCTGCCGCAGATTGAGGGTGTTGGCAGAGGCCACTAGCGGATCACTCACAATTAAATTATGCTCCCAGATGCAGCAGGGAATGCACGCCTTCCCAAGTAGGCAAAGTCGCTGCAGTTTAAAAACTCCAAAGTCAAGAAAAGCTAGGAATGCCAGACGAAATTACCCAAAATGTACAACACTATCACCAAAAATGAAGTAACTAACTCACTTTGAATTCAGGTTTGTCTGGGAAACGACTATTAAATGCGCTTTGCCAATTCGAGGCCATGTACAAAAACGGACGCTATTCAGGTCGCAAATAGACGATTCATATCTCAAAAGGTGAACCACAAGATGCGTGCACAACCAGATAAGCGTTTAGAAATACGCGGATTTAACGAACGGTTTAAAAACGCATAATGAAGCTTGCCGGTAATGTAGATAACCAAATATCAACGCAAGACAGCGTGAGAGGTCAATAAAGCTGCTTTTATACGAAGACTGCGTTCAAATAACGGATAGTTTACAGGACCAAGAATTATGCACAAAATAAATCCTAACCCCAATTACGCTTTTTATCCGCAACAACTGTACTTTTGATTATGCTCGATGTACATACGTTTTATTTCATTTAAGTTCTCGCAATGGATTAAATTCAAATATTCAGTATTTTGGAAGGACCATGTTTCGAACCCAATAGATACAGGGTGAACATCTGAAAAAGTTAACTTCCAGAACTACTTGTTATAAGTAAATAATATTTTTCATGTAGGGAAGACAAATACAGGGTAAGCACATTAAAAATTAAATTCTGTCTATTTTTGCTTCATCTCATTTTTTAGAAAAAAATAGTTTGCATGTAGCTTCAGCTTTTACCCTTTTATCCTCCTATGGAAACTGGTAAGTTTTTGATCCAATAGATAGAAGGTGAAAAACAGATACAGGATGAATATGTTAAAATAATAAAGATGTGGAATTTTGCGTTATCTCGAATGTGTTAGAGCAGACTCATATTTTGCAGATACCTTAAGCTCTTTTCCGTGTTTTACAAATGCAATCACTTACTAAGATTTTTCAACGTTTAAAGTAAAATTTAGGTTCGAAGGGTGACAAGCGAAACATCACATACTTTTCCCTGTGATATTTTATTTTTCAAAATTTTCACTTGTTAGGGAAGTTCCGGGCAAAGCCATTTACAGATTTGTGGAAATGTTGTCAATGAAGCGAAATATAGATTAGGCTCAGGCTTTGTTTTTCACACTTAACACATGAAATACAGAATTAGAAAGAGAAGGGTATCAAAACAAAACAGGACACGTTTAATATGAAAAACGTAAACGCATAAAATAAACTATCGACAAAGAAAATGTTTATGGTGGTTGTAAGTGTAATTGAAAACATTTTATGAATCATAGAGAATGTTTATTTAGCGGAAATCACTGCTGTCTTTTTTAAATGGCTTTATTTCGAGTTTTTAAACGGATCACAGTACATTTTGCGTTCGTCAGTAAATTGTCTACGATAAACAAGGCTATTTAAAAATAGTTTATTGGTGCTTGATAATGATAGGATCATGAAACAAAGAATTAGAAACAGAAGGTTATCCAAACGAATCCGTCGAACACAAAATTTTAGTATAAAATGTGATATTATTATAGATTATAATTAATTGTGTTTACACGATTTGCCGAAAACAGATCCTTTGCACTAATAGTAATTTATTATACAAGACGATAAAGTTAAATTTTATTCACGAGTGAATCGTTTAACGTCGAGACGAAGTCGAGACGTTAATGATTCAAGAGTGGATAGAAATAACTTTATCGTCGTGTATAATACAATATTTTTTTCTATAGCAAGAACTTGAACAATTTCAGAAGAAAATAATGACATTTCAAAATGTCAGTAGCTAGATTGGGTTGCTACGATAATACGAAGCTGTCATATTTAATTTAAACAAAAGTTAGAAAATTAAATTACTTTATCTATCCCTGATGTTAAAGTGCTACTTTATCTACCCTTGTTGTTAAAGTAAAACTTAACCTTTTGTTTTGAGTTGATAAAAGCACACTTTAACATGTGCTATAGAAAAAAAAAATTTTTTGAGACCTATCTTCGCATAAAAATTAATTATTATAGGCAAACGTAACACTTTTTCCACAAGCACAAATTATATGAGACTCTTGTTTTACACCGTAGCAACTCAGGGTTTATAAAAGACAACGCACAACATCTGTAATTCGTGGATTCATGGAAGTAAACAATAATAAAATTATTTGAGGATCGAAAAAAGAAAACTTTGTTTGATTATTGAGTCTTTCAAACACCCATTTCCGCCAGCTTCATTATCATTTTATAGCTCAACATTATAATAAAATTACGCGAGCTAAAATTTTAACACTTTGCACAGACATTTTTTGCTAACTCGTTTGACCCCTTCTAAAAACTAAAACCGCGCGCCGCTGCGTCCTCAAATGACTCCAAGATGGCTGCTGGCTTGAACTCGAACAACCCAAATTCCTTCGAGGTATTTGTATTATTTCATCAGAAAGGATAAACCACGCACTAAGTTTGCATCGAAGCGCCCTTCATTAAGAACTGCTATTTAATTTCAAGTAATCAAACGTTTCAAACAGATTACACAGATACGTCAGACCAAAACATAAAGGTTAACCTTTAAAATGGCCGACAACGGGAATGGCCTAAACTCGTCACATTAAAATTGTAAAGACCCTCGTTTCTCGGCGCTCTTCACTTTTATACCCACCGAAAAACAAAAGGTGAATGCTTGAATCTAAAGCCATTAATTGACTGAAATTACAAAATTACCCTAATTACAAAAACTCTTATGCTAATTGTACAAAAACTTTACATATAAACGCAAAACTAATTACATGATCGTCTTCAGCCCATTTCGGTGCACTAATGTCTCGAATTTCACACTGATGTATAAATTTCTGGTGTTCCGACTCGATTTTATACGCACTTCAACCATAATTACACTGCATGTCTTAAATTTTAAAACGCACCTTGACGCATTGTGAAACGAACACTGGGTCCCACATAAACTTGTCCAAAATGTTTTATTCTGTGCCAACTAATACTAACATGTGGCCCTATACGTTTACTGGCTCTTTGTGTGGTTAAAATGGAATCTCCAGCTGAATTTTGACCTGGTTTTGCCAAAACATAACCCCACATTTTGACGGTAAATAGCTAAAGAATCCCGAATTTACTTGTTGCTGTTTTAAATGCACTTTACATGTGTGCTTAACTTAAATTAGCTAAGAGTTATGTGGGTACCATGTACACGAATATTCTATATTTTACTTTCGAAAAAAACGTATGCCTTAAATGTGACTATTTACAACGAATACATTCTACGGCAAGGAAATCTATTTGTGTCAGCAATTTCCGCTTTGCAAATGAAACTTTCTTAGTTACTCATTACATTAACTCGTTAAATCTCTAACGTACAAACGAATATCACAGCAATATATTGTGTCACTTTTAAAAACTGACGGAAGTTTCAAAACGTCACACTTTTCGTGTGTTTTGGAAGTCTCCCCAAACGTCCAGGGCTCGTCTGCGGCTGGCCCTGTAATCTGCTTGGTTCGATCTGCAAAACACTATTTTCCGGTCTTGTAACGTAAATTACTATTCCCGATCCATGGTCGCCAGTCTAGAATTTGTATATTCCATCTGGAACCTTTTGGTCGGGCGTTGTGTAACGCGAAACTGCCATTTTAGTTGTGCCAATGTTTTTCTTACATCCTTGATCTTAGTTTTGTCTCTTATCCAAATGTTATTTAGAGTTATATTTAATATTTGTCTTTCTATGTCAATGACGGTGTCAAATGCTTTTTCATAGTCGACTAGAACGACATATAGTGGCAATTGACATTCGTTTGCTTTCTCAACCGGTATTTTAACGGTGGTGAGGTGTGTTAAAGGCCTTGCGGCTTTCGTGCCTGTTCCTTTGTCAAGTAAGTTTCTAATTTATTGTTTATTCTCTTTATAGCTGTTCTTATAAATAACTTATATACGTGTGACGAAAGGGAGATAGGTCTATAATTTTATAGGTCTTGTTTGTCACCTTTTTTAAATAGTAGTATCTTGTTTACCTCTTTTCAGTCGTCTGGTATGGTGCCCATCTCTAAACGTTTGTTATATAAAATGTTAGTGTCTTTATAACTTTATGGCCAACGTTCTGTTGTGATATCGTCCGAACCAGGCATTTTATGGTTCTTCATTTCTGTTATCACGCTAAATATTTATTTCCCCGATTTTGGGCATGTCGTCCTTTTACGTTTAATATTTACCTCTTTAGTGCTCGCAAGAAACAAAACAACCACTAAAAACGGGACAATTATATGGCTTACCAAACAAACTTCGCAGAAGTCATTCAACCCATCCGTCTGGGTAATGTCACGACATTAACAACTCACAAATAAGAATCGAGAACCATAACGACCACTCAGCTTTTCCATCGAAGCCAAATATCTCACATTCGGGGTTGGTAACAAAATTCCAGAAAAACCTCGACACATTCTTTGCTACTGTGCCGCTTGTTATACCTTTTATTTTTATGTCCCTAAGCGACCGAAACATAAAATAGTCTAATACCAACACAATATGATGCAATGACACTAGAATAGCTAATTAGAAGTAGGAAGTCGCTACACCACCCCATTACACCATACGGCCACCAACGTCATAGATGTACAAAGCAGGTACGCAATGCTACGAATCTCATCAGAAAATGTTGGATGAGCTAAGACAATTCCGAAATATCAAACATTATTTGGTATATTAATCCTTAATTAAAATAAAGTGTAAGGTAAAGTCACTTTTTTGATACGAGTTACACAGTAAATCTTTCACCTTCACATACCTAAACTTCAAACGTCAAAGTCAACAGATAAGTAAGCATCTTAACTGAACTATTGAAACCACTTATTTTTTTCAGAAAATCATTACTACGTAATTTTGGTACTAGGTTTAAAAAGCATATAGCTCATTTTAGAGTCAACAGATTCGAAAAATCGAGTATTGCCCAACATATTTACGAAACAGATCATAGTATAAAAGAGGATAACCTAAAAATTGTAAAGGCGTTAACTTCAACAAAGGAACTAATTCTTTTGAAAGTTTGGCCATTTTTAAGAACCGAGATAATAAACTTTTGAACAAAGATGGTGGACCAATACCGTCCTCCATCTTGTATGATTTGTTAAAGTTACATTGACCTTCGGTCATGTGCATTGGCCCTCGGCCACGCCCTCCCGGTCAGACAGTATAAATAGATGTAAAATGCGCGGGCATCGCCCACTTCCATTTGTGATTTGGCCACGAGTATATCATTGCCTTTTTGCTGTGTAAATTTTTCGTAGCTACTGATGATGACAGCTTGGCTATTGAAATACGTATTTAGCAGTTGTTAAATATTTGTGTGGTAAAGGGTTTTAATGAATTTGTGACAGTTAACTGTAGTTCAAATGTAGCTTTATAAAGCGCAGTGTAGACAGTGGTAATAACTTTCTAGGACTCCCGCAATCAATTTTATTTTTGAACGGTCTGTGCTACTTCTTTAAACTGCATTAGATGTGCATGTTTGCTTCAAATAAACTTAGATATGAAATTAACGGTTCAATGCTATGCTGAAAAATAGACTACATAAGTGCCGGTTTAAACTAATTAATTATGCTCGAATCTGCATTTGTGCATGATATTATGCATTTTGACGTTAAGCTTTTAAAGAGTATCAACAATAGCGTCTTCAGATACGTTTTCGAACAAAAATAAGTGCCAATCAGTCAACCTCCTGATATCAGTATTTCATTCGCCCACTCTCCGCTGAAATGTAAATAATTTATTGATAACATAACACATTCCGAACACACATTTCTTTAAATACGAAAATATAAAAATGTACTATTTTAGAAATCTGAAAATGATGATAACAATGTACTAATCAGCTTTTTTGAATGTGAAATAATTCCTAAAGATTTCTTGCCAGAATTGACAGTACACTATCAAGACAAATAACCTCCGTAGGAATGGGACAAAGAGAAAGAATTTACTGACAACGGGTGTCGTCTAGGACCACTTCAAATAAAAATATTCTGCTGCACTAATGACGTTGTAGAAAACGAAGATTAATTGCAGCGCCTGCAACTTGTTCTCAAAGATGAGGCAAATAAATGTAACATGGTCATATCTGAAACTAAACCACAATGATGACCTATAATGTGGCTATATAGTGCTATAGTATTGTACCCGGAAGCTATTCTGTTCAATTGATCATCTTATGTTTAAAGAATTAAATAAAAATAACAGGATTAGTTGGGGTTTAATTTTTAAAATGTTGATACTAGAGAAAATAAAAAATGACTTTAAAAGAAATGCTAATAACGCATGATGATAATTACATGGATGTGAGCACAATTTACGGAATATTTGCACATGAATGACTTAAAAAACGTGTAATTGTAAATAAGAAATAATACGGAAGGTATCTAAGAGCAAGATTAAAGGCGTGAACTGAAAAGAATAATTAAAATGTGTAGAAAGTGAACAAGTGTCAAAATTGTTGACGTGTACAAACATTAAAATGGAATCTAGTATTAAGGGAATGTAAAACAAATGAAATGTCAGTTACTAGGTAATAATATGAAGATACGCTCTCCAACAAGTAAATTGTTTTCTGTAAATTTTATAAAAAGCAGTAATCAAGTTAAATGGTTTTTAATCGAATTAAGGGTTGTGAAAGTAATGTCAGGAGATATAAATTAATACATGAACCATAAGTATTAAGGTGGTTCATGGTTGAGTACAAGCGGAGGATATTGGTGGATATCGTCTGCGAATGTAGGTATAGTGTCGCTGGCAGAAGATATGGATTGAGTACTACGTTCGCTGGTTCCTGGATCGGTGGTAGTAACAAGCTACCAGTAGTATGTAGTAGGTAGCAGAATGAAATACCCGTGCAGATGGACGTGATGCTGCTGCAGCAGTTAGGGTTATCAGATAATCCTAAGTTTGGATTTCGTTGCGGTTCTTAGTTTTCAGACTACATAGCCCAGCGGTGGAGTTAATGTTGTGAACAAATATACAGGTACATTGAGCATTCTTTTATCACTTGCAAAATAATAAATACAAAGAAATAAGACTTATCTGATTTAAGAGATTGCAATTGGTTGTTTTATTCAGTATTAATTGCAAGTGAGGTAATTTCAAAGCATAAATATAGATTAATTTTAAATAATGCGAGGATATCATTTAACCAAGTTTGCATACGATCTAATCGCAAACTCTGTTTGTAGTTATTCATGTTCTACCGAGATAGGCAAATGAAATAAAGATGTAACGATTAAACTAAAGTACTTCGCTATTTAATGAAATGTGTGCTTAATATTTATAGAAGCAATTTTTGAGTAGCTAGAAAAATATACATTAACATAAAAAGTAATAATACGTCCATCCATTGCAATACATATAAGATCATGGATCATTCTTACTTAGTTTAATTCGATTGTACAAAGTTGATACCTACAAAATTTGTTTTTCTTATAGAAGAATAGTCACTTATAATACCATGAGTAGTGATACCACCGCACAAATAATCTACTTAACTTTGACTAAGAATGGTATTCGAGGGACTATTTAATGAACCAAACTACCTTTTCAAGTTAGTTTTCAGTAAATCTAGCAACAAACTACGCAATTTCTATAGTAACAGAACACTAATATTGACTTTTTCTAATAAAAATCGCATTTGTTAAAAATAGTCACTTGAATACCTTCTAGGAAGATATATCCACTGATATTTTTTTGATTGGTCAAGAAACGTCAGAATTCTGGATTTTCATTGGTCGCTTTTTGACAGATGACAGGTGAATTGAATAGTCATAGGTATACCCCATTCACTCCATATGTGATTCTGAACAGGCCTTGAATGTGAATATTTTTACTAATGTATCAGATATTTAGTTACAAAGAATTACTAATGTCAAAATGACATTGACATTTTGTAACTTTTGGAAAGTAAGTCAGTTAAAGGAAACTCATTCGTGGCATCTTTCTGGATTGGAGGAGTAATTTATGTTATTTTCAACTACTTTAATTCACTTTCCGACTAAAGGATAATTAATTGTTAAATTTTGCTTTAACTTTGGTAATTTTTTTTACCAACTGTGCCTTACACCGTTAAAATAATAGTCATTCAAAACTTGTTCGGAATCACAAATGGGGTGAGCGGGGTATACTTGTAGCAATGAACAAACAAACATCTTTTCAGTTTGTTAAAAGTTCGATTCTTTCCAACACCTTGTAATAATCGAATCACCATTCTTTCATTTTCTCAAAAACGTTTCTAACGCTTTTTTTCAAACGTTACATTTTTATTACATTTTTAATGTGTATTGATGTGAGATAGGTGATTTTCCAGTTGCAGACCTCGAAAATGGGTTTCTTTTGTGTTTTCTTCTTTTTTTATTAACTCCTATTTTAAATGGAACATTTTAAATGTTATTTTCGATTGAATTTAGTCGGTAGTTCGTAACCCTTTTGTAATATTATAGCTCTGTTATATTGTGTATGTTATTAAAAGGGTACTTGCAATTACAATTGTCCCTCGAAGAAATTTCAATAAGAGGCCAGTTTAAAATCGTTTAATAGATGTGGCTGTCTGATTCATTTAATTGTAAATATTGGTTTAATTTTTGCACCTATGTTTCAAATTTACAGCTATGCAATTATAACTTCTATGAAAATATAACATTTTTAAAGCAAGTTTTAAAAACCCTTAACCTTTTTCAAATTTTATTTTTGTGTACGTGATTTGCAGTATATACAATTTTATGATTAATAAATTTGACCGTTGTAAAAACGCCTGCCACAACTTGCACGGAAAACGCAACGGTTTTTGCAAAGCATGTTGTGACGAACAGCGATGAGTGGAATTTTTAAAATATTGCCCATCGAACAACGGAATAATTCTAGAACGAATCGAAGCTTTTATTTGTATAAAATGGCGGTCCGAACACGACGCTGCACAAAACCTGGATTTATAAGAAAACTGCATCTTGATTTCCAACAAATCCGTGCAGGTTTGATGGAACGACGGTCTTTTTAATTTGTAACACCGAGATTTTATTTTATAAGTGAGCGCCTGAAATTGTGTCATTATATCGATCAAAACTGTATTTTAGTTTTAAAAATCCCTGTATAAACGCAAACGGACGAAAATAAAAACGCAAAGCATAAGCGTTTTGCGATTTTCTAACGATTTGTTTCATATGATTTTTGTCGCTTTTAAAATAAATAGACATTATTTTATTTCGTACTTAAGTTTTTATAATTACGCTGTGCCTCTACAAAAACAGTATTTGGCGTGGATAGGCATCGATATGATATCTTAATAATTTTCAAACTACGTAACTCTAACTTGTTGCAATTTTAGTAAGATTTGAATAAAAACACACAATTTCGCTGAAAAAGTTCTAACCAAAAACGACAAAAACAATATTTTTATACGACTTTAATTGAAAAATCTTCTATCACAAACATTTCTAGAAGCAAAATTGCCGTAACGTAGACTCGCTGTGCATTTTATTACAGAAATTCTTATACTTTTGATGAAAATATATGCATGTTGACCACAAATTAACATAAAATTGAAATAAAAACACGCACTATCGCTGAAAAATGTTCTGGTCCACATCATCTCACATAAATTTTTACAAAAACTGACATCATGTCACTTGAAATTATACAAAATATATGTATGTTGACCACAAATTAACATAAATTTGAATAGAAACACGTAATTTCGTTGAAAAAATGTTCTGGCCCCGTCATTTCACTTAAAATTTTACAAAACTGACATCATATCACTTGAAATTATCAAAATATATGTATGTTGATCACAAATTAACATAAACTTGAATAAAACACACAATTTCGTTGAAAAATTTGCAAATGTTTTACACTTTTTATAAAATGTATCGCACAAAATTAAAAGAAATCACAATTTCATTGAAAAATCTTCTACCACAAGCATCTCGATAAGCAAAATTTCAGTTACGTAGGCTCATTGTTCATTTTTATTACGAAAATTAACTCAAAATTGAACAAAACTCACACAATTACACATCATGTCACATACATTTTTACAAAAATCGACATCATGTCACATAAATTATACAAAAACTGACATCATGTCACTTGAAATTATACAAAAAACGACATTTTTACTCAACACACGACGAAAATTGAACAAAAATCACTCAATTACACAGCATTTCACATAAATTTTTACAAAATCGACGTCATGTTACATAAACTATGCATAATTTTGGAAATGTTTTACACTTTTTATAAAATGCATCGCTCAAAATTAAAAGAAATCGCAATTTCGTTGAAAACATCTTCTACCACAATCATTTCGGTAAACAAAATTCAAAAATTCTTGTACTTTTGGTGGAAATATATGTATGTTGACCACAAATTAACATAATTTTGAATAAGAACGCGCAATTTCGTTGAAAAAATGTTCTGACGTCATTTCACTTAAAATTTTACAAAAACTGACATCATATCACTTGAAATTATACAAAAACCGACATTTTTATCCAATAAGCGATAAAAAATACACCATCTCACATTATTTCACTTAAAAAATGATCACAATTCGTTTTATAAATCGTTTTGTAAAACGAAAATGACGTAAAAGCAGTTTTTAGAGTTATTTCTAAGCATAATTTTGCAAATGTTTTACACTTTTTTATAAAATGTATGGCTCAAAATTAAAATAATTCACAATTTTTTAAATTATACCACACCATTATGAAATCGTAGATTGATTTTTTGAATTTTACACTTTGTAACTGTAAAATAACTTCAAATACTAATATTTTAGCTTTAGATTTTGTAATTATTGCAGATTCGTGAAAAAACAAAAGCAGAGTAGAAATAAAAAACACAAAAACTTTGTAATAAACAAATATATTGTTCTTATTTCGTATAATACTTAATAATATAAAATAAATGTACAGCTGAATGTCTTATTTTCTAAATTTCGCTATCAATTTACAACGTAGAACAAATTTCAGTGTGGCATTTTAAAGTTTAAGATGCTCCCAATCTAGATTTCCCTTCGTTTTTGATGTTGAGGACCTCTGCCTTAGAGGCGCTTTTCTAACAGCCCTTTTTTGGAGGCGTTTCCTTATCGGCGTTCTTCTGACTGAACCTTTTGATGTGGACTTGGAGGAGTAGCTGGTGTTTTTAATTTATATTCTAAATCGGACTCGCAGTTATCAGTTTCCATTGCGGTTTTTCCTGTAGTACCAGTCTGGGCTGGCACTTTTTGCTGCTTAGGTTTAGTTAGCAACACTTGAGCAACGTTAAGGCCTTTGATGTAATCAGCAAACTGTAGGCGTCCGGGTGGATTATTAGTTTTTCGAGGCCTCAGAGTGTCGTGAACTAAATCGACTATGTTAGACGTCGGTAAAATTTCACCCTTTATAGTAACGGTACCCTTGTGATCCCAGCTCACATCGTTTGAGGCACTCAAAATGCGTAGGAAAACTTCAGCTTTTTTCTTAAAAGTTTTGGGAAGTGTAGATAAAATAAGGGCATTTGATAGGCTGTTACTGGTTGATTCAATAGGTATTTTGATTGGCTGCCGTGCCTGGTTTGTGAAATGAAGGAATCTTTGTAAGACTTGGTTGTACTGCCCCCATTTATCGTGATCAGTTAATTTGGACTTTAAAACTTTTTGCATTTCGTCATCAAGCTGTGATAATATATTTTTCTCCGTATTCTCGCTAGACTTAAGACGTTGGACAAATTCCGGCGATACAATCAACATCTTCCGCTCTTGGTCCATTTTAGTCGAAAAGGAGCTCAGTCGTTTGTTCTGGTAGAGCCGTCGTGAATAAACTAACTTAAAATCAAGACTTTCATAATAAATATATAAAAAAAATATGGCAGGTGTGGGAATCGAATCCAGCAATTTTCGAAACCGGTTTGATATATATTTTTCAAAGGACTTGACCCTCAGCTAACGTTTTATTATTATTTGTCGTGATTCGTCATCGCTGAAATTTTACAAGAGCCAACCTGTCTGCTATGCGACGCACGCAATGGTTCCACCTCTTTTGTTTTAAAATTTGTAAAACCAGATGTCCAAACCGATACCGCACTAACTCGTTTTAAGTGATTGTGCTCTGTTACCTGGTGCATCTGAAGATGGGCCCCAGACGAATTAATAACTGTCAGGATGTAACCGCACCTTACAGCAGGACATCAACTGCAGAATCAAGTAAGAAAAAGACAAAACTAAGTAAGAAAATGCAGTTTTCAAATAAAATCCAACACCGGGAAGCGCTAGCATCACCGCAGATAATAGTTGGTGACGAAGAAACCCTGGGACCATCGTCACAGCTAACCGGACATAGCGAAGATTTGAGCTTGATCGTGCAGGAGACCATGCAGCACTGTGACGTAATAACGGACACCTCGCCCGAGGACAAGCAGCTCCGTCGTGAGAAGAAGCGGATATTATGTGATTTTTGTGTGCCTCTAAACAATACAATTGCAGAATCAAGTAAGAAAAGGACAAAGTCATGTAAGAAAAAGACAAAGCCAAGTAATAAAACGCAGTTTTCAAATAAAACCCAACATCGGACAACACTACTACCACCACAGATAGAGGTTGTTGACGAAGAGACCCGGGGCCCGTCGCCAGAGCAAACAGGTATGCATAGCTGTGACGTAACAACGGACACCCCGACCGAGACCAAACATATCTGTCGGGAGAAGAATTGGTTATTGTGTGATTTTTGTATGCCTCTAAACAATAGTTCTAGCAAAGTTGTTCATTTAGGCCTGGATTCTTATAAAAACTTTTCACCTGTGGCAAGAATTCTGAATACCGACGGATTAGGTGTTTCATTCACGGCGGAGGCGTTCATTGTTTTTCTGGAGGCTCTACCGGACATGTTTGTGATGGCGAAACAAGGAACTTTTAAATGTGATTTAAGTGAACATACAGTGGAACATGTGACCAAGGACACTTGCAGGATTATTCCAAAGGACCCCGTCAACAAATTTAGACTTTACGTGACGTATGACACGCTGTCAAATTTATTGCCTATGTATGATTTGTTGGTAGTTAAAATCAACGACTTGAAACGTGCAAAATGTAATTTCGAAAAGTTTGCTGCATCAATAAGGCTGAGGTCTTCAACATCAAATACGAATGGAATTCTGGATTGGGAGCGCCTTAAACTTTAAAATGACACAATGAAATTGTGATTTTATTACTTGCAGCCTTTTAATTTGAAATGTTGTACACCTCAAACTACAGTTTTGTAAATTGCTAGCGAATTTTTAGAAAATAAGACATTCAGCTGTACATTTATTTTTATATTAATAACATGTATAATAAATGTATAATAATAAATGTAATAATAAAACACCACAAAGGGAAGTATTATACGAAATAAGAACAATATATTTGTTTATTACAAAGTTTTTGTGTTTTTTATTTCTACTCGGCTTGTGTTTTTTCACGAATCTGCAATAATTACAAAATCTAAAGCTAAAATATTAGTATTTGAAGTTATTTTACAGTTACAAAGTGGCCATATTTTTTTTATATATTTATTATGAAAGTCTTGATTTTAAGTTAGTTTATTCACGACGGTTCTACCAGAACAAACGACTGAGCTCCTTTTCGACTAAAATGGACCAAGAGCGGAAGATGTTGATTGTATCGCCGGAATTTGTCCAACGTCTTAAGTCTAGCGAGAATACGGAGAAAAATATATTATCACAGCTTGATGACGAAATGCAAAAAGTTTTAAAGTCCAAATTAACTGATCACGATAAATGGGGGCAGTACAACCAAGTCTTACAAAGATTCCTTCATTTCACAAACCAGGCACGGCAGCCAATCAAAATACCTATTGAATCAATCAGTAACAGCCTATCAAATGCCCTTATTTTATCTACACTTCCCAAAACTTTTAAGAAAAAAGCTGAAGTTTTCCTACGCATTTTGAGTGCCTCAAACGATGTGAGCTGGGATCACAAGGGTACCATTACTATAAAGGGTGAAATTTTACCGACGTCTAACATAGTCGATTTAGTTCACGACACTCTGAGGCCTCGAAAAACTAATAATCCACCCGGACGCCTACAGTTTGCTGATTACATCAAAGGCCTTAACGTTGCTCAAGTGTTGCTAACTAAACCTAAGCAGCAAAAAGTGCCAGCCCAGACTGGTACTACAGGAAAAACCGCAATGGAAACTGATAACTGCGAGTCCGATTTAGAATATAAATTAAAAACACCAGCTACTCCTCCAAGTCCACATCAAAAAGGTTCAGTCAGAAGAACGCCGATAAGGAAACGCCTCCAAAAAAGGGCTGTTAGAAAAGCGCCTCTAAGGCAGAGGTCCTCAACATCAAAAACGAAGGGAAATCTAGATTGGGAGCATCTTAAACTTTAAAATGCCACACTGAAATTTGTTCTACGTTGTAAATTGATAGCGAAATTTTAGAAAATAAGACATTCAGCTGTACATTTATTTTTATATTATTAAGTATTATACGAAATAAGAACAATATATTTGTTTATTACAAAGTTTTTGTGTTTTTTATTTCTACTCTGCTTTTGTTTTTTCACGAATCTGCAATAATTACAAAATCTAAAGCTAAAATATTAGTATTTGAAGTTATTTTACAGTTACAAAGTGTAAAATTTCAAAAAATCAATCTACGATTTCATAATGGTGTGATATAATTTAAAAAATTGTGAATTATTTTAATTTTGAGCGATACACTTTATAAAAGCAGTGTAAAACATTTGCAAAATTATGCTTAGAAATAACTCTAAAAACTGCTTTTACGTCATTTTCGTTTTACAAAACGATTTATAAAACGAATTGTGATCATTTTTTAAGTGAAATAATGTGAGATGGTGTATTTTTTATCGCTTATTGGATAAAAATGTCGTTTTTTGTATAATTTCAAGTGATATGATGTCAGTTTTTATAAAATTTTAAGTGAAATGACGTTGTTAGAAAATTTTTTCAACGAAATTGCGCGTTCTTATTCAAAATTATGTTAATTTGTGGTCAACATACATATATTTCCACCAAAAGTACAGGAATTTTTGAATTTTGTTTATCGAAATGATTATGGTAGAAGATGTTTTCAACGAAATTGCGATTTCTTTTAATTTTGAGCGATGCATTTTATAAAAAGTGTAAAACATTTCCAAAATTATGCATAGTTTATGTAACATGATGTCGATTTTGTAAAAATTTATGTGAGATGCTGTATAATTGAGTGATTTTTGTTCAATTTTCGTCGTGTGTTGAGTAAAAATGTCGTTTTTTTGTATAATTTCAAGTGACATGATGTCAGTTTTTGTATAATTTATGTGACATGATGTCGATTTTTGTAAAAATGTATGTGACATGATGTGTAATTGTGTGAGTTTTGTTCAATTTTGAGTTAATTTTCGTAATAAAAATGAACAATGAGCCTACGTAACTGAAATTTTGCTTATCGAGATGCTTGTGGTAGAAGATTTTTCAATGAAATTGTGATTTCTTTTAATTTTGTGCGATACATTTTATAAAAAGTGTAAAACATTTGCAAATTTTTCAACGAAATTGTGTGTTTTATTCAAGTTTATGTTAATTTGTGATCAACATACATATATTTTGTATAATTTCAAGTGATATGATGTCAGTTTTGTAAAATTTTAAGTGAAATGACGGGGTCAGAACATTTTTTCAACAAAATTACGTGTTTTTATTCAAATTTATGTTAATTTGTGGTTAACATACATATATTTTGTATAATTTCAAGTGACGTGATGTCAGTTTTTGTAAAAATGTATGTGAGATGATGTGGACCAGAACATTTTTCAGCGATAGTGCGTGTTTTTATTTTAATTTTATGTTAATTTGTGGTCAACATGCATATATTTTCATCAAAAGTATAAGAATTTCTGTAATAAAATGCACAGCGAGTCTACGTTACGGCAATTTTGCTTCTAGAAATGTTTGTGATAGAAGATTTTTCAATTAAAGTCGTATAAAAATATTGTTTTTGTCGTTTTTGGTTAGAACTTTTTCAGCGAAATTGTGTGTTTTTATTCAAATCTTACTAAAATTGCAACAAGTTAGAGTTACGTAGTTTGAAAATTATTAAGATATATCGATGCCTATCCACGCCAAATACTGTTTTTGTAGAGGCACAGCGTAATTATAAAAACTCAAGTACGAAATAAAATAATGTCTATTTATTTTAAAAGCGACAAAAATCATATGAAACAAATCGTTAGAAAATCGCAAAGCGCTTATGCATATATTTTTTAAAACACGTCTAATATTTCAAAGTGTTTGCGTTTTTATTTTCGTCCGTTTGCGTTTATACAGGGATTTTTAAAACTAAAATACAGTTTTGATCGATATAATGACACAATTTCAGGCGCTCACTTATAAAATAAAAGCCAAACATGTCAATCTCGGTGTTACAAATTAAAAAGACCGTCGTTCCATCAAACCTGCACGGATTTGTTGGAAATCAAGATGCAGTTTTCTTATAAATCCAGGTTTTGTGCAGCGTCGTGTTCGGACCGCCATTTTATACAAATAAAAGCTTCGATTCGTTCTAGAATTATTCCGTTGTTCGATGGGAAATATTTTAAAAATTCCACTCATCGCTGTTCGTCACAACATGCTTTGCAAAAACCGTTGCGTTTTCCGTGCAAGTTGTGGCAGGCGTGTTTACAACGTTCAAATTTATGAATCATAAAATTGTATATACCGCAAATCACGTACACAAAAATAAAATTTGAAAAAAGTTAAGGGTTTTTAAAACTTGCTTTAAAAATGTTATATTTTCATAGAAGTTATAATTGCATAGCTGTAAATTTGAAACATAGGTGCAAAAATTAAACCAATATTTACAATTAAATGCATCAGACAGCCACATCTATTAAACGATTTTAAACTGGCCTCTTTTTGAAATTTCTTCGAGGGACAAATGTAATTGCAAGTACCCTTTTAATAACATACACAATATAACAGAGATATAATATTACAAAAGGGTTACGAACTACCGACTAAATTCAATCGAAAATAACATTTAAAATGTATTTAATATGCTTGCTACGCAAGTGATTATGCTTAATTCCTTTAACCTCGAGCGCCTCGGTAGCTCTGAAGAAAGGACTCTGCCTAACAATACAAAAGTACTCGGTTCGAACCCGAGCGGGTGTCCGTGATGAAAAGCTCTTTTAAATTAAATAAATGCGAGAAAGCCAAGATGGTCAACACCCCGGGAAGTTTAAATTCAAAAAATTGAACTTGGAAACATTTCAAATTAAAAGGGCAGCCGTAAGAAGTGCGCACGCAGAAAACAAAAATGGCCGACACCCGGGAAGTTTAAATTAAAAAAATTGAAAAAAAATCTGAATAATTCAAATATTCGCGCGAAATTAAAATGGCCGCCGTGCATGAGAGAGAGAGAACAGCTTCGGTGAGGGGTGCAGGGAGATTTAACAGTTTGAAATTCAAATATTTCCGCGAAAATTTCAAATTCAAACTGACAGCCGTGAGAAGTGCGCACGCAGAAAACAAAGATGCCCGACACCCCGGGAAGGTTAAATTCAAAAAATTGAACTTAGAAAAAAAATCTGAAAAAATTTAAATTCAAATATTCGCGTCAGAAAACCAAGATGGCCGTCGCGTAATTCCAGAAGCAAATTAAAAATGGCCGCGCGTAATTTAATCGGAAGCTAATGCGTAATTTAATCAGTAGCACATATCAAAACAACATATCAAAATACATATGTGATTAATTAGATCAATCCGCGAAAATTAATTAGATCAATCCGCGGTTTAATTGGAGCACCTGTCAATCATCCGATTAATTTAATCGAGCATCGATTAATTTAATTGAACACTTAATCCAATTAGCGGTAGCTGCATACTACTCCTTACGTTTCAAGAAAATCCAACAAGTTTTGACATTGTTCAAATTAAGGCAGGTTATTCTAATAGTGAGAATAATGCAGCATTAAATATGACGAATACTAATCCAACTAATCAACCAAACCAACCGGCTCAAGTGAACTGGAATCTTTTTAAGTCTAAAATAGAAATTATTAAACCTTTTGATGGTGACAACGATACTTTGAATAAATTTATCACTCGCTGCGAAAGTTTAATTGCAAGTTATAGTAAATTTAAAGACCCAGAGCTTGATCAACACATTTTCGAATGCATCCAAGAAAAGTTAATTGGTAGGGCTGAAGCGATGGTAGGTAATAGAGTAGAATTGAATACCTGGTCGAGTTTAAAAGAGGCTTTAGTGCAGTGTTTTTGGGACCGTAGGGATTTGAATTGCTTAGTGCAATAATTAACCAGAAATAGGCCGTATAAAGGTGAACATTTACTAAATTTCGGTATCCGTCTCCAATTACTAAGAAGCAACGTTGCACAAAGAACAAGCAACGATGTTAAACTTAGTGAATCAGAAAAATTATGTGGAATCAATCATTATGATAAAATTGCACTTGATACGTTTATTGCAGGTTGCACTGGTATTTTAAAAAATAACATGCATTTAAAAAAGCCAGCTTCTTTAGAAGATGCCACGGCATACGTTAATGAATTTGAGAATTTTGAAAGACTTCACGGTAGTTTAAGCGATAATGTGTACCCAACCAACATTCAAAACAATGCTTCATACTCTCAACCGAATGGGTTTCAATCGCACTTTCATGTCCCTCAAAATTTGCAAAACCAAAATTTCTCAGGAAAGCCAGTATGGACCAATCAGCCTATACATATTCAACCCAAACAACAACCTCCTAGAAGATACCCCACTAATCGGGAAGTTTTTGGTCCGCCTCGTAATGTGTTTAGGCCAAACCAAATTCCAATAAACCAATTGCCTAAACCGGAGCCCATGTCAACGACATCGAGACATCCAACAACGTTTTCGAAAAGATCCCCTACGCAACAATTTACTAAACCGCAGTTTTGGAATAAAAATTCTCAAAACGATTTTCAAAGACACCCTAACCAACAACGAGCAAACTTTATTTTCGAGAAATTACACTCAAATGAATGCGATAGCGAGAATGTATATTCTTGCAATATTTATGACTCAGAAACTTTTAATTATGATGAGGCACAAAATTACCCTTTAGAGGATCAGTATCAAATTTGCGAAAACGATCACAATAATGTACAATAGTACGGAAGTAACATTGAATCGGATACCACTGGAACTGAAAATTTTCTCTTAGACTGCCGAACACAAAAAACAAACCTAGCAGAAATAAATATCTCCTTCCATAATGCGTTACCTTACGTAGAAATTGAAAACCCAAAATTAATAGTATATTGTTTAACGAGTGACGAAAGTAGCATTTTCTGCAAACGAGAGAACAGTTTATCAAACGAGGCGTAGCGTTATACGTTATACACAGTAAATTTACACGTGTTTGTGCTAAATCATGTTTTTCCATTGTGCTTTGTAAAATTAAATTACAATTGGATATGACAGAATGCATTTAATATCTGAAATTGCAACCACTTACTTTCGTCACTAGAGACGAAAGTTAACGTTATGGGATATTCTATCACTGGTCCCGGAACTGGCGTTTCCGGTTGGGGTAAAACGTGACGAAAGTTGTTCATTTTTAGATGGTTATAGAAAAAATTATTGATTGATACAGGTAGTTCTAGATCAATTATTAAACCATCTGTAGTAGAAAATTTTTATCCGCAAACAATTTATCACGCTAATACCGTAATAAAAACAGCTATTGGGAGCAAAAATGTTAGATATCAGGCAATGATACCAGCATTTTCGGAATTCCGTAGCGACCACGCAATTGAATTCATTTTATTTGATTTTCAAGATTTTAATCCTTTAGAAGCTTTTTCTATTGATAATAATCTAGGAGATATTGATCAAGTAATTCAAGAAGCACTAAACGAAAACCAACCAATTCCATATTTGGATAATGATACTATTTCCGAAATACTGGAATCATTAGGTGAAACTCATTCAAAAGTTAATGTTTTTCTGATATCCAAATTAAACCCCCTGTAACAACACAGCAAAACGACGAAACTGATCTAGAGACAGTTCATACATCTCAAGAAAACCCTATTTGTACTATACCCATAACAGAACGATCTTTAAACACATATAAAAATCAATTGTTTATAACAAACTGCGACATAGATTCAGTACAATGTCGAAAAAAGGTAATCTTTGAAAATTCAAGGTTCTACATAACGTTGCCGAAAATTAACGTCAAATATCACGTTATGCAACTTCTTAAAGAGTATATAGACCCTAAACAAATATATGCCGCTTACTTTCAACATTCGTCATTACCCACAATTTTTGCTCTAACCGTTCAAGAAATATTTAAAAATTCGTCTTTTAAGCTTATTCACTGTACTAAATTTCTTACAGACGTAGAAACGTTAGAAGAACAAAAACAAAAACTTGAATACTATCATATTAGCAAATCCTGTCATAGAGGAATAAACCAAATGAAAATGTCTTTAATTTCAAGATATTATTGGCCGAAAATGGCACAAGATATCGAATATTATGTTAACAACTGTGAAACATGTTTAAAAAATAAATACGACCGAAATCCTCCAGTAATTAAATTTAATCTTACTCCAACAACTTCAAACCCCTTCGAACACATTCATGTAGACACATTTAAAATAGCTAACAAAAGTTATTTGACTATTATTGACGCATTTTCACGCTACGGTCAAGCGTACCAATTGGATTCTGTCACAGGCATAGCAGTAGTGGAAAATCTTCTAAATTTTATCTCTCACCACGGTTTACTTCAAAAACTAACGACTGATTGTGGAACCGAATTTAAGAATCAAGATCTAGAAAATTTCTGTAAATTGCATTGTATAGAACTTCACTATACAACTCCAAAAAATAGTAATTCAAATTCCCCAGTAGAGCGATTTCATTCCACTCTAATTGAACATTTTCGTTGTTTAAAAGAAGATCACAAAAATCTCAATTCAAACCAGCTTATGAAGCGAGCTATATTAGGTTACAATAATGCAATTCACAGTGTCACAAAATTCACCCCGTTCGAAGTTATAAAAGGTCACATCAATAATACTAATCCCTTTGATTTAAATGATCATGTTATTGTATCAGACTACATTCAGGACCATAAAGAAACCTCCAACAAATTATATGAAAAAATCAAAGACGCTAATGAAAATGCCAAAGAAAATATTATTTCCAAACACATCGAAATGCCCCTCCAAATTTCGCAAATCAAATATTTGAAAACAAAATTTCGGGATAACAAGTTACCAAAATTTAAAAAGGCTAAGATACTAGAAGAAATTGACATTAAGTTAATCACGGACAAAGGAACATACCATAAAAATATTACTAGAAAACCTAAAATTAATTCCTTGTTACAGGAACCTAAGCGAAATGAGGCTACTAACCTTATTCCTGCTCCTTCAAATATTACGAGTAGGTACGTAGTATAGACGAAGATATTAAAATCAAGATAATTGACAACCCTATACTTCCTATACAGTTAGGAAATGCTAGATTAGTTTATAGTAAGCACACATTTTTGCATTACTTAGATTTAAACGTAATTATTAATCAGTTAAATAACTTAAAGAAACAATTTTTCGTAGTTAGAGATAGTATAAGCAAAGTAAATATTACAAACCCTATATCCTATCAGCGCTTAGCCGAAGGCATGTTACTCAGATCAGAATATTTAATTCAAACAACTCAACAGAAATTCGAAAATTTGCACCCTCATATTCGAAATAAAAGAGGCGCAATTAATGGCATACGCAAAATTAATAAGTGACTTTTTGGCAATCTTGATGCAGACGATGGAAAACGTTATGATCACGCTATTAATGTACTAGAACAAAATCAGAAAGACTTAACGCATGAAATAAATTTACAAATTTCTTTGTCCAAAAAACTAATTGCCAACTACAATAAAACAATAATAATATTAAATAAAAATCAAGAAAAACTTGAAAATGACTTAAAAACTTTCCAGGCAGCAGTTCAGAATACTATTAATGACCTCAGTACTTACATTACTTTTCAAGGCACAATCTCTCAATTGAATTTGGACTGTCAAATTTTAATAACTTTCATAGACAATATAGAAAATGCTATAGTATTCTCGAAATTGAATACCCTGCATAATTCAATAATATCAAGTTATGAACTCCGAGAGATGCTCAATTACTTAGAAAAAATACACAGTAAAACAGAAATTCCGAAATTTAAAAATCTCCTCACGTACTACCAATTTTTGGGAACGCAAGTAACTTTTGTAAACTCTAAATTAGTTTTTGCTATACACGTCCCTATAATAAGAACCGAAGTCCTGGACTTCTACCGTCTTTATCCAATTATCCAAACCCACCAAATTATTATTCCAAAACACCGATATTTGGCACTGAAAAACTCCAAGGCCCAATTCTAGAAAGATGAATGCCCGGTACTGGAAGAAACATTTTATTGCACCGAAAACTTCATTATGGAGGACAACTGCACCCTTAGGCTTCTCGAAGGCAATCCAGCGAAAAACTGTCACGCCCTCGAAATATTTATAGAAGAGTCCATCATCAAGCAAGTCACCCAAGAAGAAGTAAGTTGATAATTCCTGCAAATTAAGAAAGGCTGTTTTCCAAATGCAAATCGGACCAATAGTTAGAAATAAATTTTCCATCCCTAATAAAGATTCCCAAATTGTGCGAAATCCAAGTGGACGGCAAAAAATTTATAAATGACGTTAAATTGCAACAAGGCAAACCACTCATTTTACTGAAGTTTGGCATAGGACACTTTGAAATTTTGAAGCAACACAAGACTTCAAATTTTACAAAACTGGACATAGAAGAAATTTACCAAATTAGTGAAATCGCAAGACAACTAACACCAATCAAGCAGATCAACTATCCGTCAAACACCCCAATTATTAGCACCCTGATTGGTCTGCTAATTCTCGCAATCATTGTGCTGTTTATGTTAACGTTTAGAAAACAATGCAAGAAATCATTGGAAAGTCCAAAGGCAGCCGAAAAGGAAAATCAAAATGAAGCTGAAGAAGTGGATATGGGCCAGAATCCATAAAACAACTCCGTTATTTTTTCATCTTAAGGAGGTAAGAGTTACGTGCACCTGCTGATAAGGCACATCCCAGCTCATCGTTATCTCTTTGCCACATTGCGAATTATGTAAAATGTTAGATTCATTCTTTGCTTGTTTGTAAAACAGAGTTAAGACGGTTTTTGCTTTTACCTGTAATTACGAAATAAAGTTTATTTTTAAAAAGCTGTTTTTCCGATTTAATCATTTAACTTGTGCGTGTGTCACACCAGATTTTTTGAGTCATGTTGGTATTTGGCTTGTTCCAGAATATCTAGCTTATCATTGTTAACTTTGTTTGTTTGGTTGTTATGGATAAGGTCTAGGCATACACCAGGTACCTTAGACACCAACTGCTATGGTCATATGCTGAAAGTCTTACTTAGAATTTTGCCGTGACTCAGAAGTTCCAACACTAGCAAGGGATACTTTACATGCTACACTTCGTAATAACATGGAACCCACGGCTTTACATCATTTCCGAATGTAGAAGTTTCCATCTGCAGCTTCTTATTTTTAAAAAGCGACACTTAGATCAGTAATCACACTGCTCAACCATTAAACTACCGAGCCCGCCTGTAGTTAACTTTAGTAATATAGATCTAATGACAACTTTTTTTATTTAATGTATTTCTAGTCAGCAATGGAATTAAAAAACAGCAGTTTTTTAAGTTTCGCTGTTTTATGTATTCAATAAAAAAATAAATATTAATAAATAAATAATTTTTAAAGGTGTAAACCATAACCTTATAAATACTTATTAAAGTGTTCTTGTAATGTAGGAGCCACTGGCAGTTATTCTTATTTCAGAAACATTTAGTTATGTATATATGTGTGACTTACGGTTTGTTTTCCGAATGGTAAGGTGTGATATTCTGTTGATAAAGTCTGTTGCCAGTGTAATAATAGTAAGTCATTTGGGGAACAATTTAGAGGTACAAAAAGTTAAATATATGCACATTTTAAATGCCTGGACCTTCCTAAATTATATACATCTTCCCATTTTTGTTACATTTTAAATTTAATAAAATTTATTAAAAAAAGTATTCCGAACGGGAAACTGAGTAACATTTTACAAGTTTAGTAAAATTTTGTGTAAAGGGATGTATTGATTTTGAGCCGTTTTTAATACTATGGTCTACTGGATATCCATTACATAAAAAATTCTCACAATATCTATGTTACTGAAGTCAATTACGATAATCAATATATATGTTTAAAAAAGAAAAAATAAGTGATGCAGGGCTAATAGTATTTAAGATATATTTGTAATATCGTTTTCTCGTATTTTGGTTTTAGAGTATAATTTTTTTATTTTATTTTAATTTTTTCAGCAGAAGTGGTACTAATAATTTACATAGGCTAGTTGGTTAGTGCATTAGCCTTTGTAAAATTGTTATTTGTTGAAAAACTAATTAGTAGTTTCTTAATAACTGAATTATAAATAATACGCGATATCATTTCTGTTGACAATTAGGTGAATGTGTAATTCATTATTCCTGAAAAAAGGGGGATATTTTCTTCAGTTCAGTACAATGGAGTGTACACAGAGCGTGTAATTGGCGTAATTATCATGTCTGGCGGTTTAAGAAAACTTCGAAGAAATAAATAAATACCAATACGAGACCAACAAGGTTATTTTTTAAATGTTGCCTAATATTTAACACAGACACGCAAGACGTGGTCGGTTACAACCCTAATTGAGGAATTTTCCTGTCTAATTCTTTCAATAAGTACTGAATCAGCCAACCGTGACTGCCCAAATCATTATGCAAGACCATGAAGTCATAGAAAGCAACAACTGCAATTAACCATGGCCATGAATCTCGTGTTCTTGAATGAAACAACAATTTCGCTGGTTGAACCGTACACAGCAATTTTGAGTTGATTACATAATCCAATTTTGCCTAATAATCTAGCCATGTCCTAGTTAGTTTGGTGTATATTAAGGTTAACAGGTGTTACATCCGAGCAGATTTTTACTGGTGTGTTTACAATTGGCATCATATAACAACTTTCCTGTAAGGGAGTTTTTACAGAGAAAATTGAAGTACATTTTCCACTTATTAATTTTAATTGGAATAAAGTACATTTAACAGACATTTTTTAATGTAGAAAATAGTAACCCTAATTTACCTCTGCAGATAAATGAACTCAAGGTCGCTAGAGTGAAAGACATTCTTTTAACGTCTGTTCCATGAAAGTTTTCTTGGCATACTTTATTTATTTGAGTTGATTTTAATAACAGTTTGTAGAAGTAGATAATTACAACATCAATGGTGTTATCTTTTTATTTTTTAATCTCAATATTAAAATAATATCGTTTTTTTTTTGTAGTTGCCAGTTACATCCCCGCACGATGCTTGCTGCATTTGCCTGAACACTCAAATTTAAAGAGTAATTATTAGCAGAAGTAATTAACTAATTTGGCACTTTAAATATTTGGTTTCCACTTTTCGTAATTGCCATGTTTACTAGTTAATGGTGATAAAGCAGTTTATGGTTGGTGAAGTGTACTTTTGTCACCTGCAGTGTAATGATGTACTGTTTTTCTGAGGATGCCCAGAGTGTACTCTACACCAAATTTGCGTTGTGCCAATCAATTATATTTTTTCCGAAAGGCACAAAATATAATTATCACGTAAAATCAGCTTCACGCAATCGCCTGATGGAAGAATCGTGTTTAAAAAAAAATTCTTAGAAAACAAATGTAACTATAGTAATTTGCGTAATGTGCCTTCAAGTAGTAAGTTTTCGGAGAGTAATTTGTTATAAGACTATATTTATTTTTTAAAAATACATGCTAAATAATTATGTAATGCAACAACCGCCAAACCCTGTTTTGACTTTTGTTCCCCTAGAGCTCACTTATTGTGATTAACAAACTAACAAAACAATTATTTATAGGTTTTATTATTCGGGTATACTGTAGATATAAATAGACCGTCAGCGCCTTTTGATATTATAAATGGTTACAAATAAGTAAGTTTCTAAGATCTACTGAAAAGAAGTTGCTAAGGGGTATAGTATAAAGAAGATCAATGCAAGAAACAAACAAACCAATGCGTTATAAATATCTGAAAAAAGCTTTACTCAGAACTTCCCTCGCAAATGAAAGTTGTGGCACTAAAATTTTAAAAAAATTAAAGGAAATTACAGGCAAAATATTTTAACGTTCCTAATAATTACGAAACAATAAAAGGAAACACTTGGTAACGCAAATTACATCAAATCGCAAATTAAAAAAATTGCAGGCGGTAGGATTCGAACGCAATTTCAGCAGCTCACGCACAACCCGCTCCTTGGTCTCGTTCTGCCACAAAGGAATGTCTTGCATCTGCGCGATCCAGCTGGATTATATACAACACGCTTATTATTGCTCATTGTTGTCTCTTTTACAACGTTTATCCTGTGTCTATTAGGTCCCATTTTTCTCAAGGACAAAGCCTAAGCTATTTTCAAGTTACAACTTTTATCTACTCCGCAGTTGAAGCAAACATACACTAATTTTATTTTTTAAAGTGCTCACCGTGTATATAGTTGATCAAAAGTATATTCCCTTTCTTGCCAGGTAAACATATAATCTGAATGCAAAGAATCGACTACCTCCAAAAAATAGTTATTGAGCTATACAGCAACAGATGAATAGATAGACAGACGGATAGACAAACGGACAGACAGATAGACAGACAGAGTGATGGAATTCAGAAAACATGTTTTTCATCATCTAGGGATCCTGAAACGAGGAGATCTGAAGAAATCTCGGAAGATGACTTTTTCACGATTACAATACTTCCTCCATCTTCTAGATGAGAGAGGTAAAAACGATTTTTTAACTTGCATAGAAAATAATTTTTTTACACCTTAATCCGAAAGTTAGATTTTCTGTCGCTTGGTAGGACATTTTTTGTTACCGAAAATAAACGTTTGGCTCCTTAGTTGGTTTCCAATTGCCATTAGAGAAGAGAGGCAGTATGATAATAAATTTATATTTAAATATTTTTGAATGCAGCGGAATACAAGAGATAGCCTTGCCATAAAATGTGAAAGTGTCAAAAAGTAATACATATAACTCTGGAGTAAAGTGCCATTCTCTTCCTTGGATGACTACTGCACCACATCCGTGGGAGTGAATAATATACTCCCCAGGAATACAAATAGCTATTTCTGATATCTTGATCCGAAAGTGACATTTTATGTCGGTGGGTAAGGGATTTTCTGTTAGTGAAAATAAACATTTGGCTCCCAAAGTTGGTTTCCAATCACAACGGAAGGGAATATGATGCATTATCTCGCACTGCCATTAGAGAAGGGATGCAATATGATTAATAGAAACCAGCAAGCACCCTGCTTTTTATATTAGAATATTTTTAAATGCAGCTGAATGCAAGAAGTAGTCATAAGAAAGTGTCAAAACATCATATGTATACCTAATGCTGGAGTGTTATTCCCCACCTCGGATGATTACTACATCCGCCGGAGAGAGTGCTACACTTTCCTCTCTGGTAGGGTGCCTTGACGTCAATTTGACGTGATTATCTTTTACCACGGTACGGACGGATCGTTTAGAGTGAGAGGGGATAAGGCTCTGTCCATACTCTGATTGTTAGATCGATTTAAAGTGAGAGGGGACAATGATCAGAGTACGGACAGATTCTTGTCCCCTCTCACTCTAAAGTACGTGGGGACAACGATCTGCCCGAACCCTAGTAAAGGACAAATATGTCAAATTGACATTAAAGCACCCTACTCTCTAGTAATTCAAATAAATAACTATTACACAATGTATCCAACACCTCCTAGTTATAAGGCTATTATTGGATCGATTTTAGACCTCTAAAGTGGCCCGTAACCCACTAGTGAGACAAACCATAACCCATTAGTGAGGTGCAAACCATGTCAGTTTATTACTGTATTGTTGATAACACTGTCAAGCTATGTTAAATTCGGGATTTTCAGGTTAAGTTTTGCTTCAATCTATGTCAAAAAACAAACAAAATCTAACCTACTAACCTCAAATTTGACATAGACTGACAATATACTTCAGTGCTGCGAAACGTATAATACAGGCGACTCTAATTATAAATTTATTTGATCTCTCGCTACTTTCCAATTTGTCACTATGATTTTTCAGGGTTTTCAATACAAAATTTGTTTAGTTAGTTATTTTTTGAGTTGCAGGATAAATTTTTGTGTGTTATTACAAATAATTCACTGGAGAAATGACCCCTCTCGACCTGGCGCCTCGAGGGCTCAACTATTTGTAATATAACACACTTATACCATAAATAACTGTTATTATTAAGCTTTTGATTGTTTATTTTCAATATGTGGAAATATAAAAAGCAGTCGAAGGTTAGCAACAAACAATTGCTGTTATTAATTCTAACACCGATGATGGTCTGTTTACTTTAACGTTTAACTTGTTTTATATTGCATACGCAAACATATATTAATTATGTAAAAAATAATATTTATTGATAATAATTAATATATAACTAGCAGAGACAGCTATAAAATAGACAGTTCAATGCTGATATAAGTTGTTCTATAAGAATTGCATATATCATACTTATAAAAAGGAATCAAATGTATGGAATATAATTTAAAGCAAAAATAATGAGAATAAAAGATTAATAAGTAATCGTAGACAATTATAAGGTAAACGGACTGAAAACAGAAAACTTAATTTTATACCTCTTCACTAGCCCTTCTCAACCATCATCTGCGACATATGCAATCAACCAATCACAGTGAAACATCTACTTGTTAAGTGCCAAAAATACACACAAATAAAAGTGAACCTAGATATGCCAGTGTAAATATCAGAGATAATTCACAACAGTGCAGGTAACGAACAGAAGTTAATACGTTTTTTAAAAGACTCTAAACTGTTTCCCAAATCTAATACGAAATCAAATTGATCACTATATCCAATTGTTACGATACCTACCTAGATATAAATTCTTTATTAAACTATAGCATGTAACTTACTAATGTAACACGGGTGCTAATAATCTAATAGGTGGATGCACCTTGATTTAAATAAATAAATAAATATTATAATTCACTAAGCTCAGATATTTATTTGTTTACTAAATAATGTTTAAATGACAAACAATGCAAAGTGTAATGTAGCATTTGCATAATTTAAATAATTTGAAGTTAGACACAAAAAAGTATACAGGGTGTTGCAAAAATTCCGGATTAATTCTATGTTACGTTATTAAGGAATTCCTGAGTAAGAAAAATATAAAAAAATCTGCTGTGATACACGCACGCACCTTCCTTTTACAGTGATCTTATAATTAGCCAAAAATTTGATTTTGAATTTTTAAGCATTTGTCAAAAATTACAAATTTTACAGAAATCGTACAAAATAGAGCATTAGTTGAAACGACAAATTTTATCTAAAATTTTAAGCTGAATTAAAAAATGTAATAATATACCGGGTGTTCCACGTAAAATAGGAGTTAATAAAAAAAGGAAAAAAAAACAACAGAACCCCATTTTAGAGGCCTTCAACTGGAAAATCACCTATCTCATATCAATACCCATTAAAAATGGGAAGTTTAAAAAAAATCGTTATAGCCGTTTTTGAAAAATCCCGAGAGTAAACACCATACTTTCGGTTATGCGATTTTCTTCAAAAGATTGCTGTCGCATCTAGATAGTACACAAAACCTATATATGAAGTTTCAACGCCATACCTCTTTTCGTTTATGAGATATTCTGTTCACACACAGACAGACAGGCACACAGACAGACCAATGAACAAAAACATGTTTTTCTGGTTCAGGGGACTCTAAAACGTGAAGATTCGTTGAAAATTCAATTTCGAATTTTTGGGGTGAATCCAACACTTTCTTTATTGTAAAAGGAAGTAATTATTTGTGCTTTATTTTTAGAAAATATGGGAGTCGAAAATTTGATTCTTACTTTTTCTAATATGCAGTATGATGAAAAACATTACACACTTAAAGCTAAATATACGAATGCAAATATGGTATGATACCCGCAGCAATTCTGTGATTAGTAGTAGGAAATTGTTGATTAATTAAAAATTAAGAATAAGCACCGAATTAATAATACTATTAAGCGTAAAAGTTCAATGATGGTAAAGAATAAGCATTGGGGTATTTACAAACAAAGATTTATAAGTTGTGATAATTATAACAACCAAGTTTGGCAAGTGAGCACGGAATGAACATCGGAAAGGGTTGCGTAATTAAGAATTGAAATAACACATTAATAGAGAAAAACATGCTAATGAAATTGCATTTGTACAAGTCAGTTACGAAATTCCACAATAAATATGTGCAATAAAATTTAATTCAAACAAGTGTAACGCCAATTAACAATCTGAACGTACGGTAATGAAACGCCATGTAGGAATCACGTAAAATGCACAAGAGCATAGTATAGCAATAACTATGTGACAAGTGATATAATCTAAGATATGTGCGGTTAATATTTTTAAAAAGTGACATTTGCAAAGATAGTTGGCTTTATTGGACTAGAGTAAATACTTACAATAATAGTATATTATGATACTAGTCTATAAGTACGCCTTTAAAGCACGTGCGACGAGTTTAAAAGCGCGACGCAAAGCTTTTAACGTCGCTAGTGCTTTAATGGCACTTATGCACGTGTATCTTACGCTATTTTTCTACGAAATATAAATACTTAGTTCGGTCACATTGTGTTAGATGTTCTAGGTTATGTTGACATTCAAATTTGCAGCAAAGCGTGTTTTAATATTGTTTAATCTAAAAGACACCACTGCTATTTTGGGCTATTTTAAGTCCAGGTAGCAGGGCGAGGGCACACAGGAGTCGAGCCGAAAAGTTTCCACACACACATATGTGCGGGAAGTTGCCAATTCACATTTGTCGTAACAAGTTGTTTTAAATATTTGGTTAAGTTTGTTGTGAATAGATAACATTAACATCAGCGAGAGTTTTATTGGTGATTCAATTAAATAATACGAGAAATTAAGAAGCAAAACCTACAAATATAATATTAAAACACGCCACCAATGGCAACGTTAAAAAAAGACGTAATTCGGGCCCTAATATTGCTAAAAACGTCACTTTTGACACTAGAAACTGTGCAAAAAGTTGTCATTTTGACACGATCACAGAAAAAAACAGTTTGTTTGTTTGTTATAGAGGCCTAGGCGTGCGGAGTACCAGGTACTTTAAACATCGATTGCTCTGGTCATATGGTACAAGTCCTACTTAGAATTTTGCCAGGACTAAGAAATTCCAACCCTAGCAAGGAATCTTGTACAGGGTGTCCCATTTTCGATGATATTACGGGGTATCTCACTTACGAGTAAAGATAGAGAGTTGCGGTTTTCGCAATACTGTGCTACTTTTTTGTGAAAATAAAGATGGTATAAACAAAATTTTCATAGACCGCTTCGTTTCTGAGATACAGGGCGAAATTGAAAATATTGCATTTTGGGACCCCCCTCGTATCTCCGTTATCCTTTAACATATATTAAAGCTAAAAACTGGCTCTCATACAGTTTTTTACGTAGAATCCAGTGGCGTAGTCAGATTTTTGCTGTAAGCTGTCAATTTTTAGCTATAAATCAAACATATGTTTTTTTAAACGGGACACCCTGTATATTTTTCTTTCATTTGATTGGAAATTTTATAAGCTTTACAAAAATATATACAAAGTGTTTCGTTAAAAAAACATAAGTTTAATTTATAACTAAAAATTGATGGCTCACAGCAAAAATCTGACTACTCCACTGGATTCTACGTAAAAAACTGTATAAGAGTAAGTTTTTAGCTTTGCGATATGTTAAAGGATAAAGGAAATACGAGAGGGTTCCAAAATGCAATATTTTCAATTTCGCCCTGTATATCAAAAACGAAGCGGGCTATGAAAATTTTGTTTAGACCATCTTTGTTTTCACAAAAAAGTAGCACAGTATTGCGAAAACCGCAACTCTCTATCTTTACTCGTAAGTGAGATACCCCGTAATATCATCGAAAATGGGACACCCTGTACATGTTACACATCATAGTAGCATGGGACCCACGGGTTTACATCACTTCCGAATGATGGCATTCTGTAGAGGTTTTCATCCGCCTTTTTATATTTTTGAAAAACCTCACCGGGACCGGGAATCGAACTCACGACCCTTAGATCAGTAGTCAGGATGCTTACTACTGAGCTACCAGCCCCGGCCACAAAAAACAGTAACTAAGAGGTGTGGCCCTTGGTAACAAGAAAAATAATATAAAATTGATTGTAATTTTTCGAGAAAATTAACTCCATTCGCTCCTAATTTGCGTTTATTTTTGTGTAACGGCATAGCCCTCTCTAAATAAATAAATAATATTCATGTAAGGAGTAAAGGACTGCTTACGCCTCCTCTCCATACAACTAGCATGTTTTGTCGCTCGTTTTCATATAATATTGTTAAGTTCTACAACTCCTTACCAGCTTTATTTAAGGAATCATTGTCTTCAAAATTTAATTACAGTATCTTCACTTATTTTCTAAATAACTGAATATCTTCTTAGATCAGTGGTCAGTTCAACAAATTGTCACTTATAATACCATGAGTAGTCAAAGTTATGTCGAATATTTTTGCTGTGGTACTACGAATGTCCATTGCGCTTAGGTTCGATTAGGAGGAGTGCGCTAGCACGAGTCCTAATTCCAAGCGCAATGTACATGAGTGATACCACCACAAAAATATCCTACTTAACTTTGACTAAGAATGGCATTTGAGGGACTATTCAATGAACCAAACTGCTCTTTCAAATTAGTTTTCAGAAATCTAGCAACAAACTACTCAATTTCTATAGTAACAGAACACTAATATTGACTTTTTCTAATAAAAATCCCATTTGTTTAAAATATTCTCTATACCACTAGTTAAAATTGTCGATTATTTTCACTAGTGAAAATTGTCAAAAAATATTCACTGTACCATTAGCGAAAATTGTCGATTATTTTCACTAGTGAAAATTGTCAATATAGTTCATTTTTATTGGCTCAAAGACGTCAAATCTTGTATTTTTATTGGACAGTTTTTGATAGATGACAAGTGAGTTGAATAGTCTTTGTTATAAATCTACAGGTAAACTGATAGTCATGTCACTAATACACTAAATTATTTCTATGGCATATAAGTCACTAAATTATCTTGATGGCATATAAGTAATTATCTATATTCTATAATATTAATTGTCGTAACTAGGTTAAGTGGAAGAGCAGTAATTTTACCAAAATGACTGAATTTCGCCTTTTGTTATCTTGAATTGTAAACCTTGAAAGAATTGGAATTATTTATTTTATGATAACAATAAAGACATTATTATTATTATAAAATGTCGACCTTACTTATAGTTTTGTAGGCACCTTAGACGTAACCAGAGTTTTTGTCTGTTTTACGTCGTTAATATATAAATGACTATTTTCTTCAAACACCAGGAAAATGTGACATACTGTTTGATTGATGATGCTAAACTGTCACTTCATTGCCATGGCCTCTAAACACTTTATCTGCCGCTGACGAGCGACAGATAAAGTGTTAAGATTATCTCCGCTGACGTGATAAAGTATTTTTTTCGGATTTTGTTCACAACGTTGTAAATAATTTGTTATAAACGTTTGAAGAAAAAATACTAAATGTTATTCGGAGCAAAAGTATTTTTAAGTGGCTCGGTTGTCCAGCCACGCCACATAAAGGATAACTTTTTCTCCTAATAACATAATATACTGTTTTGTACGATCGGGTATTTCTATGCATTTATATGGACTGTTTACAAACACAGTAAGTTGTATTTGTCAACGCAACATCGATTATTGTAGGGCTGCTAAGACCTCACCGCTCGGCGGGTGGTAACTAATTATAAGGTTATGACGTAATGGGTTATACAATATAAAATGATTGTTTTTAATGTTCTGTTAGGGTGTCAAATGATTATAAGGACACTTAAAGGTGTGGGAGCGCAATTTGCTTTATCATGTCCGGGAAACTTCGACCGTTGCCTTGGGAATCTCAAAAACAGGCCAAAAGAGATGGGCGTGGTCTATGGAATTCAGACTTGGATCTCACGCTTGGCAGAACTCCGAAACGCAAGCGAGAGTAGAATACTTGTGCACAGCCGCACGACTCCCAACACTGCAGCGACGGGCGCACTGACTTACCTGCGACGCTTAAGAATTCTTCTCAGGCTTCACCTTACATAAATCTGACAAAGTGTATAATTATACCTGAAAACAAGCATGCACAGGCCCGTGGGAAAAATCATAAGGCAACGTACAGTAAACCGATCTATTGGTCTAGCACAATACAAAGGCGCCGACGTTGTCAGCGTACACTGAGAATAAAAGTCAAAGAATGGGCTGCTGCCACCAAACGTGCTAGGAACGCGGCGTGCAGGGGGAACCTGTTAGCCGCATCGCCTCAGGTAACCAATAACAAAGCGGGGAAACCCCGCCTATAGTTCGGCTCGACGAACATTCTAGAAACAGGCTGCGTGCCAAATCTTAAAATTCCAAATAAGCCAAAAAGTAATTATGAACGAGGCTACCAAAACGGGTACCTTACAGAAAATTAAAGTGGCCGTTACAGTTGCTTAAAATTAAATTGAAGCTGGAATGGAATATCTTGTAAAGTAGCATCTTTATAGTTCCGCCGGACAGTGTACATGAAAAATCTGTTTATTTTAAGGATTAGACAATTTGATTTCAAACATAATATTCCGATATTCCAAATATATTGCTATGAACACATTTTAAGCCTCTATGGTAATAATTGCGATTAATAATATTTCTAGCATATCAAATATTATTTTATAAAATATTCCAGAAATGTTCTAGATTAATTTTTGTAAATAGTATAAAATAGCATTGGCATTGATAATAATTTGTAAAACTGTATTAAAAATAGTGTTAGCCTTGGTTTCAACAAAGTGTAATCAGAGTAAACTTGGAAACAATGTAACACAATGGAAGATCGAAGACAAACAATTGGGGAAAAGAAACCACGCTGAAGGGTGTTGTTAATTTGGCTTCCCCTATAAATAATTGTTAAATTGTGAATAAATAGCGCCTCTGCAGAAGTTTGAAAAAGTGTTTTGATCTGTGCATCGAGTGCTAGTATTTCGGTGGCTGTTTTGGACATCATAGCAAATTAATTGGAGCCCCTGGAAGCTGGAGGCAGGCAATTACTTTTATAGAAAATAGTGGAGCCCTAGATGTGGACAACGGCGTGAGCTGGAAGCAGTTTCTTGGTGTCGCAGCGGTCAAGCTACAGGAGCCGTTCTGCGGCTGCGTTCAGCGGCTTGGATCAGTAAGCCAACGGAGGAAGACGAGGCCAAGCATCGTGGGACTTGCTAGAAACTTGAGTTAAGCCCTAATTTCGGTTCCAAAAGCAATAGAAAGGTCAGAAAACTTCACCCTAAAAGATAGAATTTAGTGAATTTCTTGGTGGCGTCAGTTTTATGAGCACTTCCAGCACAAGCGTCCTTTGAGTGTGTTTTGTTTGTGACGTGTATTTACTTACGAAAATGTTATCACCTAGGCAACGATTTAATTACATAATCACAGATAATTGTCGTTCAATAGCGAACTTGTGCGATTTGTGAGGTTGGATGGCCATATTTGAGTTAATTTTCCTTTTAGTTAAATAATATCCTGTATGGTAGCAATCCCATTAGTTAAATTACCATTACACAAGTGTCTACTTTTAAATTATTGAAAATAATACGACGATAATAGATTTATAGCAAATGTATTCCTTGTAATTAATACAAATCAAAACAATACTTGCTAGGATGTAGAGACCCGACCCATATGAGATAAGCGTAATTTATTTTGCACATTTATTTTAAATATCCACATCAAGTTACAATATACCATAACAATATAAAGCAAATCTCCTAGCTAACTTGCTTTGATTGCTAATCACTACTTATGCAGCTTGGTAGCTGCCAGACAAAGCTTCTTGTTGTCATTGCTTCAAATTCCTAGTTGAATATTGGTGTATTTTTAGAGTAGTTATTTTAGTGTTTTAAAAGAACTGCGTTGTTGGAATTGACGATCAGGTTTGTACGTTCGTTGTGGTATTAACTCATGAAAAGTTGTTGTTCGAGTAATTCATGTCAATTACCATCACATGCTAAACTTACATTTTTTTACTTCTATGCTAGACTTTTTAAGGTACGTCGCCATTTACGGCATACTAGAAAGGAAGATGCTAACTATGGAAGATGAGTAATAATAGTCTCATACCTTAACTTCTAGAAGTATTAATAGTAGTTTGTATACCAAGGCAATGAAGTTATTTTTATCACGAATGTAGATTTAGTTTGCCGAGGCCCATAGGGCCAATGCAAGCAAACCACATGAAGGATAAAAAGGAACTTCAGTGCCGAGGGGTACATTATGTTTTTTTTTAAATCGAGAAATCGTGAAATTACAACATATTAATCAACTTTTGTAGGTAATGTTGACATCGGTTGACTTTATCTGTCGCCCCGCCACCTACAAAGAATCGTAAAACAATGGATTACTTCACTGCCGATTTCTCGTATTTTAATGCCGATTTCGACGTTCTTCACTGCCGATTTAAAAAAAAATATATTCACTTCCTATTTCATTTGCCATAAAAAGTGTATAAAATTATTTGACAGTTAGTTATAACTAGCACTCCACACAATTTACTTCAGCACTAAGAATTTATAACCGTTTTACTAAATTAGCATGCAGTATTCTCTTATTTATTCGTTTATATTGAAAATTATATATTTATTGCCGTTTCCGGACCAAAAATAACGGGTGTTCACTTGAACCTGAACACTCTTTATAATGTCGAGATTCACTAATGCTAATCCAAACAAAATCTGTAGCAATTCATTGGTAAACATTTTGTTGTCAGAATATTGCTTGTTGAATGCGATTTATTACTGTTGTGGTTTGTTACTGACAAGACCTAGATGTGCGAAGTACCAAGTACCTTAGATACCGACTGTTAATGGTCATATATGTTTAAAACCCTATTGGCATTTTGTTGAGGCTAATATGTTATAACCTTAGCAAGATATGGTGTGCTACATAGCGTAGTATCATGGGGCCGACGCTTTTACAACTCTTTCGAACAGCTCTTTCCTTCATCGTAAAGTAACCTCCACCAATCCGAGAATCAGCGAACGTCGTACTCATTACACATTTTTTGCCAGCGTCACCATACATTTGCATACGACAATGGTCCCCGCTTGCATTCAAACACAGACCACATTTATTACTTATGGTTCATATGGTAATTCGCATCTCCTGATATTACCTCCATAACACTTAATTCAATTAAATACCATTTTACTTTTTAGCGAATTTTATTGAAACCAGCCATATACAATTTTACTTGTTGGAGATATTTTTTGTGTTAATTTTACAACTTTTTTTATATAGTAATTGGCATTATATTTGTTTTATATTTACTTAGTACTAGAATCAATTTTATGTTTTGTAAATGTCAACAATTTTGACACTTTGAAACATTTTAATTATTCTTTTCAGTTCATGGTTTTAAACTTGCTTTCAGGTACCTTCTCTTTTATTTTTTATTTACAATTACACATTCTTTATGCGATTCATGTGTAAATATTCTTTTCCGTTGATCGTTGTTTATGGGTTTCATTAATGAATCGGAAATCGCTTATTAATGGCCCTGTTAATGATTGATTTTTTATCAATAAGTGATTTTAGAAGATCGTTTATTAATGATCCCTGTTAATGCACGATTTACTATTAATAAACGATTTTTGTTTAGGGTAATCAAAAATATCATAAATGTCAAAAATTTAAGTGTAAAATTGTTATCATGCGATAAAATTAGTTTTTCTCCAATTTAATAAGATACAATCAACAAAAAAAATTATAATAACAAATAAAAATATAACAAAATCGTGTGTTTAGCCATTAATAATCTCAACAATTAACATGTTCGCTAGCACTCACACGTTAAAATATCCGGCTTATTAATCGCTCTCATTAACACACTCGTTTGTTAAATAGCTATTAAATTGTGCTCACTGTTTGTGGAGTTTCCCAGGTTTCATTTTATTTGGAAACTTGTGGTTGCGAACTCGAATGGAAACTTTAATGGACTGTAGGGATTTTATTTTTCACTAAATTATACACTCGTTGAAAGCAAAGTAGGTAATTTATTTGCAATAAATTAACACACGAACATTTTAACATATAAACAATAATTAATCTTTCGCAGAGTGGACCTTCTAGCATGCAGTCACTTTGACCGCCGTAGGATAAGTGAAGAGGGGAGGCACGCTCCAGAAAGTTCTAAAATGCGCATAGTACAATACACAACTGCAAGCGAAGCGGCAACATTTTATGAAACACTTAACATACCGCCCGCCTTGGAAAGGGTAACCTTTCGAATAAAAACAGTACAAATTTAACATGTAACAGCTAGAGTAAGACATGTAACTAAAATCAAAACATATGTAAAGTGCATAATAACACATTGATCTTAAGGTAATACAAGAAAACCCGAACAATGGAAAGCCAAAAGCTTTACGAAACACTGCGCCGGACGCTAACGTGCTAGTTCACAACACTAGGTAGCGGGCACAATTTGGCGAAGGATCGCTTTACGATCCCTGACACAGTTTTCACTGACGTAACACGAGTAACGCCGTCAAAACCAGGGTGTAGCTCGGTGAACCGGCCTAACCTCCACTTCAGAGGGGGGAGATTGTCATCCTTGATGAGGACCATGGAACCAGGCTGGAGGTCCGAAACGTGTGTGCGCCATTTGGTGCGCTGTTGGAGTTCCGAGATGTACTCCTTACTCCATCTTTTCCACACATTCTGGTGGAGCTTTTGTATCCTTTGGTATCTAGACAGCCGAGATTCGGCTATCTCAGTAACGTTGGGATCACGCAGTGACACCAAAGGACGACCGATCAGAAAATGAGCAGGAGACTGAAGGTAGTTTGGATCAGCGGACAAAGGAGACAGGGGTCGGGAGTTTAAGGTCGCTTCCACATGTGCTAGTAAAGTGCAAAATTCATCGTAATTTAGACTAGCGTTACCTATAACGCGCCGTATGTGATGTTTGGAGGATTTAATTCCGGCCTCCCACAATGCGCCAAAGTGGGGACTGTGCGCGGGTATAAAATGCCAAGCTACTCCGTCGTTCGCGACCGATTCGGAAATAGAAAGGCCTCGTTCCGCAAGAAAATTGCCTAATTCGATTAATTCGGAATTAGCGCCGACAAAATTAGTGCCATTGTCTGAATAGACATGGAGCGGTTTGCCTCGACGAGCTACAAACCGGCGAAAAGCCATTAAAAAGCTTTTAGTAGAAAGGTCAGCGACCAATTCAAGGTGCACTGCTTTTGTGACAAAACAAACGAATAGACAAAGGTAGGACTTCACTAGTTTAGAACCACGCCCTTTGCGATCCTTTATCATAAACGGTCCACCATAATCGATACCAGTCGTATGAAATGGGGGCGATGATTGAATACGAGAGGCTGGCAGATCTCCCACTATGGGTTCGGTTAACTTAGGAGAAAATCTAAAACACCGCAAGCATTGATGAACCACTTGCTTGACTATATTTCTGCCAGAGGTAATCCAATATCGTTCTCTGAGGTTAGATAACAGCATTTGAGGTCCGGCATGGAGAAGCCGAAGATGCTCATGTGAGACTAGGAGTTTGGCGAATGGATGTTTGCCAGAGGAAACTTCTTGTCAAAAGGTAATTGAGAGTTGTGGAGCCTACCACCAACTCTTAGCAGTCCCTTGGAATCCAGAAAGGGATTCAAGGATATCAAAGCAGAATATTGTTTTACAGGCTTGTTCGGTGACAACAGCTTAAGTTCGTCAGGAAATTACTCGCGTTGTGAAAACCTTGCAAGCCTTACAAGGGATGATTGCAGTTCATCTGTAGAAAGGGGCCCAGGAAGACGATCAGCTTTGGGGGTCCGCGCATTGTTATAAAAACGAAAGCAATAAGCTGTAACTTGTTGTAATCGAGCCAAACTTGAATACTGATTGAACGGAAATGGTTCAACAGAGGTTACAGAAAAACTCTGAGCTTATTTTTTGAATTCTGGAAGCTCAGCAAGAACATGTTTGGAAGTAGGCCAGGATGCCTCACCTTCGCTTAGCCAGGTGGGACCATGCCACCAAAGGCTTAATTCTTTTAAAACTAAAGGAGGGATTTTCCTAGTGAGAAGATCAGCAGGATTAGACGTTGTGGGAACATGCCTCCAAGCGGCATCAGCAGTGAGTTGCTGAACATCAGTAACTCTGTTGCACACAAAGGTTTTAAGAAGATTTTGACTGGTTTTCAACCATCCTAGCACTATTGTGGAATCTGTCCACAAACCAATTCTAGATATGGGCAAATCAATTGCCTTTATAACTTGCACGGAAAGTTTACTTAGAAGAACAGCTCCGCAGAGCTCGAGCTTCGGAATTGTCAAAGGCTTTAAAGGGGCTACCTTGGCCTTGGAACAGAGAAGGTGAACGTGTACTTCCCCTTCCTGATTCTTGGAACGTAGGTATATCGACGCACCGTAACCATTGTTGGAGGCGTCGCAGAAACCATGGAGCTCTATCTCAACCACTGGCCGACAGAGAACGTGACGAGGAATTGCCAAGTCATTGAGCCTGAGAAGATCACTGCGATATGTAAACCATTTTTCTTGTATGGCGTTGGGAACGGGTTCATCCCAATTCAACTTTTCCATCCAAAGTTTTTGCAAAAGAACCTTGGCACCCATGGTACATTGATTTAGCAGACCCAGCGAGTCAAATATGTGTAATATTTCAGACAAGATGCTACGCTTGGTAGCCTTACTACTCGTAGAATTTGAAATATTGAATATCAGATGGTTGTTTGTGAAGGACCAAATCAAACCAAGGGTGCTTGTCTGCTCATGTGCACTGAAATCAAGAACACCCGGATGCCAATCTTTCTAAGTTTGAAGCAGCCTGAATCAAGAATCTGATTCAAGTTTGAACAGAGAATACGCGCTTTCTCAGGAGTGTCGGCGCCTGTCAGAAGGTCGTCGACGTAGAAGTCCTCCTTTATAATTCGAGAGACTTCGGGATTTGAAGCTGCACATTCGATGCCCAATTGGGTCAAACATCGAATAGCAAGAAAAGACGCTGAAGCGGTGCCATAAGTAACTGTATTCAGGTCGTATGACAGAAGAAGCTCAGTTGGAGAGGATCGCCACAGGATTCTCTGAAGGGGCCTATGGTTAGGATTCACCAGAACCTGACGATACATCTTCTCAATGTCGGCTGATATAGCGAACAAATGCTTGCGAAAGCGAACAAGAATGAAAAATAAGTCTTGTTGCATGGTTGGACCAACCATCTGAATACTGTTCAGAGATTGCCCGGAAGTGGTTGATTGGGAGCCATTGAATACAACTCGGAGTTTAGTTGTCAGGCTTTCCTCTTTTAAGACTCTATGGTGTGGTAGATAATAGGATATCTCGTTTAAATTAGGGTTTGAAACGGGCATATGACCTAATTCAGAATATTCATTCATGAAATTCGAATAGCGATTGGACAAGTCAGGGTTCGCTTGTAACCGCTTCTCTAATGATAATAATATTTTCTGAGCGATTTTCAATGAATCACCCAATACCTCTACAGGTTTCTTGAGAGGGATAGAGACAACGAATCGACCATTCGCTTCTCGTTGTGTATTTTGCACGAAATGTGACTCACAGGCGTTCTCTTCATTTGTGCGGACGTTTTCCTCTGGGTAATGTTCGAGTTGTCAAAACCTAACAATGGGGTCAGAAGCATCCTCGATCGTGCTAAGATTGCGCTGTACAGGGTACGCAGAAGGGGGACCTGTAGGGCCAGAAACAATTCAGCCAAAACGAGTTTTCTGGAGGATAGGAAGATTTGGGCCTAGACCAATTGGTCCAATACAAAGAAGCTACCAAAAAATGGGCGAACCAATCAGAATGTCGATGGTGCCCGGTTGGTCATAGGACAGATCTGATAACTTCATGTTATCAGGAACCTTGAGACTGTTTCGCTGGACGCGAAAACTTGGGGTAGTACCTGTAATCTCATCGAGAACAAGACAGGATAGGCCAATACTGTACGAGGTGTGAGGGGCTTGCAGCTTGATATCACAACTAGCTTTGATTTGAGAAGTAGCTTTACTTAAGCCAGAAACAGTAACGTTGACTTCGCGAATTGGAAGCTTCAACCTTTTACACAAATCTGAACGTATGAAGTTCGATTGGGAACCGGAATCCAGCAGGATTCGCACAACGTGAGGCATACCATCATCAGCGATGAGTTTAGCGGTAGCCGTAGGTAACAGTACCTGAAAAGTATTTGAACAGAATGCAGAAATCGATTGATTTACTTCAACAGGGGTTTCTGCTGACACCGCAGATCCTGGTTGATTAAAAGAAGCGTTTTGAGGTTTATCCTCATGAAGAAGGGTGTTGTGTCTTGCTTTGCACTTTCTACACGTATATTTGGAGCTACAGCGGCTCGAAAGGTGACCCTGAGTTAGACAATTAAAGCATACACGGAGCTCTTTTGCCTTTGAATTTCTGTCAAGAGAAGACAGCTTGACAAACTTATCGCATTTGTACAAGGGATGAGATCCTTTACAAAATGGACACGAAGGGGTACCTGACACAAATGATTTCGAATGTACCTTGGAAGACTTTTCGGGTACAAGCTTACTATTTTTTACCTCTAGAGTTTCTAGAAGATTTGATGTATTTTGTAGAAATTCCTTGAACTCGTCAAGATTAGGCAGGTCAGAACTTGACCGGTTTCTAAGGACCTCCCACTCACGGAATGTAGTGGGGTCCAGTTTTTTAGAAACGACATAAATGATAACAACATCAAGAAGCTCGCTTTCGGTAGCTAATGATTTGATTGCTGTAAAGTGTTTGAATAACATATCGCTAATCGTACGTAATTTAGTTGCAGATTCCTTACTGCACGATTCAAGGTCGAAAATAGCCTTGATGTGGTTATGAACCAGAATTTTTGAATCATTGTAGCGATTACACAATGCATCCCAAGCTAGAGTATAATTAGTCGCAGTAAACTCTAAACTTTTTATAATTTGGCTTGCATCACCCTGTAAACTAGCCTTTAAGTAATGCAGCTTTTGAATATTAGTCAGCGTTTGATTCTCATGAATTAAACTAATAAAAATCTTACAAAATTCCAACCAATCTGAAACATTTCCTGAATATTTAGGAATTGAGATGGTAGGAAGGCGGACAGCACGAGTATTGCAATGCGAGCTGCAGTTTGAATGTGCTGATCTCACGCTACTGGTAGGAGATCTATAACGATCTGGTGCAACATTAGACTGTTTGTTGTATTCATTAATCAAATATTTAGCTTGTGAGATTGCAAAATAGTAAGAGTCTTCAAATTCGACTTGATGCTGCATTTCAGGTTCTGCATCCTTACTGTTTTCTAAAATTTGTTCATGAACCGCATAATATTCTGATAACAAGGTGGCTGTATCATTCAATCTTTCTTGCAATTGAATAATTTGAGTGCTAGATAAAAATTGATCTTCATCATGAATTATTTGCAAAGATTGCACGTAATTTGCGAAACGCGTAACCTTGCCTTTAATAGAGCCTCGTGCTCTTACAAGCGGATCCATAATTGTTGAAATTAAAACAATTTAACGGATAGAACCAACTTTCGTACGCCACTGGCACTGAATTTTATTACTAAATTTACAACGCAAAGACGGCCTTGCTACGACGCGAAATTAAATTGTGAATAAATCGACTGCAATTTGAAAAATGCAGGAAATAATTGTAATCACGAACCAACGAAACAACTTGGCATTTTACGCTATTAAAATGTTTATATGACTCATAAACCATTTGTTTATGCAATAATACGCAGATGCAGTTATGCTCATGCAGACACAGATAAAAGAAAACCAAATTTATGCATAGGAAATCGCAAAAAGGAAATTACGAAAAGGGCTTACATTGATATTGGTGCATGTGCCTCCTTTCTCGTTACTGTGGTTTAAACTTCCGTCGAGACGCCGCGCCGGCCGGTTTGGACTGCCCACCTGCAAAATTGGCGCGCAACTTGGCGTTTGGCCTTCTCGCTTCCACGCTTGATAGCACCGCATATGCTCTCTTCCTTCCACTCGTTAGGGATGAATGTAACACGATTGAAACTGCGTCTTGTACTTGCATTGCTGGCCAATTTGGGCTGCTAATCGGGCTCGAATGACCATGTTTAGGCTCCTAATCGGGCTCGTAGGACCATGTTTAGGAATTTCCCAGGTTTCCTTTTATTTGGAAACTTGTGGTTGCAAACTCGAATGGAAACTTTAATGGACTGTAGGGATGTTTTTTTTCACTAAATTATACACTCGTTGAAAGCAAAGTAGGTAATTTATTTGTAATAAATTAACACACGAACATTTTAACATATAAACAATAATTAGCCTTTCGCAGAGCGGACCTTCTAGCATGCAGTCACTTTGACCGCCGTAGGATAAGTGAAGAGGGGAGGTACGCTCCAGAAAGTTTTAAAATGCGCATAGTACAATACACAACTGCAAGCGAAGCGGCAAAATTTTATGAAACACTTAACACTCACATCCATGTTAACTATCATCATGCGTTATTTAACTAATCCTACTCTTTTTAAACAAATTGTATTTCAATATTAATTTTAGTATGTATTAACATTATTTAGCAATATTCTTAACCCTTAAGTACTAACGTTAGGTCTAAGAGACGGAAATGTTCGATGCGCGTGTTATATTTCCCCCTCCAGTTAAGATTTATGGTTGATCCTTCATCTAAGTTCAAACTACCTAAAAATTACTCAGTTTTTAAAATTTCGCTGCGGTGGGATGTTTTGTGCGGAAGTTATTTATATTTAAAAATAAATTCCGTCTCAGAGACGTCACGTTACTTTGTAGGCTACTATTTTTGCATGATGGATCAAAAACCAACTTGCTCAAATACGGTTAGATCAACAGACAGTTGCTTGATCAGCAAGTGTTCCAGTAGTATAATGAATTAGACAGTGAGAACAGTAACGGAGAACCTAATATTGATGAAAATTCTGCTATACTTAGTGACCCTAATGTGTTCATCTTGCACTAATTCTGTATAGTCTTAGGGTGGTGTGAAATTTTATACGTATTTTTATTTCTCACTTTTTTTTAGTTAAGTTGTGTTAGAATAATATTGTCTGTTGTAATATGGTTGCTGATAATAAAAAAAAAATATTGAAAATTGCCTTTTTCTGTATTTAAGTTAACATCTACAAATTTACACACGGTTTCCTATTTGACTCTGTCAATACTAATATTTTTATGAATTTATATTTTTTATGTGATTAAAATATGCTTGATACATCATTGCACAGTACTTTATGTTTTAAAAAAAATTAGTAATAAATTCATAAATAACTATATGCCCGTCTCTGAGACGTCATGTTAGTACTAATGCACCACAACAGACACGTTAGTACTTGAAGGTTAAGGTAATTTCACAGTACACTTCATCTTAATTATATTACATTAGCAAAACCATCCTTAATAAATGTGACACCGTCTTGTACTGATCTAAACAGAATTATTGATATTCGTTTCCAGTTACTCGTTTTTGAAATGAAAACCTGCTCCCAAGTTATAGTCAATACTGCCCATCTAAAGTAATTTAACTGTTATATTAACATATGATGTGTCATTTCAGTAGACAACTTTTATTTCCTCCAGTATCAACATTTTAACAATTAAATCATAACCAATTCTTTAAACATAAAATGGTCATTGAACAGAATAGCCTCCGATGATTTGTATGTGAAAAAATGCAGTTGTTGCTCAGTCATAACTTACCACACGACGGAAAGCAATAAAGAATGGATTAAAGAACAATTTTAAATAATATAACCAAAGGCTTCCAATGCAATTTGAAATATCGTAACAGGGGACAACACTTTTGACCTTGCCAGAAAAATTCAAACGGTTCAGTGGGTTTTGAAAATGACTGTAGACTCCCAAAGGTAATGCGAACGAGAAGTATTGTAAATGGTGGAATCTTCTATTTCTCTAAAACCGGTTATGGAGTTATGTACTTATACTCTAGAAGTAGAAGATTGCTGTACAGTTAATGCGCATCCGTACAAATCTCTGTGTGCCACAAGTATTTCGACAATAAAAAAAGAGAAAAACTACTTTACCACTAACTTCTTCAAATGCAAGTGCATGGAAAGTAAGAATTAATTTTTGAAAATCAAAAAATTACTCTTATTTACTATCAACTTCTAAATATTTTAATGCGTTCCTTTTATAATACCTAAATGTTCTGGCATTAAGTGGCAAACTATTTAGATGTTTATTAATTAAGAAACACAACGTAATTGATGTTAGGATTTAATGGCAGCTCCTATGCGTTGCTAACCTTCTACTACTTTTTACTGTTGTAAGTATTGAAATTACCCAATAAAAACTTAATAAGTCTTGTATATAGTTTTTATGAAGGTATTGTTTTTAGAAATGTAGTCTGGAACTTGTTTATATGGTTTTCTGTAATGTCGCGTATTTATTTAAGGTAAACTATTAAATAAAGAGCCATATAATAAAAACACATGTAGTTTTTCAAATCATATAACCTAGAACAGACCATGAGATTACATTTTTTAACGATATGAAGGTAAAAACCACTAGAAACAATGTGATACTGACATAAATGTCAATTTGGTTGATACAAATGTCACTTTAGATGACATTGTACAAAGCCTAACGCAGATTTTTGTCTGATCAACTAAAAACTGTGGCTAGAAAGTGTTTTGAAGAACTAAAATCTCTGGCACCACAGTTGTGAAGAAACAAATTATGTAATTTTGACAACAGTGATTTGTGTTTTTTTGTAAGACCTGTCTGCTGTACACTGTTAAAAACAGAAGCAATCATGGCTGCTAAGTGTTATATAATATTAAAATAAATTATATTTGAACCTACATATTTATTTCAAAATGTATGGTAAGTACATTAAACTCATATACAAATGACAAGCATCACTGTGCAGAAATTTGTAAAAAACGGGTAGACATGTATTTAGTGGCAATAGTAATGGTTCCGCGTAATGTTTCTACTGGCAATCAATGAAATAAAACTCACAGTATACAGGGTGCCAATTTTAACTTGTCCCTCATTGGTAACTTCTTTAGTTTTGAAGTAATAAATCTCAAATTTTGTTATTTATGACACTTCGGTTTAACAGGAAATGGTGTTAATTTAATTTTTTTTAAATAGAACACTTTGTATTTTTAAAGTTTTTGTGTAGAAAATAATTTTCTCTTTAAAAAAATATAGCACATGTGCATGTTTAAAATTGAAAATAACCGAGATATTTCACATTTCATTTTTATTTGTGATATCAAAATCTCTATTGCCTTGAAACAATAAACAAGTAACACAAAAACACTAAGGGCCGGTTGCAGAAAGTAACGTTAAGGGCCGGTTGCAGAAAGCAATGTTAAGTCTGGTGTTAGCTAATGTCGCGTCAAAGTGAACAAAATCGCATCAAATTTTGTTTACTAATGTATTAGTTACCATAAGCATTTGAGATTTGATTCGTTTTTGTTCACTTTGACGTCGCGTTAGCTAACACCAGACTTAACATTGCTTTCTGCAACGGCCCGAAGTCTGGTGTTAGCTAACGCGACGTCAAAGTGAACAAAAACGAATCAAATCTCAAAAGTTTATGGTAACTAATACATTAGTAAACAAAATTTGATGCGATTTTGTTCACTTTGACGCGATGTTAGCTAACACCAGACTTGACATTGCTTTCTGCAACCGGCCCGAAGTCTGGTGTTAGCTAACGCGACGTCAAAGTGAACAAAAACGAATCAAATCTCAAAAGTTTATGGTAACTAATACATTAGTAAACAAAATTTGATGCGATTTTGTTCACTTTGACGCGATGTTAGCTAACACCAGACTTAACATTGCTTTCTGCAACCTGCCCTAAGTGATATTGCCCACAACTAACTAAAAGTATAAAAATATTGACAATATGCAATAAATAAAGTGATTAATGTTACAAATGCTGTTCGAAATTATTTTCTTGGTATCCTATGTACATTTCTGCTCAACATTGAATGTTTCGTGAAAGACGACTCATTTTTCGTCTATCGATCTCATTTAAAACTTGTTGGATTTTGAATTGGAGCATCTGAACGTCGTCATACTTTTCTGTATAAATAATATCCTTCAGATATTCTTTAATAGAAAATTTATTTTGATAATCTCTGTAGTAATGTGATTTGAATAGCTTTTTTTGTTATTGTTTATAAGAGTACATGGTTTCAAGGCAATCGGGATTAGTGCTTACAATACCGGGCCAAAATCTTAATACCGGTATTCGGTATTATACATTTTTAATACCGGCATACCGGTATTACTATTAGAAAATTTATTTATTTAAGATCTTTACCTAGTTATTATGACCATGATCCAAAAAACAAATAAAAAATTATTTTTAAAATTAACGTCTCCGACAAAGTGAATTCAATTAACGTACATTTTTTTCATTATAAGTAGATAAATAAATAAAGTAGGTGAAAAGTATAACAAATAATAAATTCTATAAATATAACAGCAATAGGTTTTTTATGACTAACCTAATAAACCAACCAACAGATTCATTAAAATTGTCCATAAAATTGTAATTTTCTCCTTTGTAGGTACTAAAGTATCTGTGAAAAATCTGTTCGTCCCTGTAAACTGCCAAATTTTAAAGCATCTAGTAATTCTAAAGCTATTGGATATTTTTGTTGGGAAAGAGCCTGCATCATAAATTTTAAAGATGCATCAGCCGTCAAAAGTTTGTAATTTTTAGGAATATATTAATACCGAAATACCGGTATTTTTTAGATCAATACCGGTTTTCAATACCGGACAAAATTCGTCCGGCATCCCGGTTTTCGGGATCTCGGAATTCCGATATTGTAAGCACTAATCGGGATATTAAGAAGTGAAATATCAGGCTAACAAGAAATTCTAGGTGTGTTACAGTTTTTCAAAGCTAAAATTATTTTTAACCGAAAATTTTTAAAACATGTTCCATTTAAATATCCAAAGTTGACGCAATTTTTTATGAAACCGGTGCTACTAATCACTAAATTCGAGATTAGCGAGGGCTGGCAAAGTTCGAGACTGGTTATAGATAGTTACTTCCCGAGCATGCTTATAATATTTTTCTCCATGCCCAACAAAAATTTTAATAAAATATAAAATATTACAGTATACACATGTTTATAAATTTTTGTTTTTTTCATTATTATATATATATATAAACGGGGCTGCGCGAGCTATTGCGCGGTCTATCCTAATCAATTTACCACAATTTTTAGGCCTATTACGTTGGGCCATTCCGTTCTGTTACACACTCCGCCCCTGACCAAAGAAGGGGGCCCTCGGGACTCCTCTCTTCTTTAAGGGAGCCCTCGGGGCTCCACCCCTCTCCAAGGGGCCCCCGGGTCTCATCCCCTCTCCAAGGGGGCCCTCGGGGATCCGCCCCTCCCCAACGGGCCCTCGGCTCTGCGCTCCTCTCTAAGGTGGCCCTCGGGGTTCCGCCTCTCACCAAGAGGGCCCTCGGGGATCCGCCCCTCTTTAAGGTGGCCTGCGAGGATCCGCCCCTCTCCAAGGGGGCCCTCGGGGATCCGCCTTTCTCCAAGGGGCCCTCGGGAATCCGCCCCTCTCTAAGGTGGCTCTCGGGGTTCCGCCTCTCTCCAAGAGGGCCCTCGGGGATCCGCCCCTCTCTAAGGTGGCCCTCGGGGATCCGCCTCTCTCCAAGATGGCCCTCGGGGCTCCGCCCTCTCCAAGGGCCTTCGGGGCTCCGCTCCTCACCGAGGGGTCCTCAGCGCTACGCCCCGGTAGCGAAATCGAGGCGACGGCGAATTGCATGCAAAGGCAAATGGGATACATCGCATCCGCAATTTTCGTGACACACACGTCTGGATCGTTCTCCTTTATTATATTGATATTTTTAATTTACGGTTATACCCTAACCCTACTTATCTTAACAAGTTTTTAAATTTCAAATAGGTTAGGATCAGTTAAGTTCAAACCCGTTCAGATCACTTACAAAACTAAAATTACTGTAATAACACGCAATTCACTGACTTCCCTTGGGGAGTAGGTACTTACTTCCCCAAATGTCATGACAACCAGTAAACAAACAGTAAAATCAAATTACCTGCAATGGATATGTCAAAGTAAGTGTAACTTACTAGATGGGCATGGAGAAAAATAGGTCATACCAGTTGCTGGACCTTTTACTTATCGATAATTTTGCACACGCCAAGGGTCGAGTGCTGGTTGCAATGAAAACTGTCCCGAGGGTTGCCCGAAGGCAGTTTTCTAAGAGCAACCAGCACGATGACTCTTAGCACAGGCACATATGTGTGTTGCCCGAGTTTATATTTTAAAGATTATTACACAAAACCTGTATACGAATTATGATTTAAAATTGATCTAATAATGCCAAAAAACTCTTATCTGCTTGTTTCTTACATTTCTGTTTCTAATTATGACACGATCTACGGGGTCGATAATCAGCACTAGGGAGCTTATCGCTTGATAACCATCCCTAGGGCGTTTATCAGGTAATCAGTTCGGGATTGCATGGTTCTCATTGGATGATATCAGTCATGTGACAGTTGTGTGTAATAATCAAGGGTAATACCACAAGCAGTGGATATATTTTTCACAAATATTTTGTCGTTTCCATGTAAATTATTGCGTATAAATTTCACGATACAAAATCACATCAAAAATGTCACAAGCCGAAGGCGAGTGACATTTAAATGTGATTTTGTTGAGTGAAATTTGCAATAATTTCTATGGAAATGGCAAAATATTTAAAAAAAATACATCCACTTCGAGTGGTATTTGGGACGACTATTTAACAATATTAATACATAACGATTAACTTTATTGAAAAATATTGCAACAATTAATATAATTATTCATTCTCAATTAAATTCAGCGGAATACTTCCAAAACACAGCATTTTAAAATTTTTAAAACAAGCCACACAGTTTGTTGGGGTTTAGTGTTACGTAACCTAGCGATATCACTAAGGACAGAACATCGTTGCTAAACGATACTTCGCAACAAGGCTATTTATTTTTTGAGTACGTACATTGTTTTGTGAATATTTTGCATGGTGCCCAATATTCAGTGATATACTGCTGTTATTGGTTGAAAAAAGCAAATGTCTGCAATGTGATTGGCTTATATGTTATAGTGTTGAATAATCGATGTTATTGTATACTCTCTTGACAAGGATGATAATAATTAATTCGGCAGTCTAGCGGTGTAGAGGGCTAGAGTCGCCTTGTTTATGTTTGGCAGTACTGTAGTGTATTGTTGGCACTGCCAGTGTATTTCAAATTCGAGGTTAGCAGGTTACACATTGCTACAAAACCTAACCTGCTAAGCTCGAATTTGACACCAACTCACTTTATTTATAAATTGATTTGATCTCTAGGTATATATTTCCATTTCTTATGGTCCTTGGGAAAAGTATTCCCAGTAGGTCATGTTTAGTTACGTGAAATTGACCTGATAAAATGTCACGTATACGGTTTAAATTAGGTTATCATTTTTGAAGTTTGACAAATTCATGTATAGCTAAAATATTTGTCAAACGTTATAAATTATAACCTAATTTAAAAAATTAACGTGACATCTTGTCAGGTCAATTCACATAACTAAACATGACTAGAGATGCTTTCCCAACAATCATGAGAAATGGAAATATTTCTACCTCTTTGCGCCCAATTAATTATCAGCGACGTTAAGAGAGTATAATGACATGGAATATTTTCTTGATGAAATGACATAGGTAACTGTCTTTGTCGCTGACTCTTACACTAAGAGAATATTTATAGTAAAACCCAAGCAATAAGTTTGGTTAGTAGTTAGTATCACTTGTGGGGAGACTGATGTCAGGCAAGTAGGCCTTCATAGGCCCTTTTTGCTAACCCCATGAATAAGGTCTAGGCATGCAGAGTACCAGGTACCTTAGTCCTACTTAGAATTTTGCCGAGACTAAGGAGTTCCAACCTTTGCAACGGATCTTTTACATACTACACATCATAGTAACATGGGGCCCACGACTTTACATCACTTCCAAATGATGGCATTCTGTAGAGGTTTTCATAATCATTTATTTATTTTTTAAACCTCACCGTGTAATGCAACATACCGTATGAATGATGAATTAATTTAATAATAATATCCAGATATCTAATGGGTATCATGTCATATAACAGTTGTATGTTTTAACTGGTGGGGTTGTAATAGGCAACCAAAGTGGTTCTTTACATGAAGTAGAAAAAATAACTTGAATTTATAATCGGCGATAAATAATCACGTTGAGGGTTAAATTCCCAATAATTGTGAAGAATAATAATTGAATAATTTGATACGTAATAGCAATATAGTATTCTTTACGATCAAATTTGATGGTGGGTCACAAGTATTATTCAAAATAGAATTTAAGATTGTTTGAAGTCATTTAAAGTGGTATTTTACTTCTAAACCAGTTACAAAGTCCAAGTGAGTGTTTGTAACATGCTGTTGAACTGTCTATCCACATAATAAGGGGGTCAAAGAGCTGCAACGAGTTTTTATTTGGTCGTGAACAACCAAGGAGGTGTTTGCTGACTAGCATTCAGTTAAGAACTGGGATAACACTCAGGTATAAGAGATACTATCAGAAGGTTAGTGTTCATTTCTTCAGTAAAATTAAGAAGTATACAGATTGCGGCAGGCAACTAGGACCATTGCAAAAGCAAGGAGAATATGCATGTGGCCGTCGCGCGTCGTGGCGTTTAACAAACGAACAGTCAATGTGCAGTAGCTGTAGGTCGTTAGGATCATTATAAATACAAGGTATATATTTGATTTTAAATTTTTTAAATACAATTACGGCCACATGTAAAGTCCCCTTGCTTTTTTTATGGTTCTAGTTGTCTGACGCAATCTGTATAGCAAGTTTGGTACGGTAAATCATTTAAATAATTGTAATTATATATTTAGAAATTAATTTAAAATAGGTACTTAATTTTTCTAAATTTTAATAGTGATTCGACTACTCAACGTATTTCGGTCATTATAATTTAAAATTTATATTTTTGAATTAGTATATTTTAGAAGTATAATTTAAATCAAGTTTGGAATTTTTAAACATTTAATTAAAATATTTTGACAACATCTATTTAATTTTTGTAATGTCAGACCAAACTTTTAAGCGATACTAACGAACTGAAGTATAAGTTCAAATTTGTGTAGTACCTAAAGAGTGTATTTAATTAACGAAGTCAAAGAATTATTATATTTTAAAGTACTTAAGTTTTCAGCTAGAATAAAAAAATATTAGTTGAACATTTACCCATCTAGCCGGGAACAAGGATTCTCATTGCTTATTAAACTGACTAGCCGAGGTATTAATGAACTAGAATCACATGACATAATTCAAAGTGTCAAATTGAGTTATGAGATACGTCAATTTCGATTTATTTAATTAAGAAGTAAGGTAAGTACTTAAGAAGCTATACCTGATACTGCTTCTTGTTAACAATAAAGGTTATATTTGACTTAATATTATTTGTGATAACACCCGCGAAAGAGTTTACAACCGGTATCGGGGATCAAACTCTCGACCCTTATATCAGTAACCAGAATGCTTACCACTGAGCTATGGAGCCCGGAAATAAGTTTGGTTGCTAGAGGAAATTATTAGATGATGAAGTCGTCTGCTGTTAAAACTTTTGGCTGATATGCATTAACTATTGTAAATTCAGGTTCAATTTCGAGTTAAATAACTTTGGTTTCAGCCTTTAATATTTTAAATTGTTACAAATCTACGTACTCAACATATTTAATGAATTCAAAAACAATTTCTCTATTAAAATATAGAAACTGCCCTAAAACAAATTTCTCATAAGCCAACGTAACAATTTCAACAAAAGGGTTCTTGAGTACATCACAGAAAACTCTTTCTGCACTAATGACTGTTGCAAGAAGTAGACCATTATTTGACAAAATCTTTATGAATACTCCTTAATTGGTGTTGATTTTCTTCCAGTTGACACTCCAAATACTTATTTTCTTTTTCTCTTCAAAATCCATGTCAAATAATTAGCTAAGAATCCTAATGACTTATTTTAAATGATTAATTTGTTTATTCTTGAAGGGAGAAGATCAGAATGTGGTGAATGTTTTATTTGCTATAAGTTATTTGATGGTAGAGAAATCTGATTTAATATTTCTGATGAGAGCAAACTGAAATCATCAGAAGGCTCGCAGTTGGTTTTCTTTTGTGTACTAGGTCTCAACAAATAATTAGTAGTCTAAACCTGTAAAGATATTCGATGGAAGTTGGTGTTGCATTAGATCCATCGACTGCTTTAACAATGAAGAAAACAAAGTCTTGACTGATCCTTGTCCCAAGCAGATAGTGTATTGATTACAACTTTTTCAAATCATTGCCTAAAGTTTCGAATGAATTAATTAAAATAAAATGTTACCTACTAGGTGATGAAGGAGTCATAGTTTTATGTTTCAAACTAAGAATGTTATGGGCATTGCCATACCGCACTTGGTTAGAGTGAGTTGGAAAAGTTTAGAGGCATTTTCGATGTTGTTATCCTAAAATATCGAATATAAAGATCTCTCGAACAACGGCTGAATTAAGGACAATTGTGAAATAATATTAATACGAATAACAACAAAGTCAATTTTCAAAATTTAAAACGGTCGATAGAGATGGATACTGTTGTAGTAATTATCAAAAAATATTTCTGACTATTCAATTCACCTGTCATCTGTCAAAAAGTGACCAATGAAAATCCAGAATTCTGACGTTTCTTGACCAATCAAAAAAATATCAGTGGATATATCTTCCTAGAAGGTATTCAAGTGACTATTTTTAACAAATGCGATTTTTATTAGAAAAAGTGAATATTAGTGTTCTGTTACTATAGAAATTGCGTAGTTTGTTGCTAGATTTACTGAAAACTAATTTGAAAAGGTAGTTTGGTTCATTAAATAGTCCCTCGAATACTATTCTTAGTCAAAGTTAAGTAGATTATTTTTGCGGTGGTATCACTACTCATGTCCATTGCGCTTGGGATTAGGACGAGTGCGACAGCACTCGTCCTAATCGTACCAAGCGCAATGGACATTCGTGACACCACCACAAAAATAGTCGACATAACTTTGACTACTCATGGTATTATAAGTGACTATTCAATTCACCTGTCATCTGTCAAAAAGTGACTAATGAAAATCCAGAATTCTGACGTTTCTTGACCAATCAAAAAAATATCAGTGGATATATCTTCCTAGAAGGTATTCAAGTGACTATTTTTAACAAATGCGATTTTTATTAGAAAAAGTGAATATTAGTGTTCTGTTACTATAGAAATTGCGTAGTTTGTTGCTAGATTTACTGAAAACTAATTTGAAAAGGTAGTTTGGTTCATTAAATAGTCCCTCGAATACTATTCTTAGTCAAAGTTAAGTAGATTATTTTTGCGGTGGTATCACTACTCATGTCCATTGCGCTTGGGATTAGGACGAGTGCGACAGCACTCGTCCTAATCGTACCAAGCGCAATGGACATTCGTGACACCACCACAAAAATAGTCGACATAACTTTGACTACTCATGGTATTATAAGTGACTATTCAATTCACCTGTCATCTGTCAAAAAGTGACTAATGAAAATCCAGAATTCTGACGTTTCTTGACCAATCAAAAAAATATCAGTGGATATATCTTCCTAGAAGGTATTCAAGTGACTATTTTTAACAAATGCGATTTTTATTAGAAAAAGTGAATATTAGTGTTCTGTTACTATAGAAATTGCGTAGTTTGTTGCTAGATTTACTGAAAACTAATTTGAAAAGGTAGTTTGGTTCATTAAATAGTCCCTCGAATACTATTCTTAGTCAAAGTTAAGTAGATTATTTTTGCGGTGGTATCACTACTCATGTCCATTGCGCTTGGGATTAGGACGAGTGCGACAGCACTCGTCCTAATCGTACCAAGCGCAATGGACATTCGTGACACCACCACAAAAATAGTCGACATAACTTTGACTACTCATGGTATTATAAGTGACTATTCAATTCACCTGTCATCTGTCAAAAAGTGACTAATGAAAATCCAGAATTCTGACGTTTCTTGACCAATCAAAAAAATATCAGTGGATATATCTTCCTAGAAGGTATTCAAGTGACTATTTTTAACAAATGCGATTTTTATTAGAAAAAGTCAATATTAGTGTTCTGTTACTATAGAAATTGCGTAGCTTGTTGCTAGATTTACTGAAAACTAATTTGAAAAAGTATTGGGATTAGGACTCGTGCTAGCGCACTCGTCCTAATCGTACCAAAGCGCAATGGACATTCGTGATACCACCGCAAAAATAGTCGACATAACTTTGACTACTCATGGTATTATAACTGATTATAAAAAATATACAATATAGACATATAATACTCATTAAGCAGATCGCAAAAAGTGTAACTTACTATAGAAGAAAAGACAAAACAAATTTAAAATATAAACGCTTTGCAAATAATGAAATTCAAGTTACTTTCCATAGCTATTAAATCAGATTATGAACACAAAACTGTAATTGGAACAAGAACAGGCTACGGTCAACATGATGCTGCTTTTTTTTTGTTATGGATGCAGTTAAATCAACAATTATCTCTGAAACCTTTTTGTGGCGTGACATAATTCTTGAAATCATCAACATGTCATCGTATTCCAATATCAGCCGAGTACAAAATGATAAATACGCTAGAATATTTTTTTTTAAAATTATAGTACCTCAACTATCAGGGTTATTGGAGCTTAAAATTAACGTTTAATTTACAATATATTACATTAACTTAAATAGGCCAGTTTGTTTCAGGGAACGCAAGCAGTTTTGTATTTCAGTTGGTGTTCCAAGGATCTTCTTGATATCTGTGGGGAACATTGTTTACCTGAAAATGTCAAGAAATTCACACTTGCAAGGCTATGAGTCTAGTCAAATAAGGATTCTTGATCGGAACAATTCAAAGTAAGCTGAATTTTTGTGTACACCTTTATTTGATGTTCACAAACAACCTCCGAAAAGTACCCTTGATTTGACCTTGAGCGTCGCGAGTTATATGGTGCAGATGTGGTAAAAATTTGGATTTTCACTTATATCTTTTTTTCTATTGACTTTAGGTATATGACATTTTAGAGAGAAATTGAAGGGCACAAAATTCTGTACAAAAAAGTACTGGGTAGTTTTTTTTGTAGGACCCACCGTTTTCTCGTAGTATAGCGTTGAAACTATGAGTCCAATACGAAGTACCCTATTCAACACCACCTTTGAGGTTGAATACTAGGCACTTTTTTAATATGTGGTATCCCTTTTCAGGCCTAATCCACGGTATCAGTCGGTCACAATATCTTCTCTATTCTTAAAACAGTCAAAATAGAGTTATGTTAATCTTATTCATCCTCTTCTTCCTCACCTTCTATGTCGTGTTGTTCCAGATAATCCTTAAAAAATGTCTCTAATCGGTTTTCATTCTCTCCTTCATCAACTTGGTTTTCTAAGATGTCTTCAATTGCATTGGCATTTAAACACGATTGTCCGTTGCAATGACCACAAATTGACGAGCATTTAATCCCCAACTTTCTACATCCACACAATGGCCTTTGGTGCAATTACAGAAGATCAGGATCAAAAGAAAATCCGGAGAGGGAGCTTGCATTGTTTTCTTTGGTTCCAATACAACGTTTCTCAATGTCCATTCCCACTGAATAGGGTTTAATTCATTCTCCAGCCACTTTTGTATTTGAAAATAAACTCTGTAAAGGTGCTCTTTAGCTGCACTATCTGTTGGCGGTAATAAATTCAATTTCACCGGCTTACTTTTACGTATTAATTTCGTGAAACACATGTAGCGATATTGATCAATAGACACTTCTTGAATTGGAGCACCATATAATGCCAGTAAAAATTTAATCCCATTGGAAGAAATCAATTCGTGTGGGGAATCTATTTGCGTGAAAACTTGAGCCGCAGCTTGCAAATCTTGGCGGTTTTCTAACAGCTTCAAAGCTATGGTTTTACCTTTACTAAAAAGAGCTGACGTTCTGTCACACCCGGAGACAGCATGTAAAAATAAAAGATGATGTTTACTGGATTCATATTGGTAACAACTTAGGAATGAGTAAATTCTTTATGGAACTTTTCCTCTGCCTGGCTTCATAAAATAAATTTCTCCATCAACTGGCGTACGAGCTATCAGGAGTACCAAGAGATCTACATTTACCTCGACAACAATAGTTTTATTTTGACGCGATTCTTCAAGTGCTGTTTCAATGATTAAAACATCGGCATCATTCTCAGATTGCTTGACACGGATATTATGAACCTCAAAATGTTCCAACATGGAAATCAATCTGGTTTTGTTGCTGTTATTAGCAGGAAATTTATCTTCTCTTACCATTGCGTTCATTGTTTCATCGAACAAGATTTCCACCGATGAGAATTTAGAGATGCAGCTGCTGCCTGCCCAGCGATTTCCTTAAATTATTTTATTTTGGGAACATTGTTGTCTTAATATTGTACGAAAAAGACCCTTCGATTCAGCTCATGGTATATTTTTACATTTCAGATCTCAAATTAGTTGTGGAATTCGGTATTTCTGTAGTGGTATCCTTCAGAGCAACGTTCATGGCGGGTTTTCAAAGAAACCGTCGGTCCTACAAAAAAACTACCAAGTACTTTTCTGTACATAATTTTGTGCAGTTCAATTTATCTGTACAATGTGATATACCTAAAGTCAACAGAAAAGAAGATATAAGCGAAAAACCACATTTTTCCCACATCTGCACCCTATAACTCGAAGCTCAAGGTCAAATCAAGGGTACTTTTCGGATGTTGTTTGAAAACACCAAATAAAGGTGTACACAAAAGTTCAGCTCACTTTGAATTATTCCGAAAGTTTGCCGTAAATTTGTCTAATTTGACTGGACTATATTTTGAGTTTAGAAAGTTAACCACGACTAGTACAGTAACATTTTTACCTGACTGCTAGTACTGTAGTAGTCGTGTAATGATTAACTTTCTAGAAACCTTGTGTTCTTTAACAGACCTGATCACTAGTTTCCAACGATTGTCAAAATGACGTTTTCAAAAGCTCAAGGTCATAAATCGGCGTTATGCTTTAGTTTCACTTTATTGGCGATTTCAGGTAAAATTTTATACATACCATCCATGAAATTTTGAAACCATGTTTCGCGCGGCTTAATTGTTTTCTCCATATATCCAATTATTTCTGGTCTAACCTATATATTTTTATTTGAATTATAATCCATTGTATTTCTAATTACTTCAATTTATTAGTTCGCTTATTTCGTACCGATTTTGGAAAACACAAAAACTTCCACGTGCTTATCGCGAGGTCGCAGCGTTCAGCTGTTTTTCGTTAGTGGCTGAATGCGCTAGGATTCTTTTCTTGCACTTCGACGAAGCAACGTGTTTCTAAAAGGTCCCGTTCGTGCTTTATTACGCTACGACGATTAATTTTTGAAGGGCTGGTGGTTTTGATTTAGGTACGATTGAGATTTGCTGCTTGCTATTCTTGTATTAATAATGTTTTTCTAGCTCTTAATCGACGTCCTACCTAGCTCCTGCGGCTTGTGAATGGCTTTTCTGCAATTACGGACGCATCCCCGGCGCTTTCTTGCCCTGGCCAGGAGTTGCTATACTCCATTGTTATCGATTTGGTCATCATGACCTTTCTGTGGTTCTAAATTCTCAGTCTTTCCCGGTTGAATAACCTGCAGAAATGTATTTTCGGAAGGGGTCGGTTTATTTGGAAATTTTTCTAAATACATACGATTTGCTCGTGCAGCACTTTCATCGGTAGCTCCATAAACTATTATCATGTCCATGTATTTATCGTTAGTGTAATTCACCATTTTATGCGAACTAATAACTTAATAACAACCACTAATAACAAATCTTAAATGTGATGTGTTCAAATTTACTGAAATGCCAATTTGACGCTTTCCTAAATTTCAGCAGCAACCTGTCTATTATATTTTTATTATTCAGCAGCTCTCAATGGTTGCTACAAAAATTATTGGGCATTGAAAGGAAAAATTAAGAAACCGTAATTTCTATTTTACATTTATTTTAAATAATTTTTTACCTGAATGTGGTTCAGTTTACTCAAATATCCCCACTTTAAATTTAAAACATAAATTGCCCACATAATTTCCGAACAACTACTTTTTATTTAACTAAGCTTTAACTCGTTGTAACTTTTTATGAAATCTTCTAAACATGTTATTAATAAAAAAAATTTACTTTAGTCCCCTCGATCTACCCTAAAAATCTTCTCCGTACGTTATAAATCACCCTGTATATGCGCGAGTATGCAGTCGTATCTCGCTTCCTATTTTCCAAGCTTGTTTATCCAGCCAGTCGCTCTCTTGTATCTCTGGATTCCATGCCTTGATTAATTTCTGCTGCCCATGATCTGGGTGGCTTTTATCTTTTTCTTCGAATGTTCGGAATCCAGCTCCATATTCTCTTTGGCCACCAATGGTCTTCCATACGTTGTAAGTAGCCATACCATTTTAACTGTTTCGTTTCAACGGTATCGTATTTTAACTGTTTCGTTTCAACGGTATCGATGATGGAACCATGAACTTCCATCCGTTGTTTGATATCTTCATTTCTTACATGCTCAAGTCTAAACAAGCCGCAACTACGCGTGCAGAAGTCCATTTCTAAGACATGAAGTTTATTTTTATCCTTTTTAATTAGTTCCCATACTTCGGCACCATAGGATGTAATGCTTTCTGCAATTGCCTTGTAAATGGCAGTTTTAGTTTTCTTTGTTATTTTATTATTCCACAAAACAGAGTTCAATTGTTTGATAGCTAGTCGTCCTTGGTTGAGTTTGTTATTTATGTCCTCGTTACTGTTTCCCTTTTCAGTGAAAGTAACTCCCAGGTACTTGAACTTATTGGTGTTCTTTATTGTCTCTGGTTCTATATAGAGATCTTGTCCTTTCTAGTCCACCACCAAGTATTCCGTTTTTTTCACATTAATCGTTAAGCCCCATTTTTTGTACTTATCGAAAAATTTCCTCATCATGTAACTGGAATCAATTTCATCATCTGCCATTGTAACTTGGTCATCAGCAAACGACAGCGTAAACAGTGCTTCGTTATTAATTAGTATGCCCATATTGCCACACTTCTTAATCACCCTCGTAAAGCTTCGTTCAAATAAATCTTGAATAATGAAGAAGCCAGACAGCATCCCTGTCTCAACCTTTTCGTCGCTTCAAACTCTTCCGATATTTTATTTGCTATTTTTTACAACGCTAACACATTCCGTGTACAAATTCCTTATTGCTTTTAAGTAGGTACTGTTGACTCCTATATTGTACAGGCAGATCCACAACTTGCTTAATGGAACGGTGTCATACGCTTTATGTAAGTACATCTACGAATTATGTATTTCACAGTTAGCTGTCTAAGAGTGGATATATTATCGATGCATGATCTGCCTGCCCTAAATCCATTTTGCTCTTCTGGTTCTTTCAGAATTTCTTCAACTCGTGCTTTAATGATTCTTCTGTATAAGCGTGCTAGAGAGCTAATAACACTTACGTCTCTGTTCTTATTACAATCTAATCTATTTCCTTTATTTAAATACACATGTTATATGAGCGCTTTTCAGTCTTTAGGGGATTGTTTACCATGTAGGCAGTTATTAAAGATGGTTCTAAGTGACTCTAGAAGGACATTCGGGGATGCTTTTATTAGTTCTATGGGTATGTTTGCAGGTCCGGCCGATTTTCTATTTTTCATTTCCTTTAGTGTTATCTTGTAAAGTATTCGGTTAGATCTTCCGTTAGCAACTTTTTGTAATGCCCTGTTCAGATATTCATGGTTATTAGGGTGATTCCTCTTTTATCTTTGTTTTCTGTTCTTAAACCTTTAAGCATTTTCCACGAATGGTTTGCGTGAGTGTTTCCTCTGCAGTTGTTTATCATGGCGCAAGTTTCTTGCCATAAATTATTTTTTGCTTCTGTTACGGCTACACTTACCGAGCGTCTAAGATGCTTATAGTCATTTCTATTATGTACACTGTTTAATGATAATCACATTAAATATGCCGCCTTCTTCCTTGTTACCAGATCTCTAACATTTTCATTCCACCATGGAGGGGGTTTTTGTTCTAGGCTTACTTTTAATTTTCTCACATAAGGCTTCCTTTGCAGCTTGGTGGATGTGCTCTTTAATTTCGTTATACGATTCTTCTACTAAGGTATCATGCATATTACTAAGTTTACTGGCTAGCCTTGTTTGATCTAGAAATCTTATAGAGGCATCCTTCAATACTTCTATGTTGTACCGGATCTTTTTAACTTCCATGGAACTTATACTTGCGTCACGTATATTAGTGTAATTTTTGAATAGAAATCAAATGTTTGCTTTCAATAAATGGTGGTCGGATCCGCATTCAGCACCTATATATACTTTGACATCGGTAACTATAAACCGACTTCTTTGCCGTAGTATTAGATAATCGATGATCGATCTTAGCTGACGTGTTGGTTGTCTCCACGTGTACACTTGTGCTCAGAAAAATGGAATACATTTACTGTTGTTCCATTATGAAAAGTCGTATTATTAAAATTATTAAATACATTTTTTATACGATATCTTTATTTAACTAGTTTCTTGTAATTTAATACAACAAACAATTTCAATTTATCGATGTTTCAAACTAACCGGTATTACAAAACTAAAATATTATAAAAATCGGTTGCAATACTTGTATTCCATTTTTATGAGCACAAGTGTACTAATGTATGTTTTTATAATTCATATTCTTCTTAGGGTATTTCGCCACTATGTTGAAAACACCCGTTAGAAATTTTTAGCGAGTGCTGTTGACATAATTGTACAAGTCTCTCTCCATTGTTATTTAACGTGTTTTCTCCATATCGTCCAACTACTGGATCATTAAGTCGCGCTCCCGTTCCGCTGTTGAAGTCACCTAACAAAATAATTTCTTTGCGATTACTTCGTTGGGGGCGTATATTCCTATGAGAACTTTTCAAACTTGTTATTAAACTTTCAACATTCTAGGTTGCAATATTCATAATCCTTTTTCGTTTGCGTTGTCGATTTCCATTTGGGCCGTCCTGTTTTCGAGGCTTAGCTGTAGAAATTTTAGTATTTCTTCTTCTTCATGTGCCAATCCGTTACCGGATGTTGGCGATCATTCTAGCTATCATGACTTTATTCGTAGCTGCTCGGAAAGGTCCTGTTATTGTTGTCGAGAACCACGTTCTTAGGTTTTTGAGCCAGGATATTCGCCTCCTTCCCGGGCCCCCCTTCCCTTCCATTTATCTTTGCAGAACTAACTGTAGTAATCTATATCGTTAGCATTTAAATATAGTTTTTTACGGGAAAAGAGGTGCTGGCTCCTTGACTAACCCTTAGGGAACTGTGGGTGTAATTTAGTTGCCCGACAATGGTAACCCTCCGGTTGCTTTGCTACCATCGATATAGCCTCCAGAATCATCCAAACACGCAAGCCCTACAACCACGATAAGGTCTACACCCATGGAGGGACCAACGTCAATATAACCTACAAAAGTTGGTTAAAATGTTGTAAATTCACGATTTCTCGAATTAGAAAGAAACAAATTACTATTTTTTGAAATCGGCAGTGAAGAAAGTCGAAATCAGCATTAAAATACGAGAAATCGGCAGTAATGTAATCCATTATTTTGTGACTTTTTGTAGGTGGCGGGGCGACCGGTAAACGTCAACCGACATTAACATAATCTACAAATGTTGGTTAAAATGTTGTAATTTTACGATTTCTCGAATTAGAAAGAAACAAATTACTATTTTTTGAAATCGGCAGTGAAGAAAGTCGAAATCAGCATTAAAATACGAGAAATCGGCAGTAATATAATCCATTATTTTGTGACTTTTTGTAGGTGGCGGGGCGACCGGTAAACGTTAACCGACATTAACATAACCTACAAATGTTGGTTAAAATGTTGTAAATTCACGATTTCTCGATTTAAAAAGAAACAAATTACTATTTTTTGAAATCGGCAGTGAAGAAAGTCGAAATCAGCATTAAAATACGAGAAATCGGCAGTAATGTAATCCATTGTTTTGCCACTTTTTGTAGGTGGCGGGGCGACAGGTAAACATCAACCGACATCAACATAACCTACAAAAATTGGTTAAAATGTTGTAATTTCACGATTTCACGATTTAAAAAAAACAGATAATTTTTTGGAATCGGCAGTGAAGAAAGTCGAAATCAGCATTAAAATACGAGTAATCGGCAGTAATATAACCCATTGTTTTGTGACTTCTTGTAGGTGGCGGGGCGACCAGTAAACGTCAACCGACATTAACATAACCGACAAAAGTCGGTTAAAATGTTGTAATTTCACGATTTCTCGAATTGGCAAGAAACAAATTACTATTTTTTGAAATCGACAGTGAAGAAAGTCGAAATCAGCATTAAAATAGGAGAAATCGGCAGTGAAGTAATCCATGGTTTTACGACTTTTTGTAGGTGGCAGGTGACTAGCAAAAGTCAACCGACATCAACATAACCTACAAAAGTGGGTTAAAATGTTGTAATTTCACGATTTCTCATTAAAAAAAACAAATTACTATTTTTTAAATCGGCAGTGAAGATAATCCAAATCAGCATTAAAATACGAGAAATCGGCAGTGACGTAATGCATTGTTTTGCGACTTTTTGTAGGTGACGGGGCAACAGGTAAACATCAACCGGCATCAACATAACCTACAAAAGTTGGTTAAAATGTTGTAATTTCACGATTCCTCGATAAAAAAAGACGATGTACTCTTCGGCACTGAAGTTCTTTTTTATCCATCATGTGGTTTATTTGCCTTGGCCCTACGGACATCGACAACTAAATCCACATTCGTGATAAAAAGTTAATTTTCAGTGTTTTGATATACAAAATTACTGTTACATTCATGAGATATTTGGGAAAAACATTTTTTTCCGCAACGGTCTTAAAGGTCATTGCTTTTAATACCAAAATCTGTCATTAAAGTTGACGTTTCTCTTAATGACACAAAAAGTGTATGTTACTATGTAACACTGTTAGTTCCTAGGATTAAAAGTAATTTTACTTCGTAGAAACTAAGAGTTTGGTCGGCTGTGGATGTAGTGTCATAATGATTTTTATCTTACAGTAGCAGCTATTACCATACATTATACAACTGTTTTCAGTGACTAAAATGAAGTTTTATTCACTAGTGAGTATAAAAGATTTTTATACTCACTAGTGAGTAAAACTTAACTTTTATACTCACTAGTGAATAAAACTTCATTTTACTCACTGAAAACAGTTGTATAATGTATTTTATACTCACTAGTGAATAAAACTTCATTTTAGTCACTGAAAACAGTTGTATAATGTATGGTAATAAGCGCTACTGTAACTATCTATTGTCTGTTTTGCGACATATTCTGACGGCTCAAACTGTTTAGGCATACGAATTGCTACTGTAAGATAAAACGTCGTATATCACACGTGAGCGAAATGCCATTATAAGCTCGTGAGAAATTGTATCGCTCGTGCTGGGGCACTCGCGATTCAAAATTCTCACTCGCAAATAATGATGCATTTCTCTCACTTATAATATAATCTACTATTATCTACGACCACTACTAAAAGTAGGCCTTTTAGAGCTAGCTTGTTTCACTAAAAGTGACGTTTTATAGTTTACCGTGTTTAAAGAAATCAGCTGTTTACTTTTAGCACACGGGCTAAAAGTGAAGTGAGGTTATAAAACTACAATTTCGAACTGCAAGTGAAGTTGTAAAGCTATTCTAGTTGCTTCTTGCGTTACAGGTAAAGCGTTTTTGAAATAATTAAAGCGTTAGGTAATGAATACACTCATATGTGGAGTATCAATAATTACATTTCGTAACTCACCTTGACAGCACGGGCGTGGCCAAACAATCGCCCGCGTGGCGTAGCCTACTGTTCATTATGACATAAATTAAAAGTGTCGCAGATGCGAACCTTTCTTAAATCGATATTTATGGATTAATAACGGTAAAATTAAGGTTGTAGATAAAATATTGGGCGGACACGAACTCCGCACACGGTATATAATTTTTATAATCCGACCCTCGAACTCCGCACAGTTGATATTTAATCCTATAAGCCAACCCTCGAATTCCCCACAATGGTTACTATAGTAATTAGGAGTAAATATATTTTTCTGTGATATAGTATCCAAATAAAATACAAGTTTTATGAAATTGAAATTTTATTTACTAAAAACATTTTTGGTAAACATAACTAATTACAAAACTAATAAACTGTACTTAAATCTAACTAAACATATCCTTAAATCTTAATCAATTTACATGTTTAATGAACCAAACTTATAGGACATGCATTTTACAAACTGTGCTCTAGTAATTTATTGTAAGTTGTATTGTATAATTTTCATTTCAGCGAAATTGCGACGATTCACAGCATTCTTGTTTTTATAACGCCTAGATTGATTGGCGTTCGCGGAATTTATTTTAATGACTGTATCAATTTGCATATTTTTTAATGCTTCTATAAAAACACAAATATTGGGATGCATAGTGTTACAATAATTATTAAATTTGGAGTGAAAACTTTCACACGTATTGGTAGTACGAGCCAAACTAGCCGTATTAGCAGCCCAAATGTGTGGTGGAAACAGTGAATCTTCGCCAATGTATGTGTCAATTAAATAATCCGTGAATTCTACAATTCTGGGATCATTGGGTTGTTCGCTGGCAAAGTCCAATGCAAAAGCATCTCCAACTTGTACTTCAAGAGTCGACCGAGGTAATCTTGGCAGATTCTTACGTTTAGCAGCACCAATATTGTTGCGAATATACTCTGCATCTTTACATGTTAGGGATTCTGCAGCTTGATGTTCCAGGCGGAGTTCTCTGTGTAGTAATTTCGATGGTGTTGCCGATATATCGTCTACTGCTTTTCTTTTTAGGCTATTTGATATTTGGTGCATACAGAGTACAGCTTTACTGGAGCTGCTGTGTTCATGATTACCAGTTTTTCTTGAGATTAATTCTCCTCCAATTATAAAAAGCATCGATTTACATCCTTTTTGGGTACATCGCCAACAAACTTCACTACTACATTTAATTTCGCGATGTTTATAATATTTATACCCCTCGCAGACCACTAACTCTCTACCGCGTTCACTCAACATTTTAGTAAACTCCATAACTATATTAACTTTAAAAGAGCACTTCGTTGAATTAACCACTCGGTATCAATTTTAAAAGAATACTGTATGCAGCTATGCACTAATTTGTTAATAGATAAAATGTGCAAAACAATGGGGGTAGGTAAAGGGTAGTTACTTCAGGTACGCATTCTTAAGATAAGCATCTCCAGAGTCATTAGCGGCGGCCGGTGGGGAATTCGAGTAGGGGATTAAACATTTTAAAATCGATGACATTCAGAGCATTAACCGCGTGGGGAATTCGTGTCTACCGAAAATATTGTATGCAACGCGTGCTAAAAGTCGTTTATGCGCGAGACATATTATGAAACTCAGCCTTCGGCTTCGTTTCATAATTTTCATGTCTCGCGCATAAACGTCGACTTTTAGCACTTGTTGCATAAATAGCTATTATCTACGACCACTACTAAAAGTAGGCCTTTTAGCGCTAGCTTGTTTCACTAAAAGTGACGTTTTATAGTTTACCGTAGTTAAAGAAATCAGTTGTTTACTTTTAGCCCATGTGCTAAAAGTGAAGTGAAGTTATAAAACTACAATTTCGAACTGGAAGTGAAGTTGTAAAGTTATTCTAGTTGCTTCTTGCGTTAAAGTGTTTTTGAAATAATTAAAGCGTTATGAAATGAATACAGAAAGATGTGGAGTATTATGTATTAATAATTACATTTCGTAACTGACCTTGACTACTGTCATTCGCAAACATTCGCCCGCGCGGCATGGGCTACTGTTTATTATGACATAAATTAGAAGTGTCGTAGATGCAAACCTTTGTTAAATCGATATTTATGGATTAATAACAGTAAAATTAAGGTCGTAGATAAAATATTGTATGCAACGCGTGCTAAAAGTCGTTTATGCACGAGACATGTTATGAAACTCAGCCTTCGGCTTCGTTTCATAATTTTCATGTCCCATGCATAAACGTCAATTCTTAGCACTTGTTGCATAAATAGCTATTAAATGAGAAACGTCAAAAGTATTCAACCATCTCAAATTTTAAATATTTTGTACTTTTCTAGGTTGCGGAAAATAGTATATTGTTTTATTAGGATTAAAATGGGCACTTTGTTTGACGAGCAATTTTGTTTGCATTTGCAAGGCGAAGCGCAACGTAGTTGAGCAAATGCAAAAAATGCAAGCAAAATACACTTTTTGTGTCAGTACGCAAAAAGTCTACTTGAATGACAGTTTTTGGTATTAAAAGTAATGACTATTAAGACGGTTGCGGAAACAATAGTATGCATTATTCTGATTAAAAGTGACTCTGACTTGCAATTTTTGCGTTTGCTCGGCTAAGCTGCGCTTCGACTTGCAAATGCAAACATAATGCTCATCAAACAAAGTGTGACTTTTAATTCTAATAAAAAAATATACTATTTGGCTTTCTCACAGTAGTGAACTTTTAGGATAGAAGAAATTGCATTTTTTCCGACACTATGGCACGAGAATAATTTGTGTTGCAATTATTTTCTTTCTTGTCAGGTCGTATATTTCTTCTACTAATAACTTGACATTTAAATGAAGCATTTCGACGTAAAACATAAGCTACCCAAATATAGGGCGTTCCATTAAAAAAAAGTAAGCTTTGGTTCGCCACACTTTTCTGAACTAATACTATTTTAGTAGTATGCACCACCTTAGTACCTTCAACTTTTATACAGGGTGAGTCAACAGTACGGGAAAACTCGATTGCACTTAACCCGTTAAAGATATCGAAATGAGCCAAGCGCCATTATATATAAGAAGTTATGGTACATTTTGTAAAATTATTTTTCGTTATACAGGGTGTTTCATTTTTCAGGGCAGTATTCAATTTGTTTTTAATGGAACTCCCTGTATATTTGCAAATATATGGATTTATCTTATAAAAAAGTTCACTTTTTGAAATTTGCTTTAGCCGTTTGGAAGTTACTCAATTGTTTCTGTAAAACGTGCGCTTACGGACACTTCTTCAAAAAATCACAGGGAACTTGATCGTAGAGATATCTTATTGAAATTTTGCTCATGCCTAAACAACTTGTTGGAGTATAATTTGGCAATAAGGACGCTTACCTGCGTTGTGGGACTACTTAGTTGTGACATCTTACTTTTTGAAACTTTGAATTGCCATAACTTTATTTTTTCAATGGCACCCCCTGTATTATATTGCTTAGAAAAATCTTAATAGATATCTCTACTATCTGTTCCCTGTGATTTTTTGATTAAGTATCCGTAAGCGCACATTTTTACAGGAACAATCGAATAACTTCAAAACGGCTGAAACACATTTCAAAAAGTACTTTTTTATAAGTCCTAGAAAAAGATAAATCGATATATTTAAAAATATAGAGGATGCTCTATTTAAAAACAATAAGTTGAATACTGCCCTGAAAAAATGAAATACCCTGTATAACGAAAAATAATTTTACAAACTGCACCATAACTTCTTGTATATAGTGGCACTTGGCTCATTTCGATGTCTTTAACGACTTAAATGCAATCGAGCTTTTTCGCACTATTGACTCACCCTGTATAACCAGACTCTCTACACTTTATTGAATTAAATTATTTACAATTTAGTTTCATACGTATCCATTTTAGACAATTTGTTCCGGTTAACAGACTTCAATTTTCTTGCTTAATCGAATCAAATGTATTTTTTCCTTTTGTTGTAAAATATACATTCAGTTCCATTTTATTAAATTGGATTCGATACTATTAATCGATTCCGATTCTACTCCCTAATCGAATCGAATGGATTAGAATAGAATAAAATAGATTTATCTAGTTTTGATCGAAGCGCAGATACGACCTCTCCCTTTCTTAGCAAGGTATTACAATAGGTAAAAAGATCATCTTCAAAGCTTGATTACACTACACAGCAGTGAAGTGCAACTGCCTATTTCGAGCACAATTTTGACGACTTCTCCAGCTCAGCACATTGTGCGTAACGCCTCCATAAAAAACCTTAACTAACGAAACATTTTTAATGGAGGCAAGAACCAGTTTGCAACAAACGCCCTCGTCAACGCGAGCGTCATCTTCTTCTGCTTCACCTTCTTCGAGAATTGCCCGGAAGAAAACGAAAGTGACAAGTGGTTTTCCTTGCACCTCCACGTCAATCCCGACTATCAAGGAATTCGAAAAAATTCAAGGCGAACATTTGGCGGTTTCAGGTGACCTGCGGCAAAGCTCGGGTAGGGATCTTCGCTAGCGCAACATTCGCGTAGTTCTATTATCAGCGGCGTTATCAGCAGGTCATTATTGTCGCGGTGCATACGGGATCGAAGTCGGCATCGGACAGTATACATCGCGGTTGCAGTGATCGTTGTACAAAATGAGTGGTGAGGTACCAAGAGCGGTGCTCCTGCACCTGCCTCGCAGCAACAAAGTCGATATCGAATTTGAGAATATCACTCTAAGCTCCCAAGGCAGCAAAGGTAGGAAGTGAAAGATTCCTGATTCGGGAACATTTTTAGAGTTTGTAGGAATTTGTTATAATTCCGGATGGCTTAAGTTTTGGAAATACTATCTGTTTTGCTCGCGAATTTTTATACATCTTTCCTAGAAGTAGAAGACAATAGTTTCTTAACACATAAATGAATACTAAATACATAAATATATAGATGTTGCCTTAGTAAAACATGACCAACTTTTACAAAATTAACGAAGCAATAATTATTCTGGAAATTTGGAAATATGGAAACTGAAAGTTAACAGTCTTTTTAAAAGCTTTGCTATGGGTATTTTACCCTTCGAATAGTCCAAAAAGTTTCTTAAGCAAACCCAACTTCAACCATTAAAACAATTCTAATTATTACTTGATCTCTACTATGTCATCGGTAATCAATTGTAATAATTAATAACGACTGCATAAGAATAAATAAGTTGTGTCGTTAGACTTAATTATTATACCTTAAGTGAGCAATATCAAGACAAAGTAATACAGAATTGGAGCCAGAATTGTGACCTGCAGTTTATTACGTTATAGGTGAATTGTAGTAACAGCCATTAATAAATAATAATACGTTTGGACAGTTTAGATCCCATTATCTTACTTGAATTATAAATGTTGGGTAAAAATAAAAGCGACATTTTACACCTGCTTTAATCTAATATGATTTATTTGCCTCTTACATCGGAAAAATCGGAAGGAGTTGTGGAGCCTAGAAATATTTTTATTCGTGTGATATGTTATCATTGTTTATTTAACTAAAATTCTGAAATTCCAATTGAAACGGAAAATACTTGTAGAATCATTGTTGGCAAACCAAATTAGACTTCTAAATACCAAAATACATATCCAAGGTTGACGTTGCACTACAATTCTATTGCATTATCTATCTTCATTTCCATTATAGTGATGATGTCGTAAGACCTACACAATTTTAATTGTCTGCAAATTTTCCTGATCGTTCTAACTTTGCCTTGAACTAATGTAACTACCGACTGGCGGTGGCGAAAACAAATCTATCTAAATAAAAACAAACAGTTGCGTAAATACTGATAAAGGTTTATTAAACTCGACCAAATATGAGTGATGACAATGCCAAGATAAAATTGTATAGTTTAATGGGCCTCGACCGATTAACATACTTCCTTTTCGCATTTACTGCATATCAAATATGTGTTTTCGTATGTTGGTTAAACGACCGGTTCAATGTTAAAGCAATTTTTCTGCGATTAGAGTTTTATAAGCAGCTTAATTTTATTCAGTTACATAATATTTAGAAGGTGGCATGTTAATGAACGTCGGAATTTCTAATGCATTATACAAATTATCAAGTGTGACATGCCATTGGTTAAACAAAATTTTATAAATTTCAACAAAATTTGAGCTTATTGTTGCATAGCTGATAACGATAGCATTAATTATGCCAATGCCACTCAATTTTATGCACTTTTTTATTTAAAGAGGTTTATGGGTCTTAAAGAAATAACTTATCACCAATCGGTGCGTAATAGCTTTATTGTTTACTAGTAAATCATCCAAGCTACGCTTCGCTAATTACACGATATAATTAAATTAAATGTAATTGAATTTTACTTTACTTTTTCGTACTTTTTTGAAAATAAAATCCAGCCTATAATCTAAGTCTAAAAATTAGCAAAATTTTAAGCTATCATACAATAATTTAATCAGTCCAGTATCTTCGGAGGAGATAGAGAACAATGATACAGACATACAAAGAAAGAGACCACTGATTTTATGGTATTGATTGGTAAATGTATTCATATAAATATTTAGATACCGCAATAAGTATATATAAATTTTGATTCAATATTTGTTCTATTACTACTATATTTGTAGAGTGTAAGTAAGTTGTAGCCTGTTTGTAGTTCACACTGTTGTGACGTGAAATTATGTTAAGATTATTCAGAAATTTTCTTACATACATTTTTTATTGTATTAATCACTTTATGCATGTATGTATGCACATTATTTTTTATAGTTGCAAATGAACTTCACTCTTGTTTTTGTGTCTGTCGATAAATACAAATGCATGCATCTATATATGTTTAGTAATTGGTAAAGATCTATGTACATTTTATATTTGAGGTCATCAGCACAAATATTACTTTTTTTTAATGCAATTTATAGTTACTTTATCAAGATAAAACTGTATAATTAGTCACTGGCATATAATGGTCCGGCAACGATAGGGGGTAAAAGATATTTCTAAAACTGTGAAAGTTGTAGGTAGTACTAAAATAGTTTTGATTGCACAGGGTTGCTCAAAAAAGTGTAACTCACCAATCTTACTGTTTTTAAATGGAATGCCCTATATTATGGTAGCGTAAACGTTTTGCGTTGAAATACTTATCGTTTTGATATCAAGTTTGGTTCTAACGTCAACTGTTGTGAAGATATTTTCGATTTTATGTAAAAAAGCTGAACTTCAGGCGGCTGCTGTAACAGAAAGTTATTGAAATTATTTTTCGTAAATTACCTTTTGAGTGTAAAATTGTGACTGGGTATTAATATTATACAGGGTGCTCAACATTTGCAATTTTAATATTTTTTTTTAAATGGTCCTTGTATGTTCGTGTATTTTTTAAAAGCCTTTTAATGAACATTCCTTTAATATGCTACTTCATGCCCCTAAATTAAACTGTTCTTCTGATATGCGTGCGTCAGCACAAAAAAACAATGTACGCCCCTTAAGATACTTGATTTCAAGGGATAACAAATCAAACCCATTATAATGCGAATTTAAACACTTTGAATTCTCCGGGCACAACAACAATCAGATTTTAAAATAAAAATCCAGCTACTGCAGAAACTAGAAATAACATATACGACAAAACGAAAAAAGAAGGAGAAAAGTAATTCTGAAAAGCAATTGAATTTAGGGCTAGGTAATAAAATATCAAAAGAAATATTGAAAGTACTTTTCAAAAACACAAAGGTATACATGGTGTTCCATTTAAACAAGTCGAAATGATATTTGCAAATTATGAAATACCTGTATAGCTGTAATACCTAGAGAACGTAAGGAGTAATATTTGAACATTTAACGTAATTAGGTAATTATGTACAGGATTTTGATGTATTCACTTTTGTTTTTATTCGTGTTTATTATTTCTTGCATCAACAATGAGTAGAGTTATATTGTTTACGTTTTGTTTGGAGAGCTTAAGTATTTAAATTGTCATTTTAACGGCGTTTTTTGTTATCCCTTGAAATAAAGCATTTTAAAAGATTTAAATTATTTTTATGCTGAAGCACGCATAGCTGAAAAACAGTTGAAGTTATATATTAAAATAAAGCTCATTAAAAAGGCTTATGAAAACTATGACTTTTTTATACACGATTTTTATATAAGTTCCATAGGTTTAGAACCCCCCCCCCCCCCAACGTTGCCGCTGCGTCAGTTTTGACACAAACTGACGCAAAACCTAACATGCTAACCTCGAATTTGACATAATTGTGAGCTCTTGTCATAATGACTTACAGTGCCACCAACTTTAAAATTTACCATACCAAAATAATTGTAACTAAAATGTCAATAAATGACGTTTAAAAAAACGGGTTTGCGTTTTAAATCTTCCTGCAACGTGAAAAAAATAGTATATGCAACACGGAGAGAATGCTATTTTGCTTCAGTGAAATTTCTGACTCTCGGGCTTTGCCCTCGAGTCAGAAATTGTACCTCAGCAAAATAACGCATTTCTCTCTCTCATTGCATAATCTACTATTATCCAATGCTTCCCAATAAATACCTATAACGATAGCTATTTTAACAATCGTAATATCAATATTACACACACGTGACTTTTTGATTACCATAACTTAACTAGTGAGCTTTGGTTTACGCAATAATGTGTAATGTCATTCGTGTTGTGATGTCACGTAGTAATTGACAAAATTAAAGCAAACTGTGATTTGAAACCAACATTTTGTTTTTGATGCTTCTTCTGAGTTTATTGAGAGGGGTGGATAAAATGTACTGAACGCGTAGGTATTAACCCCACGAGAAAATTGGGCCAAACTTTTCTCTAATGGGTAATACCTCCATAACGCTACTTGTATAGTAAATAACTACAATACACCTTAAATTTTGAGTACGTGTGTAGGAGAACCGTTTAATTTATTTTTCTAAATACATAATCTCTGCCAGCTAAGCTAGATGAAAATATTATTGAAACCAAAGCAGTTAAGTTTCTGTTAATTTAAAAACAAATGACTATACAGAGCAAACTCTATTGGTCAAGCTTTGCTTATAATATTATATGTTAATACAGTTACTTTTCTCGAAATTAGCTTGGTTATCAAATTTATCACATATTGCAGAAACTATAAATACAGTAACTAATTTGCTACATATCAACAATCCAAGTACAATATGGTTTCCAGTTCACTGCCATTATAATTACTTCCTTCCATGCAGTGCAATTAATTACTTGATAAAAGCTAGTGAACATAATATGTCAGTTATGAAATATTCATAAAAAGACGTAAAACATGCTTTGTTTGTTGCATCGCACAACAATGCACTTTTTAGCTGCGCTTTGTTGCATGTGCACAGCGTCTTTGGTACGTGTCCGAGTTAATACAGTCATTGTTAAAGAGCATGTGTACACTTGTGGGTTTAAAGTGGAGCCTCCTTAGCGAGCAGTTGCACTTTTGTTAACATGTAGAGGTTTTTACGTAATTTCAGTAACTTGCTCGTTACGCACATAAAATGGGAAAAGTTGCTATCTCGGTTTACTGCTTATGCACAACGTAAAAAAGATTAATAAAATTATTAAAGTGGCTGTCAACCTGACATCATATTAATTTACGACATAAATAACCATGCTATTCTAGAAATATGTGTATGAACTGCTGTCTACATTTAAACCGAGCTAGTAGTTCACAAAATTATATATATTCTTGAGGTTTACTAAAATTACGAAACCAAAATTATGGTTTCAATTAACCTAGATGCATAAATTAAAAGGAAAGGAGGCAGCAACACAAAAGATAAAAACAGATATGTTACAGTGTAATTGTATTATTCAACAGTGAACACAGTTGTTTAAATATAGAATGAACAAATGTTATGAAGGCAAAGCATTTTCCCAGTTAATTTTAATTTAAAACAATAGTATTTAAGACTCCAGTTATTATCAAAAAGTAATCGAATTATTATTTACATATTCGAACCAATAGCTTTGTAAACATGCTTGAATTAGGAATTGTATTGCAATGTTTATAACATTACCATATACTTATTAACAGAAGCAAAATGAATGTTGTTAATAAAATATATAATAAACTACATCTTCTCAAACAGAACAATTTGCTATTGCTCTTAGTCAATTTAATAGTATTCGAGGGAACCCCGAAAAGTTTTGCCGCTCTCATTACGCCATGGAAAGAAAATCAAATTTCTTGATTGTCATAATCATAATAGCTAGTCCAAGTTTTGTTAGTAGTGCTTGTAAATTTCATAGTTCGTTTATTAAATTCTGATTGATAAAACAAAATATCACAGGTGTTAGCTATAATATCCCTAAATATCTTCAAATATCGCAACGCTACGAGGGTATGGGGACCTACCAGCTAGACTTAGTGAAGACGGTGTGCATTTCTTTGAATGACGTTATTATCAAATATAATGAGCGCCAACAAGCCTTTAATTACAACAAATACTCAGATAGGCCGAGAACTTCTAAACTCAAATAATCGCAGCAAGCAGTAGTACAATATCTGAAATACAAAAGATAGCAGTAACGAAACCAGACACATATATGACATAGACAGTGCATTGAGTTTATTAGACAAACGTTGCATATAATAGTCAGTACAACAGATCCTAAACGCGTTACTTAAGCGAAATGTGCACCCCAAATAGCATTTTATATTAGCAATTAGCACAATTAAAGGTCAAACAAGTTAAATTTATAATACAAACTGAGAATAGCTTTAATTTCTTTACATTAATACACCTGAAGTTTGCAGTATGAATATCAATAACCCAGTTTAGCATCACCTGAGTCCTGAAGAGAATTCAGCCAGGTGTGCCGATTAAATGGTACGACACGCAGGTCAGAATGCTACGCCAAGAAGGTATAATTTCACAGCTTCTATAGCGCTGCGGCGACACATTTCATTAGGTCGTAATTTACTTATCTGATATATCGGGCTTCTGCAGTGGTTGATTAGATAGCCTCCAAACGGGCTTTTATAGCTATGCTGTAGCAGGTTGAGGGTATTTGCAGAGATCACCATCAGAACGCTCAGGTGATGTCGCCCAAAATCAAATGATGCTCTCAGGGCGAAAGAAATGCCCTAAAGTAAGCGGAATCGATGAAGTTTCGAACCTCCCGGATAAAGCTATAAATGCAATCAGATAATTGAACTACGCTACTAACCAAAAATGGATTAATCACTCGCCCTGGATTAGAGGCTTTTCTGGGAAACGATAATTACATGCTTCGTGTTAATTCGAGGCTATGTACGGAAAAGTAACGCTATTCAGTCGCAACTGGTAGTTTCTTATTTCAAAAAGGCCGAAACAAAAGATGGCTGCGCCATAAGATAAGCTATTAAAATATGTAAAACAAATACGAGCATCCTAAAAGCACCTAGTGAGCCTTGCCGGTATTGCAGATAACCAGATATTTGTGCATATGCGAACGGCCAATTAGGCTACGTTTATACGATTACGGCGCTGAAGAAATTCTAATGCTACGTAGATTTTGTACGCGTAACACAGGGTAATCGAATTTCTCACAAAAAAAGGGAATTCACTTCACGGAAATTTCGAAACGTTTACAAAATGTATGTGGTGTCTGCACCTTCAGAATCTACAGCTGTGCTGATATGGAATGCCTGCTGTTTAGAGAACTGCAGTCCAACGTTTTAGGAAAGTTCGTTTTTATAAAGCTGCTGGGAGGAGGAATCATTGTGAATGGGTTATACCTACTTACATAAGAACATTTAGAGCCAGAATTTTTATCACGCTATATTAAGTTTAGCAGATATGTAGAGCAATACACTGTTAACAAGCGCTGACGTCACTGGACGTGTTTACAATTGATATAAGTACTAAATTAAGTAACAATCAACTGTAAACACTTTATTTTAGTTATCCCAATTATAGATCACTTTATTTTAGTTATCCCAATTATAGATCTGGCTTTGTAAATTTACTAAAACATTAAAGAAAACAAACAGAAAACTTCAAGAAATGGATTGCAATAAAAACCTGTATTGCTCAATGAGTTTTCAGACAGATTATTTTGCAAGCTAATTTGTTTAAGGAAAATTTTATATTTTAAAACAACATATTACTAATAATGAGGATATACTTTGAGGCAGTTGGTATATATGGGTAAACAACTGCAAATCTGCCTGTCATATATTATTTTAATAAATGCCGCGGTTAGTGGGCAAAAAATTACAAGTAGCCTACGTCAGAGCTTGATTACGCAGGCTTTGGCCGAAAATAAAATCCTGGTGTATTATTAACTTCAAATAATTTAGTTTCAATATAAAATTTCACAATTTCTCCACAGCTGGTTTGGATTATTATTCTCTGTCTTCTTACACTTTGGAGTAATACAATCTATTACAAAATTGATGAAAATGCATTATAAGCCAATACATTGATTGCGGTATTTTGTAGTATTTTCTTGAAGAACCGACTTTACAGTAATCATAAGCAGTTTCCTTTTTAACGATACAACGTGCTTTATACAGGGTGATTCATAAGTATGATTTTAATTATTAAATTAAATGGGTGTATAGATTGTAGATTGCACATTGCCTAAAAATTAATTTTTTACGGAAAAATCGAATCAGGGTCGGATGCAAACTTTTGAGAACTATTGGCTAAATCATATAAGAGTACATTAATCAAATACATCAAATGTGGTTGAAATACCCAGCGAACTATTTTCTGCTTTGCATTTTATCCAAATTCGATCTTATCGCAACCACCCGCGCGAACTTATGTTCATAGAAATTCAGTTCGGTGTCCATCAATCAGTTTAAGTAATTAAATGTTTTTACTTCTCTCATCTAAAAGATGAAGTATTTTAATCGCGAAAAAATCACCTTTCCAGATTACTTCAGATCTTCACGTTTCAGAGTCCCTAGATGACGAAAAATAGGTTTTATTAATTTCGTATGTCTGTCTGTCTGTCTTTCTGTTTGTTTGCCTGTTTGTCTTTCTGTCTGTCTGTCTTTCTGTCTCTGTGTCTTTCTGTCTGTCTGTCTGTCTGTCTGTCTGTTGCCAGTATAACTCAGAAATTCTTTGTTGGAGGAAGAGGATATTTTGCATGCATATTATTTATATGCCTTCCTGGCATGAACAATTCGGTAAAATATATAGAGGGTGAGCACCTTAAAAAAATAAAATGCTTCTTATTATTGCTTTAACTCAAGAACTATTTATAACTTTAACTGGGCAATAGATAAAAGTAATAAATTGTACATAGCTCAGGTTTTACACTTGACGAAAATAGGACTCGATGGGCTCGTGGATTAGACGGACGGAGTTAAAATCGCATTCACAGGCGCTGTAGTTCGAATCACATGCCGGTAATGTTCTTTTTCGTTGAAATTAATTTAATTCGCATTACCAAGTGTTTTATTTTATGGTTTCAATATTATTACGAACGTGAAGATATTTTGCCTCTATTTTCTTTTGATTTTTAAAATTGTTCAGTGTCACAACGTCGGCTTGCCTTATAATAGCCTTACCTTAATTACCATACTTATGAATCGCTCTGCATAGCCTGAATAGTTATTTAAACAAATTCTGATCTGGCGCTTATAACATATATCACGCTATTTACAAATTGCGATATCAATTAAATAACTAGACTGTTACGACTGACCTCAATAAAATTATTGTAGCAAAATGTGATAAAAATAATTTGAAATAGTCATTATAGTTTTCTTAATCTTTCAGTTAATTTTTTAGATAACGTGATGATGTTGCCATTTTGTTTCCGAGGTAAAATATTATTTAACATTTGTTGCAAACAAAATGCTTTGCTATCGCAAGCACGACATCACAAACAAAATAATAAATCGCCTCTTTTTTCCATTCAAGTTTTTTTATTTCAAATAAAGACACAACATTCTAAACTTTACAAATACTAATAGTTATTCATTTGCTATGTGTAATGTTTACCGCAGTAAATTTAAAAATTGACAATTAAACATAACCTTAGAAAACTGCGGCACGCTAATATCAATTTACGTTACTTCCTTACTGTCATTAAAATTGTAAATTGTAATACGAGTGTTCCATTCACAGAAGTTTTCCCATGGTCTTTCCGAGCGCCTGCTACATAACATAAAATTTTGCTTACGACACGACGGCTTGGCACTCTGCAAAAATTTTGTCTTTCAATTTGACATTTGTCAAGACAAATGGACATTTTTCAGTTTTAACCAATCAGTAGGATTATCACCTGACATTAGAGTGCAGCAAGTGTTGATATTAGAGTGCGGAAAGTTAGTTCTTTCTACGCCGTCGCGTGGGGTCGTAGGAAAAAAATTATAAATGAAATGATAATAATTAATTTGAAATTTCAAATGTTACGAACTTGCAAGTGGTATCAATGCGTTAAACCAAAATTATTTAGTGAAAAGTAGTAGTTGTTGGCAACATATTGTCGATTTGATAATAAGAACATCAAGTAAATGGATTATATCATTCACATTCTCTTATAAAGTCTACGTCGAACTTAAAAACCAGCTAAAACATCTGAATCAATCCAATTATCTGAAATTTACAATACTGAACTATGACAATTGTTATCATACCTCTTAAATAATGCACAACACTAAATGCCGTGTTAAACTGGCAAAATTACAAAGGTTTCATTCAACGGTTTAGTATTTCGGGTTTTGTAAACAAACTTCCCATTACTTTTATTGGAATATTGCCACAGAAAACAACTACTTATTACGCCTATTTGTCGTGTTTTTTAAACTACGAAAACAACTACATTTCATTTAATAATAAGGAGGGTTTATTACTGCCTTACTGAATGGAACCACGGTCACTCACACGCTCCGTATAAACACACCCTTATTATTTCTGTGATAATGGTCTACTTGCAGCAGTCCAACATACAGCTACAGCTAGTTTTGAATAATACCTAACGTAGCAGGTCTGTCCAATCTTTTTTATGAACGACACATCCGTTTAAGCTTCAACTATGGAATGAGTTTAGCATCCTGATGCTATAAAATCCGCCATAGCAGTCTTTAGACTGAAATTCCAGAATTAAGATGTGGGGTAGAAAAACTATTACTGTCGGTTTACGAAAGGAATAAATACATATTATATTACGAATTTTTAATGAATTTCGATGCGGCTGACGCAATTTTGAAGTGGCAGATTGGGGTACCGTGGTAACCACCCATTATTCACCTAAATGGTACTATGACTTCATTTATGAAGTAAATTTAACTAGGGGTGCAGGTGAAAATAAGTGTGTGTAATCCAAATTAATTACATACAGAAAACGATGTACCATATGTACCCATAAGAGTAATATTACTATGTATCATTTGAAGAATCTGAAGGAAAAACGTATTTCCTTTCAAATCTCTGAACCTAGTTTAACCAGAATAGGCGCCCCTTTAGTTTATGAAAAACAGATGTTACCTACCTAAAAAATGCTCAATAAATCGGAACCTTCGGAGATTAATCTGAAATCATTTTTATAAGTTCCATTAAACTGTATTTTAAAAACGTCAAGAGGATTTTGTTAGCATATTTCAACGACACTGTTTTTTAATATCTAAGTAAAACATATAAAAGTAGGTAGAGACTCACATCTTGGGTGTACATGAACTAGCAATCTCTATGTACCCCAGCTGAGTCTTTCTTTCTTTAACTTGTGTTGGGAGAGACTGATTCTTTTTACTTTCTTTTACGATCAAGGAAGTATTGGATTCACCCGAAAAATTCGAAATTAAGTTTTCAACAGATCTTCACGTTTTAGAGTCCCCTGAACCCAAAAAAACATGTTTTTGTCCATTGGTTTTGTGTGTGTGTCTGCCTGTGAACCAAATATCTCAAAAACGAAAAGAGGTATGGCGTTGAAACTTCATATATAAGTTTTGTGTACTATGTAGATGCGACAGCAAGCTTTTGAAGAAAATCGCATAACGGGAAGTAGGTGTTTACTCTTGTGATTTTTCCGTCTTTTTCGATTTTTTCAAAAACGGCTCTAACGATTTTTTTCAAACTTCACATTTTTATTACATTTTTGTAAATACGAACATTTGTAAATTAAATACAAGATCACTTCAGTTAGATGTTAGAAGATAAGCCAAGCAAAGATGACGAAAAAGTGAAGAATATTTTACATTAAAATCTTGAAAACTGCTCTACTGTAAAGGAGAAGAGAATAATTCGAGGAATGGTGTTGGAATCTGAATTAACAATAAATGGACTAACTATATCAGTACGATGAAGATATTCAAGTATTGAGTATATCATTATCAGGAGAACGTATATATAGTCTTAAGATGGTACAAACTTCACTTATTTCGAACATGAATGCAGCACTTTTATAAAGACTTAGAAAGAGCACGTTAACACAAAATTAGGGAAGCAATAAACAGGTAAACATGTTTGGGAAAATAACGAAGTAGGAAATCGAAATGACACAGGTCAGGTACTTTTTAATTTCTTAGAGGAACATCAAGTTTTTGTGCTTCATATGCATGCCCATTAATGGATGTTTGCGATAACATTTTCTATTTCCTGTCTCTTACTTGAAGTGTGTATCAGGTTTTCCACAGTATGTACTCTGACCTATTGTCTTACTGTATTGCGCAGTCATAATATATTTTGTCTCTCTATTCGCTTTCTACCTTCAATCTTCCTATAAAAGACAAAAAACGCGATATAAAAATTACCGCTCTATATCGTTACTATCTCTTGTGTTTGTATAAGCTGCTATCCAGAATTATAACAAATAGAATTAGCAATCAACCAACAGAGCAGGCGGACTTTAGACATGGATAATTAGATATAGTAATGGATCATAACAAGTTATGGAAAAGTCATACTTATGTAATCTTCCTATACATAGCCTTAATCGATTTCGAGAAGGCATTTGATACAGTAGGCTTGGGCATTAGTAAACGCAATGGAGGAATGTAGAATAGACCATGAATAAAATATATACAATAATATGCAACAAATGGCGTTTATTATATAGATATTTCTAATTTTTTCTTCAAACAAGGAAATAAGATATGAATGTGTTAAAAATGTACATTTATTTAGAAGACTATTGTGAGGTATACCGGGTGACAATGAGACTAGGCCATCTTTATGGCTCTTTTATTTATGAATCGATTTGGATGAAATTTGATATGGGGATACTAGACATAATAATTTCTAATTAACGGATGGATATAGTTAAAATGGACAACTTTCGGTTTTACCGTAAGTATGAACTTTGGTTTTGTTAAATGCTAATGTAAATATTATAACAATTTCCTTTTTTAAATTTTTTATCATAGAAGGCCGTAACTGGAGAAAATTTACTTCAGTTACTTATAATAATCATCAATTAATCAATAACAAATCCTCCATGAACAAATAAAATTTGCTAAACGCGGTTTTTGCGCAAAAGCGATTTTTCTAAAATGGCACCTACCAAGGGCCATCGTGCCATTAAATAGAAAATTTAATTACCAATCTAAAGGACATGCATCATGAACTACTTTATGTATCTTTAGCTAAAACTGAAATTTTTTTAATTAATAAGATTGCTTGTAATTTGAGCTGTAGATTGCGAAAAAGATAAAATATACAGAGCTATCTATTTAAAAAATAAAAGTTAATGACATTTCATTTCCGGTGAAATTGGAAATCATGCATTACTGTACAATTTTTGGCCGAAATGGTTTTTTTACAAGAAAAATTTTGGAAAATTAATGTATTGATTGGTTTGCAATATTTATTAACTGTGGTTACTAAGGAAGACAACTACAAATATCTCTAGATTTTAACGAAGGTATAATGTTTGTTTGTCATTATGATGTTCCATTTGCGTAAAATTAAAAAGAAATGCAGGTGCATAAAAATGTACGTAACTCATCCAGAAACGCCTTTACAGGACTTGTAGGCTTTGAAGCTTCGCCTTCGGCAACGGCCTGAAATTTGCCTACGCGTCATGTAAAGATGGTCTTTCCGGACTTGTTACGTAAACTACTATTGTAAGTTTCATCCAAATCCCTTGATAAGTAAAGGAGATCGACACATGGCCCAGGTCTCGTTGTCACCCGTTATTGTTAAACTACAAGCCACTCTGTAGGTGGCGCTGCGGCAAAATGTGATTGCAATCGAATAGTTGTTGCGAGTTAAATGTCCCTTTTATCATTTTGTTTTTTTATATAAAGCGGTTTGTACAGCAATACTTATATGCATGTTGTTTTACGTGAACATGGTAATTTCCTGCCATAGAGTACATATTTATATAGTACTTATATAAAATATTCAAATGTGAGGCTCTTTAATGACAATATTCGAAATCGAATTATATGAATAAAATAAGCGAACGGGAAATTAAAGACATCGTTATGGTTTGTTATCGAATGTGTTTCATCTTAATTAGCAGCAAATGCTAAACATATAAGCTTTACAACTTGGAAGTGATATTTTTACGAGTATTTCCATAACAAATAATTGCAATTCAGACAATAAATCAGAATATTGTACATTATTAGTGCAGTTTTATATCAAATCGCGAGTTCAAGGTTTGTTTTGTAATCTCTGAACAAGTGTGTTTATGGGCTGAGGTCGCATGTGTACATTTCCAGAAGTGTATTTTCAAATTTTAACAAATGAGTGCGATTCCATAGAAAAAAACATGGCGATTGTACGTATGTGGGAATAACAACTAGAGAACTACGTGATTTGTCCATATCAAGGCACGTCACACAGTACGAAATGGAATAGAAATATATTAGTGGACAATTATTGAGGATGCATATATTGATAAGAATCAAAATTTCTAAATATGTGGTGGAGTACGACAAAATAAAAATTATTATTTTTTATATATTCAGTGTGTCTCACCTATTATCAGATCAAGCCCCATTAATATTGGAAAATTATGAATAGTCTGTGTCCACATTGAGGTAAGTTATTGATCAAAAATAAAAAACCATTCTTATATATAAACGTGTGATGCACAAATGTGTCTGCATCTTTGTGGCTGTCACGTTTTCATCGTCACCGGTCGGGCGCAGATTGTCTGCAATCGGACCTGTCGTCACCGTGATCTTCATAACACAACGATAAGCAAGTACGTTAGGTGCACATTCTTAGGCGAGCTGTTAGAGCGTCTGGCAATCGGACTCCGCCTAGGAGCAGAGGTTAGAATCCCACCGACTGAGATGGTTTTTTTGGCGAATTAATTGTAATTCATATTACTAAGTGTTTACAGCGTACATACAGCAAACAAGTAGAGACACTCATACCAAATGTTGAAACCTGTCTAGAGTGCCTGGGACAGTGTCTTAGGGAGTATTTCCAAGCTTGACTATCAGATGGCAGTACAAAGTTCTACCGATCAGAGCCAGCTACTGGTTCTGCTACCAATCATGATGTGAGCAAGTAGTGGCGCCATCTGTTAGTACTATTGGAAAGTACCCCCCTAGGAGCCGTTCAAGGTCATCCAAATCGGAATTTTTACATCAAAGGAACCGACAGTGAGTATCTCTACTTGTTTGATATATGTACGCTGGTGTTTAAGTGATATGTTTATCTATTTTATACAAAAAAATAATTTTTCTTGCGATGCGCTTTCTTTATTAAAGACGCTAAAACACTTCTGTACCGTTTTACTTCTCTCGTCTAAAATGCGAAGGAAGTATTGTAATTGCGAAAAAATCACTTTTCGAGATTTCTTCAAATCTTCACGTTTTAGGGTCCCTAGATAACAAAAAGCCGTTTTTTTCAATTCCGTCTGTCAGTTTGTCTGTTGCCGGTATAACTAAAAAATATTTGTTGAGGAAAGACGATATTTTGTATGCGGATTATGTGCCTTCCTGGCATGAAATCGAGAAAATGTTGGTACATATATACAGGATGAACACCTTAAAAATCAAATTCTGCCAATTTTTGCTTTAACTCAAGAATTATTGCTTAAATGAAAGTAATATTCTGCACTTCGTTCAGGTTTTTACCTTTGGCGAAAAATGGCAGATTTTGGAGCGAACATATACAGAGCGAGCACCTTAAAAATACAATGTGGTTTGTTTTTGCTTTAACAAAGAAATGTATATGTATGTATTATCTGTAACCTCATTTACCTTGAGGTGTCGAGGCTGGTGCTTTATGCGCTGGCATATGGCGGTACCATGATCAACTTGCCCCGGATTCGGGATACAGAGTTGGATCACGCCTTTGGTGCTTGCGCAGCAACCATTGTATGAGGTGTGTGTATTGGTGATGTGTTGACCTTGTTACTCTATCTCTTAGGTCTGTAGTTCTATATAAGTAATAATTTGCGCATAGCTTAGGTTTTATACTTGACAAAAATGGGACTCAACAGATACAGGATAAATGTTATGTAAGATAAATGAGCAACAATAGGTGCGTTCTGTTTAATACAGTCGCGCATCCCACAGATGCGAGAGATCCTGCAATGCGGCGTGCAACATACGGGCAGCGTTGAAATCGCATCCGCAGGCGTTGTTTGTTTGTTAATGGACAAGGTCTAGGCATGCAGAGTACCAGGTACCTTAGACACCGACTGCTTTGGTCATATGGTCAAAGTCCCACTTAGAATAGTTCGAATCTTACCGCCGGTAATGTGTTTGTTATTTTGAAAATTGATGTAATTTGCAATACCAAGTGTTTTCTTTGATTGTTTCAGAATTATCAGGAACGTTAAGATATTTTCACACCTAGTTTTCTTTGATTTTTAATTTTTTTTCGTGTCACAACTTCCAATTGCGGGTAACGCCCGTTGAAGATTTTTATATTTACAATTCAATTTTAAAAATGTAAGATTTATTTTAATTAAAGCAACGTCACCTATGTGGTGGGATCAAAAGCTAGTTGTTAGTTGGACGCTTGTTATTTCTGACTAGTCACGTACAGGGTGGGCAAATTTCGATGTTTTCGATAACTATAGAAGATATAGAAAAATGAACCTCCCATCCTTGACCTATTTTTGGAGAAAAGCTTAATAGTAAATCCAAGAACACTATACTAAGGACACGCAACTCCCGTTTCGAAGCGGACCGCTAAAAGCTGACAAGTAAGGCGGCCGTGGTGTACAATTATTCATTCACAAAACTCGTGAACTGTCAATGTCAAACATTTGCTGAGTGTAACTGGAAATTCGGATCATGTTTTAACAATTAATAACACACTTGAAATACACTCCATTGGATTAACAACCGTAAACTGACTTTTAACCGCGATTACAGGTTAATTTAGCTCGCTTCCAACTCTCGAACGGCAGTACACGCTGTCGACAGCGCCGCGACGGCTATCCCCGACATAAGGGCCGCTTTTATATACAGCCGTCATACGAAGTTGCATCTCCTTAGTATAGTCTTCTTGAGTAAATCAGAATGGGCGATCGTTTTTTGTTTTCGAGTTATAAACAATTTAGATTTTTTCCCTTTTCGTTTTGTGGCAATATCTCGCTTGTTTATAAAGTAGAGAAAAGCAATTTGTACGTTCTTCAGGCACTTTTTTGATAAGAATGCAGTGGCGTAGTCAGTTTTGTTTTGAATTTCGAGGTTCTATGGAATCTGATTCCCCTTGAAATTCTGCGGTTGGGCGTTGTTCATTTGATTAGTTAGCGACCCAATTGGCATTTATGAAAAAACTGATTTATGAAAAACTGAAAACACAAAATCGAGATAGCTGTGGAATTTGTATCAATTTATTTGAAACAAATGAATAACAATTTAACAGGACGTCAAATAAATAAAATATAAATTGATAAAAATTCCACAGCTATCTCGATTTTTTGTTTTAAATTTTTCATCAGTTTTTTTTCATAAATGCCAATAGTGTCGCTAACTAATCAAATGAACATCGCCCAACCGCATATTGCTGTATGCAGAATTTCATGGAGAATTAGACTCCATAGAAAAAAGTGGTGGCTGCTATTTAAAAAAGAAATGGCGATGACGTCATTACGGAAAGAGGTGGGGGTAAAAAGAATTGGCAACTATCAGAAAAGATGCGCGTTCAAAAAATTTAAGTATCTTCTTTCGTATGCGGTGGAGGTTCGCCAAATACGCCAAAATGTTATTTGGAAAAGTTGTTTACAATTGGAAGAAGGTCACAGCTACCTATTCCGAAAAACAATTTTTACTGGTGTTTCTATTATTTTTCTTAACACCCTGTGTATTACGGAAAATGGAATATTTCAAAGTTATTATCGGATGCGATAAGTATGTATTGTCGAACTTGAGTTTCGCTCACTTAGCTACCATTAAATTACGTTAATCGAAATTAGTGCTAACAGATCTCATGTTATTATACAAACTAAAGAGCCTTAAAAAATATAACAAACGATCCGAACTTCAACAAAAATTTAAAACAATTATAATTTTTAATTCAAATGTTATAGCAAATCTATCCAAAGAACATTTTTGTGTACTTTGAAAAATAGCGGTACTTTATTTCTGAGCCATTTTCATATTTTTGAACTATTCCCGTATTCGAAAGGATATATTTAAATTTTGGCAAATGCAATGAATAACATTTTCTGATAAATGGAACAATGTGTCCAAATTTCTGAAGGATACTGTGTAACATTATAAGCAGCAATCAAACGTGATTAATTCAATAAAACGGTCGGTATTGCACAGATACAGTGGCAGATACTTTGTTTAATCATATTTTTGCTATAATGTAGTGAAAATGAATAAATGACCCCCACATGATCCTCTTTATCATGATGGTACAACCAACTATGAGTTCCATATAAAAAAAATACAACATTATGGCATAACTCCAAATTTTAAACCTTTCTTGAAAAACTGACTCACCACTGTATTTTCATTGAAAATGTGCTTGAAGAAGGTAGAGATAACTTATTTCTATTTTCATAAATAACCGAGATATAGTCTGAAAACCAACTTTGGTTTATAACTTTAGAACAAAAGACGATAGCCAATTTTGGTTTGCACCGTAAAGCTATTCTCAAAAAAAGGAGATCTAGAATGAGAGGTCCATTTTTCCACATCTCCTATAGCTATCGAGATTTCCTATACATCGAAATTTGCCTACCCTATACATACACAGAAATAGATGACCATCTAATAATTTACCAGTAGTAATTTCGATATGACTTACAATAGACACGCTGTATACAAATATGTATATTTTGTCATGATTATGCTTAGAGAACATTACAACTTAATGTTTTCACAATGCTAATAGCATACACATAAAAATTACTTAGTTTTTTAATGGTTACAATTCGATCGATTATCCGCGAAATCCTCAAACAATATATTTTTTTCTATAGCACATGTTAAAGTGTGCTTTTATCAACTGAAAACAAAAGGTCAAGTTTTACTTTAACAGCAAGGGTAGATAAAGTAGCACTTTAACATCAAGGATAGATAAAGTAATTTAATTTTCTAACTTTTGTTTAAATTAAATATGACAGCTTCGTATTATCGTAGTAACCCAATCTAGCTACTGACATTTTGAAATGTGATTAACTGTCATTATTTTCTTTTGAAATTGTTAAAGTTCTTGCTATAGAAAAATATATTTTATCTACTTTGGTGTCACAATATGATTATTATAACACCGAAAACAGTGCTACAATAGAGTCCATTACAGCACTGTGTTTGCATCATTATTTCCATATGAAAAACATTGAAACAGTCTACCTTGTTTTTTGAGATAACTGACAGATAGTCACATTAATGAAATGTCAAAATTAACAGTTTTTGATTATTGTTTTATGCAAAGTAGATAAAATAGTATATTATACTCGTGCTACAATATGACTTCTTATTAAACTAGTATAATAATATACTATTTATTCTATAGCAAATGTTAAAGTGTGCTTTAATCGACTCAAAACAAAAGGTGAAGTGTTACTTTAACAGCAAGGGTAGATAAAGTAACACTTTAACATCAAGGGTAGATAATAGATATTTATGCATTAAGGGAGATATGAATATGTTTTTTCCCTGAGGTTGGTTGACATGTGTTACAGACCGAGGGCCTCTGGCCCGAGATCTGTAAGTCAACCGAAGGTAAAGAACATGAATATCTCCCGTGGTGCATACAATATTTTATCTACTAGCATATTCGTAAAAATAGTATGAAATTTCAAAATGTCATAATGACATTTAAAATTAGAATGTGTAAGTAACATCAAGGATTGCCTCATTGTATAGTTGCTAAGACGTTAATTGTAGTTGCATTGTTACCATGCGTTTGAGGGAGAAATAATTTGACAAGTCCTTTGGGAGTTATAAGTAGCTTTTCATATTTTGTTTCTATGACGAAAATGTACAATATCATGTTGCTAGTAGATAAAATAATTTAATTTTCTAACTTTTATTTAAATTAAATATTACAGACTTTCCGTATTTTCTTTCGAAGTTGTTATAGAAATATATTTTTTTCACTACTAGTCTCAGAACGCACCGTTATTGGCCTACTATTAGGTCGTGAAGTTGATTTTCGCCACTACGGAAGAGAAAGTAAAATAAACAATTTTCACCGTGGTAACTAATAAATTGCTAAGTTACCAAATATGACTATTTTAATTTTGACGTTTTAAAGAGCTGTATTGTCAGGTTGACAGTTACAATATTTTCGAAATTTGTTAGGAATTTAGGTATTAAGCCGTTTGGTAGTGCAAAAAATAGTATATACACCACGGTAGCGAATCGTCTTATAACCTTCGCGCTTTAGATACTTCGCGCTGCGCGCTCAGTATCTAATATGCGCTCAGGTTATAATGCTGCGCTTCGCTACCTTGATGTATAATATACTATTATTAAATTTTATATAGTAGTTTATTAAAGAAAAATCTGTCCATGACAGCAGTCAATTGAATTTATCTCCAATTTCATAGTAACGGTTTTTTAAGTGCTGGTTTGCTGTCATTTCCCAAAATTAGAAATGGTAACTAATATAAAAATAGTAAGCGAATAAACTGTAATAATGTCGCCTTTCAAGTGGACTATTTGGTTTAACATATTTAGCAAGAAATTTCTAATTTTTTCCTAATTATGCTGATTGTCTTCCCTTTTAAAATGTCATTACTTGGTAGTTGTAGGTTCCAAGGTTTTAAAAGAAAGCTATTCGTTATACTGGTATTATTATTACTATAATCAATTTTGGTTTAGTCGTAATAAATGTATTACGTCGTACAGAAAGTACCTATATTATTTATTAGTTTCAAAAAAACTATTCGCACAACTCATCGCTCTGGAAAATCGTGAAAGGAAATGCTTTCAACTAGTATGTATGTACTGCATCGCAAAAATGATTGAAATGGAAAATGTATGTAGATCAGACTTGATGACCTTAGCAGTTGAATTATGTATAAGTGCAGCCTGTCCAATAAATACGAATGGGAATTGGTTTGATAACGTGCTTATTCTAGGATTTTTTACTTTGGTAAATAGCTGTCATTATATATGAGTAAAGCAGTGCTGCTACAGGTTTTCTGTAATTAAAACCAATTAGCAACGGCCTTGTCTAAAGGTCAAAGACCTTGCACATTGGAACAGCATTTCTGAACTTAATGTTAAAATGTAAAAATGCGTTTCAAGCATTCGCAAGTGCGCTAAGAAGAAAGTAATTCTGAAATTTCATTTTCTTACTTGAAATAATGCAAAAAAACCTTTTCCCTTTTCAGTTTTACCGATTTAAACCAGTTGAAATTACGAATACTGGATATCTTTGTAAATTGTAATAAATATTATAAATTTGCAATTTTCCGAATAATTATACCGTATTCTAAGCAAGAAATAATTCTAGCTTTTAAAATTTAACTCACTTTTGGAATTATTGACAGTGACGTTTTGATATAATTTCAAATTTATTCACATCTCAGTTGCCAGTTAAAAGTTTAGATCCACACAGCTAAAAATTCTTGTCCTAATTTCTTTCTTTTTGGTAGCAATAGTATAAACAAAGAGCAAGGGGCCAGGAAAGCCCTGTTCTCCCCTCTGTACCAAATCGTGAAAATATTTATAAAATAATAAATAAATTAGCTCAAAATAATTATCTACAGTAATAGCTGTGAACAAGAAAACAATAAAAAACTAGCAGAGAGAACAATCCAATGCAGACCGTAATCGTCCATAATGAACTGTTTACATTTTATTTTAAATAATCCATAAGTAACTGACATTAATTCGACATTTTTAATACGACGGAAACTGATTGCAGTATAGGTATAAATGTGCAAGGGTCTGTTTATAAAAATTTTTATGGTAGGAACACGCCCTATGCAATAGTCTTCTTGTACTCATATTTACCTAGCTTGCCTCAAGTAACTTATACCATGTATAGTCGTATTTTCTAATGTCAAAAATTAAACCAAGGCAAGAGTTCTGTACTCTTAGATCCGCATGTCGTTATAAGAATCCAGACAAGGATCATACATAGTCTCACAATAATTAAATTGTGAGAGAACAAGTAAGTCACAAAGGATCATTTTTCATTTAAAAAATGACGGGTGGAATATAAAATTGATAAAAAGTTTTACATATGAGGTTATCAACATGATATTTAAATAGTATCTTGGTGTCCATATGAAAACCAAAGCTTTTTACAAGGTATTGTATTTGTAAAATATTATTACCAAATTTAATAACTATACCATCTTTAGTTCTCTTGCTTAAATCATCTTTGCTAAAAAATTATTACTGTTAGCTCAACTGGATTAACTTCAAGCGAATGTTTGTTAAATATATGAGTTAAATTATTTAAATCGTTATTAATATGACTAACAGTATCCATTTCAATAAATGAGAAAGAATAGTAAATTTGAGTATAGTCCACATAAAAGTGACAACTGCAATTTTTTATGGATGCGTAAAAGTTATATGTATATATAGTATATAAAGCGGTCCCAGGATAGATCCCTGTGGAACACCTCCGTCAAGAATAACCGCAATAGACACAACGCATCCAAGACAATTTTTTGGATCCTGTCATTTAAGAAGTTAGATATAAGGTCAACAGAACCAGCTTCAAAGCCTACGAAGCATAGTATGGCCTTAAGTGTATCATGATGAAGCATCTCAAAGGCTTAGGAGTAATCAATTAAAACTAGAACAGTGGTATTATATCGATTAGTAGCAATTGTATGTGTTAAAGCTGATACAGTTAAAACCAGGTGGGAATGCAGATTGTGTAGTTGCTTCAATTTTTGGATTTAAAAAATAATTTATTGGTTAACCCTTTCAAGAATTTTTATTTTGAATTTCTTCTATGTTTTATAGGAACATGTTAAATCCATAGAGAGCAATTAAGCAAATGTACTGAGAAACATTTTCTTGAAAGCAGTTTATTTAATTTACATTTTTTATGCTAATGCTATGAAATCAGTGCAAATAAAACTAATCGGCAGTTATACGCTACAAGAGCATTCTGTGAAATTGGTTTCACTGCACGTGAGATCGCTTCTGATTACTCTTTATCTTTCAACTTTAGCCTTTAAGACCTCAGGAGCGATCACCGCTAAATGCATTTTTCCGAAATTACGATGGGAGCAATTGTGACCTTTGACAAAGATTGTGTACTTTTTAAATAGTAAATACGTCTAATCGTTCTCATATACTAACAATAACAATCGTTTTTCGTATTGGTACTAGAGCTGTGTGTGTTCGATAACGGATGTAATCTCTCTGGATGATTAAGAAGTGTTTGCTAATATTGCAAATTTTTGGAAAAATTCGATAAATTACCAAAATTTAAGAAATTGTTGTTGTACGTTGGTAGGGAAGTTTCAGTAAACTTGCCACTAAAATTACTGCTCTGAATGAACAGGTACAATTAAGTTGTACATCTGCAAAACATATTTTCCCAGAACGCCTTGTTAATGTAGATTGGAGTGAGCGTTATCGTTCAGTAGGTAATTTAAAACTACTTGCGGTTTCGGGTAATGACGACTAACAAAAAGACGCTACACGTGTCTACTGGTTTATTTTTTTAAAAGGATGTGGACTGTCATATCATTTCATGTTTTGAAACAAAAATAATCTTCAGGAGTCATTTAACACAATTCTTTATTAATGTTTGTCGTTACTATAAAAACGATGTTTGAACAAATTTCTATCTGGTTTCAACTTACATGACGTCGTTTACCTAACAACTGGAAATAGTTTTTCTTAAACGAAGCACGCTGCATTTCTGAACATTTAAAGGTAGAAGCCATACTTAAAACTATCTGTAAATGTTATCTAAATCGTCTTGAATAGTACCATAGTTTGTGACAGGATTATTATAGATTTTGGTATCGTCTGCATAAAATGAATTTATGTAGTAAGGAATGTCTGATGTGTATACTACAAAAAGCAACGGCCCAAGCACCGACCCTTGGGGTACGCCACTTATTACTGGTTGCTAGTTACTAAAAGAGCTTTCACAGAAAACTCGCGGTCGAACAGAAACGATGTGATCCACTTCAACAGTTTACCTCGAACACCGACGTGATTAAGTTTCTTTATTGACAAACGTTTGGGCACTTTATCGAACCGGCGACTAAAATCAAGATAGACAATGGCCACGCACTCGCCACTATCGAGACTTCTGGATCAGTTGTTAAGGCAGAGCATGTGGTTACAGAATTCCTGGAAGTGAATCCATGTTATGGAAGAGAAATCTTATATTATAAGAACGCATGCCGACCGACCGTAAACACTGGCGCGCGCATATGCCGAGCGTAAGCACAAGTGGCGAGACCGTCAACAGCAAGCATTTCGTTTCTTTACGCTGGCAGGGCCGGACGTAGGCTGGCTACCAGCTTAAGCAAGCATTTTTATTGTTAACCGTTTCTTTACGCTGGCAGGGCCAGACGTAGGCTGGCCACGCTCGTTCAAGCCTTATATTATAAGAGCTGATGCTGCCGCTGGCGCGCGCACATGCCGATCGTAAGCGCGAGTAGCGCTTGCACACGCAGCATGAAGGGCCTGCATACTAGCAAGTGGCGCGCGCACATGTCGACTGCGCACAAGTGGCGACGCAGCAAGCATTTGTATTGTTAACGCTGGCAAAGCCGGACGTCGGCTGGCTACCATCTTAAGCAAGCATTTTTATTGTTAACCGTTTCTTTACGCTAGCAGGGCCAGACGTAGGCTAGCGAACGCGTTCTAGTTACGTGATAAAATGAAAGAAATTCGTGCAAATGGATCGATAATTTTGCCGTTAACAAACTTACTGGACTATAGTTGTGAAGATTAGGTTTGCCCCATTTCTTGAAAGTAGGTACAACAGACGCCGTTTTCACAATTTTGGAAGTTCCCGTTCCTCAAACGATTTTGTCATCAAGATACATAACGGTAGGCTCATATTTAATGTGCATTCCTTTAACAATCTTGGCGAAATGTTGGTTAGGCCAGGTGACTTCGTAATATTCAATTTTTTTAACTTATTATGGATCGCATCTTCAGCTACATCTGGAATTGGAAGGCCCCGTTCGATTGTATATGCTTCTTTAAACGTTTGTAAACGATTCCAGTTTGGTCATGAAGTCCTGGTAGATTAACTTTAGTCGAGAGATGTTCTAACGTGCTTATAAAATCGTTTTGGATTTCTACTGTCAGCAATTACGCGATTCATATTGCACTCTTGCATTGGACATTATAATTGCTAACACGTTTGAAATTGTCTTGTGGTTGTCATAGTGTAGTTGCCTACGAGATCGCTTGTTTTTGCCATAGTGATTTTACGGCGTAAATTTGTTTGAAGATCTCTGTTAATCCATGATTTTAACGCAAATGTCGTATGTGTAAAGATTGTGCCGCACCCTTAAACAAAAGGTGGATGAGCACAGCCCTAGCTTGCCGTAACTCTCTGCAGAAAATATAGTGTGAGTAAGGACTAGGCAGCGCGATCCTTAGGGTTAAATACAATCTTTATAAGGCAACAACATTTTGGGCGCCTGTCGTTAAACAAAACAAAAAACAAATTTAGCTACCAAAACAAATCACCAGCTACCTTGTAAGCCTCGCACTTCAAGCTAAATCTTAAAAAGGACATTATCAGGTTTATAAGAGATCGTAGGACAGTACATAGAAAATATAAACCAGTAACAGTTAATAGAATTTAACATTCAACAACAAGGTAACAAATATCCAGCATAAATAAAGCTGGAGACTCAACTAGGAGCAGAATGGGTAATTAACAAATAATTGAATTTGGAGTTACCCAAGTCATAACACACAAATATTATGAATTATTAAAATTCGAAACACACTGTAGAATACAACAAATTAAAAAAGGCTCGCGCCAGCATAACGTGGCAAAAATTGACATCTGGATGCCATACAAACATCCACTAGTGCTAGGCTCCTCAAGGATGCTTGTGGAAGTAAGCATTACGTACATACAAAATTTCAGCCACCTTAACCGATGAAATACGTACTAACGCTTCAAGCATTGCAAACAAGCTAGTATTTTCCGCGTACAGTTTGATAATGGAAGGCTTCGTGTAACTGTTTTCTTAGGCAAAAGCCCTTTACCGATAAATTAAACAAGCAAGCTGAAAATCAATGCATGTACTCACGAAACTTAGTTGAAACCACTACCATTGCGATCTTAATGGGGGTCTTGCCAGCCTCTGTATGGAATTGTTGAATTGTGCCCTGATGAGGATACAGACGGCTGCTGCAGCCGGAGGAAAGTCAAACCGTAGCCAAAACTGCTCGCATCAGGGCCACATGCCGTAAAAGCCGTTTGCTGTGATAAACCCGCAACAGGAGCCGATCGCTAGAATCCCGCAATTTTTATGAGCTTGATGCCTGGGAGCCGGTGTATTGTAGTAAGGGAATAGAAGCATTAGGCATGGAAGCGGGCTATAGCTGGAAATCAGCCTGAACGGGTTTGAAGGGACGTCGTTATGCGTACTTCAAATGTTACAGAAAATCGAGGCTTCCACAGCCTGATAGTTAAAACTAAGCCAAATCCCCGGAGGTGGCTTCTAAAATAAATTCCTTTAAGCTTAGCCTGCCTTGAACACGGCTCACTATCGACAGAAAGCCCGCACCAAGAAATACTTCGCAGGTGTCCTCTCGAAGGTCGAGCGTTCTATGGGCAAAATCTAATTCACGCAACGCCAAGAGCGGGGCACTCAGGAAAACCATATTCGACAACTCGTTGAGCATATGTAAGCTAAAGGCGGATGACACCACAATACCAAAACTGCAAAGCTCTAGCACAAAGAAAGTGCGTTCAATAATTTACTTACCTCAATTGAAAAGGCACGTTAGTAACTAGATGTCAACTAATAGTATATTGTGTCACAAGGGCTTAAAACGAGCATAAAGCTATTAGCTGACAGCTAAGGGCCGATAATGTATTTTCTGTATGTGTGACACACAGTTGTTTTTCGCTTAGCATTCGCCAATGAAAACCATATATGAAAAAATATAAAAAAAATTTATCTCTTGATCACAGTTGTGGATAGTAATATGAGAATTTGTAGGGATTTGGTAAGTGTTCGAAGTATTAGTAGCATGGTGACTTATTTCTATAGATGACGTTTGTTCATTGGAATTATCTAGATTAACTGGTATTTCATTTATTTGGTCGGAAATATTTAACACTTCAATTGTGTTATTTTTGCTACGGCTAGGCTGCTGCTCTTAGTTTGTCAAGATTTTTTGAGAAATATTAATCTTATTCGAGAAGCAGTCATCGATATATCCTGCAACTGCAGAAGAACGCCAACTTCCATGTTTTTGAGTGTTAGCAAATCATTCCCAGAGTTAGTAGGGTTGTAGAACCTGCGTTTGTACTAGGTTCAGGCAGTTTAGAAAAAGTGGAATTTTGCTATAAACATTTTTCCCGATCGGTTGTACTGTGCATTTATTATTCTTGTAATAAATTAATAGGCGATTGTGTGGAGTGTAGGTAGGTCTAAGAGGAACATATTTGTTGCATATTGTAAGTAGATTCAATCCATCAACTGTTTTATTTATGACTGTACACTTTATTGCAATTCTTTTTTGCTGGGGCTGGTAGCTCCGTGGTAAGCATCCTGATTACTGATCTAAGGGTCGAGTGTTCGATTCCCGGTCCCGACAAAAATTTTAAAAATTAAAAAATGTGGATGGATACCTCTACAGAATGCCATCATTCAGAAGTGATGTAAAGCCGTGGGTCTCATGTTACTACGATGTGTAGCAAGTAAAATATGATGTGTAGCATGTAAAAGATCCCTTACTAAGGTTGAAACCCCTTTTATTATTATTGTTCTTCTGATTCCTTAAAAAATTGAATGCATTGTCCTTGAGTCAAAGTTTTAGACTTTTTGGGCAGGTAATATACATAATTTTGTTTCCAAAATGTTCGAACTTTATGAAAATTATGAAAATTTATTATTTTCTTGACTGTTCAACATTGAAAATTTAGACCATAGTGTACTTGCAAATACAATCTTTGATTTTTTCGATAGATAAGCAAATAATACATAGGATTTTTATCCTTAGCAAGGGATATTTACATACTACACATCGTAGTAACATGAAATTCACGGTTCTACATCTCGTCCGAAAGAAGGAATTGTACAGAGGTTTTTCTCAGCAGCATTCATTTAAAAAACACATTAACTTTACCGGGTTCGAACTTGCGACCCTAGGATCAGTAGTAAGGAAGCTAAGCGGTAAGGTACCGACTAGGTGATTACTTTTAAACCTGTTTTATTAGGATATAATTTTGGATCTATGTTGGTGCATTTATCACCACTTACTATTATCATTTGTAATTGTCTTATCTGTACTAAACACAATATAAATTAACAGTACGAAATGACGAGCGTGGCGGATAGTAGGGAATCAAGTTTTAGCAAGCATATCCGTATGCAATCTTATAAGAAGATAGAAGAAGATATTTTTTAAAGTTAAGATGTCATTTAAAAAACTGTTCAATAGCGAAAGAAAAGACAAATGAAAATAGAGCGTTTACGTAGAATATGGATGAAAGAGGAATTGTTCAAGTGCACAAAGAAAAATTAAAAGTGGCCAAAAGTGGAATAATATCAGCACACTAAGTTTTATTAAAACAATGCCTGCATGTACAGGGAAGCTTCATTCATCGAACTCTAAAGATGACAGCGGTTTATTTGGAGAAATTTAAAGAAAACAGAATAGATAACCATTGTGCAGTCCATATGTAAGTGTTGGGGTATACTACTTTGTAGAGATGTAATTTTGCCTTGTTACTAATTTTTCTATTTCCTACTACAGTATTATTAATTTGGTAGTACACTTTGCTTGTTTTGCTTGCTCTGTTTAATATTTCTTTGTCTATCTTCTCATCTCTGGAGATAGTTGTTGCCAAGTATTTGTAGGTTTTGAATTGTTCTAGTGTTAATCCATTTAGTCTTATTCTTAAGTCTTCTCCTTGGTTTCTTAGTCTTTTGGTTATGTTCATTATTTTGCTTTTATTTCAATTTATTTTCAATCCCTTGGTTCTTTCCATTCATTTAGTAGTTGCTGTAAGTCTCTTGTTACTGGCAAATAGTATGATATCATCGGCACAGACCAGATTTTGTATCTGTACCGGCTGCATATTCCAGTTTCCCAGTTTGAGCAATCTTGCATTTCTCTTGAACTTCTTTATTATATTATCCATTACCAAAACAAACAAGAGTGGGCCCAGGCTGTTCCTTTGTTTTATTCCCTTCTTAATTTTAAAAGGTTTTGAACCAATCGCATTTAATCTAGCTGCGCCTTCCATGTTCCTATAGATGGTCTTTATTGCGTTCTTTAGTTTCTTTGTTTTCGTTAGGTTCATTTAGTATTTGCCATATATGGTGTCTCGGTACCATATCGAACGCTGACTTTAAATCTAGAAAGGCCATGTGTTTTTCCATTATCATGCGCAGGGTGAAAATGTGATCTTGTGTTCGTGTTCCCTGTCTGTAAGGTGCTTGTTCTTTCTATAGTTGTGTTTCGATATTTTCCCTTAATCTTCTTTCTACTATTTTCGAGTAAACTTTCAACGCTACTTGTGTCAGGCACATTGATCGATAGTTAGCTGGTTCTACATTATTGCCCATTTTATGTATTGGGATTATTAGATTTTTCTCCCAATCCTTAGGCATTTCTTCGCTTTCCCAGGTTTTGCGGTATATCTTAGTGAGCCATCTTATTAGACTGTTTTCCCCATGTTTCAGTAGATTTGAGGATATTTCATCTTTTCCTGGAGATTTTCCATTTCCTAAAGATTTTAAAGCTGACTCCATTTCTTCCGTCATCTGGATTTCTCCTATTTTCTCTTGTTGAACATTTGCAGTTCCTTGTATTTCATTTTCTATTTGTTCATCATTTGAAAATGTGTCTGCATAGTATTTTCCCAAAGGTTCTAGAATTTTTCCGATATCTGTTTCTATTTTATTCTCCTCATTTCTTATACTCCTTGCTTGACGTCCTTTGCTCTTTAATAACTTTTTTACTATTGTCCAGAACCTCCTCTGATTTTCTCTAAACGATTGTTCTATTGTTTTTCCGAACGCCTCCCATGTTCTTAGTTTGGCTTCTCTAACTGCGTCTTTCGCCTCGTTTCTCATTTGTTTGTGCCTTCCTTTGTTGTATTGTGTCTTAGTTCTTAGGTGTATTTCCCATGCTTTTTTCTTCAACCTTATCTTTTCTTTTACGGTTTTGTCCTACCATTTCGCTCTCTTTTATCCCGCAGGTCTCTACCTACTTCTTGTAAGGCTGTTTTTAGTTCATTATTCGCCTTTTCCATTTTTTGTTTATATTTCATATGACGTTTGTTGCTGTTTCGACATATACAAATCAATGCACAAATAAGTACAGAAACAAATATATTTCCCGATTATTAACTAGCATGCTAACACTGCAATATCGGGAGTCAAGCTAGAGTTCCTTGGACGATCGCGTAAATAATCACTTGGGTTTTTGCCCCGATAGTGTTTATATTTACTTCTGTCTTATTGCTCCAGCGAAGTATTTGTGATCCCCCCCTTCCCCGCTCTGACTCGTCTGTAAGAAAGAGCTGGAAGCTTCAGTTCTCGGATGTACTAACGGCCAATTTGTCTTTGAGGATTTTGCGTCAGCGAAGGGGTTCATGGTCCTCCAACTCATCTACCTTGGTGGTCAGAAATTCCTTCATTTTTCTAAATGCGTCAACGGGGTGATTGTATCTTCGACGTCTCAAGCCTCTTTAGGTAATAGTCCGTCAGTCCGCGTTCGACGCCCCAGCAGTTCTGCAATGCGTGTTAATTTCTGGTGCTTTCTTTGTCAATTTTAAGAGCACCAAATGCTGCCATATGATCGGTTTATATTCATCGAAAATTGCTCATCGAGAATTTATGCGCTTCATTCTTTAGCTCGTTTCGTGGGGTTACTAATTGCCGCTGTACATGACAGTTTGTGCTCGTTACAATGTTATTAAAGAAAGTGACCACAATGGATATATCAGCAGAGTTGGTATTATAATAAATGCCTGGATATACAGCGAAGCTTTACTCATCTAGCTATATAGAAGAAATCTAAGTTTCGTCGTTTCCTAATTTAATCTATAACTCTATTTCTGATTTTACATATAGCAGACAGTGCTGATCATTACGACATTTACTTCTTGTTTTCATTTCAAAGTGAAATGTCTATAAAAATAACCAAACTAGCATCGAAACGCAAAGCCATATAAAAGTTATCAAAATCAAACTCAAAGATGCATATCATTATTTAAAAAATAAAATTTGATGGTGGGTGGCAGTGTGAAGATGAAGCGTTGTCGATAATTGCAAGAAAGCCCTAAAAAATTTTCAATCTGCAAAAACTCCGAAGTAGGCCTACTATTGCTTAACTTTTATCTAACTTAATCTTTTGAAATACGTAAAGTTACCGCTGAGTGAGTTGTTTTGTATAACACATAGAGGATATAGAGCAACCACAAGTTACTGAGTTTAAAATAAGGTGGTTTAATCAGCTTAGAATGAAAGTATTTAGCTTCCGTGTTGCTAACTAATCTTATAATTATTTATACATTTAGACCCTTATTGCTTTCTATTTAAATTTGTTGTCAAAACGAAAGTGATGTTTAGTATAATAGCTTAACATAATGGGAGCAAGATCATAATATCAGCGTGGATGGAGCACAACCGCTGACTTACGTCAACCTCATTATACGACAACTAATTATTCTAATTGTGTACTGAATGCCATTGCAGGGTATTCGACCCTTTATTCGTCAGGCACTCGAACGTATAATTAAACCTCATACTTGTTGCAGGAAAAAAGCTAATCCTCCAAGGAATCTCGGGCAAGTTCAAGTCCGGAGAGCTGACGGCCATCATGGGCCCCTCAGGCGCGGGGAAGACCACTCTTCTGAACATACTTACAGGATTTCAGTGAGTTGAACAAGCAAAATGCCGATTGAGTTGAGAAGGTCGCGTCAATTGCGCTATCGCGTCCTATTTTCTTTTTCAATTTCCTTGGACGACTTGTCATAATGAACTCCATACGCCTGATAGCATTTTTCAGTCAATGGTGTCTCCTCCCTTTAATTGGCGATTTGTAAAAGTTCCGCGGGCGATTAGATTACTGCTGAACTTCACTTGAACTCTTGCTTTCTAGTAGCTTCCAATGAATGCAACTATGCTTTCTTATTGATATTGCAGCTATTGCAACAAATTTTAGTAAATTAATAACAATGTTTGACGTTGCTTTGAGTCGTAGTTGTTCGCTTATTATATTTTGCTTATTTGCAATATAAGATTAATTCTTGAAAATTGAAATTGTGCGAGTTATCAATATCAGAAAATCGGGTATATCCGGGTACATCTATTTTTCCCAAATTCAACTGTTAGAATAAATACCTTAGCAACATATGTATGAAAATAATTGACTGTTACCTGCTTTGCTTTCATTTATCAACAACCATTTGTATGATTGGCTCCATGTTTTGAATGATTGTCAATAGGGTAGTGGAAGAAATGGTAATAAGAGCGGTTACCTTTAATATAAGTGAAGATACTATTATGAAACTGAAGAAGCGATGCAAACATAATGGTAATATAAGATGAAAAGAACCATTTAGTCGTCCAAAATAATGGAATATAGAGCAGGATGTGGCAGTGGTAATTTGTTTGAGTCATAATTCATTTTATACTGCAATTGCAGCTAAATATGATTAAGGTATCAAATGCGAAAAAAAAATCTTCTTACCAAGGGAAACAAACAAAGCAAATTAAATTTTGTGTGCATTAATGCTACAGAGAACCTAGGATAATTTTTTTTTCAGATGAAAAACCATATCAGTCAATTTAATTATCTTCCTCTTGATACCGTCTACTGTGAAGTTGGCGTTCATCATTGTAATGTTTTAAGGTGGTTAAGTGGCAATAAAGAAATACCACCCAACTTTGTATTTTCGTTTATTCGACAGAACGTTACAAGGCTCAAACTATGAATGACTACCACAATTGTTAGCTACCCTGCATTTGCTTTGACCCCCTGTGGTTGCAGGTAGCTGCTGGGCTTCAAAGGTCAAAACTGTCCTTCTGTCGGCACAAACGCCACAGTCATGGTAATGTGGAAGAAAATGTAAGTTTGTTGTGAAGTCCGTATTTTGATATTCTTTAGCCAGAGCGTTTTTCTTCTTTGTCCGAGTTTGCTTTGTATCTTTCTTTTTTATAGTCTTCTTCATATTTTTTTGTGTCATTTTCAAAAACAATTTTAGAGTGACTCATCATTTCGCATTTGCATTTTTAGGAAGGCAACAAAATTTGAAACTATAACCAGTTATCTAGAAACCTGTCCTAATGCTTTATCGGGTTTCATATTCTTGAGAGCATCTTTAGTTTCTTCTGTTGTTTTGTCAAAACCAATTTTCTCGTCAAAACTTTTATTTTTGTTTCTTTGCCGATTGTCTGTAAATAATTCCTGCATGTAGTTTTTCTACAGTTTCAATTTCGTTTCAATAAATCAGACACTACCGGGTGATTATAAATGCTTTTCCATCAAGTTTTCTATGAAATATTTGTTGTATGAATAATATGTGGGTGGCACTGTAAGTTTATGTCAATTTTGAGGTTTGCAGGTTAGGTTTTGCGTCAGTCTGTGTCAAAACTGACGGAAAACCAATTCTGATAACCTCGAATTTAACATAGACTTACAGTGCCACCAACATACGAGTATTATTCATACAACCTATATTTTAAAGGGAACTTGATGGAAAAGCATTTATAATCACCCGGTATTACATTCTTTAAACTAAGTAGGATATTTACATCTGTTTAATTTACCTTCTAACTCTTTAAATTTTTATAGAAATTAAGCATATCGCTGTTTTGTTTTAGGTATTCAATTTCTTCACACTTTTGTACAACCCACGTTTCTTTAGCTTGTAGAATTTGTTGGCGAATTTTATTTTGAATTTTTTGATACTTATCCTTGTTAATTTTTGATTTGTCTACGATTATACGTGAGCTTTATTATATTATTTGTCGTCCAATCGTGTTTGATATTGGTTTTGGTCCTTGCTGAGTACCTAGTGTGATAAGAGCAGGTTTGAAGGTTTATACTTTCTTTGTTATGGTCGATATATATTTTTTTATTTCGGAAAGTTTCGTCAACATGCAAATTTTAGTAGTTGTTCTTTTGCATTAACATTTCGTAGTCAATTTACATCAGTTTCATCTTTTACTGGTCTGTTTATTATTTTTTTTAGTTGAATTTTTACTTTTGCTATTGGATTGTTACTAGACCATGCACGGCACCAGGGTAAGCTTTTATTGATTTTATAATATTTCTGTATCTGCTATTTATCGTGATTTATCATGACTGCCAACATTTCTCTCTTCATTGTTTTGCGAGGATATCCAAATGTACGGTCGTCTCTGTGGTAGCTTAAAATGAATGTTCTCCAATTAACTTTCCAACATTACCTTGTCCCGCCTTAACATTGATATCATTCGTAACAATAGCAATGTCTCTGTTTGATTAGTTTTAGTATAGTGTTAATTTTTCCATAAAATTATAAAACTTCGTCGTCATCTTTATTAGCAGTGGAAGCATATACCTACACGATGTTGAATTTTCTATACTTGGCCTTTACTGTAGCAACATTACACGTTTAGAGAAGGGAACAAAGTTTACGATTACATTGATTATGTTCTTGTTTGGCATGAGTGCTACTCCATGTCAGTGTTGTAATCGTTACTTCTGGAGTAGTAAATCATATGATCTTTTCCCTTCATTTGACATAGTATTAAGTTTGACCAGCTCATTTCACGGATGCATAGAATATCTATATTTAATATTTGCATATCTTGTGCAATGTTTTATGATTCTCCAGCTGCATATATGTAGGTGACGTTCCATGTTCCTATTTTTACATTAATTAACTTTTGTATGGTATTATTCAAAACTGCTTGCCCTCCCGGTGATTAGATTGGGGAGCTGAGCCTCCAGAATGGTTGACCTTTAATCAAGGCTCCTCTGCATTTAAAGCCAGTTTTTCAACCCAACGATAAAAGAGTGCCCTATTCCCAATAGCCCACCCACCGTAAGCTGTTGGCCACCAAGATGAGACTTGCTTATTCCGACAGTTATTCGGTCGTTAATAAAACCGTTAACTTTTGTGCTAGTTTTTTATTTTCTTGGTACTTACTATATCTAATAGGTTTTCCCCGATTCGCCACCTGGGGAGGCAGCCGATTGGGAATTTAGCAAACCCTCACGGGCTTCCTACATGAGGTGTATCATACTATACCCCCTATCTCGTATAATATGTCCAAAGTAGGTACTTTACTTTTCTACTTTTTATTATTTTAATTATTTTTAGCTCAGTATAATATTCTGTTTAGTACTTCTAGCTGTCCAGGCAATTCTGATCATCCGCCACATCTACATCTTGAAGCTATTCATACGTTCTTCTGCATCTCTTCAATTTTCAAATTTATAGAGAACTAGAGGCACTTTATTAGAACCTATTTAACCGTAACGATAATTTCAAATTGCATAGTATTTTATTATTTATGTTGTGTCCTAGATCAAACACACTTTCAATGTCGCCATCAGTGACTTGAATAGATGTGTTAGGATCATTTGATTCTGAGAACAATATTATATTTGTCTTAGTTCTTAGTATGTCGTTAACTTGCACGCCTTTTGATCTGTTCTCTAAAGCCACCTGTATTATTTTCTCAAAAGAGAAATTTCTATTAACCAATACATTAAATAGTAACGTTACCACTCTTTTGTGAACACTTTTTCCTCACAAGTGCTTAAAATACAATTTAGTAATAACAGGATCCAGACCCACTGTACAAATCGCTTCCAAAAATTGTAATTGTTTTGTTTCTTATATAAATGTAGGTTTGGTAGATTCGGAGAGAGATTTTTATCGATTATTCAGATTAAATTAATTGCGAATCGATTCGAATGGTTAATTGAGTCGGATCACAAATGCATTGAAATTGCTAATAACGAATAGATCCAGTCGATAATCAAATAAAATCGTTAATTGGTTCAAGTTGAGGATTGAATCCGGCTGTAAATCGTTAATCAGGTCGATTTGTAAACAATAATAATATAATATAAAAAATTCGGTTATTGTTAAAACACCTTAAGTAATCTTTACTTCAAATTAAGTAAACCATGAAAGCCCATGAAAAAGTTATTAACTTAGGATGTTTTAGTACTACATTGGCTTCGATTAATCGAGTTCGATTATCTGGCGTAATCGAATTAAATCGGTTTCTGTCTTATTACGAAATAGATTAAATTAGCTATTTCATTAGATCTTGCTTATTCTGTTCGATCTTGATGAATTGGATTCTATTAAATTCGATCCGATTTGATTAAGCGATTTTGATTCTACTGGCGAATCCAATTGATGCGAATTGAATCCAATCAAATCGATTCATGGATTATATTACCTAAGCCTAATAATGACAAAATGACGAAACAGTTAAATATTGATAGGAAAATACTATTTAATCTAATGTTAATTTCCACGTTTTTGAATCAAGAAAAATGCACTATTTTGTAGAATTTAAAAACACTCCTAAACTGTGTTATACATTAATCGTTATCTTCAACTTTATGGGTTTTTTCAAACTGTATAAAATGTCTGGATCAAAAGCAATGTTAAGAATGTGAATATAAACTGAAGACAATTTGTGAATAATAAAATAAAATAAACAAGACATGTAGTTATACCGAGCAGCCGGATAAAAGGAAAAATAACAGCAATTGATAAATGGGAAGAGAACCTGTTTGGTGAAGTTCGACGCAAATCCACAGCAACATGTTACTGCGATCAGTCTGGGAATGCAATACAATCAAGTTTTTAGGCTCCTTAGCAGCACTTTAACACGTCATGCATAAATGTACTAAAATCCCTACTAGAAGGATGCAAAATAAAATGTTTTGTTAATTAAACCTAAAATATGTCGTTTTACGTAATTTCGCATATCGTAATTTAAAATGGAGTATGCTAATATAATGTAGCTGAAAGTAAACTTGGATAAATATACGAAGTTTAATGTGTTTATTAGTTAGTTATGACGGGTACCTAAACAAGGCATAGCCTATTATTATAGTAAAGTGGTAGGTAGCTCGAATATAGCGCGACGTCCAACAAAATAGTACAACCATTTGATATATTATAAATTTAATTTAAAGTATGTGTATGCCATATCTTAAATTATTATGAAAATAAGTTTCTGTGCGGTTTAGGGTGGAAGGTGGAATTGAAATTGTGTGATATAATGTTGTCGTAATAACAAGTATGCTTGTGACACTTTCATTATGAAATTCTATTTGATGCGTTAACTTCTATTTATGTTATGTAAAATATGAAATATTGGTTTTCACATACACGATAAAACGTATTTCATTTACTTAAAATCAAATTCCAGCTAAAATTGAATGTTTTATGCTCAAGCTTTAATTTAGTAAATCTAATATGGTTTTCTTAAAATATAGATCAAAAGCTCAGTCTTTCTTGATTTATTTAATTTGATAATACAATTTTTATAAGATTTTTACCTACCTCAGAACTGAGGAATTATAAAATGAATAACGAAAATGTAAGAGTCTTAGGATTATATGTCGAGGCATATTAGACAAATTTTAAGGAAAATCTCAGAAAAGATAATGTAGTCTTGATTTTTGGCACAAATGTTCCTTAGTACCCTAGGAGCAACTCTTTAAAAGTCCCTGTCTCTAGGGTGCCGCCGTCGTAGTTTTTTGAAGCGAGAATCAGAAAAAGAGACCACGTGTTTATTAGAAAGAATCACGATAAAGTACCTTATTCATATTACAGAAAAATATTATTAAAAAAAGTTGTTCAGTACCCAAAATTATAGCGCACTGCAAAATTTCAGAAATCTTGGCCTACTTTCATGAAATCCTAATAAACACGGTTTCGTAAAGGTTCTTCAATACTTCTGAAATTTTGTATAAAGCCATATTTTATATCATAAACCACTATTATTAATGATGTTTTGCCATGTTCAAAAGATAAAAGGTATTATAGCTGAACAATAGTGGCTTGTATACCAAGGCACTGAAGTTTTAACTTTTTATCACGTATGTGCATTTAGTTGCCTTGGCCCTTAGGGCCAAGGCAAATAAACCACATGCACATTTTTTTATATAGAAATCTATTATGCCTGTGTTATATGTATATGTATACGCTTCAGTGAAGTTCAAAAATATTACAACAAATTATATTTTCTGATTAGTAGCTTCATTTATATCCTTCTGTCCCCTCCTAATGTAAGCTGAGAGCCTGTTAATAACCACACAAAGTATGGTTTTATAAGCCATATTCGGCCGCAGTCGGGGTAGGTGGCTAGCCTAACCCCTTGAATTAAGAAACAATGCCCTTCTACAGGGATTACGACCGCCAAAGGTGTTGGTATGGTGTCCGTAGATAAAACCAATGTCCGGGTGTGGGGTTAGAACCCACTACCTGCGCTCTCCTCTCGGTTACCCGCTCTCCATATATCCAAATATAGTTATTTATATGCTTTAGTATTTTAGGTAGTACAAAGAAAGACAACTTGCAATAAAAGCCTATATAATATCTATGAAAAACTTATAGTTTGAAAATAAGGTATTGACAGACCAGTGAAATTTAAATTTAAGCATAAAAATGTTCTTATGCCTCTAAAATAGTGGGTATTGGTATATTGTAGTGCATATTTTTTTCTTAGAGTAATCTTTTCATAGGTGTATTACATTAGATTAGAAACTGAAGTATAGTTCAGATATTTTCTTGTCATTTAAAAAGATATAATATATTCAAGCAATTTTCCAAAAGGCCAATGTTTTGTAAGTAAAATATTGTGCAAATCAAAAGTATGCTAAACATATATATTTATATATGTAAGAAATACATTTAAAAATTCCGGGCCTTAAATTGTTCTTTGGGATGTTTACAGTTGTGTGTTCATAACAGTGAACCCCGGTAGAAATCGTACATAAATAAGATTCTTCTTCTTCTACATAGTTTAGGTCCTTGATCTATTTATATCGACTTTAAGATAAATAAAATTTTATCTATGTTAAATTGGTTTACATGTGACAGCAATAAATATGTATATTGTCTATGTGGAAGTGTTAATATAGAAATGGTAGGTTAACCACAGCCGTTATATTCACAATAAGATCAATCCTTGAAAAATGCTATGCATACAATATAGATGTCGACCAACTGTACATAGAATAGAAACCAGCATATAGTAGCATAAATAAATATAACATAGATAGTGAAAAATTATGGAACTCCAAAAAGCTAGTTACGCTACCGGAAATGGCAATGTTACATACAAAGAAAACGAGTAAACCCATCCAAGAATTTCGATGTGAAAAAAAGGAGTAGGTAAGGCGATTGTCCTCAATGCTATTCACCTCAATATTTGTATTAGAAGGATGGATACAAATTCAGGAGGAAATATATTGTAATGGTTCTGTACTTCTACATATGAAATTAAAGAAATAATTGTAGAATAAAAATTGGAATTGGTTTATAATGAATAGGTAAATAATAATACATGTTCAGTAACCTGATATTATTTGAATTTAATTATTAAATAAACCTTGGGGACTAAAATTATAGATACTTTTATTTGGAAAAAAGCAATAAGTCACTTTGTTCATCCTTGTAACGGCAGGTCGAATAGTAAATTTGAAATAAAGGCATGTAAAAATAGGCGGATAAAGGAAATTTATAATAATGTAAACATTTATAATGGAATTTGTGGAAATACGCTAAATGCTATGTAGAGAATGGAAAAATAAATGTTTGTTTTCATTATTTTTTCCTTAAAGGAAAATAGGTATGTTTTAAATGTATAAAGTAAGTATAAATTATTCAATAAAGGTAAATTGAATAATTTACACATATAATACCACCATGAAACATAAGAATGTGTTGTTATTGACATATACTAAAGAATGAAATATTAATATCAAGGGATGTAAGGTATATGTAGGATGTGGTTTGTTGGAGTTAGTAAATTGGCTGTAGCGAAGCTCTGCATAATTGCTGTGATCTAGTGCCGGAATATACAGAGTCTGCAGTGTCGAAGAGATTGTTATTAGATTAAACTGGTATGGTTTTTTTTTAAATTGTAGCGAAAAGTATCTGAAAAGAAAGACTTATTATAAACATAGTAAAACATGTAATATCTTATCTGAAGTGATTTGAGAGGTAATATTTGTAAGAGCAGTTGAGTAGAAGGTTTGGATGGATTATCATCAGCGTATGTTTTAGTTAAAGAGAAATGAATCTACATAACTACCTTCAAGTTTGAACATACAATGTAATATAAAAAGCAGAATAATAATGAATACATGTCTCAACTTGAGTAAGGGGATTTATGTTTAAATAATTTATTAACTGATTTAATTAACTATATTTCTTTAGTACACCGGGTAATTGATAAATATGACAAGAGTAGGTATATAGTCGTAAATATCTGGAGTTAAGTCAATCTAACATATAAAGAATGCATCTGTATGGAAGCTTAGCTGAAGTAAATTTTGATAACAAATAATAATTGTTAGTTATAGAGAGACTCTTTATTTTAAATATCCACAAATGAGCATAACATTGATTATATTATAAAATACTATAATAAAACCTGCCAATAGTTTCGTATTTAGCCAATGTGGCTATCCTAGCTAGAAGACAATAAGCTCAGCAAGACAGCATATCATAAGCTAGCAAAGGAAGGAGAAAGATGAATATAATATGAACTCGTAAAAACCGGAAGAGAATAGAGGACAAGGATGAATCATGAATTGATGGAATTATATGAAGATCCGTATCTAGTTGCCACAGTTCAAGGTTCAAAGAATAAGATGACCGGGACACTTAATTAGTTTGAAAAATAATCGAGGTCCAAAAATGTCCTGGGAAGAAAACCAGCTCGGACAAGGAAGCGACGTCGGTCAAGGAAAATATAAAATGTAGATGTAGACGTTGCTATAAGAGATGTGAAAGTGAGAGGATGGAGAATGAAAGCCCTAAACAGAGAAGAATGGAAGGAAGTCGTTAAAGAGAGTCCAAGCGAGAGAGATATATATATAATAATTAGCTACCGTATGTATGAAGAATTCGTCATTTTTAAAATGTTTAATGTAGGGACATTATGACACCAACGCTTAAGTCAAGAATCAAACAAGAAACATATTCAAGTTTATTTAACGAAGCTAAACGTCAAATACAGAGAACAGCAGTTTATAACAGATGTTTGAATTTTCAATCGGCAAGTTTTGAATTTAAAATAGCTATTATTTTGAACTATTAGTATATAAATTAAATTTCCTTAGCAAAATACTATACAAGTCACAAATACTGTTCGTAGGACTAGCCTCCCTAAATTAAAAATCAACAAAACCACTATTTTAAGCTTGTTGTTAGTTTTAAATTACATCCATAAAAATTTGCAAGACATAAAGAAGATCCAATTTATAACAAATAAATTAATTTAACATGAACGCCAGCATATGCATTGTTCTGTTTTTTTTAAGTATACTTAATAGCAGGTGTATCCGATTGCACTTATGCACTGATGAAATTACGTTTCAGACTCAACTAAAAAATACCTTGCTCATTGTGAAAAACCAGGCATTGTTCTCGGCCGGAGGAACAGAGTCATTATGTTAATTATTGATCCACGACATGTACTTTGGTGGTTGCTATCTGCATTATATTATCTGATTCACTGGTATTATCGAAGGTTGTAGAATTTACAGAATTATTATAATTTAGTTTAATTTTATATGCATATTTTTCTGAACACGCACGTCCGCGGACACATGTACCTAGGAGTACTTCAGATACGGTTTTTTAATTAGAAAATATTTGACGATCTTCTTTTTATTTTTAAAATGTGTTGTTCAAGTTGTTGCTCTTTTTGATTTGGTAAATGATGTTCTTATTTATTTAATAATCTATTTAATACATTAAATGTGTATCCTAGTGGAGTGTGTCTTTCTACTTGCATAGACCTTGTCCAATAAGCAGCAACAATAATGCATGTATTAAAGAAATACACATCAAGTTCATAATGTACGCTCTTAAACATAGTTTAATATATATAGTTTTGCTATTCATTTTTATTCTTTGCCTCTTTAATTACTGCCGACATTCCTTAGCCTTTGTTGTTGCCAAATCCAAAAATATACTGTTGCGCACTTCGTAACTCATAACAGGTTTTCAGTTCTCTTCTTGTTCAACTTGTACGAAAACACTTTTTGAGTTATTGTTTGGAACTCAGAGGTCACCGTTAAATTATAAATTAACATCTAATTCTTTGTGCTTGCATGTTCACCTTGCCGAGCAGATAATTCCCTGACATTGCTTTTGTTGTAATAGTTAAGTTGTCATGGCATTGAAAATTATGTCTTATAATGGTGCAGCAGAACTACTCTAGCTTTGCGGTCTAGGTAGGTAATGGAAGGCGCTGTTACAGATTTTTCCTTTTTTCTCGAAAAAGGTTTATTCTATCAAACAAATAAAAGATACATCTTGTCCATAGTTTCAATGGATGAAGTTAAAAAACCTGTCGTATTGGCCTAAAAAATAGTGGCGTACCAGATTTTTCTAAAATTCATTAAATGTATTTTGACCAAACAATGCCACTTTTTTTTTAAACTTCACCATCCAGTATTTTGAACACGAAACCGTTTAGGTACCATGTTTGTATAAACTTTTTATCTTAGAATTGATCAAGGAATCACCCCTAAAGTTTGTACCTGCAGTTCATAACACCTTGTATGTAGTGTGTCCATTTAGTGCGCCGGTCTTCGATTACGCTTTTAGCTATTTTGAATAAATTTTGATTGAGTTACCCCTAGTGGAGTTGAAAGGAGCAAATTTAAAATTATTTTGATATATGCAGGGTGCACCAAAAAAGTATTAATTTTTAATGCATATCTGCATATCTTTATGGTTATTTAAACCCCTATAGGTTTTACGTTCAATTAAAACTTTTCTTCTAAATTGCCTTCAGCGTTTACAACTTATGAACGCTTTTAGTACTTTTTTGTCAATATCAAGCTTTAATTTAAAACATCACATTTTCCCTAGTTTGAATATTCTTCCCTAAAAATTGAAGAAGTCGTCATCTAGGATACAAAAATACAAAAATGTTATAAAACGGGATATTTTCATACAGGGTGCTGAAATACTGTTTCAAATTTCGCTATTTTCATTCTTTATCTTTAATTTTCTAAATGGAACACCCTATATTTTATTACAGGAACAAATACAGCCTCAATTTTTTCTTATTTTCACCTCGATATGTTATACTTATTCCAAAGAGTATTTGAGAAATGAAGATTTTAATAAAAAAAACAAGATAAATGTGTACTATATGGGTTTATAATAGTGCTGGTAAGAAAACCGATTTGACCATAGTTTCTTCATAAATCGAAACCGGTAAACCGGTTAACTGAAAACCTGAATATGACCGGTTCATAAACCGTCTGGTAACGTGAGTAATTCTATAGAATTTCTTATTTTTGGTATTTATCAGGTTTTTGTGGATATATTATTGTATATCTACGTTTTGTGTAAATAAAAAAATTATGACAATTCCGAAGCACAGGTTCAGAAAATAAAACAAATAATATTTGGAAAATCAAAAGTAATACAATGAAAACGTGAAAGTGAAATAATTTTATTCCATTGATTGCGCATTTTAAGATAAAGGTGAAGGCCAAGATCACGCTTGAACGATCAGTAGCACATGGTCACTGTCACTGATCTAAATGTTTAAATATATTGAAAGCGGGTCACTGTTCACTCCTACAGTACTGCGACAGCATTTTTATTGAATTTGAACTCATAATGTATTCAAACTTCTTGGCGTGAATTCGTGCCTTTATTATTTTTGTTAGAAAAACAGCAAACACTGTCAAGGCGCTGGTGTACTATGTAACGTAAATTCATACAGAAGACATTCTGTATTCTAAAACTGTAAGCAATATTTTTTAAAACACTATTACATATTACATGATTGGTTTATTGAGATTTTACAAGGAACCTGTATGCTAAATATCAAAGTACATGGTATGATTCGCTTTTTAAAATTCATATCCGGAAATTATTTTTCGTGCATTCAACAACGTCCTAATTTGCCCTCGCGTCCCGCTCGGGCAAATTAATCCGACGTTGTTGGAACGCACTCAAAAAAATTTCCGGAAAGAATTAATGCTCTTATGAGATTATATGTGACAATTTTTTTCTCTTCCTGTAAAATTAATCAAATATGATATTAGACATGTCAAATTTGACAACAATTTATTTTACGTCAACAGATTTTTATTTTCAAAGAGGACGTGATAAAATTGATTAATTACTAAGAAATGTCAATTTTGTTCATTGAATAGTCCTTCAAATGCCGCTTGCAGCCGACGAATTGCATGAATTTTTGTCAAAGTGTTTATTGCTTCAAAATTGGTCTCGTGCTGTCGCACTCGACCAATTTATATCGAAGCAATAAACACTCATACATTTTGACAAAAATTTTCGGCACTTCGTCGACCGCTCGCGGTATTGTATATGACTATTCAATTCACCCGTCATCTGTCAAAAAGTAATCAATGAAAATCCAGAATGTTGACGTTTCTTGGTCAATCAAAAAAATATCAGCAGATATATCTTCTTAGAAGGTATTCAAGTGACTATTTTAAACAAATGTGATTTTTATTAGAAAAAGTCAATATTAGTGTTCTGTTACTATAGAAATTGCGTAGTTTGTTGCTAGATTTACTGTTCAAAAAGTAGTTTGGTTCATTAAATAGTCTCTCAAATACCATTCTTAGTCAAAGTTAAGAAGAATATTTTTGCAGTGGTACCCATGTCCATTGAGCTTAGGATTAGGACTCGTGCTAGCGCACTCGTTCTAATCGAACCTAAGTGCAATGGACATTCATGATACCACAGCAAAAATATTCGACATAAAAATGTTAAAATAATGAAAACATTTACAAAACTTTACAGGCTGAAAAAATATGATTAACTGAATCGAGTATCTCATTTTTAGTTATATAGTATAAGTCGGCCAATAAATAAAAATCTCTGAAAAATCACAAGAGTAAACTCCATACTTCCGGTTATGCGATTTTGTTCAAAAGCTTGCTGTCGCATCTAGATAGTACACAAAACTTATACATGAAGTTTCAACGCCATACCTCTTTTCGTATTTGAGATATTCTGTTCACAGACAGTCACACACACACAGACAGACACAGAGACGCATACACGCACACACACGCAAACGCGCGCGCGCGCGCGCGCACACACACACACACACATACACACAGTCAAACAGACCAATGAACAAAAACATGTTTTTTGGGTGCAGGGGATTCTAAAACGTGAAGATCTATTGAAAAATTTTTTTCGAATTATTGGGGTAAATCCAACGCTTCCTTTATCGTAAAAGGAAGTAAAAACGTCAAAGAAAAAGTTGTTCAGAATGTAAAATTATAGCCCGCTGCAAAATTTCAGAAACATTGGCCTACCTTGTGTTTGAGTCGAAAAAAATATTTTTTCTATAGCAAATGTTAAAGTGTGCTTTAATCGACTCAAAACAAAAGGTCAAACGTTACTTTAACAGCAAGGGTAGATAAAGTAGTTTAATTGTATAACTTTTATTTAAATAAAATATTACAGCTTCGTGTTATCCTAGCAACCCAATATACCTATACTGAGATTTTAAAATGTGATTGACTTTCCTTATTTTCTTTTGAAATTGTTAAAGCTCTTGCTATCGAAAACAATTTTGTATTATACAGACGATAAAATTATTACTCTTGAATCATTAACTTCTCGGCTTCGTCTCGACGTTAAACGATTCACTCGTGGATAAAATTTAACTTTATCGTCTTGTATAATAAATTACTATTTTAGGTCGATATCTATTATGCCTGAGCTAATAAATGCATGCGCGATTGACGTAAGTATATTATTTTAATATGCGTGGCAATTTACTAGGAAATAATGAGTATAATAAAATAGATCATTGTATAGTTATTTAAGAACACATATTGGCATTTTTCGAATATGCTCTACGGACGCAGCGTTTCTTCATCAGGCACTCTACGTGAGAAATTTGTAAGCATCAGTAATCAGAAACTCGAGACGCGCCCGTTATTGCAGGAGTCCGGTGAGATTGAGCCTGCTTGGGGGTTGAGCTTACGCGGACTTTGCTCCCATTGAAAGTTGAAACATTCTTATGTGTCTACCTATTTCTTGCCACTAAACCCCGCGACGGTGTATCAACTATCACATATAGTTTGTGCCGCTTCGATCTGGCCCATACGTTCGGAAAGCAAAAGGTATTTACCGTGGAGTTATTTTATATTCATGAAATAAAGACTATATGTGCTTTGTTTAAGCTTTAAAACGAGAACAATGATGAAAAATAAGTACAAAAATCCAGAATAAAAATTTTTTGAATGTCTGGTTTGTAATGGTACAACCATGGCTCCTTGGATTCTTATAGAGAGCTGCCACTGGCTCTTACCTTTGGTGAAATTTACTCTTATTAGAATAAGATCAGCTATCATTTTATTTCACAATTTGATTCGACTGAAACGCTAACGAATACTCTGTCAGTTTAAAGAAATCACAATATAAGAAAAAATATACAGTGAATGGTGTGTACAAAATTTAATTGCTTGTAGGACGTCAACATAACCTATAGTCGGATGTGTTGTCATATGGTGCTACATCTGATTAAATGTAGGAAGCCAAAGTAGATTTAGCAGGCTGAGATATTTTCACAGACAAAGTCAAACTGGGATGAGGTACTGACGTCGCGTTGGCTATGGCTATATAAGGAAACAAATCTTATTGTTATGTAGATATATTAGGGCCCGGTTTTTGACTTATTTTTAATGAACTTATAAAGATAAGCTTACATTTGCTAATGGTAATGCCCCAAAAGAAGACTCCTGCGAATATTTTTAAACAAAAATCATGCTCTAGAAAAAACTCCAAAGTAAGACACCAAAGTTGTATTGGGAGACTTTAATTCAATTAGGATTTTATATTGCTACATGATAATGCGGTCCTTATGACCAAAATAAGTTCAGGCCGCTTCAGGAAAGCTAGAACGTCGCTTGACTGACATGGAAAAGCCAAAGTCCTTTCAAAGGGCTGTCAGGTCGGATATTTTATTACAGGCAAAGCTATACGGCTCCAGCGTTATGTACCAAAGACTCCAAGGCTAGATTACAGTCGGGACAGGGGGGTGGGTAGGTACGCCAAGGGCTAGCTAATTAAATGCAAAGGTGTTATTTGCTTAGAGGGCCGCATGTCTTAACTCAATCCGCATTAACCCCTTCAGAACTGAAATAGAGGCGGAAATCGTCACTATACTTCTTGTGGATGATGTGTAACCAGCGCTCGCAAATAGGAACGCCTTGATAGTGAACTCTTTAGTTCAATTTTATTGACGATGTTATGAGTCAAAACAATGGAAGTCATCAATAAGTGACGTTGGGACTTATCGTGGGGCCAACTTTACAACACAAAGTCGGAAAATACGTAATGAAATAGAGAAGCACTAAGGAATAACGAGGCTACTGTCAATATGACAACATAATAAAAAAACCTACAAGAAACGGGAACGAATGGCATAGATCAGGGAATCGTGATGCTTAAAAATATAATTATTAACGCAGCACAGATATCATTAATGGAAAAATAGAAACGTCGGAAAAGATGTTTCCCGAAATTTTCGTATTTTATTATTTTTAATTTTGTAGTGTGGCGACTACCCAAAACACGACATCAATTCTAGACAAATAGATAAGAAAAACAAGAGAAGACTTAAGTGGCTGAAATAACAGAATTAGAACGATGTAAGCAATTATATAGACGCTATAGTATGCGGTTTGAAATATGGAAAATGTAGATGCATTATTTTTGTGACAAAGGTATTTTATATACTTCTATCTACCATGACAAATATTTCTATATATAAAAGCCAGTAAATTAGCGTCTATCCGTCCATCACGTTGGATCGTCACCGATCGGAATTGCTTCGTCTACGATCGGACTTACTTTCTTACGTCGTCACCTCCCTTTCATAATAGATTAAGAACACTATGTGCTACGTAGCGTTCCTGGCATAGCTTGTAAGGCATCCGAATAGAAATCAGATTCCATCTGGGAGCGTAGGAGCGAATCTTACGATCTGCAATATTTTTTCTCTTTGTGAATTAATGTGATTCACAATCACAGAAGTAGCTATTGTATCTACTTGTTACCTAGCTACCAAAGTCAAACAGTTAAGAGAGGCGGTTATAACTAGAGAGACGGTTATAACTCCAATCCCAAAGAATAGTAATCCCAGGGTACTAGCCGATTTGAGACCTATTAGCATTCTAACAGTATTTTCTAAAATTTTAGAAAACATTTTGGCTATTCAACTTCGTGAACATCTTAATATTAACGAAGTTGTGAAATGTAAGTCTACCTTTTCTTCTTCTATTAATGTTCAGTTGGGAGTGCCCCAAGGTTCTATCTTGGGTCCAATTTTATATACCATTTATACTTCCAATTTATCTTCATGTATTCAATAGTCTAAAGTGCACTTCTATGCTGACGATACCCAAATTTATTATTCATTTCCTGCTACAGATGTTACAGAAGCCGTGACAAAGTTAAATCTTGACTTAAATAATCTACAAAATTTTTCTTCAAAACATAGCCTTCGTTTAAATCCAAATAAGTCGTCGGTTATGGTCTTTGGGAGTCGGGGTGCTAGGGACGCTGTTCTGTCCGAGGTTAAGATTTTACCCGAAAACCAACTTTTTGTGGTATCTGATGAGGCTAGAAATCTTGGAGTTATTTTGGATACACGAATGAGTTTTAAATCACATATAACAAAGTTACTTCAAAAATCTTACTCAACTTTAAAACTACTTTACGGCAATAGACACATTTGAGATCAAAAACTCAAAATTTCATTATGCGACTCGTTAATATTATCTAACTTTAATTTTTGTGATGTGCTTTACCATCCATGTTTAGATAGTATGGAGTCTGCGCGTATTTAACGAATGCAGAACTCTTGCCTGCGCTTTGTATTTGGAATCAGAAGAAGAGAGAGAATTTCCCATACGCTTGCTTTGGCTCGTTGGCTGCGCATGTCGGATAGACGATATTTACATTCTGTAAGCTTTTTTCACCGGATAATCACCACCAAAACTCCGCTATATCTTTATAATAGATAACCTTTCGCACTGATGTCCATAACTTAAACCTACGTCTCCGGGGACAATTAACAATTCCTCGTCACAGACTACAATTTTTCAAGCGTTCCTTTTCATATAACATTGCTAATCTGTATAATAATATACTTGCTATTTTAAAGAGTTCACCTTCCTTGTTGTCGTTTAAACGGCGAGTTAAATCCTTTTTATCAGGCGAGTGAGGGAATCTGCGTGTATGTACTGCTACTGCATTTAATGTGTGTTTGTTGGCCATAGTCTGAGCGCGTGCTCTTCTTCTTTTAATTTTTTTTCTCTTTCCTCCTGCAGGGTGTACTGGACAGTATGAGTGCACTTAATTTTTGTTTTAATGTTTTAAGAAATGTGTGCAGGACTGGTGGGAGAACAGCTGGTTGCCTTTCGTGACCAAGCTGAACCAGTTCTTTTGTAATACCCGCCCCTGCTTATAGGGGTTGTAATATTTACGCTCGTCGGGTAGCTCAAAGTCGTAGGGGGTTCTCCTCAGATATATGATAATTTAGCATACAAAAACACTATCGGAATACATTTAAATAGTTTAATATTTTTACCTACGATACATTTCAGTAATAGATATTTTCAAAGTTCATTTATACAAGAAATAACACCGATAAATCCGTGTGAACGGCCGCAGTTGATAGCCGGCGTCCTTATCTGCACAGAGCGCCAGACGTTGCACGTGCGGTTGACAATGGTCCTTGCGAAGTAGCTGGAATCAAAACAGAATTAAACGGTCCGTCAATTGTACAATAAATCATATCACGGCTCTAGAGATTTTACTGATAGTGCAGGGGGTGAAGCCCGCCTCTAAATTAATTCAGGGATGTTCGGATACGGGTAATCTAGAAAGGCCGCATTGAGTTAACAAATATGATTTTAAATTCAGAGTCCGAGCGCCGACCAAATATTGCCGTTTTTTCCTCCACAGCGGGCCGG